>BSBM01000767.1:3654166-4348333 GCA_027924585.1 Larix kaempferi | reverse complement strand
TAAAATGTCACAATTTAAATTACACCATTGATGCAACATATTAACCTTGAAAAATCTGGTATGTTGCATTACATGTAGCTAACATTAACCTCTAGAAAGGATTCTAGGTTCCACCTTTTGTTTGTTTCCTAACTTTATCACTTAATCTACTTCATATGCATAATGTCGACGTATGTTACTTTTGAGTTGTCTGTGTCACTATTAGTAGTTTTTTCTATTCCACCCTTCCACCCTTGATTTTCGGAGTACATAATCAACGAAAAACATGGGTAAATGGGTCATTTGTTATCTCTTAATTGAAAATTAAACTCCTTGATAAAAGCATATCTTTTAATTGAAAATTAAAATTTCACAATTTCAATTACAGCATTGATGCAACATGTTAACGTTGCAAAATTTTATATGTTGCATTACATGTGGCCTGACATGAACCTTCAGAAAAGATTCTAGGTTCCACGCTTTGTTTGTTTCTTAAGTTTATCACTTAATCTATTTCAGATGCATAATGCTGAGACATGTTACTTTTGAGTTGTCTATCTCACTCTCAGTAGGTTGTTTTTCTTGACCCTTTATTTTCAAAGCACATGATCAACGAAAACATGGGTAAATGAGTCTATTGTTATCTTTTAATTGGAAATTAAGGCATATCTTTCAATTGAAAATTAAATTCTTTAATAAAAACATTATTATTAAAGGGTTTTTTTTAATAAAACCTCATTGTTGAAGGGTTATTTTTTCATTAAAACGTTGTGTGATAGAAAAGATAAAAGTTCAAAACGTCAAAAATCTTTAGTTAGAAGGGAAAAGTTGAAATGAAATTCCCTGACTGCAAGGGTTGGAAGTTGACGGACATTTTTTCCTTTACACCGATGCCCGTCAAATATTGTTAAAAATTTTAAGCCGAAATGCCAAAGGCATTCAATTAAGGCGGGTTTCCCAGATTCACCGTCAGTCCAGCGAATACAATTCCAACACGTGTATTTTCACATACATGTGTATCTTCACTTACACATTTAGAGCTAACATGTTATATCCTCAGTTCTTTCCTGTTGTTGAAATTTTTTCGGTCTGCCAGTCTTTTCTCCATCAAAAAAACAATAAAGCACCACTAATTGATAGCATAACCTGCGTTCCATCTGATTTCCTCCACTACAATCCCCTTTGATTCTTGCGTTCGACCTCCAAAGTGGTTCTTTTCTCTGCCACTACTTTCTTTCTACGTTGTATTTAGTGAAGATATTTGCACTAGTAGCGCCGGGTTTTGATGTTTTGTATTCCTTCTACGGTCTACCAAGAAAGGTACTAATAGTGAGGGGGTTCTGATTTTTTTTTCTTCCTTCTATCAAGAAAGGTACCTCTAAGAAAATTGGTACTTTATGCTTTTATTATCATGGAGATAAGTTAGAACCACCAAATTGGGCCCCATGAAATAGCAGTTGGGCGGAAATTTTTTCTTTGTAAAACTAAATGCGTATCTTTTATTGTTCAAAGTGTTATTTTGAAAGTTTTCTGCCCATATGTCATTTCAATAAGAATGTATAGTATAATGTTCATCCATTAAAATTGAAGTAGTGAAATTAATCGACGTTTGCGATTTAATTAAAACACTTAAGCTTGACCAGAATCTTCTAAGCTATTTCTTCACAAGTCATTTTGTGATTTTGTAATATTGATGGTCTGAGTGAGAGACTCCCATAAATCGGAGTTATTAGTTGATAACAAACTTCTACCTATTTGAAATTTGCAATTTCAATATTTTTCAAAAAATATACCAAGATATTTATAGTGTTATTCTCTCCATTTTTGGGTATAGAGATTGTTGATGTATATGTAACTTCGGAATGTATTTCATCTATGTATTTCATATATATTTATTGTACCCTTATTAGAGATGTGTTATTCCTCTATAAGGAAGTGTCGTCATGTGGATTGACAAGTGTCGCAAGTGTGTGTACTTGCCGATGGGTTATTAGACCACCATGTGTGGGGTCGGCCCTGAAATATATATATTATAATGTGGATGTACCTAGCTAGACAAGTCGGCTCCATAAGGTCACTGGGCAAACAAGTTAGTATAAATAGAGATCATGTGATCTCTATTTAGATCATTCGGAAAAGGTATCTCTCTCTCACTCAGAAAGTGGCGCACTAGTGAGGAGGAGGATCATTTGCTACTAGGAGACTCTCTCAGTGTATTTTGGTTGTACTTTTGGTTGAGCCATTTCTCTCTCTATCTCTGAGGAAGTTGTGGGGTTTTTCACCTTAGGGTTTTCCCCACAGAAACTCTGTGTCTCTTGTCTTTCATGCTTTTGATTAGATTGTGATGCTTGTCATACTTATTGTGATTGTTATGCATTGATATATTGTATATGTTATTCTCTCAGTGAAGATCCTAGAGTATTGTGAATTAATGCTCAAAATTTAACATGGTATCAAAGCTAACCTGAGAAGAAGACATTTTGCAGTGACGAAAACTTGAGTTTCTTGTTTATTGGGTTTCTCTCCACAGATTTTGGAAAAGAAATATAGTAGATTGACTCTACTCATCAAGGCGCATCTATCTGTCCAATCAGAATTCAATTCTGAGCATTTTCAGATTTTTCCCTAAAAAGTAGGGTTTCCACAAAAATAGGAATTTCTGAAATCTGAAGACATAGCTCGAAGCTCCTTGCATAAATCGAAGTTTAGAGATTTGGATAGAGATTTTTGGCTGGGTAGATCTCCGGGAAACTCAAACCCTAATTCAGGGCTCTCCCTAGTGAACCCAGGAGGAAAAAAAGGAAAATCTGAAGGGTAAAACTTTGCTGATGTCAAATTCTGAATGCACCAGGCTGATCAGCTCATCAAAGCGCATCTTTCTATCCTTTCAGAAAATTGAAATTCACATTTTGAATTTTTAGGGTTTTTTCGACAAACCCTAATCCGGGACCAGATCCAGTTTTCAGCATTTCAAGTGGTAAGACCTAAATCTTTTCTATTTCCATTTGAAGTACTCTTTAAGATGTCTCACCACACCAAGCTTGAAGATAAGCTTGAAGGGGTTGATAACTTCCGAGCTTGGAAGTATAGGATTGGGTTAATCCTGGAAGAGAATGAGTTGGACTCATATATAAAAGAAGACATCCCTATCCCAAAGGATGAAGAGGCCAAGGTATTGCATAAGAAGAACTTGTTCAAGGCAAAGAGAATCATTGTTGATTCTATCAAAGACCATCTCATACCCCACGTGTCTTCTCTAAAGACACCCAAGGAGATGTTTGACTCTTTGACCAAGCTATTTGAAGGGAAGAACATAAATCGGAAGATGACTCTGTGGAATCAATTGAAAGGGATCAAGATGTTGAATGGAGAAACCATTCAATCTTACTTCTCCAAGGTCTCTCAGATCAAAGAGCAACTTGAAGTTGTGGATGAAGTAGTGGACAATGGTGAAGTTGTTATGACCACTCTGAATGGCCTACCTAGGTCATGGGACTCCTTTATTCAAGGAATCTGTGCAAGAAAGAAATTGATCTCTTTCAGTAAACTATGGGAGGAATGCTCTCAAGAAGAAGCTAGACTTGTAGCTCGTGAGAAAAAGATGGGAGGTGAAGATCAAGCTCTTGCAACTCACACCAAAAGAAGCAAGCCCAAGAAGGAGCACTCTCGCTACAAAAGATCCTATCAAAAGAATAAGAAGGATCTAAGATGCTTCACATGCAATGAGAAGGGTCACTTTGCTTTAGATTGTCCCAAGAACAAAAGGGATAATAACAACAACTTCAGCAAGAAGAAGAAGGGCAGCAAAAGAAAATTCCATGCTCATGCTGCCGAGGATGATGAACCTCCAAAGAAGAAGGCTAGGACAGAAAGTGATGATGACTCATCAAGTGAAGAAGAGTATGTTTTAATCTATGCTCTCACAGGTACTATCTCCCATGGTTCTAATGATTGGTTGATTGATAGTGGGGCTTCCAAACACATGACTGGGTTTTGAGGAATCTTTTGTGAATCTATCTGAACATGGATCACCCCATAAGGTGAAACTTGGGGATGATTATCAATACCCAATCAAAGGGAGTGGTGAAGCCTCCTACAACCTAGATTCTGGAAAATCTTTGGAGATGAAAGAAGTCCTTTATGTACCTGGGCTCAAGAAGAACTTACTCTCCATCTCTACATTGGATGCAAAAGGTATGAGGGTTGCATTTGTGGATGGCCAAGTCCTACTGTGGCCAAAGGGAAAGACCATAGATGATGCAGTAGTGATTGGAGAGCAAGAGGGAGGATTGTATAAATTGAAGGGTCAACCTGAACATGCCATGGTGCATGAATCCATGGAGCCAAGTGAACTTTGGCATAGAAGACTTGCTCATATGCACTATAGGGCACTTCCAATTGCAAGCAAGGCTGTAGAAGGTCTTCCTGAAATCAAGACCAAACATGAAGGTGTTTGCAAAGGATGTGCAAAAGGTAAGAACATTAAGAAGGCTTTCCCAAGCAGTGAAAGCAAGGCCAAAGATATCCTGGAAATCATCCACTCAGATGTATGTGGTCCTATGTCATCCAGTTCTCTTAGTGGGTATGTTTACTATGTCTCATTTATTGATGACTTCTCCAGGAAGACTTGGGTATACTTCTTGAAGAACAAAGATGAGGTGTTTGATAAGTTCAAGGAATTCAAAACTTTGATGGAGAATCAAACTGACAAGAAGATCAAAACATTCAGATCCAACAATGGTGGAGAATTCACCTCAGGTGACTTCAAGAAGCTTTGTAGTGATTCAGGGATTAAGAGGGAGTTGACTGCTCCTTATAATCCTCAACAAAATGGAGTTGCAGAAAGGAAGAACAGAACTATCATGGAAGCAGCAAGAGCAATGCTGCATGACCAGGATCTACCTATGCATCTATGGGAACAAGCAGCTAGAACAGCTATATATGTGCAGAATAGAACACCCCACAAGATATTGGACAACAAGACACCATAAGAGGTCTTTTTTGGTAAGAAACTTGAAGTCAGCCATCTCAGAATATTTGGTTGTCTAGTATACACTCATGTCCCAAAGGAAAAGAGGACTAAACTAGATCCTTCAGGAAAGAAGGGCATCTTTGTGGGTTACAGTGAAAGCTCGAAGGCGTACAGAATATACTTTCCAAGGTTCAAGAAGATTGATGTCAGCAGGGATGTAACATTTGATGAAAACTCAGCATTCATCAGATCAAGGAAGGCACCTATCGAAGTTTATGAAGAACCTAAGGAAACTAGATTTCAAGACAATACCATGACTGAAGCAGTTCCAGAAGTTGTTCGTGAGTTTAAAGATCCACAAGAACCTATAGATCCACCCCGTGAGGATAACTCTCACAAGAGGAAACCTGCATCGGCTAGAGAGATCATTCAAGATGCAGAGAGATTTGGCATTCCAAAAGAAGAACACAGAGCAAAGAAGAGAACCAGATCACATACCAGCTATGTTGCTTTACTCTATGACATTATGAACAAAGAGCCTTCCAGTTATGAAGAAGAAGTGGAAAAGAAAGAATGGGAGGATTCCATGGTTGAGGAATACCAATCAATAATGAAGAATGATGTTTGGGATGTTGTCCCAAGACCTAAAGAGAAGTCTGTTGTGACTTCCAAATGGATCTACAAAATCAAGCATGCTACAGATGGCAGTATAGAGAAATACAAGGCAAGATTCGTAGCTCGTGGCTTCTCTCAGAAAGAGGGAATAGATTATGAAAAAACTTTTGCACCTGTAGCCAAGTATACTTCCATCAGAACAGTACTTTCCCTGGCTACAGCGATGAAATGGAAAATACACCAGATGGATGTCAAGACTGCTTTCTTGAATGGTGTAGTTGAAGAGGAAGTATATGTGGAGCAGCCACTCGGTTTTTAAATACATGACAGGGAGTCATATGTGTGCAGATTGAAGAAAGCCTTGTATGGCTTGAAGCAAGCTCCCAGAACCTGGTATGGTAGGATGGACAGTTTCCTATCTAGTTTGGGATTTACCAAGAGTAAAGCGGATTCCAACCTTTACTACAAGGTTGGAAGGGAATCCTGTGATTCTACTCATGTATGTGGATGACTTACTTGTAACAGGAGATGACAGATTGATTGCAGATACTAAGAGGAAGTTTGTTGCCGAGTTCGATATGAAAGATTTGGGAATGATGCATTATTTCCTAGGTATGGAGGTGTGGTAGAGTGCAGGTGGGATCTTCCTTGGTCAAGGGAAGTACACAGTAGATATCCTGAAGATAGTCAGGATGATGGATTGCAAGGCCATGGCCACACCTATGGCATCGAATCTGAAGCTTCATCTGAGCCGGTTGATGTCTCTATGTATCGTCAGATGATTGGGTCCTTGATGTACCTGACGAACACGAGACCAGATATTTGCTTTGCTGTGAACACATTGTCACAGTTCCTAACAGATCCGAGGAGTGCTCATCTAGTTGCTGTAAAGCATGTTCTGAGGTACCTGAAGGGTACAGTGGATTATGGGCTCAAGTATGAGGCGAATCAAAAGTTTAACCTGTAGGGTTATGTTGATTCAGATTGGGCTGACAGTGCTGCAGATAGGAAGAGCACATCTTGATGCTGCTTCAATATGGGATCAGGTGTGATCTCTTGGTTTAGCAGGAAGTAGTCTTGCATAGCACTGAGTACAGCTAAGGCAGAGTATGTTGCAGCCTGTTCAGCTAGTTGTGAGGCAGTATGGCTACGGAAGCTACTGTCTGAGTTATTTGATCTCCCATTGAATGCTACTGGTATCTTCTGTGATAACCAGAGTTGTGTGAAGCTGTCTGAGAACCCAGTGTTTCATGACAGGTCGAAACACATAGAGATCAAATATCACTATATCAGGGATATGGTGTAGAGAGGAGCTGTGAAGCTCCTGTACATTGCGACGGATGAGCAGATTGCAGATGTGCTAACGAAGCCACTAGCCAGGGTGAAGTTCGAGTACTTCAGAGAGAGGCTTGGTGTTCTTCGGATTGATGACACTTCGAGGAAAAAGTGATGGACACATTTGCTGAAGCCATTCCAAGCATGTTGGAAGGAGGATCCTTCACATGGCTGTGGATGTAAGCGCTGGATGATGAGCATCAGGATGATGTTCTGGTTTCTGCTTTGTATGATCAGTTGGATCATTTATACATGTATGTATGCATCATGCTGGATGCTGAATATGATCAGTTGGATCATTTATATGTATATGTATGTACGCATCATGTTGGATGCTGGATATGATCAGTTGGATCATTTATATGTATATATGCATCATGTTGGATGCTTGGACCATGTATCTGTGTATGTCTCAGGTGGATACATTGTATGATCAGGTGGATCATGTATGGTGATATGTATCATGTATTTGTATTTGTATCAGGTGGATACACTGTATGATCAGGTGGATCATGTATTATGATATGTATCAGGTAGATACTTGATATGCATCAGGTAGGTGCATTGTATGATCAGGATGATCATGGATGACAAGCTTCAGGATGTTGCTCCAGATGACATGCAGCAGGATGTTGAAGTGATGATGATCAGGATGATCATGTGTACATCAGGATGATGTATGGTGAGTATCAGGTTGATACTCTATGGCCGTGGATCAGGTTGTGCAGATGAGCATATAATTTGGCCCTAGGAGATTTGCAGATAGTCTTTCGAGGTTTTGCATATGGCATATAATTTGGCCCTGGGATATCTGGAAAATGCTCTTTCGAGGTTTTGCTCTGGGAGGACATATAATTTGGCCCTGGGAGATCTGCAGATAGTCTTTCGAGGTTTTGCCTATGGCATATAATCTGGCCCTGGGATATCTGGCAGATGCTCTTTCAAGGTTTTGTCCTATGGCATATAATATGTCCCTGGGAGATCCGATAGGTTGGGCTGTGTGCCCGTAATCAGTCCTAGGATGCTCTTGTGAGGTTTTACCATGACCACATATAATCTGTCCCTGGGAGATCCTATAGGTAGAGCTGTGTGCTCGTAACAGCCTGGGATGCTCTTGTGAGGTTTTGTGGTGACCACATATAATCTGTCCCTGGGAGATCCTATAGGTAGAGCTATGTGCTCGTAACAGCCTGGGATTCTCTTGCGAGGTTTTGTGGTGAGGTCACATATAATATGGCCCTGGGAGATCCTATAGGTAGAGCTGTGTGCTCGTAATAGCCTAGGATGCTCTTTCGAGGTTTTGTGACACACGTAATAAGTCCTGAGGATTCCACAGTATGGCCAGTGATGACGAAGACCTGCAGGTGGTGGGCCTACATCCAGTATGAAAAAGGACTGACTCTGTAGAACTTACTATGACGAGTAGAGTCAGAGATTGATTGAGATAGCAGCAGCAGTGACGATGATCCCGAGAAGAAGACTTGTCTAGCAGATCTGTATCGAGAAATACCTTCCTAGTTAAGAGGGAGTGTTGATGTATATGTAACTTCGGAATGTATTTCATATATATTTATTGTACCCTTATTAGAGATGTGTTATTCCTCTATAAGGAAGTGTCGTCATGTGGATTGACAAGTGTCGCAAGTGTGTGTACTTGCCGATGGGTTATTAGACCACCATGTGTGGGGTCGGCCCTGAAATATATTTATTATAATGTGGATGTACCTAGCTAGACAAGTCGGCCCCATAAGGTCACTGGGAAAACAGGTTAGTATAAATAAAGATCAGGTGATCTCTATTTAGATCATTCGGAAAAAGTATCTCTCTCTCACTCATAAAGTGGCGCACTAGTGAGGAGGAGGATCATCTGCTACTATGAGACTATCTCAGTGTATTTTGGTTGTACTTTTGGTTGAGCCATTGCTCTCTCTATCTCTGAGGAAGTTGTGGGGTTTTTCACCTTAGGGTTTTCCCCATGGAAACTCTGTGTCTCTTGTCTCTCATGCTTTTGATTCTTGTGATGCTTGTCATACTTATTGTGATTATTATGCATTGATATACTGTATATGTTATTCTCTCAGTGAAGATCCTAGAGTATTGTGAATTAATGCTCAAAATTTAACAGAGATTGATCTCCATAATCCCAAAAATCTAGAAGGATTCATTGTAGTCGCCATTGGTTAAGGAGACTAACAAATATAGATTAATTATTAATTTACGATTAACCCTTAACTGTAATTGGATTTATTGGCAATCGTTCATGCTACAGTGGTTAGGGAATGTGGGTGGTCGTTACATACAGGAAGGAAAATATTAATTGACTACCCCTTTTTGTTACAATCCTCTTTGGCCTGGAATCATCTTGTTTCGATCCTATGCCAATTGGATCACTTTCTTGGATTGATTTTGGATTTGTATCATTAACATCTTGTATTTTTCTTTGGGTATTTATCATTTGCAGGGATAATCAATGGAAGAATAGAAAAAAAGCAAGTCAATACAAAATTCTCTCGTTCCTAAACGCCGCCATCAATAGAGCATGGAAATGAATTTATTTTGTATTTTTCATAGCTCATGTTGTCCATTACATCTCATTTTCACATATTCTTTTACCATTATTGAAACACCTCGATTCATAATATAAAAATGGGAAACAACATTTTCAATGTGGGAAACTTTTCAAAATGTATTGGAATGTTTTTTCACAGGTCTTCAAGTTAGTTTTAGTCTATACTACCTTTTATCCTACACTACTCCAAACTTGAGAGGATTTGGTTCATCTGAATGTGGGAAACCATCAATGCTAGACCTTCCAAAGATATCTAAGGTTAAGACAAGGTATAAATCATGTCACTGTTATTTTTCACAATTCAATCTCATTCAACATTCAAATGATAATACAGCTAAGTTTTACAGTGGCATTTACAATCATTTTTTTTATTACCACATAGTTTTAGTGTTTGTTTTTCTCATAAGCCATAGAGTAGACGATAAACAATGTAAAATTGATCTTTAGGACGCAAAGGGTTTAAATTTTATAATTTATATGTTTATTTGAATTGAGAAACCCGAGACTCAAAATGCATTCAAATGATCTTGTAACTAAGGTATACAGTTGGATTAACAATCAATCTTTTTTTTTATTACCGCATAGTTTCATTCTTTGTTTTTTCTCAAAAGTCATAGAGTAGACGACAAACAATGCAAACTTGATCTCCAAAACAGTGAGGGAAAAATTCTATAATTTATATGTTTATTTGAATTGAGAAACCTGAGACTAAAACTATGTTTGCATGCAGGGATAATCAATGCAAGAATGAAAAAAGAGCAAGTCGGTACATAAATATCTTGTTCCTAAATGTTGCCATCAGTAGAGCAGGGACAAGTATTTAATTTGTATTTTTCATGGCTCATGTTGCCTGTTACATCTCATTTTTGAAGTGTTCTTTGACCATTATTGAAACACCTTGATTCATAATATAGAGATTGGAAACAACTTTTGCAATGTGGCCTATCAACGTTCATTGACCACAAATTAAGTGGCTATGCTCGTAACATAAAAGTGAAAAATAACACTTAAAAGTAACACGTTTTTAGTTAAATATGCATGTCGTAGAGAATACTTGAAACACTGAATTTACAATTAGAGTGAGTGTCGGGGAGGGTAGGTGCTGCATCATGACATGTACTCTAATTATCTCTTTAAGGTTATTGATAAAATCATTCCTTAAAAATAATCAGATAGAGCTTCTGTGTATATTACTAATTGTTCAAATGCTACAATATAGTCAATACTGTATTCAAATTCTACACATAATACAATATAGTCAATACCTTTACCTTTGCTTGTTTGACATAATTTTGTTAGTAATCCAAGATAATGAGTGTATGTTCATAAAGAATATAAAGAACCTTCACAAACTAGTCCAAGCAATTAATGCTTGTATGATTTCATGTTATCTTCACTTTGAGTTTTTGTCGGAATTTGATGTGCAATCTAACCATGTTCAATATGCACCTTGCAGCAGTGCATTTATTGCTACAAGGATCTCAATTGTTGGATTGATTATTAAATCAAATCCAATGGTCCACATCCCTGCAATAGAAAAAATAAATGCACTGTTGTAGGGTGCATATTAAATGCCCAACCTAACTCACATGAACTATTTTTTAATGTTTCAAGCATTTTCTAAAACATCACATCATCCTGATTTATTCCTATCATGGAGAGATTAACCGATAATAATATGATACATGTTAGTGTTTTATTAGCAATAGCATTTGACAACACATCACTCTCACATCCTTGCAAAGAACCTTTCCTTCCCTCTTCACATTAAAACACTCATGCATCATCATGCGTTTGAATAAACAGAAATTCAAAAACGAGTTTTGCTTCTCAACCATGTTGTTGTTGTTATACTGATGGGCTCCAAAAATTGTCTTTTTTCATAATTTTATTTTTACCAATTTTACAGCCACTACTACATCTATGTTCAAAAGGGCTATCTCTTACTTTATTTTATTAATTAAAACTCATAAACCTAAAATGTCTAAATTATTACTTTTGATGTATTAAATACAATTTTGACATTGAACTCTCGGGTTAGCAATTCCTGTGCTCTGAAATATTATTTGATGTATTAAATACAATTTTGACATTGATCCTCGGGAAGATTATCCAATATTGCGCAAATGCTTAAAATTACATTTGGCATTCTTAAACTCGTTCTGGCATCTAAAGAATTTATGGCTGGCTTTTCACTACTCAATCCGGTACCCAATCTGGTACTCATTCTATACTGAATTCCACACTGGGTTTGATTTTCGATGACATATTTCTATAATCAATTTGCTTACTTCAATGTACATTAAAGATAACATAAATAAAATAAATAAATTATAAATATGTAAATATGCATTTTGATTTATATTATTTATCTCTATATACAATGTACATGAAATTAGATAAATAAATAAATAACTTGTAAATATACAATAGTAATAATATAAAACTATAATAATGTGCATAATTTGTTAATATAAATATATAAAGTTTTGTTTTTATCTTAATCTTTTCCACTATTATATAACGTGTGACATTAATAAACCATAACTTATTTAAGTTCACATTTGTAGATAAAATATGTATGTATTACACACTATTATATAACGTGTGACATTAATAAACCATAACTTATTTAAGTTCACATATGTAAATAAAAATTTTATGTATTACACATTGGGAGTGACGGCTCGACAAAATAATTCAGAATTTTTACTACTTTGATATTAGAATAAATGAAGAGGATGGAAAAGTAAACATACTATCCAAAATAATACAAATGTAAAAAAGATTCATCACCAACAACAAATCAGCTATCTATCAACGCAGAGAAGGTGTAGTCAATGTCTTATTGATTGAAATATTATAACAGTCTTAATGTATATAGTGTAGGTTCTAGATTTAATGTAAATTCAACGTGAATATCGTAGGTTTAATGTATGTGCAGTGGATTTTATTTTCATATCAATAAAACATTCCTTTAAACCTAAAAAATTGGTCTGATATAATGGTTAAGGTATTTTGTTCATATGTATAATAAAATTTATGCATTATGTAAATGCTTAAATAGAATTTAGAATTTAAATTGATTAGAGATTTGTAAATATAAAACTATATTTTGTTTAGATTGTATTTTGTAACTTGATTTAAATTAGGTTTTGTAAATATAAATTTATATTATGTAATTTGTTTAACCAACTTTGTTTAATCAATTTGTAAATAAAAACTTATATTTTATTAAATTTTGTTTAGTACGTACTTTGTAAATATAAATTCATATTTTAGTTTGTTTACCAAATAATTAGTACATATTCAATAAATTTTGTATATGTTATTTTTATATTTAGTAATTTATAGATTGTATATTTTGTGCTTTGTGTTATTAATATGAGGAATAGAATTCGAGCATACATACAATTAACATATAGTTTAATTTTAGATCATTTTCACTTAGTTTATTCTTGCTTTTCTTTGTTTTCTTTAAAGCTTAGTCTAATTTTCTGTATTTTGTATTTATGTATTAGTTTTCTATTTTGGTACCAATTTATGTTTATTTTGTATTAGTTTTCTTTGTACTTTAATGTTTTTGGTAGTTTTGATTATCGATGGACATATTAATGACCTAACTCGTGAGATATGGTCACTTCGTGATAAGTTGGTGATGATCTATTCTAGTTTGCTTAATCTTTTATTATTTGAGTGTGTTGCTGGCATTAGATTAGATTAAGCTAGACTAGACTAGATTAGGGATCTAATCTCACAGATATAGTGCTTGCACCTCAAATCTTATGAGCCCCAGTTGACAATTTAATGTTGAATTAGATAGCATATATTCATGGGGGCTTCACTAGCAAGGCAATATCATATCACGTCCATTCATATTGGGGGTTTGAATACTCCTAAAAGCCTCAAAAATATGTTTCCCCGTATTAAGGGGTCAAGGGGGAGGGTTATTTTAAAATAGTAATATAAATATTGGGGGTTATTTTATTTCAGTGGGTTGAGAAATAACCTCCAAATCATGGGATGGATTCATACTTGCAAATCGTGGGATGGGTTCATACCTCCAAATCATTGACTCAAGTCATACCCACCTAAAACTTAAGGACCCTCCATTTTTAATTGATATTGCTTATAATCCTAAGTTTTGAATAAATCCGATAATAATGTACCAATAATAATCTCAATGGAAGTCACTTCGGACCGACCTTGAGCAATCCTCATTTAATAGCTTATTTAGGATTGGTTTGAATTGATGTTATATTGTTTTTCATCTTTACATTTGAGCCTCTTCTTATGAAATTTTCTCTTGGTTTGTTACATCTTATTAATTTCTCTACCATCAACTTCTTTTAAATAACTTTAGTTGCATCTTTAGGATTTCACTTACAATCTTGTTGGCATGCTTTTGAAATTGTTCTTTTGAATTGAGTCAAAAATATATCATTGTGTTTTCAAAAATATTCTCTCATCTTTTGAACGCCATCAATGGCCCATCGATGAATTTTAAAAGATATCTTGTTATATTTTTTAAATCACGTCGATGGTGCTTTCAATTTGGGTCTCAACATTCAAACCCTCTTTTTTTTATAATTAGCTAAATAATATTTTAAATTAAGAGATGTAGCTAATCGGGAGTTCTAGAGTTGAACAATTGTATTGTATTTTTTGTAGGCATTATAGTAAAAGATCTAACTCTTCATTTTTTAGGTTGGGGTTTAGGTGGGTATTGAGATTCAATCAAACCTTACTCCACAACAACCAAGAAAAGTGAGATCAATCTTTTTTGGCTCACTAGAACCAAGAAAATTTAGATCAATCTTTCTTCATTAATTATTTCTTTCAACTTTTTGTATTCTTCTTTAACATTTTCACATTGCCGGTTAGGAATAGTTGTCAGAGTGAGTTCTATTTGGCACATTCATAATTGTATTTTCACTTCTTAGATTCAAGGCATCCATCTTAATGTTGTATTGGAACTGACATGAACATAGGTGAAGGTAAAAATCCTATTTACACACCCTATGTGTTATCGTTACCATGAAATGGTATCATATAAGTTTCACCATCTGTGCATCTTTATAACTATTGCATGCTTGAAACTTAACAATGAATATTTTACCTTCTCCTATAAAGATAAAAAAAACTAGATATAACCCAAGAAAAGGTAACTAAATGTTGTTAATTCCCTTGATTGCAAGAATAAATGTAGAGAAAATGGAGGCAATTCATTGCATCTTGTGAATGATCTAAATCTAGGTTATGCACATGATCATATGGTGTTATTGGAAAGTAAGAAGAATTTTTCTATGTTCATTTGGGTTCAAACATCAATGATGTTTTTTTATAGGAAGGTAAGGAAGTCCATCCACAAAAGGGTTTGAATTTTGCATTTTTATGGATTTCAATTTTTCAAGCTTATAGAAAACGTAAGCTCTCTATGGCTATACTTGTATTTACATGATATAAAATTGGTAGATTGGCGGGCTGTGGTGTGAAACATCTGCAATTCTCATCTTTTCTAAGTATTGCACTGATTATTGGACTATCAGTATTTTACATTCTTTGTTACATTGATCTCTTGACTGGGTTTCCTTTTACGCATTTTGCTTTCCCCATTACAATTTCGTTGGGTCTTCCACTATCTAACACTACAAAATGATCAGACACCCCTCCAATCCCGATGGGATCATTATTAGCATTATACTAGTATTTTATTTAGCATCATGTTTGCTTATACTAAGATGCGTTAGGGCTCTTGTTTTGTTGCAAATTGATAGTATGATATAAAGGGGGTATTAAAAATGGGTTGATAAAAATGGATACCTACAATATATGGTGAAACTAGGGGTTTTATTAATTGGAAATGTATATTGGGAGGAGGTTCAGCAATACAATTTTAGGAGGCATTTTCCAATATTTAATGAAATTAGGGATATTCTTTAATATCCTATGAACGATCGTGCTATGTAACAAGTTCACTAAATGAACCCCATGTGCATATATTTTACTCGACACATACTACAGAAATAAATTTATACAAAGTTACCACCCATATTATATAAATAAATTTATGCAATTGATTGGATTTAGTGAATTTTAACACTACAAAGTTTCAAAAATCAGAAACAACATGTGTAACTTTGTTGAAGATGGACCTAAACATGAAATTCCATTTCCTATGGAAATTTTATTTCCAATTTTGTAGTAGCATAGATATTTTTATAAGGGAAACATGGATTTAGTGGTGGTTTTACTGATGATGTTGATGAAGAGCATACAATTTGCTTGAGGTCAACATTGCTACTAATGAAAGTCGAGCATTGCTACTAATGGCATGTGGTATTTCATGAGCATTGTCTTACCACTATATATACAATGTTTCAAAAAGGGATGTGGGTGAGTTCTAATTAGTTTTACACACGTGAGAAAAGAAATAAAGAAAATAGAAACAAATAGACAAGATGAAAAACCTCATTTATTTGTGAGTTTCTTTATATTTATAGATATGATCCACATTCAAGTTTTCATCTCAACACCATATTGTCTCGCATTAAGTTTCTTCCACTATAGTTGTGGAATATTAATGTTGTAGTATTTTGTATCAACTAATGAGGAGATAACCCAATGTTAAAGAGCACAATCATGTAAGTGTTGAAGAACATTATGATGCACATGTTGAAGGTTTTTCTCTTTGATCAATTGCACTGTAAGATGCAAGTTTAAGCAATGGTATAATTAGTGTTATTAGAAGAGGCTATCTTGAAGGAAATTGATGGTGTTGAATCCAATGGATAATCGATAAAAGACCATGTAAAAAAATATGGAACACTAAGGTCATTGCATTTTTGACTAAATAGTCTCACACATATAAAGATGAAAGGGAATATTATAGTCTTAATTGATCAAGAGGAAGAACAAATAATTATTTAGTGTAAGGAGATGGCTAAAATTGGCCATGGGATGTCAATCAAGGTTGAATCTATTCAAATATGGATTTATTTTGAAATATGAGTGGCGAGGATTCAACAAAATGCTTGTATAGCTTGTGTTAGTAACAACTGAAATCCTAGAAGAGATAAATCTATAAATTAACCCCCTAAAGCTATGACAAAGTTATTTGGGAATATGTTCAAGGGATACCAAGGGTATTGGTATATTCCACAAAATATATGGAATTGTTACAAGTATAGTTTGCAAGATGGAAGGAATCTTGGAATGTACATAATTCTAAGAGAGGGAGCAAGTATGTGCCAAAAGTTCCTAAAAATAGGGATTTATAATTGTTAAACTATGAGGCCTTACACAATCACAAAGTTCGAGATCACCCCATTATGAGTTTTTATCCTTATATATTGATGAGATGTCACCCTTTCCACTAATGAGTTGTCAATTAGATTTAGATCTAGAGGTGGTCTAATCCATGTGTTATATATTGATATGATTGGATGAATGCATGAGTTGAATATGTATTATAGCTTTTTTTGTCAAGTTCTTGTGTTTGTCACCTTTCTTAACATGGTATCGAAGCCTCTTTAGTCTTAAGGTCCCTAGTAGGTCCTCCATGGTAGTATTCCATGAGAGGTGTAGCCAATAGTGTGATCCATGAGTGTGGTCATTTGTGAGTAGTGTTAAGTTGAATGTGACACCATGACATTGTTATGTGGGATGTTTCATATACATGAAAATCCAAGCAAATCAAAAGAGGTTATATAAATTCTCATGCTTCTTCTCTTTTTGGGTTTAGAGTGTAAATCTTGATTTATTGTATTTTTTTCATCTTTGCACCATAAGAAAGGGACTTGAGTGGATTTAAGATCTTTAAACTTTATGGAATTGGTGTAGTCCATGTTGCTTGTTGCTGTTAAAAATCATGAATGAAATACAAAGTGTGTTGGATGCATGTTCAATGAATTTGCACCCAAAGGACATGAGTATATTTAAGATATTTAAAATTTATGGAGTTTTTGTAGTCCATGTTGCTTGTTGATGTTAAAGTTCACGAATGAAATACAAAGAGTGTGTTGGATGCTTGTTCAATGAATTTAAACCCTACAAATTTGTTTGTTCCCTAGTGATTTGATCTAAATCGGATATGAATTTGATTGACTTGTTCAAATCATGTGACATTACATTTTTCAAATAAGTTGATTCACACAATCTATATCATCGAGGCAAGTAATATTTATTAGTCTACCTCTACAAAATATTAATTCCTTGTTTTGAAGATCAATCTGTCATGAATGGCCTTGCATGGGATACCAACAATCCATTTGTTTCATAAAATACCTTGAAGATAGATTGGGCATTTTTATGTGAAAATCTAGAAACCCTCAATCTAGAAGTTTTGCATCCAAGGTTTCATTTTTCCCTGGGTGTGGATTACAGAGTGAGGCACTCATGAAAATGAATCTAAAGTTGCATCCTTTGATGGGCTCTAGTGATGCTTGGTATTGAGAACCAGGATAGATTAGGACCTTACTTGAATTATCGACCTGGGAACATAATCTTATGAAACTTCTCACATTATGTATGCATTTCAAACCTTCTCACTGTCTAAGTAATTTTCTTTCTTAGGGGATAATTTTCTTTCTTAGGGGGTTTCTTCTCGTTGATGTTGTTTTATTCCTAACACTATGCTACAATAAAAACATGCAACAATTACCAAACCAAATCCATTCAACCAGATAGACTAGTATACAAAATTTCTCCACTAAGGAATGTAAAGTAAGTAAAATCAAACTTCTAATTGAAAAATACTTAAATAGATCCTAATCTCATATCATTCAATCAACAATTTACATTGGTATAGCTTGGGGTATGCGGAATGAAATTGATGAGTCATACATTAACCATAAATCCAAAATTTAATTTAAAAATACAAGAAATGTAATCATCTCACAAAATGAACATATAAAAGATGCAAGAAATGTAAATAGAACAAACATATAAAAGCTACATGAATGTAATCAACTAATCGAACAACATATGAAAACTATAGGTAATTAGCTAATGGAATAAATTCACTCATAAACAATTCTAAAGTAACCATGCAACATATAACAAATTAAGATCCACCATGTGTTGTAGAGTGGGCGCTCACCCTGCGACACAATGGACCTAAACTCAAACCACAATCACAAAACACATATAGCAAAGAAATTAATTAAGGAAATTCTATTCTCAAAATAATAAACCAGTCCAAAAAGAGATCTTCAATTTTTGGCTCCCTTTTTATACAAAAAAAAATAAAAATAAATCCTTAATTAGTGGGAAGATGCCCTCTTTCGTGGAAGCAGAAAATAAGGGGGTATCCAAAAATAAAGGAGTATCCTAACATTTTTTGCATTGAGAGTTGTTTCCCTTAAAAAAGGTGGAACTATGGCGAAATGCATAATCAATAAAAGAGCACGATCTAGTAGTGTAATGATTACTGTTGTAGTCATTGTAATCTCCCGATGGCATCATGGTGTTGACTTTGCTTCATTGATCATGTTCATATAGGTATTGAAAATTATTCGTATCCCCTGCCTATCTACTAACGAAAACTTATTCAGCTAGCATTGCAGGAAGACTGGTAAAAAATTATTGCGGAAAAACTCGTCAACAACGCTGCTGAAGGACTTCAGCAACAGGGAACCATTTCAAACATGCACCTATAAAACAAGCTACTTCCACAATTGCATGTAAATTTGGCATTAGCTCAATTTAGAGTATAATTTACTCATTTTAACATAAAGATACGAATGAAAACATAACGTTTCCAGGAGTTAAGGATATGGAAAAAATATATGAAAATGGATGGAAAGTGTTGGGAATGCAGCTCAATAATCGATAAAAATAGTGTAAGAAATTGGTCATTTTTCAGATAATCTAGATCTACCATGCATTGAGGGGATCAAATCCCTAAGGTACAAACCTATCCAACAACATATACACAATAAAAAAGGTTTGTACCTCCAGGAATTTGATCATAGTAGATCCAAAGTTTAGATGGATCTAGGTTGGCTCACTTACAAACCAAATTGATTCTTTTACACAAAATCTTCAAGAAAATATGGTAAGCATGGTGAATAAATCATGCATGATATAACTAAGCCCATTAAAATGCATGCAAACCTAAACATGCTAATGAAAGAAAAATACCCAATCCCAAATGTAGAATATACTTAAATAATTAAACCAATGGCCAAACAGATCTTCATGGCATAATGTGTTGAAAACCAATAAGGGTCATCAACTTTGTAGGAATAAATCCTTACTAGTAAAAATGCACCCATAACCACTATATCATCCTTTTCAACCATATTTTAATGTATTTGACACTCCACAAAGAACACTTTTTCCATTTCCATGCAATAAGAGGCACATTGACACATTAAAAGAGGGAAAAGATGTTCAAAACATAAAAATATATAGGTGAGTCTACCTCCAATTACTTTATAGTTTAGCTATTGGTTATTAGATAATACATAAAAAGAAAAAAAAGTAAGGATTCATAATTTTCTCAGAATGCATAATTTTGATGAGTGTTACTAATTCTTAAATTTCCAACCATAAAATGTTTATGTAGTGAAATATAATTATGTAACAAGATGCATGATTAGATACCAACAACCATGACAAACATGTATCTAAACCATTGAAAAACACCCAAACACCCTGGGGGAAGTGGCCGAAGGAAATGGACCATATGAGCACGAAAAACCACTAAATTGAATGCTTTTCACTTACCCTTCTCGTGTAATCCATCGTCATATTCTATCTCACTTCATGAAACATCAACTCCACTCCAAATGTAACGTTGTGAATGAATTTTAATTTTTTACTATAATCTAACTTAATAAAATATCACACAGTCAATGTAAATTTACAAGGAAGACTTGGTTAAAACATGTGATATACGTAGATTTCCATATCGCACTAGAGAGAAAAGACGCTCATTGAGAAAAGAAAAGAAGGTAATGGCGAGGTGGATGGAGCTCTATCGGGCTGAGGTAGCCATGGTGGGAAGAAGAAGCTTCAAAACGGCCAGGTTTAAAGATATGTAGCTATGTACCTGGAATTTCCTATGAGCCATGAGGTTTAAAAATCGGTGGAGGGGTCTGGTGGGATTAAAAATTACTATTCTACTGAGTTTAGGAACTAGGTTCAAAAACTGACAGGTCCGAATACTGATACTTTGGGAAGCTTGATACAACTCCGTGATATTTGAAGTTATATTAGTTTATAGATGGCTGATAACCCCCATATGGATAGGGATAGACTGTCAGACGAATGGTGGGGGGGTGTGCTCAAATCGGACGAGGAATACAAATCACTGTTACATGCTCAGACTGGAAAGGACGTCATGCCCGGTATTGGGGGTTTTGAGGGCACTATCACTCCCTCACATATGGGGACTAGAGACAAATCCAGTGTTCCGAGAGGAACCACGGTCTCTTCGAGGAATGGTTCCACACAACAAGTGAATGAGGTGCCACCTAATATTGGTCCTGGTTCCCTTAGTGGGGGGAATAATATCCAGAACTTGAGGATCCATAGACCTAGATAGCAAAATGGAAAACTGAAAAAACAGGTGGATGGTTGGAACATGCCAATGGACAAAAACCTTGGGTTGGAAGGCATTGTCGCTTTATCAATCAAGGCACTTGTGGGGAAGTTTAGTTATAAAGCAATGAACCAAAAGGAGATTGAGACATGGGTCAGTGGTGCCTGGGCACCACTCCTAGGGTACAGACCCGACATTATCATCTTTTCAAATGGGTGGTACTATTTCATCTTCAGGAAGGAATCACATGCAACCCTTATTTTGGAAAAAACGTGGATTAGAGGCAATGGCAGTTTGATGTTGAAATGTTGCTACTTAGGTTTTGATCCTATGAAAGAAAGGATTAGATATAGACATCTCTGGGTTCACATGCCAAACTTTCCTCTTCCAATGTGGAACCGACAAACCTTTACTGCTGTTGGGGATCATCTGGGTCGTTGTCTACACATTCCTGAGGAGATGTTGACTGCTATGGATCGGCGGATGGGAAGAATGTTAGTTGAGATTGACATGCAGAAGGGCCTTTTGGATCAACTAGAGATCTCTTGGAGAAACAAAACTTACTCTCAAACCCTTGACTATTGGGGACTTCCTTTTCGGTGTTCCAGATGTAAAGAGGTTGGCCACCTCTGGAGACAGTGTCACTCTAGCAGCTCGGGCTCTAACCCTGACTTCTCTTCTGAGGATGTGTAGGCATGGTCGTCAGTGGACTTTCCTTCTTCTGATGAAGACATGGACCCCAGTCTTGTCAGGTTCCCTGTGCTATCTCCACCATTGGCGGTTTTGGCATCTTCCTCTGTTCTTATCGGTAAGTTAAAGACACATGACCCCCATTTTGTTTCTCAGTTATCTGATGATGAACTACAATTCATTATTTCTCTTGAGGCAAAAGTCGACCGATTGGGGGAGAACTGTATTGGGGGGGGGGGGTATTTTTACTTAGGCATTGAGGACCCATTAACTGATCCATCCCCGGGAGGTTGTTTGATCCCTATCACCACCCCTGGTCCATCTGAGTGGGCTGATCCTTTCCCTCCCCTGCCTTCTAATATTCCTTCTCATCCGCCTTGCTCTTCCCCTTTAGTAGCCACGTTCAGTGATGGGGGCCCTATAAAGGATGTCCATACTACAAATACTCCACATATTAACTCCCTGGATCACTCTTTGAACATCAACTCCAGGGAATCATCGATGAGGAATCCTGGGGTGGCTACTTTTTTTGGGCATTTGGAATCGAATGGTCTCTCTTCCCCTCTGTCAGCATCTCCCTCATATGTCGAGATTCTTAAAAAATCTCCTATGTGTACTTATATTGGTAATCGACCTACTTTGATAGACAAGCCTTCAGAGGAGGATTGTGTTGGCATCATGAAAATGATGGAAGCGAAAGTAGCAAAGGGTGCTCGTGAGGGGGGTTTAGCTGAGGATTTCTCACCTATTAAAACTTTAAGTGCTCGCAAAAAGAAGTCTGTTCAGTTATCCATTGGTAGTGTTGAGGAGTCCTTTTCTGTTAGCTCGTCTTCTCAATCCAGGGCGCTTAGAAGCTTGAAATCCCTAGCAAGGGTTAAGAAATGATCCTCCTCCCCCTAAACATCAGAGGGATTGGGGGACCTCAGAAAAGATCAACCCTCAAAAGACTTCTCGAAGTTAGAAAACCTGATTTAGTGTTTCTACAGGAAACTATTACATCTGCTGAAAAAGCTCGTCTTTTTTTCATGAGTCTGAGAAAGGAGTGGGTTATCTGCTCAGTGGACATTGTTGGACAGTCGGGGGGTTTACTATGTGCTTGGAACCCCCGGGTGTTCGACTTGGTGGCACATTATATCCCATTGGGAATTTTATTGGAAGGTCAGATTTGTGGTTTCATTGAGAAGGTTCATCTCATCAATGTATGTGCTCCATATGAGAATAGAAAGCAATTTTGGCTTCAAGTTTTGGATGAAGGTTATTTGAAACCAAATAACCTTCTGATTGCTAGTGACTTTATTCTAGTATTGAGCGATGTAGAAGTGTGGGGGCCGTCCAGTAAGCTTGACCCTCTTTGCAACTTCTTTCTGCACTCATTCTCGGATGCTGGTTTGATAGATATAGCTCCTGTTATTGTGGTTCCCACTTGGAAAAATGGTCGTGCTGGTGATAAGTTAGTTGCAAAATGCTTGGACAGGTTTTTGATGGGGGATCATCTGAGGAATTCCTATGCTCGATATAGATCCTGGGTGGACTATGATCCGATCTCTGACCATCAACCTATCTACCTTGAAATTGATTTTACCCGAGGAAAAATCACTTTCCCTTTCAAATTTAATCACTATCAGCTACATTTGGTTGGTTTTCATGACCTTATAAAGGCGGTTTGGCTGGCTAATCCTCTTGATCCTGATGCCTCTCCATCATTCAACTTGGTTAAGAAATTGTCAAATTTGAAGATGCAGGTCCGAAAATGGGAACGTTTGAAGAGGAAATATGACTCTGCTACTTTAGATGAGATCACGTCTGATCTGGAAGCTATTCCCAAGGCCAATATAGATGGAAACTCTTCTGCTCAGCTCCTTATTGACTTTCAAAGTCTGGAAAATAGAAGGATTAAATTATTAAAGCAGGATGAGGAGAAATGGAGATTAAAAAGAAGGGCTACTTGGATTTCCTTGGGCGACCAAAATAATAAGTTTTTTCATCATTATGCTGACTGTCGAAGGGTAAACAACTCTATCTGGTCTATTAAAAAGGAGGATGGATCCATCATTGGTTCACAACAAGAGCTACTTTTGGCTGCAAATCGTCATTTTTAGGCATGTTATAATGAAGACTATAAGGTTTCTATGCATGAACAATTCCAGGTTATTAGCGAACTCCCCAGGTTCTTTACTGAATCAGAGGGGATGAACACCTTCAAACCGGTCTCTTTGGAGGAAATACACAAAATCCTGCTGGGTTTTGCTCGTGATAAGAGCCCGGGTCCAGATGGCTGGACCATAGAGTTGTTTTTGGCATTCTTTCACATTATGGGGGCTGAGATTTTGGCTATGGTCGAGGAAACTAGACTCACAGGTCAGGTTTCGGTGGCCATAAATTCTACATTCCTAACTCTTATACCAAAATCCTCTCTGCCGGAATCATTTGATGACTTTCGTCCTATTGCTCTATGTAACCTGGTATATAAAATAATTGCAAAAGTATTGGCAAATCGTTTAAAGGCTATCCTTCAAAGGGGTATTTCAGCAGAACAATCCGGATTCTTGGAGAACAGACAGATTCTGGATGCCATTGGCCTGGCCCGGGAAACTTTTCATAGTATTAAAGTCAAGAATTTACATGGCATTGCACTCCAGTTAGACTTGTCGAGAGCTTGTGATAAGGTACATTGGGGATTCCTAATATTAGCTCTCATTCAGATTGGCTTGCCATGGCATACTATGAAGTGGATTATGGGGTGTGTCAGCTCAGTGCATTATGGGGTTATTATAAATGGTCAACCGACGGATTTCAATGAAAGTTCTCATGGTCTTCGGCAAGGATGCCCACTGTCACCACTACTGTTTCTGATTGTTATGGATGGCCTTAACCGGCTGCTAAAGAAGGCATTGGAGAATGAAGTGATTAGTGGTATCAGGGTTTCAAAAAATAATCAGGTTACCCATCAGCTCTTTGTAGATGATGTTATGCTCTATGGGATTGACTCTGTGGATGAATGGTTGGCTATTAAGAAACTCCTTGACCTGTTCTGTTGTGCCACTGGGATGGTCATCAACATTTCTAAATCTGTTTTGCTGCAGCATAACATTGAAAAAAAGATACTTGAGGATATTGTTTGTTGTTTTCCTGTGCAAGTGAAGGATATGGTTGATGATACTACTTATTTGGGCTACCATCTAAAACCTAATAACTACCATACATATGATTGGTTCTGGCTCCTCGAGAGGTTTGATAAGAGGATACACTTGTGGAGTTGGAAATGGCTATCTATTGGGGGTCGTGTGACTCTGGCACAATCAGTTCTTCAAAACATGGCTGTGTACTGGATGTCTTTAAGCAGGGTTCCCAAATCAATTCTTAATAGCATCAAAAGGAAGATTATAAACTTTATTTGGGCAGGCTCGGATAAGAAAAAGATCCACTTGTGTTCTTGGTAGCGTATCTCTACTCCTAAATCGCATGGTGGCTGGTCACTGAAGAACTTATTTGTTTTTGTTGATTCCCTCCACGCTAAGTCACTCTAGAGAGTTCTCACGATTGATTGTTCCTGGCACTCCATTATTCGAGATAAATACTTCAATAACATGTCGACTGTACAGTGGTTGAGATCGGCTCAAGGGCGTTATTCTGGTGGATCTGCCATATGGAATGGCTTGGCCTCGACACTCCCAATTATTACTCCCTGGATCGCATGGGTGCCTGGAAATGATCAATCCATTATTTTAGGAGTGGATCTCATCATTGTTGGTCCAATTATTTACAGGTTATCTCCTTTTTTATTAGCTTTCCTCCGGGCCAGGGGTTTCTTCTCATTGTTCCACATTGCATTCCATACTCTTGCGTTGATTGGGCCAACTGTATGGTTGAGTGCGGTACAGCTGGGGCTCTCTGGTGGATTGGCGGTGGAGTGGTCTGCATTTGTGGATGGTTTATGCCATGGGGGACTGAGATTATCGAATCAGGAGGACTCCTTGTTGTGGTCTTGGAATACCCAAGATGGTGGGGTGATAGCTAGGCTTGCCTACAACTCTATTATGGCTTCTACTCAGGGTGTATCTTGATGGTGGTACTTTGCCTGCTGGAAATGGCATCTGCCTCCAAAATTGAAGATTTTTATCTGGTTGGCATTGGAAAATAAGTTGCTTACCGAAGATAACTTGCAAAAGAGGGGGTTTATTGGTCCGAATGTTTGTGTTTTATGCGGCTCGGGAGCTGAGACTATCAACCACATATTCTGTCAGTGCTCCTTTGCATCCAAACTGTGGCATGTTGTTCACGCCATTTTCACTAATCTTGGAGTATGGATTGGGGACTCTATCCATCTTTGTTTTCAAAATTGGATCAAGTTTAACCATAGATATATCTCGTTGGCTGTTTATATTCTTTGGGAGCTATGGCTCGCTAGGAACCTGTTTATCTTTTATGGTAAGTCGACTTCCCATATTTGGATGGCGAGAAAGGTGGTTGTAGTCTTCGTGGCGGCCTCTGATGTTTCTCAACCCTGCTCTGATATTCAGGTTAAGAAACACGACTCTATTTCCTTGAGATTTGATCTTTTAGCATTTTTTTATCGGGCCTCACAGAGTGGGGGGGCTATTTGTGGTGCCGGCGCAGTCATACACTTAAATCAAAACCAAGTCTTTTATATCTAGATGAACGATGGTATGGGATCCAATACACGCAATGAACTTCTTTACCTATGGATGACCCTATTCTTTGCCAAGCAAAAATCCATTCCTCTTATGCAAATTGTTGGGGATTCTTTGTCAATTATTGATTGGGCGTGTGGTCGTTGCTCACTACACTCATTGGCACTTTCCCCTTGGATGGATATGGTGGTTTCCCTTTTAAAAGATTTTAGGAACCTATCCATCTCCCATATTTATCGTGAGCACAACTTGCAGGTAGATTTACTTTCTAGATGGGCTCTGTCGGCGGTTGGTGGATGTATCCATTTTGAGTACTGGTCCCACTCGTTTCTCTCTTCTTGTGGGAGTCTTCCACTTTCAGCGTCCTCTTGCTGGTAGTTTGGGTCTTTTTTGGTTGCTGTCGGCTTATAGCGGTTGTATTTTATGTTGTCATCCTTTCATTTATGTTTTTGCGGCATACATTTTTTGGGCTGTCTACTCCATAAGATGGGCGGATTTGCCTCTTGTGGTTTGTCTTTTCCCTTAGGTTTTGTTGATTCATATGGATGTTGTGGTTCAATTATTGTTTATGGCATCTTGGCCTTTAAGATTGGTGGACAGATTTGGCTATCTCCATGTGGTGAATTGTATTTGACACTTTCTCATATATTTTTAATATAAAGATATAGCTATTTTCCATGTTGAAACAAAAAAGAGGTGGATGGATAGAATTCCATTAGAAAAGAAACAACTGTTCGCGGACGGATACACTTTAACTTTTGACGTCAGAAATCATTTGATATTTTGACATCACAAACAAGATTTGGCTCTAATTTCCAGGTAAGAGAGAATCTACTCGATCTACTTTGTGTTTTGTATCATTACAAATATCTCTCCCCAACTGCCTGCTTTTATATTTTCCCAAAAAAATGCCTCTGCCGCTGCAGAATAAAACTTGTACAATATAATATGTCTCTTGTGGTGCTGAATGAATTCTGCCCATTAAAAAATTGCTTTGCCGTTTCATGCCACCTATGCCGTTGCAAGCTGCAGTTTCTTCTGCTGCCCATGAGCTTCACCTGTCACGGTGTGCTCAAAGTCTGTAATACAGAGAAAATGTTTCCGTACTGAGGATCGGCAATAGGGAAAACGCGTTGGTTCCCTCGATTTAAGAAAGTGTATAAAAACAGATCGGCTGATCATGGATAACCCAACGAGAGTGTGATCTTCTCATCTGAATCCCTCTCTGCTTTCGAACGCAATGTCGCCTTCTTCGTGGTGTAAGGTGCCACGCTGTTTAATCTGCACTCCACCCAAAAAAAGGCATCGCTTTAATACACATTTGCCTATTAAATAATCTCAATTTACAATACGCATTTGCCTATTAAATCATCTCAATTTATACTAAAATTAATCTTTAAATGATTTATTCGTTGGATTTTGTATTCAATCACCTAAATGTAGTAAAAAAGATTGTAAATATTCTAGAATTTAGTTACCTGTCCTTTCGCTTTTGGAGGAAGCGTTTCAAAGATAATTTCCTCACTATTTCCAGGTCTGCATGCGGAACAAGAAACCATGTTAAAACAATTTTCTACCTTAAAAGCCCTTTTTGATCATTTCCCTTTTGTATCCAGCCCCTATTCTTCAATATAAAATATGTGCAATACGCGTCTCACCTAATGGCGGTTCTTGAGGTTGATTTTCATTGATAGTGTTCAATGCAGGCTTCGAAGGTTTCTGTGATTGCGCTATCTGTTCGATTTTGCGGCTGCTAATCGTAGACGGTCTTGAGTTGTTCGAGCTATTGGTGCTGGCAAACTTCATGATGGCTTGAGCCTGCAAAGAAAATGGCCAAAGTATTCAGTCATAAACAAAATAAAGACAAAAGGATTAATGATTCATACGATTTGTCAAAAATTACAGTAAAGATTTTCTTGAACACGCATTAAATTTGTTGCTCGGATCAAAATAAGACCTTCTCATCAGACACATCGTAAACATTCATCTCTCCATTATAAAAAATAGCGAGTTGAGCTGTGGACGGTTGCTCAGCCGCTTTTGCTGGAGCGGATCTGCTGAAAATAGTGCAAAAAACACATAGTTAGCTATCTTAACATTTAAAGCTTCTCTCAATTAAAAGAATTCCGAGAAAATACTCAAATCGCAAATATGGAGATGAAAATACCTGGAATTCAAATCAGGCAGGCCAATTGCAAAAGGCACGGTTCTATTTTTTTCTGTAACTCTATGGTTTGAACCGAAACCGGTGCTTACGGGAAACAATTCCATAATTTCCGCGTGACTCCATCCCTCAGATTTTCCATTACAGCCCTCAGTCTGACGATTGAGACGAGAACGGGAAGAAAGATTCAAGGTGTTTCCAAAAGAAAGCATACATCTCGGCTTGCCTTGGTGTTTTCCAGGACCGAAATCCAAACCAGTACTGCCATTCACGACTGTTCCGTTTGATTCAGAGGAGTTCCGAGTGCGTAGAAATTCAGAAGCCACAGATGCCATAGCTTGCAAACTCAAATTTTCCTATAAATTAATCACCAAAATTTCCACTGCAATCTACTGTTTCTCGTACTAGCTCTGCTACTTCAAGAGATCTATCAAACAGCCGAATAGATGAAAACAATTTTGCCCTTCTCCCTGGCAATCAGAAGATAAATACATAGAATACGCGAGTAGAAAACGCTGCCTTGCGTATAAAAGATGTGTTTGCTGTTGCAGGACAAGATAAATAAATAGAATTGGCCGTGTGTCGAAAACGCTGCCTTGCATGCAAAAGCTGTATATTCGGCATGCGGACATCGCCGGTCGCCAAATAAATAGAGGCTTTCCATTTTTCCACACGATTTTAGGGGCATGATAAATATGCTCACATGGAGGAATAGTAATTGGTTTCTATAACGAAAATGTATTGGGCCGGACATCCGGCCGATGGAAATAGTGATGAAATTTTGATGGAAATAGGCAGCATGTGATCCATGTGTTCCTTTTTCTTTCGGAGCAAAGCGTCTCCACTCTCCAGTTGTCTCCACTCTCCCGTTTTTCCACAGATGTGACGTAAAGAATTCCATTGCGTCATTTCTGGCACGTGAAAAACGTGAAGTGAATTGTGGCTAGATTCCTTGTATTTGGAGCGTAAAGGGTTTTAAGTTTTTAACTATGCAAAGAAGCGGGACTGGAAGAATGTTAATCTACATCAAGGTTGGAATTTGCTATGCAACTTAACTTCTCTTACTTTTTTTTCACAGAAAAATATAACTTACTATTAATATACGAAATAGTAAATAGTGCCAGTTGTCAGAAAAAAAAACATATATCTCACATCTGCTCTATAGTGCATATGAGTTAAGCCAATCAATATGGCCACAATGCCAACAATATCAACCGTGAACCCCATAATAAGTGCCATATGTCCACATATAAAACATGAACCCCTCCCGGAGGAGAAACAGGTTCATCAATCACTAGAAACCATCAAAGAGTCCATCCAAATATCAAAGTTCATAAGTGCAACACAGCCATGGCTGCCAAGTATCCAAAATAAGCATATATGTCCAGCAGTGCTAAATATATCAAATCATAACCAAGCAACCACAGTCAGTAGAGCCGCAAATAGAAGATGTATACAAAAATGTCCAACAAGGAGTTGGAAACAGCCCCTATGTATAATCTGCACATAGAACTAACATCGTATGTAAGTATATCGGCTCGCAAAAATATATCAAAAAAGCAACATAATAAAACTAATAAAGCAGAAAAGAGCAAAAAGTATCAAGTCCAATGAAGAATATGAGTGCCCTGTGAAAACAAAGTGTCCTCCCGCCATTCCTGCCACATGATGATCCCAAACTCAGAGCTAAGAGCCTTCTTAGATAGCATGTCCGCCTCCATATTAGCTTCCCGGTATACATGGGCGAAGTGTATGTGTTGGAAATCTTTTATTAACATCTGTGCCGCATCCATCCAGTGTTTAAGCAGCATATTATTTAGAGTGGACTTGCCATTCTCCCAGGAGATGATGGAAAGTGAATCGCCAAAAACCACTAGTGAGGTGATCTTCCGCAAGCGAGCCCAGAAGAGTAATAACCAAAGAGCACATAGCTCGCTCCTGGTGTTGGAACCATTGCCCAGATTAAGCCAGATATGGATGGAGACAACATTGGAAATGTGTATAACGGCACCTGCTCCGCCTCCCCCAAAACGGCTGACAGCAGCACCATCAAAGAAACCACATGGGTAGATCAGCATCGGGGGGGCATATCGAAGATTCCTATCCAGTTTATCTCTGCCCCCAACCATACCGTGGATAGAGAGATATTCATTATGTGCAGCGAGAGTTTTAAAACATATCCCAGCCAAGAAAGGGACACGATTCTAAAAAATGTGCAGGTTTCGAGCTTTCTAAACCTCCCAGATCATAAAATATGGTAGCTCTCTAACCCCGTAATCATGATGAGACCATGCATCAAGACAGTCACTAAGGGAGCAATAGTTCCATGGAAAAAATATACCAGCTTTGTTCGCAATAAAGGACCAGAGTTCTCTTATGAATGAACAGGAGGTGAAAAGATGATCAACCGTCTCCCCCTCAGTGCAGCATAAGGTGCACCATCCCGGGCCACAAAAACCTCGCCGATAGAGATTGTCCCAAGTTAGTATCCGGTTATTCAGCGCTAACCAAATGAAGCATTTAATCTTGAGAGGCAAAGCAAGTTTCCAAATAATTTTTTCCCACCAGCGAACCAAAATCTGTGACTCAGCAAATAATGCATCATATGCCATTGCTGCAGAGACTCTCCCACCAGCCACATCCCACGTCCATACTAGTCTGTCAGCGTCATCAGAGAGCCTCAAATTAGATTGATACAACGGCTTAATATATTCCTCCCATTCAAGCCTCAAAGAACCCGTCAGGCCCAACTGTGCAGCCGTGATCCACCGAGGACGTCCGTCCCCATTCCAACCAGCCACATGTGCTAAAGTGTAATAACCATTTGCATAGAGGTATGTTCTTAGTTCCATCGATAGAGAGTGTCTCGATGAACCCCCCATGAACGGATCTAGCCCCAACTTAATATCCCACCCATTGCCAGGCATCCAAGCAATCCAATGCACAATAACCCTGTAGGCACCCAGCAGACCATTCCAGATATTTGAGACACCCCCAGTTGCAGGGCAATTTAACCGAAACCATTTAGAAACCGGAATATTTCGCAGGTATTTGGCTCGGATGATCCTTCCCCAGGTCGATTGATCAAAGAGTACTCGCCAGAGGCTCTTTGCATGTAGGGCCATAACAAACATTTCAATATCCTTAATGTTCCAACCACCCAGATGCCAGGGCCGAGCCAAAACCTTCCATTTCATTAAATGAAATTTCTCCTGGTTTCCACCACCCGACCATAGAAAACTAAAAATCTTCCTTCTAATAAGATTCAGAATGGTTCGAGGAATCTTGCATAGAGAGAACCAATATACACCTAAATTCTGCAAGACGGCTTTTACCAGAGTAAGCCTGCCACCCAATGAAATATGCCGATAGCTCCAGTGTCCTAGTCTCAATTCAAATCTTCTAATAAGCCAGGACCAATCATTAATCAAGTAATTTGTTGGTTTGATGAAAAAACCCAGATATTTAGTACCAGCATCGATATCTTTGAAATTTAAAGGCAGAAGATTGCTGATCGACTGCTGAACTTCCTCAGTCAAAGAGTGTTTCAAGAAAAAAGATTTAATATAGTTGATAATCATGCCTGTTACCCGACAGAATAAGTCTAGAATCTGTTTATATGTCATCCATTCGGCAAGAATTCCCATACCAAAAAGCATAACGTCATCCACGAACAAAGAGTGTGTAACAGATATCTCTCTAGTTATTTTAATGCCAACAATCCTTCCTTCCCGACGAGCTTTAAGTATGGACAGACTTACCCCTTCGATGACCAGTAAAAACAGCAGAGGAGAAAGTGGACAGCCCTGTCGAAGGCCCCAAGTTGCCTTGAAATAATCAGTAGGAAGACCATTGATCAGGATAACATAGTTGACAGAGTTAATACATGCCATAATCCATTTCATAACCTTCCATGGCAGGCCGATCTGAATAAGAATTAATCTCAGGAAGCTTTCACCAAGTCCAATTGAAGAATAAGAGCATCAATCCGCCTCTGTTTGATAGTGTGAAGAATTTCCTGTGTCACCCCCACAGCATCATGGATCTGTCTCCCACTAAGGAAGCCATATTGTTCCTTGGATATGTGTCGAGATAGCACTGGTTTGATTCTTTCAGCAATAATTTTAGCAATAATCTTATAAACCAGATTGCATAAAGCAATTGGTCTGAAGTCATCATAGTTGTTTGGATGGGAAGTCTTCGGAATGAGAGCCAAGTATGTAGAGTTTATCGCTCCAGAGACAATGCCTAGTTTCCGAGATTCATCCACAGCCATCCGGAGTTCTTCCCCCATGATATCAAAATGGTGAATGAAAATCTCAACAGTCCACCCATCCGGACCCGGAGATTTGTCTTTTGCAAACCCACGCAGAGTTTTTTCCACTTCATCCAGAGTGATATCCAGGAAAATATTGTCACCCTCCTCCTCATTGAACATACGTGGATATTCCTTTATAAGTTTGAATTGTTCAGCCAGAGTAGTGCTTTTTGGATCATGATAATACTCCTGAAAGTGATATACAGCCTCTTTCATCAAATTCTCCTCCCCCCTGATCCGCCGACCCAAATGATCATTCAAATCCCAGATTGAGTTTTGCATCCGACGGGAGTCAGCGAACTGATGAAAAAACTTTGTATTCATATCTCCCGCTTTGAGCCAGGTTGCTCTGCTCTTCAATCGCCAGGTTTCTTCTTGCATCAAGAGTATTTTCATTTTCCGACTCTCCAATGTAGAGAGTTTGGTGAGCTCACTCAAATTTAATTCATAATCAACACCTTTGTTCATCAGGTATTCCACTTCAAGTTCAATCTCTGATAATTCCTTTCCCATCAAGGCTTTTTTGTTCTTTTCCCACTTTATTGTGAAATCTTTTAATACCTTAAGTTTCACTGCCAGCTTATCCATGGCCGATCTCTCCCCCGAAACATCTGTCAGCATCCACACATTCCTCACTCCCGAAATGTATTCCTCCTCAGAAAGCCATGTGGAATTGAATTTGAAGGGGTAGGTTTTGAAGCAGGGTTCATCATCAAATTGCAGAATAATAGGGAGATGATCGCTGATTTTTATTTGATGTATCCAGGATCTATAGTTCTGAAAACATGAAAGTAAAGAATCCGATATTAGGAATCGGTCAATACGTTTCTATATATGCTGATCCCCCGTTCTGCCATTTGTCCATGTTGGTGCCAACGGTCGAGGAGCCACATCAACCAAAGAAAATTCCTTGAATAAATTTGTGAAGTATGGCCCCAGAGGGTCCCTCCTAGCCAAACCCCCCCATATCTCCCCATCAGCCTAGGTAAAATTTAAGTCACCTGCAATTATCAGGTTTAGCAAATTTTCCGAACCAGCCAAGTTCCAGAAATTCTCCCGGTCACTATATGGACCATAACAGTTTACAATGTTAATATTTTTCTCCGATCCCCTGATGTTCCCAGATAGCAGAATGCCAAGTGTGACATGAGAGGGAGTTAACCTCAAAACAAGGGGATTCCAAGCCGCTAAGAGACCACCCGAAAGTCCAGCAGCGTCCACAGAACAACACATCCATCCCGGCTTGATTTTGTTAAAGAAAATACAAGCTTTTTCTCCACTAACCATAGTTTCCTGTAGAAGTACCAAATCTGGTTTGACAATTTCCAACACACGTTTGAAGGCCAATTGTTTGGGTAGGCCCCCCACCCCCTTGATATTCAGTGAGAAGAAAATCATTTTCTAACCCTCGCAAGGGCTTTCATTCCTCTAAGAGCCCGGGAGTCAGAAGGGTTGGGGGAGTGCACCATGCTCAGGTCATCCTCATTCCCCCCCAGAATGACCTTCTTTTTTTTTTCTAGCACTTCTAGTTTTCAGTGGGGAGAATTCCTGGGCAAGGCCTCCCCTATGCGCCCCCTTATGAGTGCATATGTCACCAGATGTTTCGGGCAAGTTTGCAGTATCAATGTTACTAACCCCCACATCCAGATCAGGAGTCTTTAAATCTAAGGATTCCCGCAAATCATCAGCCGATGGCTCATTATGAACCACCACCCGATTCCGGAAATATGTAGGAATGGCCGCTTTCTTCACCATATCTGAGTATGATGGTATGTGAAACTGTTTCCCACCCGACTCTGCAGGTATATTGATACCCACATTGTGGCAGTCCCTCACAGGCATCTTCTCCGGCAACAGACCACTGGTCTCCGAACCCCCAATCTCATTGGCACCTGGGTTCTTTACAGTACATTCCACTGTATCCTCACAGAGTTTCACAGCATCCCGGGTAGGGAAGGATGTCTCAGAGTCGTCGAGTGCATTTATCCGCGGGGTATCAGGAATAGAAGTAAAAGGGGGAACCAAAATGTTCGGTAAGTTTTCCACAGGGCACATGTTATTCATCTTGATCAATAATTCAGTCTCAGATGTCGGGTCATCATTTTCAGAGTTTTCATTTATTGTCTGTCCCGTCCCAGATGAATTGGAATCTATGTTATTGTTGCGACTCATATAATTGCCATTATTTCCATTGTTCAAATCTAATGTATTAATAAAGGATATATCCAACTCATCTAATGAATGGAAAAACATGGGGTCCTGTAGTTCCAACTTACGGAATATCGTCGAGTCTGGAGCAAGTGGGTTGAGTACCCGGTTGGAGAAGCCGTCAAGAGCACCCGTTCCATCCATTTCGATATCACTGCTATCATCTGACGACCACATTGGCCCCCCATCCGTGTTTCGGCCAAAAGAAGCCGGAGCCGTGCATTGTCGCCACAGGTGACCCACCACTTTACAGTTTGAGCAGCGAAATGGAATGCCCCAGTAGTCAATAATCTGTGTCAGCTGACGACCCCGCCAATTTATGTGTAACACATCAATTATACCAATTGAAATATCCACTTCAACTAGTAGTCGCCCCATCCGTCTATCAAATCCATTGAGGTGATCCTCCTCCACATGCAAGAACCTCCCAAGGCGGTTGCCAATGGCCTCGAAGGCCCCACGGTTCCACAAGGCCAGTGGAAGTCCAGGCAAAAGTACCCAAAGGTGCCTCAAGCGCACCGTTGCCGATTCAGGATTAAAGTCCGTCTGCCATTTTTGAAGCATCAAGCTCCCCGTTCCATAGAGCCACAAACCCTCCAATATGCGAGTGCAGTGAGCCTCCTCTCGAAATTTAAATCCATACCACCCACATGCCATAGCAAATACCTGTGGTGTGTAGTCTAAGATGGGGTTCCACAACTCCTCAACCCACTTAACTACATTTCGCCGATTCATGGCATGATAGGAGAATTTTCCTACAAGCACTGTCATGTTGTATTCGGCAATCTCCTCAAGACCAATGTCTCTACTGACCGTCATCCAGGCTTCCCCGGGTCTGCAAAAGTATTTGCCCAAACTCCTTCCATTTGCGCGGGATGACGACCCATGTTTGCCACCCCCGCCACGTCCCGGACGAAACCTTGTATTGCCGACTGATGGGTCTGAGCCCGAAGCATCCCCAGGTGTCTTTCCTAAGTCCAGGTGTCGTTTATTTGCCTTCCCATATGTCGCCACCTATCGACCGCTGGGGTTTGTCGCTCGCAACTCCCCCAACTGGTTTTTGAAAAATGCATCCGGCTTGAACAACCCAGCCTCCTCGAGCTGGGAGTCCGACACATTCAAGTCGTCTTCTACATATGGAAAGGTTCCCAGCCCGTTATCTTCCATATTGGCAACAATACGATCACAAACCCCTGTATCCCGGTCCAAAAACGAACCTTTATCGGCGAACAACCCCCGAAAATTCCTGACAAAAGGTTGTAATGATACGCCGGAACCATAGTCAGTCAAAAGATATAGAATGATAGCTTGTAGATATGGTGGACCACTCCGTTTTTGTCTGCTGACTAGTTCCAGCAAGCCGGTCCGGAAAAAACCCCAATTCCGGCACCACACAGCATAAATTTAGTGAACCCCCACAGCAAATGCCGGCGTATATTACCAATATCAGAAGATACAGACCGGCCTACCTAATCATGTGTTTAACCACTGCAGATAACAGTTTACTTACCCGGAAAGCAGCCGAGCATATTCCGTCGAGAACCGAGTTACTGTTCCCTAAAAAGAAGCGAATATATCAACGGCTATCAGCGTTCCATCCCCATCTGTGGCGGTCTTATTCTATCTCAGGAGTCCCATGAATCAACGAGTGCATACCGCAACGACTGTTAAAACCCTAACCTGTAACTTTCACCGTCGCCATCGCCGTTCACCTCCATTCTCATCGAAGGGTTCGGATTGTGTGCGAGTATTCCAATAACTTCTCTTACTTATTTATAATGTTGCGAGCAATTTCCACACGAGTCAGTCAATCGTTAGTGGTTTTGTATTTTTCTAGTATTTTTGCTAGAATCCACACTCCAAGAACAAATCTTTGTTGAACTAGCGATTTTTTATTCTTAAAATTGCTTTTTATCAAAAATAAATTTAAAACCTTATTTAATAATAGCCCGTCAGCACGTCACTTTCAAAGTTTTGCTTATCAAGCATGTTATCTTTTTCATTTTTATTATTTTAAATATTTTTATTATGAGTGTAGATTTATCTTAAATGTCCTCATGGATAGATATACTTTTCATTGGAAAGTCAATGCTATTTGACTTGCATTAGTTTTGAAATATTTCTAAAATATTAATGTTATTTTCTTAATGTTTTTTAAAAAAAGTATTAATTTGATTTTCTTGAAAATAAAAAATATTTATTTGATTTTTTGAAAAATGAAAATTTGCTTTTTTTATTGGTGAAATACAGTTAAGACAAGACATAAATGCCTAGAGGAGAGAGTTTACACATCGTCACTCCTCTGTCCTCTTACTTATTGTCCTTTGTCTTTCACTTATTAGGATGCATGTTTACTATTACCGTATAGCTCCAGTTATCAGGCTTACAATTTTCAGACTCGAGACATCTCCTGAAACAGTCTGAAGGCATCATCTGCGTTGCCCATATCAGCACACATGCTGAGGAGAATTTTGTAAAGAACAGCATCCATCTCCCACTTGGCCTCTTTCATCTTCCCAAACCAGTGGAAGGCATCATCTAGCCAACGAGCCTTCCCATAAGCCCTTATCAGAGCACTGAAAGTAACGCGATTATGGGAAATGGCATCTTGGATCATCTCGTTGTGCAAGGATTTAACATGCCATGGTCTTGCAGATCTCCCCATTGCATCAAGGATTGTATTATAAATGGCCCGATTGGGTTTCACACCAAACGCCTTCATCTCTTCATAGGTATTTAGAGCTACCTGGTAATTCCCAGCAACGTAATACATTCTAATAAGTGTAGCAAATGTTACCATATGCAGACGCCATCCTTGAGCGGCAGCCTTTTCATACATATTCAACGCTTCGGAGATTTTACCTGCTCTTCCATAAGCATCGTTCATGGCCGAAAAGGTGATCTCATCCTGGACACACCCTAATCCATTTATTCTCTCAAACCATTCCACGGCCTTGTGGGGAAGGTTGCATTGTCTAACATAGCTTATGACAGTGGAGAACGTGAAGTTGTCAAGTTTCATCCCTTCATCCACCAGTTGCTCTGCCAGCTGCTCGACTAAATCCCATTACCTGCCTTTCCTCAACAGCTTCATGGTTACGTTGTACATAATCAAATCCATGGAGAACCCTTCCTTGGCCTTGAAATATTGGAAGGCCAGATAGGCTTTTTCCCAGCCCTGAAGATTATTGATGATGAATACTGCTTCCTTGGGATCGGGTTGATCACCCAACGAGCCGAGAAGGCCTGAAACTTCCTCTCGGATGCCCTCGCATGCATCCAACCTTTGAGCCAATGCCTTTAGTTGAACATATTTGAGGTTGTTCCCATATTTTTGGAGAATGGATTCTGATGCTTTGGGCATCTTCGGATTCACCCATATTGACTTCCTGTCAACATTGTCCTTGTTCTTGTTGGGGACTGGAATTTGGGGAGATGACTCCTCTATCGAATTGATGGAGGAGGAGGATGCATGTGCTGGCCTCGGCCTTTCATTGGTCAGTGGCTTGAACCAACTGTGAAAGGGCTTCAACCCCAATTTCCAGACATGTGGATATGGGCATACACAGTAGGAAGAGGAGGATTTGGGTAATGAAAAGGAAGGGATGGGAAGGGAATCATTTGGTACATTTGTGGGGGTATGTATTGGTAGAGCCATTGTTACTCGATCCTTTCTCAGAAGGAAGACATCCTCTCCATTTCTACAGCTTCTTACATCAATCTATCATGTAAATACGAGACCTCCCCAGACTTTTAATGGAATTCATGTTTTTACAAGCACGTCTTAAATTTATAAACACTTATCCAGAAGGAAGCATGCGCAGCCCTTCATTAGTTGAACGTTAGTTGATTGAGTGCCTGGTTTTACTTCCACCAACCTCTGGTTTGAGTTTTCATTGGCCCAACACATGCGCATCTTTCACGTCATCTAGGTTTGCTTGTCTGATTAATCATCCATGTGTTTTTTATGCCGTCGACAACTCAAATACAATCCTTAGAATATGCTCATTTTACAGATCCGCAGCTTCTTGAGAAAAACGTATTGTATTGGGATAAACAAGGAAGGTTACAAAAATGGCATAGGATTCCATTATCTGAACTTGTATATAGAATTCTGATTGCAAGTGTCATGTTGGTGATACCCAGGACCTGTATATGAGTATCGTTTGTAAAAGTCCATTTAGACAAGAATCTGTCCAGTAAATTCGTGCTTAAGAAGAGTGTTTCCCACTGAAGCTGATATGAGGCTGTGTACTGCACCACAGCAGAAGTTATGAATTAATTATTGAAACATCCACAGATATTTTCAAAATTCCAATTCAATTTAAATCATGCAAAATTCTTGCCTCAGAAGACGTTGTTAATTTTCCTGTGGCGTCGTTCAACTGAGTATCAATACAGTCCAACAGATAACTTTGCAATGGACATTTTTTACGCTCTCTTGCTTTAAATTTCTAAAATGTATCCTCGTCTTCATCCTCATTGCACGTATAATCCTGTAGATCAGTGTAATATCTCGAGTTTGACCCCATTATATTAAAATGTAAATGATGTAATATTGTTATAAAATCGTGGTGAGAAGCTCAAGGTCAAGGCCCCGCCATCGATTTTATTGGTGCATATGGTTTACGTGCTAGCCATGCACAATGGAATTGTGAATATCATGTAAATATGCATTTTAATAAAATACCCACAACTAGCTATGCAATGCAACAAGAGATGGGAGCATGATTTTACAAGGAATTGGGAGGGAAAACATTCAAACCCTTGAGCCAATCAAGTCAAGCCAAGTGTCAATGAGATAACCCATCAAACACTCAACTACCCATGTTGACTTTGTCCCCAATCATTCATTTCTCCCAAGAATTGGTTGAGGTAGTTAATGCCTTGGGAATAGGAGGTATGGCTGTCCAAATTCGAGTATGGGAAAGCCACCCTTCATGGAAAAACGTTTTTTGCTTCTTGGGCAAGAAAACAACCATGAATTGCTCCCCAAACCATTACTGATGAACCATTTTTGCCTCTCTCGCGTTTTTGGGACTGCTGGGCATTTTTCCTCCATGTTTTTCTAGTGTCTCCCTGGTTTTCAGTGGGAAAAGAGGGCTTTTTTGTGTTGCAGAGTGGTTGGGAGTATGGGAGCTTGATTTGGGGTTTCATTGGGGCCGTTTTGGCCATTTAGATGCCCAAAATACCCATGGAGAATCAGGTTGGTTCCCTGTGGACGATTTTCTCACCCCCAATCCGTTTTTGATGTGCCCACATTTTTGGGAAAACCTATGGCCATCGTATTTGCAAATTCCATTGCTGAAAATGGATATCCATGCCCAGTTGGAGTTGTTGTGTGTAAAAGAAGGTTGGGCTTGAGATGGGTTTCTATTGCTTTGGCTGTGCATGAGCTTGAATGTTCCCTTTTCCTTGTAAGAATCATGCCCAGCTCGGGGGTGGTAGTTGTGTTGAGAGAATTGATGAACACAACTGGCCTATGGTTGGGTGGAATGTTGCAGCGACATAGCTAGTTGTTTGGAACAACATTACAACAAGATGAGTATTTTCTTATATGCAATTACTTCTGCAAATTTATTAATTTGTTGACTATGTTAAATTGAATGGCATCATGTAATGTGTGTGGATGATGTTATTCTGCTGTGCATGTTTGCTTTGAATTGCATCTACTGCACACATTTGATTTTAATTGCCGTGAATTTAATGGGCTGAGTATAGGTAAAAGCCCCAGATTGGCATCATGTTCCCTTCCAGGAATTGGGTCCGCGGGAGGGGATATTACATTGTGGTATTAGAGATGTTGGTTGCAGCATTGGGCCTTCATGGGCTACCTATCACAGTTGCAGAGGTAAGTATGCCTCATGTATAGCACTAAACATAAAAAAGAATGAAATATTCAAAAAAAAATTCTAACTGCTTTTTGAAAATTTGAAAAATTGAAAAATTGAAATTTTTTCTAAGTGTTGGAAATTTTGCTTAAGCCTCTGTTGACGATTTTAACCATAACTGTTGCACCAGGTCAGTGAAAATTTGGTTAAATTTCCCGCTAGAGCAGTCGCGGAGAAAAGGCTCTGTCGCAAATTTTAGTGTTAAATTTTGCGACGGGCACAATGAAATTAAGGTTAATTTATGCGACGCGGCGACGAAAATTAAGTTAAAAGTTGCGATAGAGGCTTGCACATAGCGGAAATTTTAGGCTTAAAACCTGCAACTCAGTCGACAATTTTAGCCTTAAAATTTGCGACGTAGCGGCGACTCGGCGGCAAATTTAGACTTAAAATTTGCGACACGGGTGGCAATTTTAGCCTTAAAATTTGCAACGCAGTCGCAGCGACGAAGGCTTGTGGGCGGTGAAGATAAGGCCAGGATCGCCACAACAGTCCCAGAAGTTAAGGCTAAAACCTGTGACGGTCCATGGTGACACTGGCGAAATGGTCGCAAAAGTTAGGGTTAAAACCTGCGATGGTCACAGAGGGAGGAGCGAAAAAAAAAAAAAGTATAGACCCAAAACTTGATTTTTGGATAGGAGCAGTTGGGCTCAGAATGGAATGCTTCCTATGGGGCTCGGAGGCCATTAACAAAGACCATGAAAGAACCAGAGAGGGTCTTGAGCCCAGTATGCTCCAATCTGACAGAAAATGGAGATTAGTGACTTTTGTAAGAGGGTGTCCCGAGGCTCGACGAAAGGTCGGTTTGGGATGAAATCGATATGGCGCGACCATGGAGCAGGCATAGTGTTAAGTTTGGAATCTTGGAGCCGAACTCCAAAGGATGTGGAGTCGGGGTGAGAAAGAAGGTCAAAAAGCATTGTTCCGGGCCACTTTTTCAGGATTTTGAAAAGCTTGTGGACAGTGAAAGTGACCCTAGATGTTGGAATCAAAATTTTTACTGAACTAGACATTTCATCTTCTCATTAATATGGATAGTTTCCATTAGACGAAGATTTTCCAGAAATTAATAATTTGGGAGATAGCCATTTTTGGCCAAATTTTGAGATTTTGGGGGAAAAGTTAAAAGTTGAAAGTAGCCAAACCCCGAATTTTATAGAAGTTGACCAGTGCATCGGAACAGGGATATAAAGGTTGCTGAGTGTTCCTTGTTATATAGACTACCTTCGCTCGGTAGATAAGTTTTCATGATTCTTCCTAAATTTGCTTCTACAGGCAGCTGAAGTTGGCCATTCAGAATAAATTGCAGCTGTGTAAGTGTTGAAATTTGGGCAAAATTTGCATTTTCGGAAGAATGTAAATTCCATGTCCTGGATCGGAATGGAGCACGAGGATAGGCGTTGGAAATATTATCCATAGGAGAACAGGGATGCATGACCATAGTTTGAATGAGGTCTACATATATCATAGATATTTGGTACCAGGGATGATTTTAAGAACTCCCCCCAAATTTATATGGTAAAAAAATTGGCGAATCTCCCCGATATATAGGAAAATTTGAAAGCGATTTTATCAATAATATAATATGTATATATAATTTTTTGGCGAATCTTTCATTTTATTATATGATATTGTAAAATCTTGGCGAATCTTTCACTAAATTATAAGATATTGTAAAATCTTGGCGAATATTTTACTGAATTATAAAATATTGTAAAAAGTTGGCGAATATTTCACTGAATTATAAAATATTGTAAAAATTTGGCGAATCTTTCATTGATCTATAAAACACATTGAATGACAGTCTGCTTGTTAATTATGAGTTCAAGGCTTCTTCAAATGTTGAGTTCAATTGCTCTATTTCAAGTTTTGGTCTCAATACCAAATGGTGGTGGCCTTAATGAAGCCTTGATATCCAAGCAAAGCCGAGTAGATCTTGGAGACATGTATTCTAAATGTGGGTGTTTGGAGGATGCACATAAAGTGTTTGGCCAAGTGCCAAAGCGAAATACAGCCTCATTGAATGCAATGCTTTCAAGATGTGCTCAACATGGACATGGCAGGGAGGAACATTATCAGAGGGGTTCTTCGGGTGGAGATTGTCATTCATAGCTCTGATGACGTTAGCATTGCATCTTCTTCTTACTTACAATTTTTTCCTCTACTACTTGAGTTTCTAGAATCTATTTGTAGTCATCCCTGCAATTATTATAGATTTCTTCTTTTTCTTCTTTAATAGTCTTGGGAGATGACTTTTTTGAATTGCTTAAATCAACAAAGGAATTGCACCCACAGACTATCCTTCAATAGATTGTGTGGCTACCCTAGACTGTTTTTGATACTTCAAGGCAAGTTTGTACATAGGTTTTAAGCTAGGCATGTTCCTTAAGTATTTTTCTTGGCACATACTTTGAATAACATTATAGTGATTTTGTTGGCATCCTATAGTGTCGACTATTGGGGGCTATCTTATTGTTGTGTCATACTTTTGGACAATGTAACTTTTTTCCATCTAAATTCCTCAACACTAGTACCATATCTAAATGTTATACCATTTGTTGATACCATATCTAAATGTGTCTAGTAGTTGATTTTGATTGTAGATGTTGTATTTTTTGTTGATATTGGTGTGTAGATGTTATTATAACCCATGCTAGAGCTTTTATTACAAATTGTTTTTTTCTATTGATTAGAGTTTCCATGACATGTGGGGACTTGGACCTTGACAAACCGATAAACTAATAGAATCAGACATTATGCATCATTTTGGCCTTCACTAGCCAATTATGCCCATGGAGGCTAGGAAAATTTTGAGCCAATTGGACTAGAGGAATGTTGGTCTCGTGCCAATAGGTCTCCTATGATCAATGCATAGGAACCTAGTGCATAGACCATTTTTCTCTTCGCTTAGCTATGTAGAGCTCATTTATTTTTCTGAATAACGATAAGTATTTACAAAGAAAATATACAATCAGCATAAACAAATCGAAAAAGTGAAGACAATTAATTCATGCAAATAAAAGGTAATAAAAACTTATTTTCTCGAACCCTAAATCAATGGAAATCAACTAAATCTAATATTGATTCAAGCTACAACAAAGGGTTAAATCAAGCATCAAATGAGAACTAGAAGCATTCAAGGGTCTAACACAATAATTAACCAAAATACATGCAAACTCCACAAATCGACAAAATGTTTCAAATAAAAGCAATAAACAAACCATAAAAATTTGCACAAAATATTTGAGATAAACACCAACATGGTTTCATGTACTTGAATGAGCTCATTCTTGCTTAGCGAAAGTGTAGTCAAATTAGTTATTTATCCTTCAATGTCAGGACACTATCTATGTGAAGAGATAGATCCTAGGCCTAGCTTTGTCAAATTCCAGTGTCATTTCCTATCACATAAAAAAAAAGACAATGTAAAAGATAAATATAAAAACATCAATCTTAAAATAAACTGCATCAAGGAAATGTATGTCATATCATCAATGTTATAACAAAAAAGTACAATGTAGAATCTATTTTTAATTAAAATGCTAGCTCAAATTTACATATAATGATCACCCGCAAGGGTCCATGGAACACCTATACCAAAATAAGACTCAAGAGTCTCTCATGTGTATTGGATCATATACAATCTTAGGTGAAATCCATTTCCCAATTCACATTCTGGGACTGGTCCTCATTTTCGGCACTCTGAACATGACCTTCTTCGAATGAGCCGTCATTATGATCCTCAACAACATTATGTTCCATATCAAATTCATTAGATAAATTTGCCATATTGTTTTCTCCCCTTCTTTCACAATTTGATCGCCAGAGAGCTACTGCTCTTTCATATGGAAAATTGTCAACCTCATACTTTGTTACATATAATCTTAAGCATGTATCCACATTTTTATCAAGCTTATTCCTCAACTTTGACTTCAAAAATGTTAATGCACTAAACATTCTCTCATCCTCCACTGATCCCAAAATCATGGTTTGACATAAATCTACTAATTTGAAATACTCTGACATATGTTGCAGTAGATATTCACTACCACTGAGTGTAGTCCACAATTTTGTAATTGCACCATATTCTAGAGCATTATCCAACTTAGAAAATTGCTCCCACATTGTATCAGCAAAGCATTTGGCTTGATCTTTCAATTTTTGTCCATCTAAAATACCTTGAATATGTTCTCCTTGTATCTCGGTCTCTCGACAAAAATGGCTTTGCAAAATCTTGATTTTAGCTATAAAGTCAACCTTTATAGTTTTTGAACATTGACGATGGTTCCAATATTGAGGGTATACCACAGACATGGCCTCCAACAATTCAACTCGAGGAAATCGTTCTCTTATCTCTGATGATAGTGATTTTGCAATTTCTATCAAGCTGCGCCTCACTGAAATCACAACATTGTCAAATTGTTCTCTTGACACAGGGCACTCTTTGGTGGTTCTTCCTATTTTGTCATTATAATAAAAAGGAACCATATACCCACGCACTGCCATACATAGAAACCCTTTTTCATCAAACTTCAATAAATTTTCATCATTTTCAATATTGATTATCTTAGCCCAATTTGTAAATGCTAGACCTGTAAAAGAATCTGCTCTCATATACAAATTATCTAATGCAAGGCATGCTAGTTTTCTAGCATTTGTGTATTCAGCAATATACATCGTGCGACTCTGAGACATCTTCACGAGGCTATTCATTTCATGAAGCAGAGGAAGAACTCCAGCCAATGTTAAATATGTCTCTATATCAGTTAATAGAAAGAGAAGAGTTTGAGCTTTTTCTACACTTAGGCGATGTTCATACATCACCCCTACCAAGGATGCATATTCATCGAATAGCCTTTGAGCTGGTCCCTTCAGTGAGATCCATCTTGTATCAACATCTTTTAATAGTTTGTTTCCATTTGTAACACCGTCAGCAAATTTTTTAAACTCTGAAAACCGTTTGGGACTCCGACAAAAGTATGCATGAACCTCACGTACAAGATATTCAACTTTTGAAACCAATGGAAAGTTGCTCACTATTTTAAATGCAAGATTCATTCTATGAGCCATACAATGAATACCAATCATATACGGTGAAGCTGAGAGTTGTAGTCTAGCACAAAGGCCGTTCCTTTGTCCCTGCATTACTGATGCCCCATCTGCTCCAACGCATACCAACTTTTTTGCGATCATTGAATGATCCATACCACCAGTTTCTTTCAAAGTATTAATAACAAGTTCATAAATGTTTTCTGCTGTAGAACTTTTGCTCATTTTATGAATTCCAAGTAGATAGGAATTCCTGATATGGTAATTGACCGTATAAATGCTCATGCAAATCCATGCAGTATTATCAACAGCTGTAACTTCATCCAAGGACAGTGACAAAAATGTTGCATTCACAATCTTCTCTTTCATATCATCCTTTTCTACTTGAGCTAGATATTTTCCCCATTCCCAACCACTCGTTAAAGACCAATGAGAAGATGGAAAATTTGGCACTTGAATAAAAGATAGATATTTCATCATTTTTGGATAATCTGTCATAGGACGACCATTGGATAGGATGTGAAATACAGTGCTTAATTGTATCGACTTCGATAACAATTTTTTTTCCATCATCTTTCCGAATTGAGAAGTGATGGTTCCTCCACTTTCATCTAGTTTTCTCTTATTTATTAAGTATTTATTGTATTCCTCTTCACATTGGAGATGTCGGCTATCAGATTTCCATCTAACAGTAGATTTCTTCTCATCATTTCCAGTTTTGTTATCATACACCTTCCCAACATGCTTCTCTATTGTGTCCAGCTTCATTTGCAATTTCACTAGCTTGCCCTGTTTCCAACTACATGAAATGCATTTAACTTCTCGTGAGGTCTCATTCTGATTTGTTGGAGGTATCGGTTCAATAAATGGGAATCTTGATACCCAATCAGATTGGAATTGTCTCCCGAAGTCCCATCGGCCTTTTTTCCTCTTCAGTGAATGGTCTATGTCACCTTGCAAGGAAAAATCTTCAACATTTGAGCTACCAATTTCTGATGAAAATGCATTTGCCTCACTTTGATCACTAGAGGAATGTATTCTACCATCCATTGTATGTTTTGCAGAGGCATCCTCCAAAGTGTTGACATCTCTCTCACCGATACCTTGCTCAAGAGAGCTTGAACCATGAATATGATGTGGATGATTGGATTGATGTTTTTGAAAATATGACATTACATCCTTTTGTCTTAATGTTTTATTTTTCTCTCCATGATCCATGTTTGACATCTTGTTTCTTACTTAATGTTCCACAATTGATATTCCAAATCAATATAGAAACCAGAAGGAGGCCTGCATGAGAAAAATGATATAAAATTAGTACAACTGCTTAATTTGATTCTTAGACCATTTCTTCTCAGAAGGCTGAAGGAAAAGGTTGAAGAGTCCCTGCCTAGGAAAAAGGAGATAATTTTGTATGCAGATATGAAAGAACATCAGAAACATATCCAAGATCATTTAGTCAATAAAACACTTGAGGTTTATTTGCAAAATAAAGGAGAAAATGGTGACTTAACTTGCAATTTGATTCACATCTCCAAGCACGGTACTGTAGCATTTAAGCAATAGATTTTATTTGTGTAGAGTTAAGCAAATTGCTCTGTGGTCTGGAAAGCGGTGGTGCAGCATTTTCCTTTGGTCGGCTCTGGATTAGTGTGGAGGATAGGAAATGGGCGACTCACTCGTATTGGACTGGACCCTTGGGTTGGCTGTAGGGGAGGTCATGTCATGCCTGTGGACTTGAGGAACTTCTTGGCAGCTAGAGGTTGCCATTTTCTGGATGATGTAGAGGATCCGAGATCATCTACTCTTTGGCATCAGGGGTGGATCTCTGCACAGCGTCTTGAGATTCCTGAAGATATGCAAGGAGTTTGGGAGGATTTTCTCCGGATACTAAGACTTTCGTATATACGACTGACCAATAGGAATGATGAACTTATCTGGGATCACCATCCCTCTAGAATTTACACCCCAAGGAATGGATATATCCAGCTGAATGTGGAAGCACATAACAGGGAATTGGTGTGGTGGTGGAAATATCCGTGGAAGTTAAAGTGTCCGAGTAAAGCAAAATTACTCTTCTGGGCTATTCTGGAAAATAAGGCTCCAACCTGGGACATTCTGCAAAAACGCTTCCTCCAGGGACCGGGGTTCTGTCCACTTTGTAAAGATGTGGAAGAGACCATTAATCATCTATTTGTTTATTGTCGGTTTACTCAGGCAGTTTGGGCTGATATATGCAAATATCTGGATTTAAATGTGAGATGGTGGGGAGCGAGTGTCCATGAAGCATTCCAATTGTGGTGGACTTTACAAAAATCCTCTCCCATCTGGGCTTCCCCTTGTATTTTCGCATGGGGCATATGGATTACTAGAAATAAGATCATATTTCAAGATTGCAGGATTCTGAAGGAGACTGTAGTGGCACAAGCTGTGGCTGTTATCCAACACTACAAGACACCTGTCAAAGAGATTAGAACTCGACCTGTGAGTGAGGAAATGATCGATAAAACCATGCCATGGGCATATTTTGATGGTGCTTCTCTTGACCATCGATCGGAGTGTGGTGGGGGTGGAGTCCTTTTCAAAACCGAGTCTCATTTCTTTCATATCGTGGCTGGTTTGGGGAGGGGATCTAACAACTATGCTGAACTTATGTCTCTTAGGCTGCTGCTGTTATTTGCACTTGAACAAGGATGTCTATCTCTTCAGATATTTGGCGACTCCAGGATAGTTATTGACTGGGCAAAGGAGATTACTCATTGTCATGTGATGGTACTCATACCTATACTGGAGGAGGTAATACGGTTAAAATAGTCATTTAATCATATTACATTTACACTTGTCTACAGGGAGAGGAATGGGATGGCCGATCAGCTTTCCAAAGAAGCGACGCAGCAACATTTAGCACTTGGAACTTGGAGGATTACTATTCACTCTATTGGGGGCACCTACAGTTATTACCACAGACCATTTCATTAAGCTATAGAGGCACGGAATTGAGCAATAGCTCAGATTTTGATGACCAGGGATGGACGCCTATTTTAATTTCTGTAACAGTTTTTGTTTAGTTGTATGGATATATGCCGGCTGTAGATAGCAGCTATGTGATGGTCTGATACAGTAGTCTATCTGTAATCGGATAAATGCGGACTGTATGAACAGCCAGACTCATTGTTTTGAAGTAGTATGGAACTTTGGACTTGATATTAATATGGGACAGTAAATATGTGTCAATGTAGGGATCACAGTGATCCTAATACATGTGCAGAATCTAATTTTGTTCATCTTTTTGAAATAAAATTACCACTTTTTCCAAGGAAAAAAAGGTCACAGCAACTATTAGGTCACAACAACTATTTGTGTAGAGTTAAGCCATACTCATGAAAGTTTTCATTTAAACAGAAAGATAACAATGTTCTCATTTTATGGTAGCCTTCATCCAATCCTAGGAACTTGGCACTTGGAGGATTACTATTCACTCTATTGGGGGCACCTACAGTTATTACCACAGACCATTTCATGAAGCTATAGAGGCACGGAATTGAGCAATAGCTCAGATTTTGATGACCAGGGATGGACGCCTATTTTAATTTCTGTAACAGTTTTTGTTTAGTTGTATGGATATATGCCGGCTGTAGATAGCAGCTATGTGATGGTCTGATACAGTAGTCTATCTGTAATCGGATAAATGCGGACTGTAATCTGTAATCCGTCTGTTTCCTAATCTGCTATATCTATGAAACTTAACTGGAATTGCTACATATCTTAAATCCAAGCTAAACATTGGACACTAATTTTCACACTTTGTCATTGATATTTCTCAAGGGTCTATTTATTTGCTTGGGAAAAAATTACTTGGAGATAACTTTTATAATTATTGTTCATATCAAAGCCTATTCCTAGTACCTCATCTCACTCTTCTACCAATTTTTTGAGTCCTCCAATTTTTTTACCCAATGCCACCACCCCAGATCCTACACTATCATTCATGTACAACAAATCCTTCCAGCATCAACTAGGTTTCCTATTTGTTCATAATTATCAAATTAAATCTAAAATCACCACCCTAATTATGGATAATGGTAGCCAAATAAATATATTTTCCCATGATATTTAGTCTCCTATCTGCAACTCCCCACTACAGACCATCAAACTCCATATCAGGTTTGGTTACAAAATATGCTCCTCATCTAAATGTCACTGAGCATTATGTTATCACCATTTCCATTGGGGCATTTCAATATACTTTGGAATGTGATGTGTCTCCTCTCAATTGTGTATATTTACTACTGGGTTCCCTTACCAAATTATTCGTCATTCCCTATATGATGCTCACCACAACACTTATAAATTTTTTAAAGATGGAAAGGCTTGTGATCTCACATCTTCTATAACCCATTCACCTTCCTTGTTGTCCAACAATGTTGATGTGTTCCATGTCAATCTTCACAAATTCATGTCACTATGTGTGGTTAAATGGGTTAAGATTGATAATGACTCCCATCCTTCCACACCCTATATGAATCCCTTGTTAGATGATTTTGTGTATGTATTTACACCTCCTGTTGGCCTTCCCCCCATTCATTTCATCTAGCACACTATTGATCTTGTCTCAGCATCTTCTCTTCCAATTGCTCCAATATACCATTTAGCCCCTCACGAATTTCTTGATATTAAGTGACATCTTCAATATGTCTTAAACTCTAGACATATAGAACCTAACTCCTCTCCTTATGGTTCCTCTACTTTCTTCATTTCTGTAAAGGAATCTGGTGCATGGCATCTTGTTACTTATTATCATGATCTCAATGAAGTGACTATAAAAAATTGTACCCATTTTCTCACATTAATGATTTGCTTATCCATCTCAAGGGTGCCCAATTCTCATACTCACAAGTAACATCTGTAAGGCTCTCTACAAGTATTATAGTATATAACTAGCATATATTATTATGTTAGTATTAGGTATGTGATTCAATTCTAGTCTATAAACATAGTTGGAATATAGCAGTAATCATCCCAACTAGGAGGTATCCAATGCCATGATATGGACTCTAGCATATGATCTAAATGCACTTGAACCCCTCAACTAGATATTCATGCCCATGAAACTGGGTGAAATCCCAGACTGAGTGATATTCTCCGTGATTATAAATATAAAATAACAGACTAGAACCTGGTGGCCACTACAACTAGGGGGCAAACAACACGCCAACTAAAAAGTCCTAAGTATACAAACCAGGCAAACAAAGATGCCTTCCGGAGAAGAGTCTGGGATGATGAGGGCCCAGAACAGATCAACGAAGGAAGAAAGACAGTTACCCGGGGTCCACAATACAATGACTAAGGGTGCAAGCGCTGGAATCACCCAACCGCCCTCCCAAAGACCTGCAAGGGATTTCCTCCCACGTCTGTCTTAGGTACAGCAGTTATACCCTCTGCTGTCACCTGTGTATGAACCTAGAGTCAGATACTAAGGCTACCACAACACCGAAAACTCCTGGGGGAACAGTCACCGGTCGAATCAGAAAGCGTGGGCAGGGTAGCTAAGCCCGAAACTCGAAAGAGTCCCCAATACGCAATCCAATCCTGGCGTATGCTCGAACAGAAAGTAGGAGGAGTATTCCCAACAATCTGATCTCGCAATGACCTACTGCATAGATCCCAGGCAAGTTTTGAGTGAAATGGGTTTACCTGTGATAGTCTCACTACGATTTTTGCGTAATGTGTGATCTTGAGTGGTTTAAGGTGATTTAAACTCAAGATCCTAACCAAAACTAATTGGTGTAGTGTACCCTAAAAAAGAAAAATGTTTCTATTTCATTTTATTAAAAAGTTTTTAGGGCTGTTATTACTCAAAAAGGGTAGTGCTTTTGTGTGGCGTGGTTGCAACAAGGAAACAAAAGTGCCATAAAATCAAAACTTTCTACAACAAAGCTCTTTTTCATTTTTTCATTTACTGGAAAGAATAAAAGAACAATCAACTAAATTATGATTCAATAAACTGACCACAAACAATGTTTAAATACAAGAATCAATCACTAAACAAAGTGCTGGAAAATATTGAAGTGTCTGGCCATATTCCCAAAATAATGAGGTTATTCCCAAAATAATCCTTCTTAGACTCATTTTCCATTAAAAACATCTAAAATCCATAAAGCATTGCATCTCATGGCCATATTTCAACTATGAATAGTTTACCAAAGGACATTATAATGTTTTTAGTAACAATGATGGGTGTATGCATCTTGATAATGGTTAGGACAGTATAAAAAGATCCTTGGTCATTTAACAAATATTCTTTGGCTAAAGTGTGGACTAATAATTTAACCCATGAATTGAATATATGGGAATCTTGATACCCAATAATTTAACAATGGTGCTGAAGCAAGTGAATAATTTAACAATGGTGAGGTCTCATTCTTATTTGTTGGAGGTATAGGGCTTTTTGACAATATATGTTGAAAAGGTTATGACAGCTACTGTAAAAGCAAATGTTCATGATGAAATTGGTAGATTACATGTGCCTAGAAATCAGAAATCAGATTCCTTGGACTTGCAATTCAATACTGATGTTGTTGATTCCTCAAATAAGAAAGATCATCAATATTCCAATGCATCTCGGTTGCCAGGGATGGTCCTTACCTGTGAAGACCTCGAACAGTCCATTATTGCTGAAGCCAGTGAAAGTGTTTCCAAATTGCAAATTCATTCTGATGAGAGTACGGATTCAGATGGGAATATATTGGCCAATGGGCAGAAGTTACAGAAGGACGACCAGGCATCTCAGCATCTCCTGTCGTTGTTGCAGAAAGGAGATCAGAAGTCATCTATGAATCAAGATCTCAGGGAAAAGTATGTTGCTCCTAAAGGTGGAGATCAACACGAGGATACTGGTAATGCTGAGAAAGTTGGATATCCAGAGAAAATTGGGGAAGCTCAGACACTGGAATTGCTATTTGGAAAAGCATTCATGAAGGAGTTGCGTTCTGCAGATGCCCCTGTTTCAGTAAAACCACCTGTTTCAGGAAAATCATTTTCCAACGATGTATCTCTAGGAGGTAATGGACTAGAACCATTGTTTACAGTGTCTCTGAATCCACAAAAGTCACTTCCAAATGCAGAATTTGAGACAGGTATTGACAAACTTGATGTCAGTTCATCATCTATGAAAATGAACATGAAGGATGGTAAAAGAGTAGTTTTACAATCACAACAGTTGTCATTAGATGGAAATGCATATGGACCTGATCAGGATCTGTGGCCCAACTCATCGAATCTAAACATTGAGATTCAGGGCAGCATTGGTAATTCCCAGTTTGAAAATGCAAAGGGAAATTTTGCTCTATTAGGGACGGTGGCTAAAGCTAAGTCAAATGCCATGGATGAAGGAGAATATTCTGGTAGTTTGATTTCTGATTTTGGAAGTAACTTGGAAAAGGAGGGCAATTCAAGTATTAGAGGTGTTTTTGATTCTGGAAGCAAGAAACCTATGTTAGGACAGTATAAAAAGATCCTTGGTCATTTAACAAATATTCTTTGGCTAAAGTGTGGACTAATAATTTAACCCATGAATTGAATATATGGGAATCTTGATACCCAATAATTTAACAATGGTGCTGAAGCAAGTGAATAATTTAACAATGGTGAGGTCTCATTCTTATTTGTTGGAGGTATAGGGCTTTTTGACAATATATGTTGAAAAGGTTATGACAGCTACTGTAAAAGCAAATGTTCATGATGAAATTGGTAGATTACATGTGCCTAGAAATCAGAAATCAGATTCCTTGGACTTGCAATTCAATACTGATGTTGTTGATTCCTCAAATAAGAAAGATCATCAATATTCCAATGCATCTCGGTTGCCAGGGATGGTCCTTACCTGTGAAGACCTCGAACAGTCCATTATTGCTGAAGCCAATGAAAGTGTTTCCAAATTGCAAATTCATTCTGATGAGAGTACGGATTCAGATGGGAATATATTGGCCAATGGGCAGAAGTTACAGAAGGACGACCAGGCATCTCAGCATCTCCTGTCGTTGTTGCAGAAAGGAGATCAGAAGTCATCTATGAATCAAGATCTCAGGGAAAAGTATGTTGCTCCTAAAGGTGGAGATCAACACGAGGATACTGGTAATGCTGAGAAAGTTGGATATCCAGAGAAAATTGGGGAAGCTCAGACACTGGAATTGCTATTTGGAAAAGCATTCATGAAGGAGTTGCGTTCTGCAGATGCCCCTGTTTCAGTAAAACCACCTGTTTCAGGAAAATCATTTTCCAACGATGTATCTCTAGGAGGTAATGGACTAGAACCATTGTTTACAGTGTCTCTGAATCCACAAAAGTCACTTCCAAATGCAGAATTTGAGACAGGTATTGACAAACTTGATGTCAGTTCATCATCTATGAAAATGAACATGTGATTGTTGTGCCAAATTACTTCAAATGTGGCACTTCACCTGTGTTCCAAGGAATCTATGAAGCATGGAAAAGAGTTGTTGAATGTAACAATTGGATGCCTATAGAATCAGATGTGAAGTTGATTCAACACCCTACAGATCTCAGACACTAGGTGGTTACATTAACATATGTTGCAAAACTAAAAATACAGTAGATATTTACAAACCCAGTCAGCAATCAGTTCAATCATTTCCATACTTCACGATGATAGTAACAAGACCAAATATGAACATTTACAGTGGTTTTGATTAGTGTCAAATGCCCAAGGGAAAACTCGGAAGAGATGTATGCCATAATCTGCAAGTGCAAGTTTTCATAAGAAATAGATTGGGATATTTAGGGCATACTATTCTAAGAAATAATATGCTTAAGAGTCCTACCACAAACATTTATGGTACATATAAGCAAGAGTTGTGAAATAGAAGCCTACTCTGTTAAGTGCAACACTACAGTTTAATACTAGTAATATGGATCAAGTTTGTGCATCGTTTACTTGCAGTGAAAACAAGTACATGGAATGGAAAAAATAATATGGAATGGAAAGCCCAACTTTTAGATTTCTAATCTCACTAGGAGTAACTCCCATTCAACTAAATCTAAATTCTATACCTCCATGTAGTTTGATCAACTCAATCCACCACATGTTTTAAAGGCATTAGTTTCCGTGACTATGAGTATGTTTTGGCACTATTATATTCAGCAGTCCCATTGACATACATTTCTGTTCATTTGTTGGAAATTAATAAAATTATATTCATTTTATCCTAACTTTATTTAATGGATTCTTTCCCTCGTACAGAGCCACAAAATATTAAGGTTATTTAGGATAGGATTTAGGTAGAATACATAGAATTCTCAGAACCTGCAATAATTTCCCTACTGCAACAAAACATTATAGTAAGGAACATGAGCATATGGAAACCCAATGATAAATGTTCTTTGTGTTAACCCCCTATTTGCATGGGGTTTTCCAGTAGTGATTTCGATCACAAATATTCAACTGGGTGTAACTTATGGAGGAGATTGAGGGGTACCAGTCTGAGGAAAGAAACTAATCTCATGAAAATACACAACTTCCACAATTACAAATATAATAAATAATAAGATTGATACCTCATCTTCCTATCAGACTCACTCCAAAGGCCAAATAACACTAAAAAAAATACTAGGAAAACACCTCTGGCTTTTCAAAGTACAGAAACTACCTCAAAAGATTGAAACGTTAAATTTTTATATGATACAAAATATTGACAATCAATGCCAATATAAAAATACAAAATTTATATTTTAAATTCAGACTGGCCAGGTCTTTCAGATATGGAAGAGAAGAAAGTTGGATTGCTTGCTGTTTTTTATGGGAACAATGGTGCTGAAGCAAGTGAATTGATAGCTAAACTTATTCCTGAGTACTTTCTCCTTCACATGCACTTCCTTCTTAAGGGCCTTCATCCTGGTGATTCTTCTATTGGATTAAAGAAAATTTCTGAAGGGTTTCCAAAAGCAAGGCAAGTGTCTTGAATGGGCCAAAGAAGTATGATGTTGATTGGATATAAGCATTGTTTTAAGGATGCATCTATTACTGAAAATGATGTTAGAGGAGGAGAACATTATGGCCTACATTGTTTGGAAGTTAGCAGGAAGGAAGGAGAAGACCACTTTTCCTTTGGAGCATCCTTGAAGGATGGACTCATGAAGACACTTGAGCTTCACAGGTCAAGGTGTGTCTCATTAGGAATTTCTGAAGATTCAATGTACAGGACGATATTAAAGGAAGCATTACTAAGAGCAATATTTGATATAGATATTTCATTTACAAATGAAGCTCTCAGAAGTGATTTGCAATCTGGATCAACAACAAGTATTGTTATCAAAGATGATGAGTATGTTTTGGTTGCCAATACCAGACTGCATGAAAAATATGATTATGTTGTAGTCCCTTCACTATACCTTCCATTCCTAGGAATACAATTTCAATGTGTTTATCCTTGTTACTTCTTCTTGAATTTGATTTTTAGGTTCCTCGGCAAACTGCTTTAATGAAGGCAATGGCACAATATGCTACAAGATCCTCCTACAAAATATCCTTTCTGATCTGCAAACAAGCAACTGCTACTAGTAGGAGTCAACCTTGAGACATCCCTCCAGAGGGTTGTTAGAGACAAGCTCAGATACGAGAACAGTTCACTTTCCTTCATTGAGGTCTGGATCTAACTCAAAATGTCACCATAGGTTACTCAAAAGTACCTAGAATTGTTTCCTCGGGTGATATTTTGCATTATATCATGTAGATGGGATTTGTGGGGCAAAATTGTTAAACTCTCAGACTTCGTAGTTGTGGTTGGTTCAGACCATATGGAGTTTGCATTTATCCAAAAGTGAAGTAATAAGAGGCATGTCAAGTTGCTTAAACCTCTCTCAAAACAACAATAAGTGATTGCTTCTCAAGTATAGGATTGGGGCTCAATGGTTAGACAAACTCTGCAGTTCTTGTTCTATAGGAATTAAAGAATATGAGTTAACGATTTAGAAGATGGTTTGGTGCTTTAAAAGAAAAAAAAGTGAAAGTCACCTACTTGAAATCAAGAATGACACCCAGAAACTTTAGGACCATTGGCAGACATTTATTGGGCATTCAATCTTAGTCAATTTATTGGATTGACATCCATGCAATGGTAAACTGCTCTATTCCTGTGATGACAATAATGAAATCCATTATCCGAGTGTTACCATGGTGCTTGCAAAAAATGTTTCCAAGGGTAGCAATGGACCTAGAGGAGGAATATTTTAAAGGACGTGACAGAATCTAGTCCTGGTCCCCTAAACGTGATATGACTTAGAAGAGTGATAAAAGGGAGAGCTCTTGATTTTGATGACTGAAATGCATTTTTAATCATGATTAAATAAATTTAGCACAAGCTCTCGAAGCTTGTCTTTGAACCTAAAATCAAATAGAATCATAGTCAAGATGCTTCGCTGCAGGGATTAATTCATTGATGCAATGACTTTGGATGTAGTTTTGGATCCATTTCCCTTTGGAGGGCACTCTTGACAACATGTTCTACACATACTTCATTTTGTGCATCAAAAAGATGACTGGATTGGAAGCAATTTATCATGCTATGGAAGAAACCTATAATTGTTATGTTTGACATTTGAGAAAATGATACCATGCTTCTGCATAAATGCTCAGAGCAGTGTCATTCAAGTGATGTTATTCAATCTGTCACAGGTCAAAGCATTAGATCATGTGTGATGTTAATGACTAGAGACTTTGAAGACTCAGCAATTGCCATGGGAAACAGGGTGTCAAATTAGTGTATTACAATTAACAAATTGTTAACATATTTTTCAAAGGCAATAATGCCCAAGATAACATGACATGAAATTTTATTTGTTAACTTGAGATACGAAATTCAGTCTTTGTCAATTCCTATTTTCTACATTCTTATATCCACAGAGGAGAGAGATTAGATGGGTGAAAAAGCATAGACCTCACTCGGATGGATTAAATGGATAAAGAGTTTGATTCTTGTTCTCTATGACATGATCTTTTAGAGGATTCTTACCTGCCACCTTAAAAATCCCTTACAGTTACCTCCTATGAATGGAATAATATGCATTGTAACTAGTTCTACAAGTGGAATTGGCCTAGAAATTGCAAAATAGTTGGCAAAAGCAGGGGCACATGTTATTGCATGTAGGAAAACAAGGGTTGCTAATTATTTGATACATAAATGGAAAAAGGAATGCTCTAAAGCGGTTGACCTTCTTGATATACAAGTATGCACCATTTCTTTCTAACTTGGAAGCTTAATTTTAGCATTAATATTTTTCCTCTTCATCTTTTGGAGTGGGCAGTGGAGTTGCAAATGACAATGGATTTCGGCCTGAGGTGGTGCCCATTGAGGGATCCTCTGTTGGCTCCCAATTTTTTTGATTCTATATAAGCATTCAAATGATGAGATGGTTTGTTACCACTGGGGACTTGGCAAGTTGGTCAAGCAGAGGTGAAGATATTCCCCTCACCAAGGTCCAATCCCCCTAGTAGTGTGGCATGTTTTGTCTTATGAAATAGCGGTGTTTTCATGGTTGTTAAGTCATTCCGGGCATAGCGTTTGTCACAGCATGGCATCCCACCTATTGATAGGTTATGCATTTTCAAATCTTAATTATAAGGAATCATATTCAAGAGTTTCTTTTAACATGATAGTTTTTTTCAAGTATGCCAATCAGACATAATTTTGGACCTTTCATGTGCAGGAGTGTTGGACATTTTAGTAGGGTAGTTTGCATATTTTTGGATTTTTTGTGCAACGACCTTCCAGAACTGTAACAAGCTGCATTTCTGGTTATTTTCTAGCAACGGCCTTGATTTTTATTGGGATGTCACCAAACTTCCAATATTCTTCCCCAACAGAACCATTGAAACTGTAGAAAACGGATGACAAAACCTCACCAATAGACAACTACCCTTGCAGCCATTTGACTCTGTTACTAGACTTGATGTTGGAAAATTCCATGATGCAAAAGCAAAGAAGATCAATGACGCTCAAAAGGAAAAGAGGACGAGCATCACTGATCTTCTTTGCTTATTAATCTTGGAATCTTCCCACATCAGGTCGGTCATAGTGACCATGACTCCATCAAGCTATGTTAGCCTCTCTAACTTGTCGAAGATGAATTAAGTGCTTGTCACTTCTTAATGGTGAGCATATCCTTGGGAAAAGCTGTGTGTGGAAAATATAAAACAGGACAATTTTGAGCTGATAGGGACCCTTAAAAATGTACAATAAGTGGATACAGCTAGCAGATCGATGGAAGCAGGTTTGACTGATAAAGAAGTGAACTTTCCACCTCACTATATGGACATCAAAATAAAAACAAGTAAAATCGGTTTTTTAAAAGATAACACGCCAAAGATGATAACCACTGCTGATTACTGTACAAAGGCTTAACTGGCAGAGATCACACAGTTTCTGAATAAGTATTCAATTTCAGGAAAGTGACAGCATCTTACTAGGATTAGTTACAGTTCTAAATCCAAAAGATAAGTCGGATACAATTTTAAGAAGACATCGCCCAGAAACTGCCAAAATCATTATCAAGCAGCTAATAGTTTAGTAAAAAACTGTGATCTGCCCAACTTCTACACATTGAAAAGAAATGAAAGAGGCAAAGCATAGAACTAAAGAAGTTGAGCAGTACCAGAGGGAAAGGCAAGCACAGATCAACAACCTTCAAATATTTGGAACATGTAACAAAGAAGATTATTTCTACTCAAGATGTAATATTTAGAGAGTTTAAAAATTCTCCCAAACTAGAATACCAACCAAGAGAATAAAAGCAACATAAATGTAGTTTGATTTAATGTAGGATGAATAATTTGACTCAATAGAAGAAGATGAACAATCAGAGGAAGATCCTCAGGCTATAGTCTCGACAAGATTATCTTGGGAAACAAGAAAAATATAAAGATACACTCCACCTAATTTTCATTCTTCATTTATGTAATCTGCTATTGATTACGCTCCTAGAACTGTTAGGGATATAATTGTTTTAGATGAAAGTAAAATCTAGAATAAGTATATAGTTGAAGAAACGAAGGCCTTGGACAAAATCAAGGCATGGGATTTGGTCAAGTTTCATGCTGGAATAAAATCTATTGGTATAAAATGGGTATGTTTAAGAAAAAATTCAATGCAAAAGGTAAATAAGAGAAGTAATAATAATAAAAGATGTTGAAGTTCCAGACATAATTGTAATTGCCTATAGGACAAGCCCTCCAAACCCAAAATGATTTGAATTGGCATTCCAATTGTTTGTCAATGCCACCTTGTTGCGTTATCCCCAATATCTTGACAAGAATTCAAACCACTGATAGAGAGTTCGTGGACCATAGATATTCCCTTGCTTGTAATCGCTAGATGTTCTTGACATGTTGATACCAAAGCTTAGCCCTAAGAAACATGGTGTGAGTCAGGAAGAGTAAAGAAAGTTTTTAGAATGTGCAGATCAGAGATCACTTGGGAAAAGAAGAATGAAATTGCCCCGGAATATTCATCTACAATATTAAGAGAGAATTAATTACATTAGGTTATTTATGTTTATTAGACATTTTTTTCTCTAATACAATTTTGCGAACAATCCTCATTTAGGGATTAAATTTTGCAATACATGGTTGGCATAAAGAAGTGAAATTTGGGCTTCAATTTCTTATGTTTCCTAGAACTCTCGATAATGCAGAAGAAATTTCAAACCTTTTCAGGATGTAATGTCGTGAATTACTGAAGAAAATGATTAGCATGCTTTGATACTGTATTAACTGATGATCTTACTGCCTAGACAATTTCCTGTTAACAGCTTTTGACAGCATTAACATTACTTATTAAGATGGCAACAAAAATTGAATTGCAGATATTTCACATTGTCACATACCTCTTAATGCTCGAAACCCTTCTGAGAATCTGAAATGCACAGCTAAAGCAGTTTGCAAACCTCCAGGAGTCCAGATACACGCTACAAACTGGTAATCTTTGAAACAAACAGTAATTGAGCCTCGTATGAGTGAAAATCAAGAATTTTACCTCGTATGGGCGATGCTAGGGGTTGTATTGGCACTCTAGCAGCCAAATCGCGGGCGAATCGGACTCCAAAACCGCAATTTCTTCAAATCGAGGGCGAACCATAGCTCCAAAAAAACCCATGCCAGAATCGAGGGCGAATAACAACTCCAGAAAACCGCCATGCCAGAAATCACGGGCGAATGAGTTTCCAGGAAACACCATCCCTAAAAATCGGGGGCGACTGGTGCATCCAAGGAAAAATCACGGAAAATAAACTGGCGAAAATCGATTTTTCCCTATTTCTTCCACAAAAATCGCGGGCGACTGGTTTCTCCTATAAATTCTTCCTAAATACGATTTTGGCTATATACTTGTTTAATATTTACAAAATAATAAATAGTGGGCTATTAAAATTAATTCTCAAAAACCTCTCTTACTTAAAAATTCGCCCTAAAAAAAATTAGAAACCTTCTAAATTCGCCATTGGGCTAAATTTCGCCCCTAAAATCATCCCTGTTTGGTACAGAAGAGTGTCAGTTGTTGTTTTGACAACAGAAATTGTTGTCAATATGAGCAATTTCTAGAATTGCATGACTAGAAGGAAATCATACCAACTATGATATGGAAGAGGGATTCCATGTTACGATCAGGGATTGGAAAGGGAGAATTCCTTAACCCCTGTTTTGATATCGTATTTATAATTATAAAATTGTCATGCATATAAACTATGGCATAGGAATGTGAAAATGCAAGATATTACATAGGTGAATATGCACTACATGGCATATTAAAAAACATTGCACAGTGCATGTGAAAATGTTTGTGCGTGAATAGGATATTGCATATTATTAAAATAGTGAGGTTTTACATATGTAATGAGCCACTTAAGACAATGATTGTGGTTGCTAATCATTAGTTGTGTTCGCATTGGTTATAGGACCAAAGGCAACTGAAGCATGGCTAAAGATGAAGATGATGTTGTTTCATATGACCAACAACCTTATAAGGAAAGGATGGTGCAACAAATCTATGATCATGAGGTTGGAAAAAGGACTGTGTAGCCTTGGTAAGAGGCCAACTGATCAGGTAACATCAAGTGATGTTAATGACAACCATGCAGGTAATGGTTATTTGTGCTTAATTGCATGAATGTTGAAAGAGGATTTGGTAAAATCCCTTCAACTATGTTGATTTGGTTTGCATGTGGTACTAAATGCCTAAATGTTAATGTCATCCTACCAAGTATGGTGAGGTGCGGGTGAGAAAAGGCAAGGAGCCTTACACCCTATAGTTTATTAGAAACCTCAATGCATTCATATGAAATTTTATCATGCCATTTGTGTATGCCGGTTGTGAGTTTAACAACCAAAGCGAGTGAGGACTTATGGTCCTGTTGTGGTAGTGCATGCTATGAGATAGGCATGGTTATGCCATAATATGTTGGAATGCATAGTACTCATGGATTAATGCAAGGTTGTATTGAGGGGTTATGCATTGAGTGAAAGCACATTAAAAGATTATGAAAATGTGGTGAATGTGCATGCATATGTGCGGGTGCACAAGTTGAGATGCATTGTGTGAATGCATGGTTGTGATATATATATATATATATGTTTCACTGCAGTTAGATAATAGATGAAATGGTGGACTATTGTTAATCCTGATACCATTTCATGAGCTGCTGTGAATGCAGGGGAAAGACTGCATGAAGAAGGTAGACATGTGATGGGCTACCAGATCACTCTGTTGGAAGGACATAATTGCATGGAATGTGAAGTAATGAGTATTTACAGTTTATTTAAATTGCATGGATAGCGTGACTGTGTCTTGCAATTTTATTGTGATAATGATGCATATATAGAAATATATATATTTCATTGCATTTCAAATGTTAACAGCTGAAGATGTTTGAATTATTGAGTGTTATAATTCTGAGATCACTTCAGTGATTGTTGTAGCAATGAAAGGATTATATGCATAAGATACTCACAACGTGTTTGGCTAATTGAAGTTTCAGATTTCAGGTAGAAAAGTCTTACATATGGCAATGAGGATAAGTCCATAGTAGAGACCGAGATCTACCATGTGCAGAAGCCAAAGGTTATGAGAAGGTTCTCATGGTTGTAACTTATGCATGAAACAAATCTGAAAATTTTATGGTTTAAATTTGTGAGAATAATCTCATGGTGGTAAATCTAATTTATGTAGGAAAACAGATTTACAAATTGCAGATTTGAGATTTTGCTAATAATTGCTCATGACTGTTTGGCGTATGTAAAATTGTGTCAGGAGGACATGTTATAGGTAGATGTTCTTGTATGGTAGCAAGGGTGAAACCATAATAGATAGAGTGATACCACTTACGAGAACCAAACAATATGAGGATAGCCTCATTGTTGAGCAAATCAATTTCTGTAGTAGACAGAATTGAAAATTCATATTGAATTTAATTATTAATGACATTGATTGGTTATGGAACAATCAAATTTGAAATTTATTGCTAAATGTTGCTGACTGTTTGGCTATTTGATAAGTGTGCCAGGATGACACATTGCAGGAAGACCATGTGTGATGTCCTGCGGAAGCCAAACTATATGGGGAGGACCCCGTGCTTTGGAAATGGGTTTCGGGTGAAACACCATTGTAAATGTTGATAATGTCTCCATCAAACTGCATGTGGGTGAATCATGTGAATCAGACAGTAAAATTATGCTGAGAAGGAATGTGTGGGTTATGGAATGTGAAGAGATTGGGGTGGCAAACCGAAGGACTGTTGACTCAGAGAAGGGAGCCCCATTCTTCGCAAATAAAGAAAATATACATCTGTGAAACGAATGAGTATTCTGTAACCCTAACTGGAGATATACATGTCTGGTTATTATATTTAATATGCAGAGCATGTTTTATTATTTCATTATTATTCCAAACTGTTTGAGTATGATTAGGGCCCACATGTCTCACATCCGAAAGGGAGTGCACACCTTTCTGGTGCTAAGTTATGATAGGGGTGTCAATATTGACTACACCCTAAGGGAATGGACGCATTCCTGGTGTTTCAATACTTGATAGTGAATGTTATGAAAAATGGTTATGATTTTAGAGCAACAATACTGATGAGTTTGCTTATCCTTCTTGTGCTATCAACTTACACAGATGCAATTTGATGTTGCACGTTAAGAGGCAAAGTGAAGAAAGGGTGCTCAAGAGGACTGTATGGGCAGTGGCAACCTTTCTACACTCACACTAAAGGACACTAGAAGGGATGGATAGGCCCACAGAGCTGTGTTACAAAAAAGGGGTACCATCCTTGTGTAGTGTGAGTGGGTATTGTGGGGCCATGCTACCCTGCAGTCAAGAAAGTCACCCATAGATTTCCTAAATGGAACCGTTGGTTTGCACAGGAGGAGGAGTGCCATACTTGTGTGGATGAAGAATTATTGGATGCTTGACAAATCCAGTTGGTGTACTGGCTTGGCATTGGTTATTTGCATGTTGTGGAGGTATTGGTGAAGGGTGTCATTTCCTGACAAACCATGTCGAAGAACTGGCTTGGAAGTGGTCGTTATATGCTTGATAAACCCAGTCGGAATACTGGCTTAGCATATTGATCTTTGAAATGCTTGATAAACCCAGTCGGCATGCTGGCTTAGCATACTGATTCTAGGGATGCCTGATAAACCCAGTCGACGTACTGGCTTGGCATTGCCTATTCAGATGATGCTGTGGAGCAGCATGTGTGTTGGCCAAGCATCCACCCCACAGGTGATCCAAGGCTTGTAAAGAAGAGAAGGAAACCTGTGGAGTAGCAAGGAAATGCACAATACAGATAAGTATTCATTTTCATTTATTTCTTGCTTGGAATAATGAAGATTTCAGGTATAAGTTTTCTAACAGCTAAGCTGATACACTGTGGTTTTTTTGTTGGAAACCTTCGTCATTGTAGGAAGCAAGGACCCTGAAAGAACTATAAATGCTTGGTAAAGCCAGAGAGTAACTGGTTGGGCACTACAAAATTCTTGGTAAAGCTAGAGAGTAACTAGTTGGGCGCTACAAAATTCTTGGTAGAGCCAGAGAGTAACTGGTTGGGCGTTATAAAATTCTTGGTAAGTCCAGAGAGTAACTGGTTGGGCATTAACTACGTGATGTAGTGGAGTAGCCTATGTGCTGGCCCAACAATCATTATTGTACCCACGGGAAATCCAAGGATCCTGTGGAATAAAGTGAAGACATCCAATGCAGATAAGTATTTGGTTATATTGCAGCTTCTTGATTATGAATATACATGTGTATATGATTTGTTATGATTTCTCAAACTCTGGTTTAGAGATAAACCCTATGAAAATAAACTAAACATGTGAATTGATTCAATGTTTGAGTGTAGGTATTGCTGGAAGTAAGGACTATGAAAGCATCTGGAGGATGCATGTGGACATGTGACTGTCCTAAAGAGCTCAGTATGAGCAGTAATGAAATATGGCGCTAGTGGACATGTGTGGGTCCTAGCAGCCAAAGGTCCTATAAGCAACAATGGGAAGGATTCCCACGTTGAAAATATTTAGACGGACCTTAGACACTAAGTGTCATAGCCAAGAAAAGGTAAGTCAAGCATTCACATTGAAGTGAAAGAGGCTAAGGAGCATAGAACCACAAGTGATGGTGTGGCTTCGGATTGGAACAAGACTAAGAGGGGGAAACTCTTAGTCTCCTCTTTCCTTTTGATTGATGCATTTCAGAAACAAAGGATTTTTGAATGCATGTCGTGACTAGAAGTTGATTGTGTTTATTGCTTGAAATGAATTGTGAATGCTGAAATAGTTATTTTTCCTGTGAAAGGGTTAACATGAATGAGTTCATGTGTATGTTGGGAAAGCATGAAATGTGTGGAAGTCTCATGAGTAAAGCATGGACGTTCCAAGTCAATTGGGAAAATAATTGACTAATTTTTAATATTGTGTTATGCTTGTCCTAACAGGAATCGCCATGATGAATCTCACAGGTGAGAAATTGAAAGCCAATGTTTGTAGCTGTTACTAACCAAGTGTCGCTAGTGAACAAAGTGTGGGCCAGTTGTGCACATTGATCATGAAAGCAGACCAAAAGCTATTGTTTTGGCCAAAAATCTCCCTCAAATAGTTGCCAGGGCAGCAAGGAAGATGGCATCCATGAAATTCCAGACTTGTAGATCATTTGGAAGGTGAATAAAAGGAAGGGATTGCTGTGGAGTGATTCCCGCCTACAGAGCTGGAAGATCAAAGCCAGCAGGAGCAACTTGTGGAAGCCAAACGACTTGATCCTGAATGTTCAAAGTAGAGAGATGAAAAGCAGGATAGACCTGCCACATTGTGTGAATTTTGGACGTGTGTAAAGTGGGTATTATTCCTAAGTGTTGGAACACCGAGGACAATGTTATTCCAAGGGGGAGGGGATTGTAATATCCCGAGTTTGATTCCAATATATTAAAATGTAAATGATGTAATATTGTTATAAAATCGTGGTGAGGAGCTCAAGGCCAAGGCCCTGCCATCGATTTTATTGGTGCATATGGTTTACGTGCTAGCCACGCACAATGGAATTGTGAATATCATGTAAATATGCATTTTAATAAAATACCCACAACTAGCTATGCAATGCAACAAGAGATGGGGGCATGATTTTACAAGGAATTGGGAGGGAAAACATTCAAACCCTTGAGCCAATCAAGTCAAGCCAAGTGTCAATGAGATAACCCATCAAAAAATCAACTACCCATGTTGACTTTGTACCCAATCATTCATTTCTCCCAAGAATTGGTTGAGGTAGTTAATGCCTTGGGAATGGGAGGTATGGCTATCCAAATTCGAGTATGGGCAAGCCACCCTTCATGGAAAAACATTTTTTGCTTCTTGGGCAAGAAAACAACCATGAATTGCTCCCCAAGCCATTACCCATGAACCAATTTTGCCTCTCTCACTTTTTTGGGACTGCTGGGCATTTTTGCTCCATGTTTTTCCAATGTCTCCCTGGTTTTCAGTGGGAAAAGAGGGTGTTTTTTTGTTGCAGAGTGGTTGGGAGTATGGGAGCTTGATTTGGGGTTTCATTGGGCCCGTTTTGGCCATTTAGATGCTCAAAATACCCATGGAAAATCGGGTTGGTTCCCTGTGGACAATTTTCTCACCCCCAATCCGTTTTTGGTGTGCCCACGTTTTTGGGAAAACCTATGGCCATCGTATTTGCAAATTCCATTGCTGAAAATGGGTATCCATGCCCAGTTGGAGTTGCTATGTGTAAAAGAAGGTTGGGCTTGAGATGGGTTTCTATTACTTTGGCTGTGCAGGAGCTGGAATGTTCCCTTTTCCTTGTAAGAATCATGCCCAGCTCGGGCGTGGCAGTTGTGTTGAGAGAATTGATGAACACAACTGGCCTATGGTTGGGTGGAACGTTGCAGCAACATAGGTAGTTGTTTGGGACAACATTACAACAAGATGAGTATTTTCTTATATGCAATTACTTCTGCAAATTTATTAATTTGTTGACTGTGTTAAATTGAATGGCATCATGTAATGTGTGTAGATGATGTTATTCCGCTGTGCATGTTTGCTTTAAATTGCATCTGCACACATTTGATTTTAATTGCCGTGAATTTAATGGGCTGAGTTTAGGTAAAATCCCCAGATTGGCATCATGTTCCCTTCCAGGAATTGGGTCCATGGGAGGGGATATTACAATTAGTAATTTCTGAAATGTATCCTCGTCTTCATCCTCAATGCACGTATAGTCCTACAGATTAGTAGAAGAAACACAAGCATTATGAATTGAAATTTCAAACCTATAAAGAGTCTTGGCTTTTCACATATTGTTTCATTGTGAACTCATTACAAATCTCCATAAAAAATAATAATAATTTAATCTTCCCAAAGATGAATATGAGACTGGCAAGAGATCAATGAACTTGATTTGCTAGTTATTTTATTAATTTTATAATTATTTCATATTGCAAACATGTTATAAAGTAAGATAAAAACTCAAACAAAAGGTTTCATTTTTACATTAAAGGTATAAATTTAATTTAATTTAATTGAAAATGTAATAAGCTAACAAAAACTTAAATCTTCCATGTTTACCACGCATACGCATATTATAGAAATAATATGGGAAAATAAATTTATTCAATTGATCTCAAACTTCGTTGAAGATGAACCTAAACTCGAAATACAATTTCCTTGTGGGAATTTTAGTTCCAATTTTGTATAGGATAGACCTTTCCACAAGGGAAATATGGATTAAGTGTTGATTTTACTAACGATGTTGATGTAAAGCATACTATTTCCTCAAGGTCGAGCATTGCTACTAATGGTGTGTGGTCTTTCACGAGCATTGTGTGATCACTCTATATAAAAAGTACTTTCTAAAAAGGACATGGGTGAGTTTTATTTAGTTTTATAAGAATGAGAAAACAAATAAAGAAAATAGAAACAAATAGAAAAGATGAAGAACCCCTTTTTTTATGAGCTATCACATAATAAAATTTGTGATTTTTTATATATATACATATATGAACCATATATCAAGTTTTCATCTCAACACCATATTGTCTCACATTGAGTTTCTTCCACTATAGTTGTGGAATATTAATGTTGTAGCATTTTGTCTCAACTAATGAGGAGATAAACCAATGTTAAAGAGTACAATCATGCATGTGTTGAAGAATGTAATGATGCATATGTTGAAGGCGTTGCTCTTCGATAAATTACATTGTAAGGCGCAAGTTTAAGCAAGAATATTAGTGTTATTAGAAGACGCTATGATGAAGGTAATTGGTGATGTTGAATTCAATGGATAATCGATACAAGAACATGTAAGAAAATATGGAACACTAATATCACTGCATTATCGGTTAAATGGTCTCACACATACAAAAGGTGAAAGGTCATTTTAGTCTTAATTATCAAGAGGAAGAACAAATAATTATTTACTGTAAGGAGATGGCTAAAATGGGCCATGGGATTCCAATAAGGGATGAATCTATTCAAATATGGATTTACTGAGAAATAAGAGTGGGGAGGATTGTAGAGCTTGTGTTACTAACACTTGGGGGCCTAGAAGAGATAAGTATTTAAACTAACCCACTGTAGTTGTGACAAAGATCTACGAGAATTTGTTTAAGGAATACAAGGAGCATTGATATAGTCCACAAAATATATGTAATTGTTACAAGTCTAGTTTACAAGATGGCATAAATTATCACATGCACATAATTCAAAGAGAGGAGGCAAGGATGTGCCAGAAGTATCTAAGAATAGAGAGTTATAATTGTAAGACTATGAGTCCTTACACAATTACAACGACTGAGATCACCCCATTATGTGTTTTTATTCTTATATATTAACGAGGCATCATCCTTATCCACTGATGAGTTGTTAATGAGATATAGATGTAGAGGTGGCCTAATTCTTGTATTATATATTGATATGATTAGATGAATGCATGAGTTGAATATGGCTTACAACCTTTTCTACCAAGTTCTTGTGTTTCTCATCTTTCTTAACATGGTCTGAAAGCCTCTTTCATCTTAAGGGTCTAGTAGGGCCTAAATGGTACTATTCCATGAGAGGCATAGCCAATAGTGTGATCCATAAGTGTGGTCATTGTGAGTAGTGTTGAGTTGAATGTGGCACCATAATATTGTTACGTGGGATGTTTGACATCCATGAAAATATAAGCAAATCAAAAGAGGTTATATAAATGGACTTGAGTGGATTTAAGAGCTTTAAACTTTATGGAGTTGTTGTAGTCCATGTTGCTTGTTTCAATCAAAGTTTGTGAATGAAATACAAAGAGTGTGTTGGATGCTTGTTCAATGAATTTGCATTATATTGATTTTTTTGTTCCCTAGTGATTTTATCTGAATCAAATATGAATTTGGTTAACTAGTTAAAGTCAAATTTGATGGGTTGTAACTCATGACATTACATTTTTCTTTCAAAATAAGTTGAGTCACACCATCCATATCATAGATGCAAGAAAGAATTATATGTTTACCTCTGCAAAAGATCAATTCCTTCACTTGAATTTCAATTTGTCATGAATGGCCTTACATGGGATACCAACAATCCAATTGTTTCATTAAATAACTAAGATTGATTGGGATTTTTTCTTCATGAATATATGGAAACCCTCGATCTTGAAGTTTTGCATATAAGGTTTCATTTTTCCTTAGGTGCGGGTTACAAAGTGAGGCACTAATAAAAATGAATCTAAAGCTACAACCCCCATTCTACTAGTGAGATTGTCTATAGATAAGAATTTGGAATCAAAGCCTCGAGACTAATTATTCTAATTCATCTCATCTATAGTTCTATGACCATTTCTCCTACCCCTCAACTTGACAACGGGATGATTAAGAAATTTAAAGATACAATTTGTTGATTGCATTACCACCAGAGTTAAAAGTGTTGCATTATTTACAGTTGTTTTTATATATGGCATAACAAGAAAATAAAAGGAAAGGAAATATATGTCCCTGAGGATAATTTCCAACCACTTGAAATATGTTCTCTAATAGAACCTATCAAGAGGATGCTCTGAGCAACAACATTTGCCCCATGGAGGAATCCTAGGACATTATGGACATGTTCTATTCAATCTTCTGAGTTATGGAGGCACCTCCACTAGAATAATCTCAAAACAAAATCTAAATCACTAGGGATATGACATTTGTTGAGGAAATTTGAAAAGATTTATTTGCTTGAGGACAATGTTGTGAATTTCATGACACAACCTCAACAACCTTTTGTCAATGGATCAAATCACGATGCTTAACATTGTTGGCATATCGTTCTCCCCATGCCACACTAGAAACATAAAAATGATCTCTCATAGATCACAGTGCAAAAGTTATAGTGTAAGTCTTATACTCGCCATCCTCAATTACTTGGAAAATTTGAAATTTATAGAATTGATGTCTTCATTGTTGATGTTTGTTAATGGTATATGCATGGGTAAGAAAGAAAAAATTGCTTATAACACCAATTGATCACAACATAAATTAATAAATGAATTTACCATGGATTGATTTAGGGCATTTTATGGTTGACATATCAAGTTTATGTGTGTCTTTGTATGTGAATGTTGGGATTAATTAGAGTGGGAAATTCTCACCCAAATATAAAGTGGACATAAGTGGAATTTGCGTGGTCGTTGAGTAAAAGCCACCATGAAGCAAAGTAAAAGTGGCGTAAACTTAATTTTTTTTCTTGCTCAAAGTAAATTTTGGAAAGTTTTTTTTGGCCCTTGAACCAACAGTGTTTGTAACTCTTAAGAAGGGAGAGATTTTCTCATGTAAAAGGAATATGTGTGTAGGGAAAATTTTAGGAGCAAAATTTAGCCCATGGGTTATTTTTGACCTTTTTTTCCAAAAAAAGATTTACCAATTTCCATTTTTTTCTAAGTTGATTTTCCCAAATTCGATGCGATGAAATTTGTTTACTCTAAAATTCACCAAAATTGGCCAAAAACTAAAATTTGAAGATTTTTAGGAAAATATTGCCAACATTTTATGGTTGGAAATTTAAGAATTAGTAAGATTCACCAAAGTTTTTATACTTTAAGAAAATTATGGATCCTTAAAATTTTCCCTGGTTGTATGCATGAAAAAACATTAAAAAAATCAAGTTTTTTTGGTGTTAGATGTGTCTTAGATCCATTTTAAATTTGTGTAATCTCATGTAATAGGAGACTAAAATATGATTGTTGTATAATCTTCATGAAACATTGATTCGTGGAAATTCCAGTAGTCAATTGATTAAGTTTGAGTCATTGATTTAAGTTTAGAGTTGCAAACCTTTATGAAAATTGTTAAAAATATACCCACTTGAAATTGAACAAGGAGGTCATCATAGTTAAGCCATCATAAAATCACACTTTGGGGTGCATGATTGGTATTACCTAACACCCTAAAGTTGAAATAAAAAAAGCGAGCAATCGTGAAATAAGAGAAAGTGTGTGAGTACAGGTGAGCATGACAAGTAAAAATATAAAATGGGAAAAGGAGGAAATTGTCTTCAAACACTAATAAGGAAATGAGAGAACTACAATATAGCTTACAATATTTGGATAATTTGGTTCTTCACATTCAAAAGAAAATTGATTGGAAGGGTCAATTGATTAAATCGCTTTGAACAAAATCAAGTGAGAAGGAGGAGCAAATTGAGAAAATGGTTGATATAACTTGTAACGGAAATGACCTCATACAAATGGTTGATGCAATTTGTGACACAAATGATCTAATGCAAATGATGGATGTTACTTGTGACACATATGGTGTAACAAAAATTATTGATGCAACTTTTGACTCCAATGACCTGGTACAACTAGGTGATATAGATAAAACAAATGAAATGATTTATGATTCCTTAAATGGTCATGTGAAGGAACCATTTATAAACAATGAATTGATGAATATGAGTCACGAGAAGACTCAATGAGTGATATTATAAGCAATATTAGTAAATGTGAACTCAAATTTTATTTTAAAGTCATAAAAGAAAAATGTCATCAATGCATGGAAGAAGATCAAGTACATAATGATATTTCCAAGACTATCATTAAACCTTGGGAAGAAATCCACAAAAACAAACATAAAATAGGACTCACATATGATAAATAAGTTACATTTAATATTCCTAACCATTCTAGACCAATCTAATTCTAGAATGTAGGATTCCTTCAATAAATTCCACTTCACCTATTTAAATTCGACATTGCAATGCTAAATGCCAACATCGTCATCAATTTGGTCAAATGGAGAATCAATGTTTGATATCCATCCTTATCTTCATTGTGCGAGGAAAAATCATCAATTAGACAAATGCAAATACATAGGTAAACAAAAATATGCATGGATAAATAACAAAAGTAGAAGGATTTCAAATAGTTGTCCTAGATGAAAATTTTGGGCATGATTGTGGCCTACTTGTACGTGTATCTTGAATTAAAACTTGAATTAGATAAAGGTACTATCTTTCACCTCAAGTGGGGAGGGGGGAGTTAAATTTGGTACTCTCTATGCCTCAAGTGGGAGTATATTGTGAAAATGATTAGTAGTAAGCCAAAAATGCCATAGAAATTGTTCAAGTGAAAAAGGTTAGTGGTCAACCAAAATCACCACTTTGATGAAATTGGTTAGCGGTCAACCAAAAGAAACAATTACATGGTTCAAATTGTAATATACTTAAATCTATAAATTCATAGAACAGATAAAAAAAACACAAGAGATAATAGACAAAAATAGAAAAATATCTTTTGTATGGAAGCTAAAATAGAGGCTCACTTGCCTCTTCAAGGGGGAAACCTACAAAATATCATCTCAAATACAATAACAATTCTTGTTATGCAACCAAGTCCTAGATATAGCATAAAAATAGCATAAATAGACCATAAGAAAGTAATCCACGACTTAATAATGAAGAACTGAGATGAATAACAATCCTCTTCGAGGGAGGAACCTCCTTACACAATGTATTAACTACATAAGACAAGACAAGATACAATTATGACTAAAATGAAAAGGTATCCTTCCTATATATAGCAGACAAAGGGGTACAATAACAACTAATAGACCCACTAATATACCCAAGCCGAAATCAATAATATGTAATGCACCATAATAAAGGGGGTAATGTGCCACTACATAGGGGGTAATGTGCCAATATTTACGGCTTAACATGCCCCTCCCTTTTATACAAGTGTTTTCCTCAACGCTTGATTTATTGTGGATACTTATGTATGAAGGACTCATCTTCCCATATGAAATATTCCACTCGCAGGTTCTTCCATTTGATGAGGTACTCAGTAATAGCCCAATTTCCTAGCTGTTTGGTCCTTGTTTCAGTGATTTGTTCAGGTTCCAATATGAATCTTCCTTCTTCATCAAGCTTGGAAAATATTGTTTGAATTGGGATGTTGTCTCTTATTACCTTCTTTAAGCAAGAAAAATGGAAAACTGGATGCACTCTTGAAGATGAAGGGACCTCCAATTTGTAATCCATACTACCAATCTTCTGCAACACTTTATAAGGACCATAATACTTGGGTGCTAATTTATTGTCCTTATTTATTTTTTTAGGGACATTTGCTTGTAAGGTTGTAGCCTCAGAAATACCCAATACCCTTCTTCAAAACTTCGTTCACTCCGATGTTGATCAGCTTATTGTTTCAACTTGTTTGTGACATAGCTAGGTTGTCCTTGAGTATATGGATAAATTCTTGCTTCTCTATGTGATCTTCCACATCTTGAAATTTAGATTTTCCCTTTAAGGGAGATGTGATAGATGGAGGATGGTACCCATAAAGTGCCATAAATGGAGACATTTTCGAGGATGTATGGAAAGAATTATTGTACCAACATTCTGCCAAAGATACCATTTCACCCACTGTGTTTGTTTATCAAATGCAAAGAAACAAAGATAGCCTTCCAAACATTTGTTCACTATCTCAGTTTTCCCATCAGATTGAGGATGATAAGATGAACTGTGAGCCAATTGGGTACCCAAATAAGAAAATAATTCAGTCCAAAATTTTCCATTGAAAATTGGATCTCTATCGCTTACAATAATCTTCGGATTTCCATCTAACTTATGGACTATTTCTAGAAAAGATGTGGCTACTGTACTTGCATTAAAAGAGTGAGAGAGTGCACAAAAATCTCCATACTTTGTGAGTGTATCAAAAACCACCATAATAACATTCTTTCATTCTCACTTGGGTAGATTTGTGATAAAATACATTGAGGCTTCTTCCCAGCGTTGGTAAGGTATGTTTAATGGTTGTAGAATTTCTCGGGTATTAACAGTTTCCACCTTGTTCTATTGGAAAACCAAGCATTCACCCATGAACCTTTGAACATCAGATTTAATACCTTCCCAAAAAAATTCCTTCTTGACCCTATGGTAAGTTTTTAGGAATCTGGAGTGCCCACCTATAGGATAGGTGTGTAATTCCGAGAGGACCTTTGGTTTTATTTGGGAGTCTTTACATAAATATAAGCTTTCCTTATACCATAGTGAATCATTTTTCCACACAAAAGTATTTTATACACTGGGATCATCATGTAGCTTTTGAATAAGCGTCCACACAGATAGGTCATTTTTCCATTCTTACCTTGCTATTGCTACCCAATTGGGTTGTAGAATGGAAATTTCTCAAAGTAATGCCCCGACATCTCCATCTTTTCTGGAAAGTGCATTTGCCACCACAAGTTATGTTTCCCTTTTTGATAGATTATTTCAAAGTCATATCCCAACATCTTGGTTACCCATTTTTGTTTCTCTTACGAATATAATCTATGTTACAAGAAGCATTTAAGACTATCATGATATGTTTTGACCTTGAAGTGTCTACCTATTAGGAAATGACTCCAATTCTTAAGAGCATGTAGAATTGCCAACATTTCCTTCTCATAAATGGGCTTCTGTAAGTGATTTACCTTGATTGGATGACTTCTGAAAGAAAACGAGTGTCCTTATTGCATTAGAACATCACCAGTCCCATTTCCTGAAGCATCACATTCCACAATAAATGTTTTTGTGAAGTCTGGTGTGGCCAAAATAGGAGCTTTGCACATTGCCTTCTTAAGTTGTTCAAAAGCTTGAGTTGCATCTAGAGTCCAAGAAAATGCATATTTCTTCAATAATGTTGTTAGAGGTGTTGTTGTTCTTCCATAGTTCCTAACAAACTTGTTGTAGTACCTTGTCAAACCTAAGAATCCTCAAAGATTCCTCAGGTTTTTGGGAATTGGCTAGTCCATCATGGATTTATATTTTTTGGCGTCTAACTTGACACCTTCCTGAGATATAATATGACCCAAATATTCTACCTCCTTTACCCCACAGAAACATTTGGAAGTTTTTGTATATAGTTGTTGCTCCTTTAGTAGTTTAAGTACTCTATCAACATGATGAACGTGTTCTTCCCAACACTTTCTATAGATTAGCATATCATCAAAGAATACAAGAAAAATTTTTCTAAGGAAAGGCTTGAAAATGGAATTAATCAAACCTTGAAATGTGGAAGGCGCATTCGTGAGACCAAATGGCATGACCAAAAATTCATAATGACCTTCATGAGTTCTGAATGTTGTTTTTGGAATGTCTTCCTCCTTCATTCTAATTTGATGATATTTGGAACAAAGATCCAACTTTGTGAAGAAAATTGTTCCATGTAATTCATCTAACAATTCATCGATGACAAGAATGAGAAATTTATCTTTAATGGTGATCTTGTTGAGCTCTCTATAATCTAGACACATATGCCATGATCCATTCGGATTGTGTACCATTACCGCTGGTGCAGAGTAAAAAATGTGGATAGGCCTAATTATGTCGGCCTCTAACATTTCGTCAACCATACGCTCAATTTTACTCTTATGTCCATGGGGGAATCTGTAAGGTTTGATGTTAGGAGGAACACTTCCCAGAATTGAGTGGATAGCATGATCAAAATATACAAAAGGTGGAATACCTTTTGGAACATCTTCAAATACCTTGGCATGCTTATCAATTGCCTTTTGGAGATATGGGGAAACAGGATACTTAGATGTTTGAACATCTCATGAGCATAATTGTGCAATTACACCTTGATGTCCCTTTTTGATCAATTTTTTCATACCAGTAGAGCTTATCACCTTACTTGGATTCCCTGTGATACCATTTAACTCATATTCCTTTCCTTCCCATAAAAATTTAATGAAAAGCTTCTGAAATTTAGAAGCCATTGTTCCCAATGATTGTAACCATTGTACTCCTAAGACAACATCAACACCCCCCATTGGAATAGCAATCATTGGACTATTCAATACATATTCCCCCATAGTGAGATTGATATTATGGAATTTTCCCAAGAAGTTGATAGTTCCTCCATCTGCAATCATTACTTGAAACTCTAGTGTTGGATATACAAAGCAATTGAGATCCTTGGCCAATTTACAGTGAATGAAATTATGAGTTCTACCATAATAAATCAACATTGTTACCTTTTTCTTTTGGATATATCCTTCAATCTTGAGAGTTTGATGAGTGCTAATTCTAGTCATTGCATGACAAGATATGGTGGGATTAATCTCTTCGGAAGTAGTATCTTCTATTTCTTCATCTTGAGAAGGTTCTTATTCTTTTGGTGCTTCTTGTTCATTTTCTTCATCTGCTTCACAATATATTTAAAATAGTTTATTCTCAGTGCACTTATGGCCCTTACTATATTTTCTATAACAATTGTAACAAATTCCTTTTTCTCTTTTTTCCTTTAGTTGTTTTGGTGTCAACCTTGTAGGTTACGGATGACCGGAGACCACACTTCCTTCTTTATAGTTGTATGTGGTAGACTTCCTTGTTGCCATAATTTTGTTTTTAACTTTTCTTGCCACCCTAAATGCATGCTCCAAGGACTTAGGTTCCCAAATGAGAACCTCATGTTGGATGTGATCCTTCAAAGTTCCAATAAAGATATCCAACAAATTATCTTCTGAAATATTCTTCACTCTGAGACTTAGCTTCTGAAACTGCTTGATGTGCTCACTAACTGAGCCTTTTTGCTTGAGATTTACGAACTGGATAAAGAAGGTGTTTCTATTTATATCCCCATAATGTGTAATCAATTCTTATATGAATATAGACCAATAGATAATAGTGTTAATTTTTCAATAATTTCATTCAATAGGATCATTAAGAGAATAACATGCACAACATAACAATCATAAGAGACAATGGACACAAATCATTTCACCAAGGAAAACCAAGAAGGTGAAAAACCCCTCAACTTCCTTGGAGATAGAATCATAACCAATACAAGGATCACAAATGTCAAACCCCAAAAGATATATGTCTTCAGCAGATACTCCTCATCCATTTGTACGCACTCCTCTCTCTCAACTATGCGAGTTGGATGAGTGAGTGAATGAGTGAAATGAGAGAGACACACTCTCTATTTATACACTGACATGACCTGCCTTTAACCCTAACTGGGCCAACTTCCTAAGGAGGCCTAACAACCCATCCACATGACTCATACATGACCGACCCCACCAAGGTGGTCTAATAACCCATCAAATACAAATGACGACACTTACAATGTAACTTGCGACACTTGTAAATACAAATGACGACACTTCCAATCGGAGGAATAATACATCTCTATTGGGGATACAATAAAGCACAAATGTAATACATACAATATACAAGTGAATATCTTCGGAAGTTACAAATACATCAACACTCCCTCTTAACTAGGAAGGTATTCTCTTGACACAGGTCATCAACACATATAGGCACAAATCTTTAATTCTGGAGTTGGATCATCATCACTGGATCACAGAGCATCATCGTCACTGTTGTCGTACTCATCATCTCGATCACTGGTGCTATATCTCTATTCTTCTCATCATAGGAAGTTCTACAGAGCCAACCCTTTTTTATGCTGGTTGTAGGCCTAGCCTCCTATAGGTCTTCATCATATCTGGCCATCCTGTGGAATCCTCAGGGCTGATTACATGCGTTAACAAAACCTCGAAAGAGCATCCCAAGACTTTTACGAGCTTACTTCTCAACCTATCGGATCTCCCAGGATCTTTTACATGTGACCTTCACAAAACCTTAAAAGAGTATCTTGCAACCTACAAGATCTCTAAAGAGAATCCTAGGATATTTTCCGTTCCTAGCACAACCTGTTCGGATCTCTAGGATCTTTTACATGTGAACTCGCAAAACCTTAAAAGAGTATATTGCATCCTGCAAAATCTCTAAAGAGTGTCCCAGGATCTTTTCTGTTCCTATCACAACCTGTCTGGATCTCCAAGATCTTTTCTACGCGACCCTTGCAAAACCATAAAAGAGTATCTTGCATCCTGCAAGATCTCTAAAGAGCATCCCAGGATCTTTTACATCCTAGCACAAACTATCCGGATCTCCAGGATATTTTCTATGCAACCGCACAACCTGTCCACGGCCACGGAGTATCAACCTGATACTCATGATCATATTGATCACCATCATACAGTACATCATCCTGATGCACATCATCATCACATGATCACCCTGATCATATACATAGCATCATCCTGATGCACATTATCTGGAGCATCGTACTAATGCTTATCATCATCACATGATCATCCTGATCATATACATAGCATCATCCTGATGCACATCATTTGGAGCATCATCTTGATGCTCATGATCATCACATGATCATCCTGATCATCATCATAACATTGTTCTGATGCATATCATCTGGAGCATCGTCCTGATGTTCATCACACAGTGCTTACATCCACAGCCATGGGAAGGATCCTCCTACCACCATGCTTGGAATGGCTCCTGCAAATGTGTCCCATCACTTCCTTCTTGAAGTATCTTCTATCTGAAGAACACCAATCCTCTCTCTGAAGTACTCGAACTTCACTCTGGCTAGTGGTTTGGTCAACACATCTGCAATCTGCTCATCTATCACAACATGCTGGAGCTTCACTGCTCCTCTCTACACCATATCCCTGATATAGTGATATTTGATCTCAATATGCTTCGACTTGTCATGGAACACCGGGTTCTCTGACAACTTCACACAACTCTGGTTGTCACAATAGATACAAGTAGCATCCAACTGGAAATCAAATAAATCAGACAGTATCTTACTTAGCTATACTGCCTCACAACTAGTCAAACAAGCTGCGACATACTCTACTTTGGCTGTACTCAGTGATACGTAGGACTGCTTCCAGCTAAACCAAGAGATCACACATGATCCCATACTGAAGCAACACCCTGAAGTTCTCTTCCTATCTGCAGCACTGCCTGCCCAATCTAAATAAACATAACCCTCCAGGTTAAACTTTTGATTCACATCATACTTGAGCCCATAATCAACCGTACCCTTTAGGTACCTCAGAATATGCTTTACAATAATCAGGTGAACATGTGTAGGATCCGTTAGGAACTGGCTCAATGTGTTCACCGCAAATAAAATATCTGGTCTCGTGTTCGTCAGGTACATCAAGGACCCAATCATCTGACGATACATTGTGGCATCAACCGACTCTGATGAATCATCACTCAATAGCTTCAGGTTCGATGCCATAGGTGTGGCCATGGCCTTGCAGTCCATCATCCCAAACCACTTCAAGATCTCTACTGCATACTTCCCTTGTCCAAGGAAGATTCCATTTTCACTCTGCCACACCTCCATACTTAGAAAGTAATGCATCATACCCAAGTCCTTCATCTCGAACTCGAAAGCAAGCTTCCTCTTTATATCGCAAATCAACCTATCCTCACCTGTCACAAACAGGTCATCCACATATAGTAGGAGTATCATTGGATTTCCTTCCTCAACCTTGTAGTAAAGGTTGGAATCTGCTTTACTCTTGGTAAAGCCCAAACTGGATAAGAAGCTGTCTATCCTGCCGTACCATGTCCTGGGTGCTTGCTTCAAGCCATACAAGGCTTTCTTCAATCTGCACACATATGAGTCCCTGTCATGTGTCTAAAAAACTGAGTGGCTGCTCCACTTCATCACTGAGTGGCTGCTCCACTTCATGTATCTTCCACTTCATCACTGCAGCTAGAGCAAGTACTATTTTGATGGAAGTGTATCTGGCTACAGGTGCAAAAGTCTCTTCATAATCTATCCCCTCTTTCTGGGAGAAGCCATGAGCTACAAACCTTGCCTTTTATTTCTCTATGCTACCATCTGCAGCATGCTTGATCTTGTAGATCCACTTGGAAGTCACAATAGACTTCCTTTCTAGTCTTGGGACCACATCCCAAACATCATTCTTCATGATCGACTGGTATTCCTAGATCATGGCATTCTTCCATTACTGCATCCTGGATCCTGGGAACTTCAGATTCTTCAATATCTTCAATAGATAGTTTTCTTTGAACTTTGTTGCTGGAACAAATGTTGTAGTCCTTCTTTTGTAGGTGATTGCACACGATCTTTCCTACAAGTCAAATTCAATTGCATGATTAGAAACTTCTCATAGTTTAGAGAACAAAGTCTTACACATAAAGGCATATGTCATACAGTCATGTAATTTTCTTAGCCAATGCTTCAATACAACATTCATCCATATACCGTGTTCATACGGTAACTTTCTAGATGCCTTCCATCTCTACCATAACATTGTTAAGAGTTTGCACTACTCCCAATATGTCAGCAAAGAGGTTTCATTCTAGATAAGTAGTAATGGAATGTTGTACAGTGCCATAGGCCACTTACCCATCACATGCATATTAGTAGTATACTGTTCATTAATGCAATTATTCTAAAATGCATAATACACAACCTAAGTCTAGGAACATAAGTATATACATCATTATACAAGAAATGACAATTCAAATACTTATGTTTGTTTGTTTGTTGGGTGGAATCCCTCTCAATCTTTGCTTCCTTGCAGGAACTACTGGAGTCTTTGATAGTGTGCACCTTAACCAATGTTGAAAGTGGATGAAAGGTTTTTCCTTTCTGCAACTCCATTCTATTGTGGATTGTAAGGAGTGGTCAACTCCCTCTTAATCCCTGAATCACTACATAACTTCTTGAAGTCTTGTGAAGTGAATTCTCCACCATTGTCGGATCTAAAAGTCTTGATCTTCTTTTCAGTGTGGTTTTCTATCAAGGCTTTGAATTCCTTGAATTTGTTGAATACTTCATCTTTGTTCTTCAAGAAACAAATCCAAGTCTTCCTAGAGAAATCATTATTGAAAGAAACATAATATACATACCCACTCAAAGAACTGGTTGACATCGGACCGCATACATCGGAGTGGATAATCTCCAAGGTTCATTTTGCCTTGCTTTCACTGCTTGGAATGCCTTCTTTGATTTCATTCCTTTTGCACATCCTTTGGAAACACCTTCATGCTTTGAATGGATTTCAGGAAGGCCCTCTACTGCTTTGCTTGCAATTGGTAGTTCTCTATAGTGCACATGAGCAAGCCTTCTATGCCAAAGTTCACTTGGCTCCATGGATTCATGTACCATGGCATGTTCAGGTTGTCCCTTCAATTTGTACAATCCTCTCTCTTGCTCTCTAATCACTACCGCATCATCTATGGTCTTGCCTTTTGGCCACATGAGTACTTGGACATCCACAAATGCAACTCTCATCCCCTTTGCATCCAAAGATGATATGGAGAGAAGATTCTTCTTGATTCCAGGTACATATAGAACATATTTCATTTTTAAAGACTTCCCAGAGTCTAACTTGTAGGAGGCTTCACCACTTCCTTTTATAAGATATTGATAGTCATCCCCAAGTTTCACCTTGTGAGGTGACTCATGTTCAGATAGGTCCATAAGAGATTATTTGAATCCCAGCATATGTTTGGAAGCCCCACTATAAATAAGCCAATCATTACACCGATGTGTAATAGTACCTGTGAGAGCAGAGATTAGAACATATTCTTCATCACTTGAAGAGTCTTCACTTTCTGCCCTGGTCTTCTTCCTGGGAGGTTCATCATCCTCAGCAGCATGAGCATGATATCTCTTGTTGTTGTTGTTGAAGTCTTGATTATTCTTGGGACATTCTGAGGCATAGTGTCCCTTCTCATTACAAGAGAAGCATCTAATGCGAGAGAGATATTTCTTCTTTTGATGGAAGTGAGAAGATTTCTTGTGATGAGATTTCTCTCTCTTGAACTTACCTTTCTTGGTGTGTGCTGTGAGAGCTTGGTCTTCACTTCCCATCTTCTCTTCTCAGGCCACAAGCCTAGCTTCTTCTTGTGAGCATTCCTCCCATAGTCTACTAAAGGAGATCAATTTCTTTCTTGCACATATACCTTGGATGAAGGAGTCCCATGAACTAGGTAGGCCATTCAATGTGGTCATTACAATTTCTCCATTCTCCACTACTTCATCCACAGCTTCAAGTTGTTCTTTGATTTGAGAGACCTTAGTAAAGTAGGATTGGATGGTCTCTCCATTCTAGATCTTTACCCCTTTCAATTGCTTCCGCAGAGTCATCTTCCGATTTATGTTCTTTCCTTCAAACAATTTGGTCAATGAGTCAAACATCTCCTTAGGTGTCTTTAGGGAAGACACATGGGGAATGAGATGGTCTTTCATAGAATCAGTAATGATTCTCTTGACCTTGACCAAGTTCTTCTTGTGTAAGGCCTCAGCCTCATCTCCCTCTGGAATTGGAACCTCTTCTTTTATGTAGGTGTCCAATTCATTCTCTTCTAGGATTAACCCAATCCTATACTTCCATGCTCGAAAATTATCAACCCCTTCAAGCTTATCCTCAAGCTTGGTGTGGTGAGACATATTAATGAGAAACTCAAATGGAAATAAAATATTTATATCTTACCACTTAAATGATGAGAACTGGATGAGCAGGCTAGTGTGGAAATTCCAAAATTTGACCTTCCAGAATTGACTGTAATGTTTCTGGTACAATAACAACTAATAGACCCACTAATATACCCAAGTTGACATCCATAATATGTAATGCACCATAATAAAGGGGTTAATGTGCCACTACATAGGGGCTAATGTGCCAATATTTAGGGCTTAGCAATTCTTGACAACACATTATAGAGATTACTTTTTTGTATATAGTGCTTCAATAACCAAATATATAACTACTTGTGTTCATGTTATTATTGAGGGTCAACCACCTAGGGGCCTTTATTTAATAAAGAGGGCCCTATTACATTAAGTCACCACCCACTATCTATCTGTTGGGCATTATGTTCTTGTACATTAATAGTGGGGAGGGGGTAGAGTAGGACCCTAACATGCCCTCCCCTTTCAAAAGAAGTAACGTTATCAAGGATAGAGATGGGGAAACTACTATAAAATGGCCAACGGTTCCCAAGTAGCATTTTCTGGTGAGGTATCCTTCCATTGAATCGAAACTTCATATATAGGGAGTTGATGTAGATGACACTCGTCTTTGTCCAAAAATGCTTTTGGTTGGATCCAAATGGAGTTGTGTCCATTTATATCGGCTAATGTAGTTTGAACTCAACAATTATGATCCACTACCTTCTTCAAATGAGATACACGAAATACTGGGTGGATCTTGGAGTGTGTTGGAAGCGCTAATTTGTAGGCCACCTGACCAATGCATTGAAAAATATTATAGGACTCATAAAAATTTGGTTTGATATTTTCATCTCCTTTAGCTTTGAGAGAGGTTTTATTATAAGGATGGAGGTGAAGGCATACTTGTTCAGCTTCTTCAAATGAATTATCCGAGTAATTCTAGTTCACCTGTTGCTTCATGTGATTTTGAGACATTGCCAAAAAAAATTCATCGCATGCCATGCATGAGGCACTAGAGAACCATAAAATATATATAAATGGATTCTTTAGAGTACAAATTGGATATGGGCACCATTATGAAGTTATATGCACTAAGAATGTGTCTGAACACCATAATGATAGTGCATGATGAAAACTAAGGACTTAGAACTTAGAAAATGCTTCTTTAGAGCTTATGGTCAATGTATATGGGCCAAAACATATCACATGGTCAATGTATTTTTTGTGTTCCCTTCTATTTACATTTTACCCAGTTCTGTAGAACACCCATGTATATATATATTTCCTTCAATGGCTTATAGGTGATACATGATGGCAATTTTGAGAATTAAAATATTATAAATAGTCTTTATGCTCATATATGTTATGGAATAAGTACATACACTTACCTTGTTTCGGGTAAATTAGCAACCCTAGTTACCTTTGGGCATAGTCACCACAGAGCAATGCCCATAAAAGATGACTCAAACTTTCTAGCAAATAACTAATTAACGATATTTACCAACATACTTTTAAACAAGAAAGTAATTTAGTAAATTTACTCACCCCGAAGCAAACATTTGATGAAGAATCCCTCTAGTTGTGACTACTCCAATATTTCCTTCAAATATCCAATGGAAACATGAAAATAAAAAAATATTTGATAAAAACATCACTGCTGCAAATATTGAATAGATCAACTAAATTGTTGAAAGATACATCCACATTTCATCAATTAATAACAATAATTCAACACATGAAATGGATGGAAAAGAGAGACCTTTTATATAAAATATGGAAACAAGGTACACATGATAAGATACAACATGAACCTCATTGCAACACCATTCTGAAACTGAAGAATGAGTTCCTGCACATGGGACTTCACACACTCAACATCCAATCCATTTTTCTTCCTTGTGAAGTATGCTCAAAATAATCCCAGGCATTCTTTAGCACACTTATGGCTCTCAAGAAGGACTGGAAAACAAATTTTGAGATATGGGAAAGGGAGTTTTGCAAACTCGGATAATAAGGGTTCTTGATCAAATTTCAAATGAACAACGTGAGGGTACTCTCCTCAATACTTGGTGTCCTTTTTTCCTTCTCCTATGCCTCTTTTATATTGATGGGAAGGTAGTTAGGGAAGTTTGATATAGTTACTTAAGGTATTGGGGCAAGTGGGAATGGTTGAAATCACAAATTTTCCCATAAAGTAATTATTTTTATGTTTTTCACTTGAACAGACATGTACGCAAGTTTTCCAAAGGAAACTTGGGTACACGTGACTTCTCAATATAATATTCGTGTACATCATGAAAAACTTATTTTTTTAGAATCTTTTTAGGTAAAGTGTTTGTTCACAGATCACAAGGGATTAGGGGAGTTTGCGAAAACAAGAAAATGGATAAGATCATACCATCTAGAGCATCTTTAGGATAGGTGTGATAAAATATGCTATAATAGATGCCCCCTAATTTGTGAGGTCATAGGGTTAAATGATTGCTAAAATACATTATAACCCTTTCAAAAGTGAGTGTAGATGTAACCTAGATATCAGTTTGCAAAAGTCAACCATAGGCAGCATCTACAATGGGTCAAGTAAGAAATCTTTGTTCCCGAGGAGGGCATACCCATGCCAGGGAGTAAAAAAAAGCATGAACATTAAATCAAGTACACTGCGTGTATATAGAAGTTGTGATCATGGACAGAAAGATACATAGTGGATCCATTTCATAAATAGATCAAAACCATGAAGATACAAAGTGGATCTATGTCTAAAAAGGGAGATCATAGCCACACATATACATAGTGGATCTATGTCTCAGAATCAAATGAAGATATCTATAAATAATACTAAATAGAGCAAGCTCCATAAGAATCAGTGCCAAAATATGAGTAAGTGAAAATGCAACGCAACTCAAGTCATAGCATAATGTTGTGATGATATATATGGACTCGAGGTCTTCAAACCAACCAACATGGGTACGAGTCTAAACTATGTGAATAGATGTCCCAAAGTCGAACATAGTACGATATCATATGATTACTGGTGATTGATGTATACCATTAATACACATGATCCAATTCAATGATAATGATAATGAGAGGAAAGGTACCTAGTACAATCTAAGAAGTGTGAATAGATGTCTTTATGTTGAATACTTGTAGACTCTAATAATCAGGGACATTGATGTATTCCCACAGATGCTAGAGAGGAAACTTGTCATTGATGACTGCAAGTTCCAAGGTACTAAAAGGACTCTAGATCACGATCCCATAATATATGTTTTGGAGTCGATAGGATGTGAACTATTGGAAGGAGGGAATTAGAGCATCCCCCATCATCCAACATGAGGTAGTAGCATGAGGCCAAAGGTTTAGTGGAACAAATTGATGATTTTGAGACGTACTTGACACAAGAAGGTCGACATACTAAATTGAAGAGTTCTAAAGATTGGTCGAGATAGGATGGAACTTCCCTTGAACATAAGCACGAAATAATGAGTAACTAAGGAAGAAATGACGCAAGAAAGAACACAACATAATTCAGTGATGTATGAGACATTAGAGACTACTCCATAATGGCTGGAATATTAACTAGTCAGTGGAGATAATACATACACGAGTTCAGTTTCCTACATCTATACTATAACCCAAACTACAGAGACAATGACTCAAGATAGTGTGCTTTGTTCAAGGATGATGTGACTTGCTACCAGACATAAATAAGAAAATGAATCTTTCCCATCCATATTTTTGGAATATTATATTTTTTATTCTTTTTCATAATATTGAAGTCGGAAAAATAATAAAAGAATGCCATGATACATGGGAAGAAATGAGTGTCAGGGAAAAGCAAACTAGTTCCAAGCGCATGGAGCATACCTATGCATAATGCAAGGAACATGAGCAGGATATGGACAATTGGAGTGTGTTTATTCTAGGTAAAAGCGTGTCAATTTGCAAAAGAAAAAGTATGCATATCTTAATGATGGTGAGATAAGAAGTGAGGGATTCATAGATAGTTGAAAGTTGGAAGCCGACATAAAGCTCAAAAGCGCAAGAGGGAATAATGCAATGCATTTACAACTTAAACAAAAATAGGTGAGAGTCCCCCTTAGGAAATGGCCAACATAAAAGAGTAGGAGGAATAATGAGTCTTCATCGCAAAGTCAAGAAACACTACTAGGGGACTCTTCGATCCTAAAAATACAACGGCATGAGAATCAGCAGCGGATAGGGTTTAATATAGGATTATCATGGGGTAGGTAGGATGTATTGCAACAAAATGATATAATGATATCAAAAGATGCGTAAAATCGATATTTCGCAAAAATATCCTATGGCGTTTCGAAATGGTAGGATACGGTGAAAAATGCAATGAATGGGATCACCTATTCCTAAATGCCAATTAAGAAACATGATACCTATTGAAGATGCTACCCGCCATCAAAATAATAGTTTCCTTGAAAGATGTGAAAAGGACTCCAAGAAAAACCTAAAACATAAGCCAATTAGTTCAATTTCAAAAGTTAAAAATGAACTATATAAAAGTTATTTTGGTAAAAAATATCTAAAATAGGGTAAAAATTTCATTTTAGCAATTCATTTTTAAAATCTGAAAAGCATGGTGAGTTTTGGGTGAAAACAACCTCAACCTTCTAGAGTGGATTGCATGAGCTAGGATCAGTGATTTTTGGTACTGTCAGTTCCAGGTAGAAGCTCTCACTCTGCTCTTTCATTTCATTCCCGTTTTATTTACTTTTTATTCCATTTTTTGAGTTTTTAGGGAAGCCCTAATTTTTCTCGGAGGTGTACACGGGTTTCAATGGTGCAGTTCATGTATATGCAACTGTCTCCATAGGAACCCGCATATATACATGTCTGCAAATTTGGTTTTTTAAAAAAGGACCTAAAAATCCAAAATTTTCCACGGGATGGTGTAGGAATAACATGAGACGGAACACGAGGAAGTGGATAACTTGGTCCTAGAGGACGATGAGGCCCTTGAAGCACTTCGCCAATGTGGATTGAAGAAAAGTTTTGAATGTAACAACATGTGGGCACAAACTCAAATGCTGCAAATATTTTTCAATTATTGGGACCCAAAGGCAGAAGCCTTTATCCTAGATGGGAAACCTCTAAAAATAGAGGTTGAGGACATTTATTTCCTTACTATTCTCTCCCATCGAGGTGAAGTACCAAGATTCACAACTCAAAGTGTCGATGGGATGACAGTGGAAGAATATATATCCATGTATTGCATCCCTAACACCCAAAAGGTTGGATATCATATTCAAGTACATGGAATACAAATACTAGCACTCAAGATTATTCTATTAACCATCGAGCGGATCTCTAGATCAGCTTCAGTAAACCAAGCCTCAAGGGTGCACATGTTATATGTACTGAAATGCTTAGAGCCCATAGTTTTTTACTGGAGTACCACACTACTGGGGTGTATCAAATTCCAACTTAGATCATATCGATAGGGGAAGACAGGGACTTTTTGTTTCAACATCATATTTTGTAACTTATTTCTTGAGAGGGTGTCGAATATTAGGCCATGTATGTCTGGAGTCAAACTCTCTCATGTATCCTTCCATGATACGATGGAAAATTATTGTGTTATGACTCAGGGGTGGGAAAGTTACTAACCTATTCGATGATGAATTTTTTTCTTGGTGGGAGTAGTATATCATCGCTATCGACATTTACCCATATCATGGGATTGACTTCAGTCAGGGCCCAGACACGATGGTCCCCTCAAGAAGTGCACTTGGTGTGATTGGTAAGTTACTTTTTAACCGTTTTCAGGTTTATATATTTTTTATATTTTGTTATTTTTTTGTAAAAGTAAGAAATTATATTGCTGAAACAGAGTTACATTTCTTCAAAACAAGTGTTCTGGCCACTGCAAAACATTTACAGGACAACCACTATTCTCTCATACTTCCATCCATACATAACTAAGAGTACAGAGCTTCCACATATAAAAACAAAATGCCCATAAGACCTAGATTAACACTTGACTACTACCTATAACTTAAAAGACACAACTGTAGGAATTATACATTGTTGCGGCACACAAAGCCAGAATAGAGAAGAGACACAGAAAAAAGGATTGACTAAACATCATTACTAGTCCGACTACCAAAAAATATGTGGATCAGGAGTCCCCTGATGGAAGCCTTAAACGCCCGAGGTCGCCTTTGGTCCCGAGTGATGAAGAAGGCAATAAGCATGGACCGAGCTGGGGGTTGTATCAACATCCAGAATTTGAACACGCTGCTCGCTACCTCCCATGGGAGACACAGAGGCAGGATGGACCGGAATACCCATTTTGGCAGTGATGAGGTGAATCTTGTGATGCATAAGCTTGCAGTCACGATAATGAGCTTTCCAGCCACGAGCTGGTTCTGCATCCCCAAAAGCCTTATTTTCCCTCTCCATGAGAACATGTGCAAGGACGCCTTTCGTAACCCAAAAAGAGGCCATCATTATGTCATAGGCCGAGAGACAACCCTCTGTAGTACCAGGGTCCATGGCCGATTTTCTAACTTCCTCCTTCAAATCACCTGCAGTCATAGTTTTAACCCGTTCCCACAGGTCTTTCTCAACTCTTTCAATTTCCTCCTTGATTACTGCATGGATATGATCCCGGAAGAAACGAGATGTTGTAAGTGCTTTTCTCTGTTGCCTCCTTGCATGAGCTTTTCCCTTTTTTGGGTCGTGACGGGATCTTTTCTACTTTTGCTTCCTAGGAGCCATCCGACAGTGAGAAAAGTATCTACCAAACTCTTCCTTGCTATCACTATTTTTGCTTCTTAAACCAATGCTAACATGCAGGAGGAAACCAGGGGAAAGACATAAAAGAACACATTTCTCCCTACCTCTTATAGAAATTGTTGTCATTCCATCTGTAAATTCTGCTATAATGACGAGATTAGGAGAATTAATCCGCATGATTTATTTCTGCCCCCGACTTGAAGTGAGCATGGATTTTCTGAGGTCATCTTTTATACCTAGGTGTAGTCGTATACTTTGTGTGTGATGGTTTGCAGCAGACCCTTTAGATTCATTACTGCGAGGGTTAAATTGGATCGTACTCTCGTCTTTCGTGTGAGGGCGATCATTCTCCTGCCATATGCCATCAATTCGCTATTTATGTGGCTTGCTGTGAGGATTGATGGTAAGCCCTGTGTCACTCCTACCACCGGGCCTCACGCGTGTGTCTTCAACCACCAGATGGGCACAGTTGGAGGTCCATTCCGTGTCCATGAAATCATCCAGGGTTCCAGCACGGAGATGAAGATCCTCTGTCACTCCTATATTTTCCATAAATTCCACCACCTTGTTACCATTCCTACGCACATGGTTGAAGGACCAAGCATGGAATTTGTTAGTGAGCATAGCCATTTTTTCCACTCTATGAATGAGCCGCCAGCTGTTCATCACTGTGGCAGGATTTTTCCCATGCTGGAGGTTTCGTGCCATTTGGATAATTAAATGGGAGTCCCCTTCAATTATAGTTGACATGTACCCATTTTGTATGACCAAGTGGAGGCCAACAAGGATATCCTCCATTTCATCAACATTGTTAGTGTCCTCGCTGATACCTCCCATGTACACTTGTAGGATTTCTCCTGTCGAATTGTGGGTAACACCTCTGAATTCTGCTTGGCGAGGATTACCTGTATATGCGCCATCAAAGTTTAGTTTGAAAGACCCTAATTGGGGGGTTTTCTAGTGGTCGGGGCTTTTCAGATTGATGTTTTTAGCCTCCTTTTGATTGTAGCCTTGAGTCACTTTGTTAACACCCCATTCTATTAAAATTCTATGCTCCATCTCATTGACATCCCAATCCTTATCGCTCTAGAGAGTGACTCACGTAGTTTCTTGTGTGGATTGTTCGATCCTAGCCCAAATTTGGTCTGGAGGTGAGCTAAGGTCCTGGAAAAATCCTTCTATAACACTCTTTCCAGATTTCCCACATCCTGAATCCGGGAAAGGATTCCTAAATGGAGTTAACAATGGGGTTCAAAAAATACAGAGGGTCCCAGTCTTTGATAGTTAGGGTGCGATTTCCACAGTGTCGATTGGATCTTTTGAATATATCTTCTGCTTTGTCCTTAAGGATGAAGCATAGGGACAGGAGTTGAGAAGGTGTTGTAGGAATTCTTCATTCTAATAGCACATGGTACATTGCAATGGTCCAATTACCTCACGTTTCCTAATATTTTCACCTATCAAAATTCTTTTGTAATTGAGCATCCATATGAAGGTGGAAAGCTTTGGCCAGGGATTCATTTTCCATATCTTTTCCCATGTTTCATCCCTTTGAGTTCCAGGGATGTTAGTCCAAATATCGTAAGCTTCTTTGGTGTTAAAGATTCCTTGAGTGGAATATCCCCAGCAAATCTTATCCGGGCCCAACGAAGATTTTATACATATTCCTTGGAGTATGTATCGAATCCATATCCAATCTACTTCTGAAACTCTTTTTTCCCATCATTCCATAGGTTTCCATTCATGATACTCACTGGTGCTAGAGTTAGGCTTCCAATAGTAGTTGACCTTTTTCAAACCTATTGCATTGCAATTGGCTTGATAGATCGCCATGTTTTCCACGCCAGCTAATTTTGGCAATTGTTTCCAAGAGTCCTCCCAGAAGTTGGCGGACTCCCCATCCCTAACCTCCCAAAATCTATGGCCTTGAACAATACTTCTGCCATGGTGAGCAGTCTTCCAAATAAAGGATCCTGATTTTTCTTCATTGAAGCGAACTAGGTCTCTCTTCATGTAGTTGTGAGCATATTTCACATGCCATAGCTTTACCCAAGGCTCTGAGTTGTAAGAAACCTAGTGCCACCAAATCTTTTCCGCCAGAAAATTGCTATTTTTTTCGGGTCTCTTAGCCCGAGGCCACCATTAGATTTAGGTTGGAAAATATTGTCCCAACTGACCAAGGCCCACTTGAGCTTGTCCACCTTTCCTCCCCAAAGGAATTTTCACTGGATATTTCTGAGTTCCTTCAAAACATACTTTGGGGCAGCCATCACCGAGAAGAGGTATATAGGCATTGCTTGCACCACATATTTAATTAGAGTAACTCTGCTAGCCAAATTAAGAGGTCTCAAAGTCCAGCTGGTAAGTCTTCATTTGATATGATCCAAAAGGTCCTCCCATGAAATTTTCCTAATAACTCTAGCAGCAAGAGGCACTCCAAGATATTTGGAAGGAAGGGAGCTCCCTTGGAAGCCCATAATGAGTTTAATGTTTCTCTTTGTAATCGTCTGAGTATTGAAGAAAAATATTTGGGATTTATCTCTGTTGACCTCCAGGCCTGAAGCTTTCGCAAAGGTAGTTAGATTTTTATTCCTAGAACTAGCTTCTTGGACTGAGGGGTGGCCCATTAACATTGTATCATCGATAAATTTTTGGTGGGTTTGCAAATCATCCTATGAATGGAGAAGCAACCCTTTGATCTCCCCTTTCTCAGTCATGGATTTGATTGTTTTTCCCAGCCCTTCTGCCAGTAGGATAAAAAGAAAGGGAGAGAGAGGATCCTCTTGCCCGATACCCCAAGAGGGGCTAAAAGTGTTGGTTGGGGACCCATTTAGGATAATAGAGAAGAATGAGGATGAAGTGAGATTCATAATCCATTCAATCCAATCTTGGCAGAATCTAAAGGCTTTCATCATTTCCCGAATGAATTATCAGCTTAATTTGTCATAGGATTTAGAGATATCTAACTTCAAAAGCATGCCCAGCTTCTTGGTAATATTCAATGAGTGAATTACCTCATGAACCAAAATCACTCCATCTAGTATTTGTCTCCCTTCCACAAAACCTAGATGTTTCGGGGAAATCCGAAAAGGGAGAATCGGTTTTAGTTTGTTCGCCATGACCTTTGTGATGATCTTATAGATAACATTACATAGAGAAATGGGACAAAACTTACATGGACAATCAGCTCCATCGGTCTTGGGAATGAGAGTGAGGAAAGCCGCATTGAAGGCATTACGAACCCTTCTGGTCCTTCTGAAATCTCCCACAATCCTCTAGACTTTGTTCTTTATTAGGTCCCAGAAGTGGGGAAAGAAATTGGTAGTAAAGCCATCATGGCCCGGGGCTTTGTCACCAACCATATGATTTATAGCCTCCTGAACTTCCATTAGCTCAATTATTTTTGTTAAGAGCGAGTTCTGATCAGAGGTTACTAAAGAGGGAATGTTTTGGGTGATCTTAGCAATATCGAAAGATATGTTATATCTATCCTCTGTCATGATGTTTCCAAATTATCCCACCAGTTCTCCTTCCATATCTGCCCTATCTTCGATGTAGTAACCTTCTTTAGACTTCAGGCAATGGATTTTGTTCCTTTTCCTATTATAGATCACTCATTGTTGGAAGAATTTAGTATTGTGCTCCCCTTCCTTAAGCCATTGATTTCTAGACTTTTGTTTCCAGTAGATTTCCTCCTTTCGTTCACATGCATGGAGGTGGAGAAGGGTGGAGTGTTGGTTGTGTAGCTTGATCTTCTAGTCTCATAGATGATGATTCAGTCGTGTTTGTACCCCAGGTTTGGTTATGATCCAAGCAAGCGCAACAGGGGGTCCAACAGATTATGGGCCCATGGTTTTGGGTAACTCGTGGTATTTTCCCATGGTATTTCCCCTTTAAAAGAAAGACATTGCAATACGGCTAGGGTTGATGTATTAGGTATTATGCATTGTAAATATCTTTGAGATCGTGAAAGAGAGACGGTGAGATAGTCAAGATGAAGTGCAACGGATGTGCTATAGGTTGTATCCCTTCATTTGTTGGGTGGTATAATAATAAGGACTAGCAATTTCAGTGTGGACATAACCCATCTTGGGTGAACCACGATATATTGGTGTCTCTCTTGTAATATGTTTGTGTGATTGTATTTGCATCTTGTTTATTGTTATTGCTCTACGATCCTATTTTTCTAACATGGAGTCCTCTAACTCTCGTAGCTCCGCATCATAACCCTCATTCATACCTTTACATTGGATTTCCTCCATTTGTTCAATCAAAATCTTTTTATCCTCGAATATATTTCCAAATTCTTCTTTGTTCCAAGTACGTATCTTGGATTTAAGGATTTTTAATTTCTAATGGAATTGGTACATCCTTGTTCCCTCTGAGGACGAGGAGTCCTGCTACCATTGAGTGACTAGATATTTGAAGTCTTTATGTTCCATATAGAATTTTTCAAAGCGAAAAGGTCACTTGATTGGAGGTCCCACTCCATCCCACTGTAGGTTGATAGGCCAATGATCAGATACAACAGAGGGGAGAACTACAGAGGTCAGGTCTCCACTGCTATTGACAATCACTTCTGTGACCAAGAATCTATCCAGATGAGAGGCAACATGGTGGTCTCCCCTCGTTTGTTGTTCCAAGTGAACCAACCATTCACAGTTTCAACATCGATTATATTATTAGCCTCAATGAAGTTTTTGAAAGCTTCATTTGCATTTCCTAAGCTTTGTCATCCTCCATTTTTTTCTTCGAGTGAGATGATCAAGTTGAAGTCTCCCCCAATGATCCAAGGTTTTTCACCAACCCAATGCGCTTCCCAGGATAGGGAGTCTAAGAAGTCCTGCTTGTGAGGGTAAATGATGGGGACATAGACATTGGTGATAGTCCCTTTTATCTAGGTGTTATGGATATGGAAATCCATTGTGAGTAACCCCTTCACAGCCCAAAAGTTTGAAAGTGTCACTTCTTCCAAGTTCCAAAGGAAGGCTATACCCCCCTCCAATCCATGTGCATCAATGTTCATCGTCTCGCATCCATTACATACTTTTTTCCCTATTTACTTCAGTGTTTCAAATCACACTTGGTTTCTTGCAAACACATTATCCAGGGATTCTCTTTTCTCCACTTATTTTTCAAGGTCTTGATTTTGGTGGGTGGTTAACCCCACATATATTCTAGGAAATTACCTTCATTGAGTAACCCTATTGACTTTAGAGAAGACTTCCTAGATTGTTGTATATTGGCCTGATTCTATTAACTTACTACCAATATCTACTATTCTTTGTTTGTTTGTTTTCCTTCCTCGCTTTTCTCCTTCATTTGGTTGCTTTCATTTATTTCTCTTCTGGGGTTCCTTAGCTATTCCAAGCTGGGGAGTGGCTCTTGTTTTCAGGATTGATTCCTTCAAGAGCTCGAGTTGTCTTCTCGAAACATAGCCCTTCCCTTTTTTGTTGCATTCTTTTTTGATTTCGTCCAAGTCTAATTCCCCAAGGTACATATCTTCAGCTTCATCCAGTTGATCTTCCTCCATGACGTCTGTTTGTTTAGGTTGGTCTTCTGGGATTTTCATTGGAAGTGTCTCTTTCTTGAGGATTTTCTTCAGAATTACCAGGTCCTTCTCCGTAGATTCTAGGGCTTTGAACTTGTTAGAGGTTGCAACAGATCGACGGGTGGGTTGTTCAAAAGTATTGTTGCGGCCTTGCTTTCTTCTGCCTTTGAATTGGGTGAAACCATCACTATCGCGCCCACCATCAGACGGAGCTTTGGGGGTAAGATCTGCAACTTTCTGGGGACGATTTCTACTGAATTGTCCATGTTCATGGCATTGTTGGCATTGAAATGGTACATTCTCATAGTTGAGCGGTTGGGTCCATTCCTTGTCCTCCCAAGAGAGATTGATAACTTATGGGATCTCACAGGATAGGTTCATGTAGACACAGATCCGGGAATAAGAGGTATATCGTTGTTTTTTGGTTTGTTCTGCAACTTTCACAATTTCCCCAAGAGTATTTCCTATATCTCTCAAGATTTCCATATCCCAATATATGCAAGGAAGATAGTACAGCTAGATCCACACAAGTGCAATACTCATGTATTCTTTCTCTGGGTTAAATATTTATTTATAAGGAAAGAGATACAACCCAGAAGAAAAAAAGAAATAAGGACCAGGACCACCTTCCAAAACTCGATCCCTATCTTCTTGATTAAAGAAGATGATTGTGAAGAAACCCTTGGAACCCAGTTGCAGGTTATAATGACATTTAGGGTTCCAAGTAGATTTGATCCATTTGAGGTGGTCTTTCTCCTTTAGTCACATCCCAATAAAATTACCAATTAGGGATTTCTCCTTCCATAGTTCAACTCGTTTACGCAGTTTCTCATATCTGATCTGGAGGGTTGGGATCTCAGCAGATCTGGGGATGCATTCCCCAGGATCCTTCTCCCACCTCTTCCCTGCGTTCGTTTGTCTTCGTAGATGCATCGATTTGGTCTGTGAGGTGTTGTGAAGGAGGGGGGTAGGTTCCCCCTTCGCGTGTCCCCATGATTGCCGACATCCTTCAAGCACAGAGGGTCAGCCTTGGTGCTGCAGTAAAACCCTAGGAAAAGTGCCCCAAGTGGCTGAAAGCCTCCTTAAATGTATATTCACAGTTCTCTCCTATTCCCATCCGCTCTCTCATCCCCATTCTTACATCTAAAATCAATCACTTATCCTTCTTTACACAAATAATTTTCCTAGAGATCCAACAAGCCTCCCAATTCAATGTTTTGTCTTTTCCTTAGATTTTTCTTTTATATTTTGTTATTAATGAAGAAAAAAAATACATATTTTTTGGATGGACACTAATACAGTTCCACAATCACTACAGATGTAGGCCCAACCCATCCTGCTGAATTTCCTCGCTGTAGATGGAGGACACATGAGGGGGGAGCTTCTGATGCTTCTGTGACACTCAAGAATGTTAGGAACAACTTGAAAAAACTGACAAGGAGTATTTTGAAGACAAATATCGAGTATCTTCTAGAGGAAGTGCAACGACAGATATTCAGACTACCTGGAGCATGGATCCATGTTTTCAGGAGGGTGGCTATTATGCTTATGTACTATTGTAGGGGTCAGGATTTAGGTGACCATTATGAGAATTTGTGATTATATGTATGACGCAAATAGCACCCATTTTGGACATGATTAGATCCATATTTTACAGATGTAAAATGTTTTATTTTTATATATACATATCTACATACTTTTGCCTTAGCGTATTTATTTACATTGTCTAAAAATGCATTATTATGTACATAATGTTTTTATTTTGTTATGAATGGTACAAATGCCAGTCTAGAATATAATTAACATATGCATCAATTATTGTGTTTTGATTTATTAATATGTGATTATAAGTAATATAAATAAATTGACGTTCAAGTAACCGAATACGCAAAAACTGATGAAGTAGAACAAGATCATGAACCCTATACTCATTATTTAGTTGTGAAACAATTAGCTATGAATCAAGACAAAATTATAGATATATGATACTGTTTGCAATGGTATCACCGAGAATCTCTATTACAACATTGTACTTGGCCATATTTTTGGTATCTTTCCCTAGACAAGCGCCTCTCAAGACAACTAACTGACCAATAGAGGAATAAATCACCCATGTGGCTGAGGCGAGGTTTCAAGTGTGGCGACTAGCACCATCTGTGAATCCTACAAACATTCCTTTTGACATCCGACAACACAAGAATGGAGTGATATAAGCTGTACACCAAAAAAAATTTGTACAAATGTACAACTATGTATAAGAAAAATTATATGAATCAAGGATATTACCTTTTCAAATAAATCCCATTTCTAGGCTACACCAACTTATTCGCTTTGTAATTAGTCAACTCATAATCACCTTTATGCATAACTTTAGAAACTATATAAGGACCGAGCCACATGGACTTGAATTTACCCACCCCTAGTGGATCTTTATCTTGATCATAAAGCAAGACAAGATTTCCTTCTGAGAACACCCTTGAATGGAAAAACTCATCATACTAACTCTTTATTGATTTTTATGTGCTTCATTGTCTGTAGAAGAATCTCAATGTTGTTCATCGAGATGTTCCAGGTGAACCAAGTGCTCTTCTAAATTTGAAGTATTGGGTAATAATTGAACAACTAAATTCAATGAAGGAATTTCACATTCAATTGGGAGGCCTCCTTAAACTTTGTGAATGAGTTGAAAAGGGGAAAACCCCATAGCATTCATAACGATCAGTCGGTAAGCCTATAAAGAAGGATAAAGTATCTTTTGGGCCATGAAATTGTCATTATTTTACATCCTCTTTTCCCTATTTTTAAACCTTGTTGTTTACCCATAACCTTTCATTAGCCCATCTTAATTCTTATATGCAAGGTTTAAACCCAAAAATGTTCCCATTACATTCCTTTAGTATTTTATGTGAATTATGATGAAACATTGGAAAAATAAGCTATTTTGAATTTATCTTTGAAACATGGATGAAGTTTGATGACTTTTGCAGAAATAGTTCCAGGTCACTTGTTGTTACTCCATGCCAGTTGCTACTACTTGAATAATTGAATATCCATGAAGTGGATGCTTGATATTTTTGATATGAAGCATTGTTAAGTCAATACAAGCCTATTCTCAAAATATCTCAAAAACCCAGGTCGTACATGTGAGAAAATGACATTTTACTATCTGTTGTTACTTGTGTTGTTGTTGTTGTTGTTACTTCTAACGAAGTTACTTCTGCAAGTAACAACAATCTGTGAATAGTTTTGAAAGTCCACGAAAATCCATTTTTCAATTATGGGAGATTCATCTTGGATTGAGATCTTGGATGAGGAGAGAATATTGGAACAAGAGATGGAGATTAGTTTGATTAGTTTTGGATAATTAGCAAGGATCTTGGGATTAGATTTGAATTGATTTTGAGATCCAAATTATTAGTAATTTGTTGAGGATATTTTGGATCTTCCTTTTTTTTTGTTATGAAAAACTCAAGTATAAATAAGAGATCCTTCTCCATTACTAGGGAAGAACTCTTAGAGAAACGAGAAAAATAGATCCCAATATTAAAGTCTATTTGGGTGAGTAATATTTTTGCTCTGGTAGAGATTATGTGCTTGGAACTCACCATCTGCATTCCAAAAATTCTCAAGCACATGCATGTCATACTTCACCTCAGAACCACCATCTCCTGAGGTTCCTCCATGAAATTTTGAGTACAACCAACCATAAGAGACTGGCTAACTGGAACAAGTGATATTTGCAACCTTTGGTCAAGTTGCTCTATCTCCATCTTGGATTCTTGGAGGGCACTTTGATTTCTTCTCAAAGAATATTGGGTGGCCATTAAATTATCATTGAGCTTGAAAATATGTTCATCATCCTTCAAGGATGCTCCCTGCAACATGTGAACAATCTCATACAAATAATCTCTATCAGAAATCATATGTGAAAAATTACCTTGGATAGTAGTCATTGTTTTATGGATCTTCTCCATGGCTTCAAGGAAAGATGAATATTACAATGAAGCACCTCTCCAACAAGACCGTGAAACTAAAACATGTGTGTCATGGAGAATGTGTAAGTCCTCATTGATATTCCTTTCGCTCATATTGAGTGGCATTTCAAAAGGAGAAGGTTGAGAGTGAACCTCCTCCTCATCAATTAGTGGATCAACCTCATGAAGCTCCTGTGGTGAAAGTGAGGTTGGTACTTGGATCTCATCCTTGACTGCAAGGATTTCATCTTCTTCAAATTTAGTGGGTTTTGTACTTGTAGTATCCTTCTCAAGTTGTATCTCTATTTCACCAACATAGAGGAATGGACATCCATTAGTAGATGTCTCCTCAAAACTTAGGCACCCATCAGTAGGTACCTCTTCATATCATCCATCAGTAGATGCTTCTTTAGAGCTTGAACAACCAATAGTATATTCCTCTTCTTGGCACCATTCAGTAGTGACTTTGTGATCAAGAACTAGACGATCCTTAGTAGAATCAGTTATGGCTTCCCCATGCTTATAACCCTCCTTATTAAGGATTATACCTTCATCTTCTTCAGATGGTTGATTTGTACTTTGTTTTTGCTCTTTAGTTTCCTTAGTATCAACATCTTTGCAGAATCCTTTTGAAGTATATTAAAAAATTCCCATTAAGTATGAAGCACGTGCATCCAACGAAGCTTCAGATATTTTTATGCTCTTTTCACAAGTAGGTTGATCTTTGACTATGGAACATGAAACTTTTCCATACATATGGCTATAAGAATAACCATAATTTCTCCTTCCAAATATGATCTAATGGGAGATACTTGTAGAAGGTACCTCTTGGAAATTTTCTTTTCTACAGTGCTCTTCATATTTCCCATCATAATTGTTATCGGCCAAATTAGCACTTCTCCGTCCGTGACCACATTGCCTTGTCGGTCACAAAAAAGGACATTATGGATGGAAGATAGATAGGACCATCTCATGTGGCCAGCACAACTATAACCCGGGTATGCCCTCTGCACTAATGCAATGTGTGGTGGAGGGGTGTTACAATGCTCTTTCATTTCGTTTCACATAAATATGGATGAACATATTCATGAAAGGATATCACCTACAAAGGAGAAATCCTTTAATTATTAAGGTTGTTCTAGGATATGATTATGTCCATGTGCATTGGCTCTGTACACATTGAAAACTACCTATGTTGACTATGCTTGTATATTGTGCCTTTATTCCTGCTATCCCCACTGACTATTATGTGCAATTATTTACATGTACTCCTTTAGACCATATCATATCTGTAAATTATAATCCATTGTATAACTATATCATGCATGATATGAGTTTACACCATCGTTTTATTCTTTTCAAGCGACTGGTATTGAAAATTCTTTCAACCATATACCTTTAAATTATGTCCGTGTACCTTTATATGCCAACTATATTTATATTTCAACTATAGTGCATGAAGACAACTTTTACTTTTAAGCAGGTACTTGTCAAGGCATGGCTTTGAACTAGTGACTTACAACAATTTCTTCAACTTAGAAGCAATTAAGTATGCATAACTTGTTTTATGTATATGAAGAAGATCTAGTTGAAGTAGTCGAAGAAGCATCTACAACAGAGAAAGTTTATTCTGAAAAATTTTCTTTTTATTATGTAGATTATGTAGTTGATCAAGTACTATTTTATTTCATAGTTTACCCAAAATTAGTTTATAATTATGTTGATCCAGTCGATTATACTCTTGATCAAGCAGAGGAAGCAGTTGACCAAGCATAAGTAGTGGTTTAGGAACCTAAGGAATTCTGAAAGCTAGAAGTAATAGAGCTAGTTGTTCTAGGTCCAAATCTAGATAGAGACCCAACAATATCCTTCCCAAATTGAAAGCCAACACCTATATTTGTTCCATGGCCAAATAATCAGAGGATTACAAGGCATGAGTAGAACTCATGGAAAAACAAGTAGCTTACAACAAACCATACAAGAGGAGTATAACTAAGTTTAGAAGTTGCACTCTCTAAATTCAAGATGATATAAACATAGTGTAGAGAACCCTCTACAATAAAGCTACACATTCTCTAAGAGAAATGCACAGACTTGCTCTCTCACCTAGAAAACGTGGGAGTGGAAAGAGTCTTAATAAAAAATATAGAAGTGGTCGTATTTGGTGAAACAATGGCAAAAAAAATCTAAAGATGCTCCTCCAAATATCCCCGGGATGAATGAAAACACATCCGTTGAAATAATCTAGGACCTAATGGTTGGAAGGACTCCTGTAATAAGCTAAATAAGGAAGTCTATAATTCCTTCAATGAATGCAAGTAGATCTCATAAATAGTAGAGAGGATCACACGAAAATGTAATATACCTTTTTTTGGAGAAGACAATACCTTCCAACCTCTAGGAGAAAGCATTTCTAAAACTACATTTTGGAGTTTCTTACTTGCTAAATAGTCATGTGCCTCATTGAATTGCTCCTAATTTTCCTTGATTGGGATTTTGTGAGGCTCTCACTCACACTAGGCCTTATGTCGTAGTGAAAGAGCATACATATCTATTAGCGTGATCAAGCGTTTCCACTCCAGCTATCATCTTGGAACATGCATCACTAGTGCAGCCCATCACATAACCTTATAGATGTGATTTTAGTTTTTGATGTATGTCATTTAAGAACTTGTACACGTATAATCTAGAAGCAAAATTTATGGAGGCAAGGAAAGGGTAGTTGTATTTGAGTCACGACAGTTTATTCCTTCCAGGATTTTCCACGAAATTGTATTTCTGGCCATGGTGGTTCACAAGCATTTTACATTGTTAAATGAAACATTTCGATGATCAAGCCTACACATGCATAATTGACAGTATCAAGGCAGGGACTTGCTACCTTACAGACCCTCGTGTTAAACCATTTCTCCATGAACTTCATTCATGTTCTAACTAGAGGCATTCATGATTGATTCTACCCCCTTTACCCTACTTCTATCTCTTTGCAACTACGTTTTGGAATTCTACAACTTTTGTCTCAAATTATTATAACTTTGATCTACTAAATGTTTCTTTCATGTCTACCATTATTCCTTGATGTTGTGCATACATACCCATCACTTTTTGTGCACACAATGTAGGTTCAAGTTGAGAAGGTTAGAACCCTAACCACATACATTAGTTTCTATGTAATTCACATCTCAAAAATCTTAACAAATCTAAACAAAGATAGTATTATCATGTTAAACCTAGAGGGAATATTTTTGTTAGTAGACTGGAATATGGAGATACAAGTCCACACTTTATGGAGTAAGTATGGGGTGCAAACCCATACATTGGTGGTTTCGGTTATGGACCTAAACCTATATATAGATGATCTCTTAATAGATCTATTATGGAAAATACATCATACATCATGGAGTTTTGCTCCTTGTGCTTAAGCTTTTACAATGTCTTTTGACACCACCATTGTTCTGAGAATCTATTTTCGCCTCTTTTATTGTTTAATTTCATGGTTCAACATATAAAGAATGCATGCATAATATAGTTGAGAGTATGGAATTTCATGCAATGAGTAGAAATAACCACATTTTAGTAATGTAGTTTATGAAGAACCTGCAATAATTAATTAATGCAAATACACGAGATATCAAAAATAATAGAACTCAGAATCACTTTTATATTGATCACGGGCCACTTCGAGGGGGCAACCTCCTTTGAGCAAGCTCAATACAATTAACTTCACCATGCCTTCAATGACCTCAACACACACTTATATACTAAGTCTATGCCCAATACTATGAGTCAAAACCATGGGACATATAATACTACGGGACGACTTACAAAGCATATGTGTCCAATACTATAGGTCAATACTATGGGCTAATATAAACTATGGATCAACAAACACTACGGGACGACTTACAAAGCATATGCGTCCAACAACAATATACTAACATAGTAAAGAGAAGGGTTGACATGGGTTTCTAACATAGTTGAGACAATGGAATTTATTCTCAAGTTATTAATATAGTTGAAAATATGGAATCTTAATATAATGCATGTGGGTGAATCCATGAATATGGTTCACCATTTTTGGCGGATCGCAAGGGGAAAATTCATTTTTTGGACCCTTGATCGAGGTAATTTAAACTCGGTTTTATATGCTCGATCAAGGGTTTAAAAATACCTCGATCGAGGGCTTTAACATACCTCGATCGAGGATGTTTTAAACCCTCGATCGAGGGTTTAGTTAGACCCTCGATCGAGGGTTTGTTTGATCATTCAGAAAAAAAAAAAGGTCCGAGCGGTTGTGCAGTGGGTTGATAGACCCTTGATCGAGGTTTTGCTCGATCGAGGGAATGCGATAGAGAAAAAAAAACAAAACAGGGCCTGGTAGGCCCTGTTTTCGTGCAGTGGCTTGACAGAGACAGAGCAACAGCGACTGGGGACCTTGACCGAGCTCACGCCCAATGCCACCTCCCCACAGCAACACCATCATGTCATCTATTCCACCAGGTGGGTAGAAATCTACCATGTGTTTTGTTATTTAAAAAAATATATATTTCATATTTTATGTATAAATTTGTGTTTTTTTATCAAATCTAGGTTTAATTTGGTTTTCTAGAAATGGTTAGGATGTAGGCATTGAAACTAAACCGCCATTGAAACCGAACTTATCGAAAAAAAAAAACATTTGATTTAACTAAAACAAAAACCTATTTCAAACCAAAACAAAAACCCATTTCAAACCAAAACAAAAACCAAATTTGAAATAGATTTAGGGTTTTAGATATTTGTTAGTTATTTGTTTAAATTATTTAATTTATTTTTGTTTTTATATCAACCGGTAGCATTTCACCCCATAAATGCTACCAGTTTTATTTTAAAATGTGATTTTACAAGCAGAAATGCTGCCCATTTTTTTCAATCCTCCGAGAACGCCAAGAGGATTGAAAAAAAAAACCATTTGAACCTAAAACAGAAAACCATTTCAAAACAAAAACCAAAACTATTTTAAATTTGAAATACTTTTAGGATTTTAAAATTATTTTGCATTTATTTGTTTAAAAATTATTTGGTATGTGAATTTGCAAGCAGAAATGCTGCCAATTTTTTTTCAATCCTCCGAGAACGCCAAAAAGATTGAAAAAAAAAATCATATATTAATATTAATATTATAATATAAAAAATTTAAAAATGAATATTAATAATATATATAATCATATATTATTTATTAATTTTTACTTAATTTATTTTAAAAAAATAATATTTAATATTAATAATATAATATAAAAAATTAAAAAATGAATATTAATAATATATAATCATATATTATTAATCATAACCATAACTAACTTGCCAAATTGTCCTAAATAGGATCCCCTCTCAGGCCATGAAAAGTATGTCCACAATGTGAACATCAATGAAGATAAATTGGCCTGGAACCATAATGGATAGCTTGGAAAAATTCCCAACGTCAGGTGGCCTAACGTCATTAGATGATGTCTCTTAATGATATAAGCCACTACAAATGCATTTTGCTGGACTAGACTACATGTGTTTGGATTAGATTTTTCCACCATCTTTGTGGAATACAAACTACAATTCAACAATAAAAACACCTTTTTAAAAATATGGACATTTCTAAAATGTAAAAATTATAAAAATGGCTAGACAAATAAAACTTACGGAAATGCTCTTTGGAAATTGGCAATGGATGACTATAGGTCCTCCTAGAACAAGCTCATATTACCTAACATTACTTTGTCAACCTTATTATTTATAAGGAAAATACAATGAAAGAATATTATTTTATTTCTATCCTTTAAGACCCTTGACCATAGCTTTATGATTGTTATTAAAAAATATTGGGACTAGTGGTCAAAGAGGGATACATGGATTTCTCAAAGAGGGATACATTCGTGGATTCACCCAACAATCAATAGCAATTCAATAGCAAATGATCGCAACACATGTTGAATGGATTCTATGGATTCAATAGCATATTTTATTTTTATGATATTTTTTGTCTCCTAAAGAACATTGCAACTTCTATTCAAATCGAGAATGGAAATTACATTGCTAAGACATTGTTGCACTTTTGGATTCAAAACTAGAGTTTACTTGTACACTTGTACCCTATTATTTGTCTGAAATTTGAACCCTCAAAATAATATTCCACCAATCACTAATTTTCATTATTTAACATTCTTTTATGTTATCAACAAAATGACTCGTAACACTTTTGGAACCGTGTTTGAATACTTCTAGAAAGATTTTATGTAACGTTTGTAAATGTATTGTGTTTTATTTTGAAACTCAGAAAAGTTGTGATATTTTTAATTGGATTATGATTAATGTCATCATCATTTATCATTAAATTTATTGTGAAATTGTTTATTTTTTTGTCATTGAATGCATCATTGGAGTTTAGTGTGTCCCAAAAAACACTATGTTATACCTATATGTTTATGAATGCAATGGAATTGAATATGGCCCCAAAAAATTGTGGACGGGCATATATCAAACAACATTTTTTTCAAGGTAGACACTTGTAAGGCCATGCTCTATCTCTCCAACAAGTATGCATTATTTATAAGCCTATAGGTGCATGGTGGGATTGTACACATTTAAGCTATGGTTCTCACCCTTATGTTGATGAAATTTGAGTTGAGCTTATGCAATATCCTTTGGTACTTGGATATCTTCTTTATAGAGTATTTTTGGCTAATCTAATTCAACTTTGCCTAAAAAGTGGCATGTATATATTTTTTATATGTAGCAACCATAGTGATAAGTCGAGAGTCATTTGCAAGGGAGTTGTGTCCATGTGGCTAAGGATAGAGAGACCAAGACTTGGTGATGGAGACCTATTGTGACAAGATCATATATGTTAGCTTATTGTGCACATATTTGATTTATTAATATAGATTCATGCAAATTTGTTTATTAAGACTAATACTTGGTTGCAAATTACTTAACCCTAAAATGATTTAGCTCTAGAGGAAAACTATGAGAGTTGAGCAATGTTTTTTCAATCTAAGGTCCCTATGCAAGGACAAGTGATTAAGTCATAACAAATATGATGTTATTTCCCATGTAATGAGCATCCTCATAAACCATGTATGAAATTGAAACTCCCAATCCCTAGTTTTGTAGTAAACTAGAGCACTTGTTTCATCATTAATAAGTCTAGCATACCTAAGTATTTTCACTATTTTATTATTCAATGGCTCTTTTTGAAACCCCTATTTGGAGATGTGTTTCAGGACGGGTTAACTGTAGCATTCCATTTGAGATAATTGAACTCTTGTCGAAAAGAAAATTTGATGGGGAAAGTGAAATATGTGCATGTGAACATGTTTCTCAATTTATTCAAGAATGTATTGCTAATGATGTTTACCATGAAGGTGGCATGTGTAGGTTATTCACTTTAATTTTTGGAGACTGAGTTAAGAATTGGTGTGAAACTTGATTAGTTGCATCCATTCATATTTTAGATCAATTTGTAGTTGAGTTTTTGTTTGCTTTTAATAATTTTGATTACCATAAATTGTGCAAAGAATTGAATTGTCTTAGGAAAGATAAGGATGAATCCGTTAGAGGACTTTGCAATTAGGATTATACATCTTTGTAGCAATTTTCCTTTGAATCACATACCTTCTATTACTAAATGGTTTCCATATCTTATTTGTTTTTCATACATGCAAGATCAACCAAATATTAGTCAATATGAATTATGCCTTAATACTCATTCACGGGATAATTTAGATGAAGATTCAGAAGTTGTAGAAATCCGACACTGTTTGCCAACTTTTTTCACTTTGATCGATTAGAAGGAACAAGAGATTTCTGAAAATGTAAATGTAACTTATGATAATCTTAATTTATCAATATCTTCTTTATATGAAATTTTAAGAAAAGGTGAAGAAAGTTGTCATACTCTCAAAGATAGTACAACTATCTCAGAAGTGAAAGAGATTGAGTATAAAATTTGTGATCATGCTATTGAAAAATATTCTCCTAATTTAATTAAACAAGTCTAAGATCCAATTATGGGAGATCCCATTTTTGTTCTACAAATTTTCAATTAGTTTTTGAATCTCCTCTTTCTGAAAATTCTTGTAGTTTGCTCTCATATTTACCTTTATATAGTGAACATGATTGTATTTCATATTACTTGTCATGTTCAAATTTTTCAAAAGAGCATACTAAACACGATGATCAATTTATTTTAGGAGAATAGATTAATTCACAATTGGAATCCAATACAAATATTCTAATAGAGGATGAGTATTCTTCAAAAAAAAAAAAATTATCTAGGGATGCTTTTCATTTCCTTTCATCTTCAACTTATTTTTCATTGTACCCTGAAATGTTTGATAATTGTACTTATCACGTGATCATTTCAGAGCATTTAGAATTTCATCCTGACAAGCCATATTTTAATAGGGTGCAAGATGATAATAACTTATGCTTAGAAGATGAAAAGAATAAAACTTATTCTCATCAATCTATTGGTTTATTGTCTTCCACATGGGAAGAAAATAATGCTTCAAAGAACTTATTTTTCGGAATGCCTCCTATTGATTCATCTCCACTTTTATTCAATGGAGAATTTTATTGTTTAAATGATAAACTATTTGAGCCTGAATATTCTGCTGAAACTAATCATGTTAATGGTTCTAATATTTTTAATGATAACATGCTTAATATGAAGAGGAATGACATCTCATTTAATTTAAAAAATTCATTGCATGAAGCACCTCAGTTTCGACCACGTTAGATTCTCATTCATTTGGTACAATTACTGAAGCAAACAATTCCATTCATAATGAACATCATTCATCTATAAATTCATCTCAATTTTTCTATATTGATCATTTTACAATTCATGCTAGGATCGCATATTGGATTGAGGATTCTTACCTCAAGAAGTTTCCAATCAATGGTACAACCTTATTTTTCTTCATTTATGGATAGATTTTACAATGGTAAGCACAATGCATTTTGTTTAATCTTTCTTTTACCGACATGCCATTTCCAATTACTGATTGGGGAGATTTGTCATCCTTTTTCATGCATGTAATTAATGTATGATTCTTACACCATTGTCTATAGTTCGTCTCAAGGATCATGACTGTATCTTTCTTTTCAAATTTTGAATCCATTTGACCCTCTCGGCAGTCAGCTGAAGTTTCGTCGGGTATGAGTCTTTTGCTTATCAGTTAAGATTTGCTTACTTTGTTAGCTTCTAGTTCTTTCTTTTTCCTTTTGATTTGTGATATGATTGCATACATGCATTTCTTTGGTGAGAATTTGATTTGGATTTGGATTTGGTTCAACAGATTCGTAGCTTTCTTCCTTATGGGGTATCACCTCTCATTGATGGTACAAAATACTTGGTCTACTTTATTAAACCAAACTAGTCTACTTTTATAAACATGTCCCATCAAGAGATCATGCACTCATGAATTGCAAACGGATTTAATTTTTCAGAAAACCCCGACAGTAAATTACAAGTTGATATAAAGACTTGTATCCATATTTTTCTTTTCTAATCTTTCAAATCACAACTAGACATAGGAAGAGAGCATACTCATGAATATGGTGACTCTCTATATTTTGAAATCTACAACTTTAAAATCATAGTAGAAAAAAATTCACCTCGTATGCAAACCTCATACTTTTAGCTCCTGAAACTCTACTTGTTTTTCCTCCTTCATATGCATCCCTTCATAATTTATCCTTCCAATGGTTAATGGATGGGGTGGTTCTTACTGCACCACCAAATGAAATTGAAATAATTAAAAACTACTCTACCATTTATATTCAAATGAAATAAATCTATAGAAAACACACCCTACTTAGAAAATTCCAATGCAAAACTAATCATGTATTTGTATGCCTTCATGCTACTAAGACCATGTTGTCACCATGCTCTCTATTGACATGAGTTGGATTTGTACTTATCAATCCGGGGTGTCCGTAAAATTATGAGATGCCAACAAAATATATGCAGAACTAGGCATCTAAACTAATGCAACTTGCTTAATAGATCATTTCCAGAAGTAGGGAATTTGAATTTTCTTGGAGCAGCAATTTTCTTGGAGCAGAGTTCTGCGCAGCATGGATCGTGAACTCCCACCTGCAAACCCTGGAGCATAGCAGCAATAACAGGAGTTCTTGGAGCAGCAATAAAATCATCGAATAACAAGAGTTCTTGGAGCAGCAATTTTCTTGGAGCAGAGTACTGCGCAGCATGGATCGTGAACTCCCACCTGCAATCCCTGGAGCATAGCAGCGTGGTTCGTGTCTACTGATCGGAATGGGACTCGGTTGAAGAGTTGCTTTGACATTATCTACATTGGAAGAGACATATTTGAGAACTAAAAAGGGCGGCATAATGAGGGATTTGAGGCGTTACTAACCTGTGTGGGGATTCTGAGAGAGATGTGTACCTTTGAGACCTGAGCTGAGCCCATTGACACCAAATTATGGCTTGAGGATGCTTAGCAGTTGCGCTAGCAATCACTATTCACCGACTAGTCTTCAATAACTCCAGTTTCGATCTTGGAACTGGCTGGCGGAGTGGGAGCATGATTCTTGGCTTGATGATGTTCTGGATTGTGAGTTTCTGGTGGATTCGAGCAGGAGTTTGGTCGTGATAACTGTATTGAGGTATTGTTTCTTCGAACACTGACGGGGATCATCAAGATTGATTGAAGGCCGTGAGCTGCCTTAATGGGGATTAGATGATTTTGGCTGATGAAGCTCTGATTGGACGTGAATCCTGCTGCGAATATTAAGGCAAGGGATCTGTGGTTGATTTCCTTGGATGATTACAACACTGGACATTATTCTGGGAAGGGATTCTATTTTCCCTTTTCTTGGATATTTTCCATTTGGATGCCTCTGACTGGCTACTGTAACGCTATGTATGTGCCATCCTGTTTCTTTAATTGTATTGCATTCATTGTTTAAATTGGTTGGCCCAATTCTCTGGCAGAAGGAGCATGGGATACTGAACTCTGCTTGAGGGATTCTGGATTCTGGGGATATTGGCTTATACTGCTGAATCTTGCTTTGCTTACTGGTGTTGTGTGGTGCTTTTATGGCGGTCCCGGGGAGAGATGATTATTTGCCTGCTGACGAATCCTAGCCACGATCAGGGATGTCTGCCAAGGCTTACTCTCTTAAAAACCCAGTTAAGAAGGTCAAAGAACGTAAGAGACAGGACCTGTTAGTGCTGGGATTTGATGTTACGATGGCAGAGGCGGAGGATTACTCTCATACTACTGTGGTAGGTCATGTTAGAGGCAGAAGATTAGGTCGAGGTTTCCTTCAGTGTTGGGTGGCAGAGTAGTGGAAAAACATCGTGTCTTCTGTCCCTGAGGTCCGGGTCTTGACGAAAGGTTGGTTTTCCTTCATCTTCTTGAACAGAGGGGAGTTCAATGTTGTTTTGAGTAGAAATTGGTCGATGCTGGGAGTCCCTCTTGTTCTGAAAAGATGGTCCCCCTTCTTCGACTCTAAAACGGAGAAAGTAGCTAAAGAACCGCTGTGGGTGAAGCTCCCCGGACTTCCCATGCATATGTGGAACGAAACTCGGTTTGCTGAGATCGGGAATTATCTTGGTGATTACGTGTGTTTTGATTCCTCCCATATTAAGACTGGCATCTACACAGTTGCTAAGATATTGGTCAATATCGATATTCGGATGGGACTTTCTGCTGAGATTAAAATTCATTCTAAGGATGGGGATTTTGTTCAAACACTGGATTATGTGGGTGTGCCGTTTAGGTGTCATCGCTGCCATGCTCTTGGACATCTTGTAGCCTGTTGTTCCTTACCGTTTCGGAATAGTAAGCCTCTGACTGATGAAGCAGCAGATGTTGAAGCAGTCCCAGTGTTGATGGTGGACTCTCAGGCGATCGTGGAGGGTGGGAGTGGGCCTGCTACTGACTGGGGGGGGATACTTGATTCTGTGGAACAATCTGTTCATGGTGGGAGGCTCGGATCAGAGGATTTATTGCCAACCTTGGTGAACATTGGAAAGGAGAATTATGGGAGTGCGCCTCCTGTTGCTGAGGGGGATTCTTTGTGTTCTGTGACTCCGACTTCTCAAGCCACTACATTATTTCCGCGGGAGAGGCCCATTTTTCGTCAGGGTCCACCTGCGATACACTCGGGTATTTCTCATTTCCTTTCTCCTACCGTATCCTTATTAGATGACCCATTTGTATTGGGGGGGGGCAGCCATGGGTCTCCTCCTCGACCGGATGATCATTGCCTACGGCCTGATATGGATTGTATGGTCACGCCATCTATTGTTTACACCACTCACTCTACCAGCTCTGAGGGTAGAAGTATTCGATATGCTCTTCGTAGTAGGGAGATTCCTGAAGGTGGATCGGGGGGCAAGGGACTACCTGAATTGGCCTCTAGTGTTGGGGGGAAAGGCCGGGGACGTAAATCCCATTTGTCTAAAGCTCAAGAACGGGCTAAAGTGGATTTAGTGATGGGAACACAATCTTCAATTGAGTGGGCACTTAGAGCAATGAAATCCTAGGATGGGGGTTTTATATGAAAATTATGTCCTTCAACTGTCGTGGGTTGGCGAGCCCCATTAAAAAATCGTCACTTAGGAGGCTGGTCGACTTAAATCAACCGGATGTTTTATTGCTGCAAGAAACTTTGGGTGGCAGTGTGGATGTAGTTCGAGCATTGGAATCTTTGCTCCCTGGTTGGAAGTTTGTAGGAGTGGATTCCCGGGGGCGCTCTGGAGGTTTGGCATCGGGGTGGAAGGTCAAGAGTTGCAGATGTGATTGTTCTTGGGGGATATCCTCTGGCCTTGGATTGGAAGTTTGGGATGTTGAGATTGGTCGGATGATCACGGTTCTCAATATTTATGGGCCCTACTTAAATAGGGTGAGCTACTGGGACTCCTTGTTAGGTATGGATATTTTTGATGGCAGAGATGTGATTTTGGGTGGGGATTTCAATCTTACTCTGGGTTCTTCTGAAGTTTGGGGGCCTCGGGCTGCTCCGGATACTTTAGAAAACTATTTCATTAATGCCTTTGTCAGGAAGGATCTTCTTGACATTATACCATCCCAGCTATCTCCAACTTGGAGGAATAAGAGAGCTGGGGATCATAGGGTGGCTAAACGACTGGATAGGTTTCTGGTGGCCGAAGGGTTGGCACTGGGTGTTGATGTTGTCAGACAGTGGGTAGGGTCAGGTGGGATATCTGACCATTGCCCCATCTTCCTGGAGTTACGTGGTAGCAGGAAAAAACCTCCAAGCCCCTTCAAATTCAATCCTAGCTGGCTGAAGGAGGAGACTTTCATTAATCTGGTTCAGGAGCAGTGGGTTCATCGACCACATGACTCTCAAATGCATGCTGGTGCTCACTTTTATCACAATCTAAAGCGAATTAAAGAGGCCACTAATTCCTGGGCTCATGACAAAAGGGTGTTTGATGATCATAACTTACGAGCTGCTGAGCTAAACATTGATAGGATTCTGAATAGTCTGGGCATGGGATTCCTGGATGAACTACAGAAAGGCGAGTTGTTGGAGTGGGAGAGACACAGGAATGTGATTCTGTGTGAGAGAGAAGAGCTGTGGAGAATGAAAAGCAGGGCGATTTGGCTTCAGTGCGGTGATGAGAATACTAAATTTTTTCAATCGTATGCTAAGGGGAGAAAATTCACTAACTCTATATGGGAACTATCTTCTGATACTGGGGAACAGGTTTCCAGCTTTGATGGATTAGCGGAGTTGGGAGTTCGACATTTTGGAGATTTATTCACTGCACCACCTGGAGTCTCTATTGCTGAGGTAATTCAGGTGACTCAGCTTTTTCCTCGTTTTGTGGGGGAGGAAGATAATAGACTGTTGGTGGAGGAGGTGACGCAGAATGAGCTCTCGTTGGTTATGCAATCATTTAATAAAGATCGTAGCCCGGGGCCAGATGGTTGGCCTATAGAATTCTTCTTAGGATTCTATGATTTCTTCGGGGAGGAGATTTTGAATGTGGTGGAGGAATCGCGAAAGGCTGGGTTTATCCATGGCCCCTTCAACTCCACCTTTTTAGCTCTTATACCGAAGACGGACAAGCCTGACATCTTTGATGAATTCAGACCTATTTCTCTCTGCAATTGCATCTATAAGATCATCTCTAAGGTTATGGCGAGAAGACTTAAGAATATATTGTCTAAGCATATTTCTTGTGAGCAATTTGGCTTCTTGGAAGGACGCCAAATTCATGAGGCCATTGGAGTTGCACAGGAAGGATTACACACTCTAAAGGTGCAGAAGCAGAAGGGTGCTGTGATTAAGATTGATCTCTCAAAAGCATTTGACAGGGTTAGCTGGATTTATATCCGGATGCTTCTTACTCATCTGGGGTTTTGCTATGAATTTATCAGATGGATAATGGCCTGCCTCACTACGGTGAGCTTTGCTGTTTTGATTAATGGTTCTGCTAGTACTTTCTTCCAGGCGGGAAGGGGGTTACGACAGGGATGTCCCCTGTCTCCGTTGTTGTTTCTCCTTGTTGCTGAAGGACTTAGCCGATTTATTCTGAATGCAAAAGTTGATGGTTCTTTTAGAGGCATATCTATTTCTCAGGTACTGTTCATTACACATCTCCTTTTTGTTGATGACATTCTGATCTTCTGTGATGGCACGAGACAGGATATTGATAAGGTGGTTGAAGGTCTCCATTTAGTGCAAATTGCAGCGGGTATGTTAGTGAATATTGACAAATCTACTATCACATGCTCGAATTTATCCGAGCAGGAGATCCATAGTATGGTTAACAAAGTACCATATAGGACTTTGGATATTGATGATGGATTAAAGTACCTTGGCTTTCACTTGAAACCGAATGATTACTTGAAGGCTGATTGGTGCTGGTTAATAGCAAAATTAGAACAGCGCCTTCATGGATGGAGTCATAAATGGCTCTCTCGGGCTGGGAGGCTGGTTTTGATTAAATCAGTCTTGGAAGCAATTCCGGTGTATTGGATGTCTCTTGCTTGGATACCCAAAGGAGTTCTGGAGCAGATCAGGAGATTGTGTTTTTCCTTTCTTTGGAAGGGATCGAGTGAGCATCGTGCATTGGTGTGGGTCAGATGGGAGCAAATTGCTGTTCCTAAAGCATTGGGAGGGTGGGGGTTAAAGAATATTTTTATGTTTGCAAAATCCTTGGGGGCCAAAGTGTCGTGGCGTCTAATACATTCACAGAGTCTCTGGACTAGAGTGGTATATCATAAATATATAGCCCCTCTAACTCTTCTCGAATGGATCAGGCTAAGCAATAAGTCGAGGGCAAATTGCTCTGTGGTCTGGAAAGCAGTGGTGCAGCATTTCTCTTTAGTCGGTTATGGATTAGTGTGGAGGATCGGCGATGGGCGTCTCCTTCGTATTGGGCTGGACCCTTGGGTTGGATGCAGGGGTGGACATGTCCTTTCTGTGGAACTGAGGACTTTTATGGCTACTAGAGGATGTCATTTTCTGGCTGATTTAGAGGATCCGGGAGCATCTACACTTTGGCAACAGGGGTGGATTTCTGCACGACAACTTGGGATCTCGGCTGAACTGCTGGGGGCATGGGAGGATTATATACGGATATTAAGACATACTAATATTCGATTGACCAATAGGGCTGATGTACTTATCTGGGATCACCATCCCTCCGGAGTATATTCACCTAAAAATGGATATATCCAGCTAAATGTGGAAGTCAATAACAGGGAATTGGTGTGGTGGTGGAAATATTTGTGGAAGTTAAGATGTCTGGGTAAAGCAAAATTACTCTTCTGGGCTATACTGGAAAATAAGGCTCCTACCTGGGACATTCTGCAAAAACGTTTTCTCCAGGGTCCGGGGATCTGTCCTCGTTGTAGGGATGTTGAAGAGAGCATTGCTCATCTTTTTATTCATTGTCGTTTTTCACAGGCTGTTTGGAATGATATCAGCAAAATTTTGGATTTTAAGGTGAGGTGGAGGGGAGCGAGTGTGCTGGAAGCGTTCCAATTGTGGTGGTCTATTCATAATTCCTCCACATTCCAGGCATTCCCGTGTATATACTCTTGGGGCATATGGATTGCCCGCAATAAGTTGATATTCCAGGACTGCAGGGTTCCGCTGGAATCTGTCGTGGCACAAGTGGTGGCGGTTAATCAACATTGTGAGCCCCCTGTTCAAGTGTGCAGAACACGACCTGTGCGGGTAGAAATGATTGATGTCTCCATGCCGTGGGCATTTTTTGATGGCACCTCTTTAAACCAACAATCGGTATGTGGAGGGGGGGGAGTCCTTTACAAAACTGAGGCGCATTATTTCCATCTGGTGGCTGGTTTGGGGAGAGGAACAAATAACTATGCAGAACTCATGTCTCTTAAATTGCTGATGTTATTTGCTCTCGAACAAGGATGCTTATCTCTACAGATTTTTGGTGACTCCTTGTTAGTTATCAACTGGGCAAAGGAGAATACTCTTTGTCATGTGATGGTTCTATTACCTATCCTGGAGGAGGTGATCCGGTTAAAATTGTCCTTTAACCACATCACATTTACACATGTTTACAGGGAGAGGAATGGGATGGCAGATCAGCTATCCAAGGAGGCTACGCAGCAGGAATTAGCTCATGGAACATGGAGGATAACTATTCATTCTCCGGGAGGCACATTCAGCTATTATCACACACCTTTTTATGAGGATAATGAGGCACAGCATTGAGCAACGGCTCAGCATTTGTTGAACAATGATGGGAGAGAAATGGGATGGCTGATCGGCTATCCATAGAAGTGACGCAGCTAAATATGACCATTGGCACCTGGAGGATTACAATACACACAACGGGAGGCATCTACAGTTATTTCCACAGGCCTTTTTATGATGATTTTGAGGACCGGATGGAGCTATAGCACTGCTACAGTTGATGGAACTTTATCTTTTGCGGGTTGTATGGACAGATTCTGTTTTCTGTACATGGCGCGGGCTGTATGGACAGCTTATTATATTTGTTGACCAGAGATGGTCACGTTATTCATTATTGAGACAGTATTTGTATATGTAGTCGGATAGATGCAGGCTGGATGGACAGCCATATCGACATTTCTGATTTTGTATGGGATTTTTTGATAAGTCATTAATATGGGGCTGTAATATGTGACAATGTAGGAATCTTAGTGATTCTATTACATGTGCAGAATGTAATTTTGTTCCTCTTTTTGAAATAAAATTACAACTTTTTCCAAGGAAAAAAGAAAAAGAAAAAAAGATCATTTCCAGAAGTCAATATTAAACATTGAGGCTATATTCATTTAGTTCACTCAACAATTCAAATAACTCGCTTAGCTCTATCAAACACCAAATCCGAAAAAATAAATCTTGCAAAATTGAATCCAAAAATCTAAAAGAATGATTGTAGGAACCTTCCTTTCACTCGAGGGTTGAGGATCAATAGGAGCAAACTCTAGTCCAGTGGTGGCCTTGAATTTGAATTGGAATTGAAATTGAATTTGGAATTGGATTTGAAATTTAAATTTTAAATTTTAAATTGAAATTGAAATTTGAATTTGAAATGTGAAATTTGAAATAGAATTTGAAATTTGAGTTGAATTTGAATTTGAAATTGAAATGTGAAATTTGGAATAGAATTTGAATTTGAAATTGAAATGTGAAATTTGGAATAAAATTTGAAATTTGAATTGAATTTGAATTTGAAATTGAAATGTGAAATTTGGAATAGAATTTGAAATTGAAATGAGAAAATTTGAAATTAAAATGTAAAATTTGGAATAGAATTTGAAATTTGAATTGAATTTGAATTTGAAATTGAAATGTGAAGTTTGGAATAGAATTTGAAATTGAAATGTGAAATTTGGAATAGAATTTGAAAGAAAATTAGAATTAGAAATTGAAATGTGATGCAGATAGTCTTGAATAGAGAGATTCAGTGCTTCGTGCTCTACGAAGCACAAGAGGATCTGACGTCGCCCGACAGGGCGGCCATCGGCAATGCTCCCATTCACCGAGGAGTGATGCCAGGCCGGGGTCGGCTGCCACTGGTGGCGGCAGTAGGAGAGATAGTGTGTCGGTTCATCCCGATGACATACACATGGATCCCCAGGAGGAGGATGTGCAACAAGACACGAGTGCATCAAGTGCGTATTTTTTGTTAGCACATTTTGAGTAAATTTTTAGTATATAATGCATTGAATTTCAGCTACAAGTTATAATGTATATTTTTAGTAACATTTGTGTTTTGGTTTGGATCGCAGGTGCCCCATCAGGGGGATCATACGATGATGAGGTTGCACAGATCACTCTCACTGACATCATTTCCCAGCGAGAGTGGGTGAGCTCATGTGTGAGCACTTTGAGGGAGGATTCTCCCACACGGCGATCTTTGTCGATGATGTTATCTGCAATTGATGAGATGTTGACCCTCTATAGGAGGGTAGGACCTCTCAGTGACATTTGGTGACATTCATGCCAGAGGAGGAGAGATGGTGTCATTGGGATCCACAAATGGGAGGATGTCAAAGTCACCATAAGAGGGCATGACATCAAGGTTGCTTTATTCGACATCCCTCGTGATCGCACCCCCGGTCAACCGCTTAGACTCAGGGAGTTTAAGTTGGAGGTCACTGCACCACATATATATGATAGATTCATGGGAGTGTGGGGCATGTTCCCCCACCATGACCAAGTCCCATTGTACTTTGCAAAACATGTTTATGCATAGTTTGTTTTGGACATGCACCCGGATTACACTAGCACAGGGTCCCAATTCTATGGGGCTGGTAGGGGATGCTCCTACCAACGTCTTGGAGCTCGGAGAGACCCTGCCTTCGTGCCACCCGCTCTAAGGTTGATACCACTTCCAGACAGGGCGGTTATCAGGTCGGGGGATATGGCACAATCATCCCAGCTTGCTACAAAGGCTAGAGCTGACCTTACAGACTCGTTGTTCACTGCCTTGGGCAGTGTTGTTGTTCCTGCACATGGAGAGGCATCTAGACCACCCCCTCCACCTGCAGAGACAGAGATAGAGCATGTCTCTAGTTTCGATTGCAAGACCCTACTACGGTATGCTAAGTCAGCGCGAGATGCATACTTTCAGTTATATCGTAGATGCGTCGCTACACGATAGGTATACTTTTGTACAATTATGTATATATGTTCTTCATGTTACATCATATCAATGTCACAAATTGAATGGTCAATAATACTTAAGGGAGTTGTATTCTATTGATCCATGCAGGGGACCCCATTCATGGATCAACTCTTTGCTAGCGAGCCATCTATTGGTCCGCCAGTCGGGGTAAGTTATAATTTATATTCCAATTTAATTTGTGTTTGAATATTATTTCTCAGTTTAAATCATTTGTGTTTTATTTCTTAATTTTCGAGATTTATGTTGTAGATCTTAACTTCAAATGAATTTAAAATTGTACAGGACAACAGAAAGGCGGTAGATCCTGATTATGGACATGAGGACCATGAAGGTTCTAACGAGCCGGGTTCAGAGACACATGTAAGTTTTAATTTATGTTCCAATTCATGTTATTTAGTCACATTTAGTAATTCATTTTTGTACTTTATGTTTCAATTTTTCACGGATAGCTTTTAAATTATGTTAAATTTAGTTTTAATTTTTAATAAATCTAACTAATTACATGTAATGGCATATTACATAGGCATCGCAACAGGCGGGTGTCAATGCTGCAATGGATTTCACACATAGTTGGAATGTAGCTCAAGTACATTATCCTGATGAAGGGCCATCTACCCGTATTCCTACCCAGATCCCAGATATCACCATTGACACGACGGATATGGCGCAATTCCTTGAGGGTTTAGAGTCTCAGAGACAGCAGTGGGCTGCTGCACAGGAGAGAAGTCGGAGGGATTATCATAGGCCTCATGGGGGTAGTGGCCGATGAGCTGATGATCTATACATTTCCATGTTTTGGATATTTTCATATTTTATATATTTTCATGTTTTGGATGATCTATATATACGTTATCATGTTTTGGATATGGATTTATATCATTTATACATGGACTTGTATCATATATGGAATTTGGATAGGGACTTTTGGATATTTTCTATATTTTATCATATTGATGTTTTCATGTGTATTTTGTATATGATTTGAAATCAATTGTTTTTTATATTAGATCTGGACATAGTTATTACAGTTACAAATTTATGTTTTGTTGTTTCAAATGCAAATTTAATGTGTAGTTACAATTTAATTCAATTTAAAATGCAAATTTCGACTACATTAGAGAACATCTTCCAAAATTTAGAATTGAATACATACATTACGTTTTAAAATTGAAATTACAATTTCAATTCAATTACAATGTAAAATTTCCAATTTAATGTGTAATTTCAATTCCAATTCAATTGCAATTTAAAAGCTCGTTTTCAACTACATTACAATTGTAGAAATGAAATCAACATGTAAAATTAGAATACATTTGAAATTAATAATTGAAATCTTGATTACATTATGTTGTCTACACATTACAATTCAATTACAATTTACACATTCCAATTCAATTACAATTTAAAATTAAAATCTCAAATTTAATTTGTAATTTCAATTGAGAATACAATGTGTTGTTCCAATTTACAAGTTCAATTTCAATTACATTACAATTGCATTTGTAATAAAAATTTCAAATTATGATACATTGTACAATCTAAAATTTAAATTTTACGATTTTACCTTGTATATAGATGTATTTTAAATTCTCAATTTTGTATTTGAAATCAAAATTTAAAATTAGAATACATTTGAAATTGACATTTTGCATTATGTTGTCTACACATTACAATTCATTTACAATTTCCAAATTCCAATTCAATTACAATTTAAAATTAAAATGTCAAATTTAATACGTAATTTCAATTGAGAATACAATGTGTTGTTCCAATGTACAAGTTCAATTTCAATTACATTACAATTGCATTTGAAATAAAAGTTTTAAATTATGATACATTGTACAATCTAAAATTTAAATTTTACAATTTTACATTGTATATAAATGTATTTTAAATTCTCAATTTTGTATTCTGAAATCAAAATTTAAAATTAGAATACATTTGAAATTGAAAATTGAAATTGATATTTTGCATTATGTTGTCTACACATTACAATTCACTTACAGTTTCCACATTCCAATTCAATTACATGGAAAATTTAATGTGTAATTTCAATTGAAAATTCAATGTGTTGTTGTATATAAGAATGTTTTTGTCCATTGAGAGTGTGAAATATCCCTTGAGACAAAATTATATAATTAGTAAGCAAAATTAAAAACTATGGATTGATTGCGGTCACATCACAAAAAATATAGCTAAGGAAGAGTCATATATATACCACACATGGGTATGTATGAGACCTCTGGTTGAAGCTTCAATGATAGACTATGAACAATCAAGGGAAACACAATAGTCCTAAATAGCAAAAATTCTAGGTTATCAATACAATAATGTGTGGTCCAAACAATAATTATAATGCCCAAAATTTTCTAAATTCATATATTAAAGAATGTTGCACAAAATGGTGATTGATCACCAAATTCAAGTTCAAGGTAGGTGACAACATTGACTATCTATTATATAGAGCATTGTCACATATGAATACAAGGGACATAGAAGAGTCTAGAGGTTTAAGGATAAAGTCTAGAGCAATATAAATTTCCCTGAAGGTGTGGGGACTCTCAATTGCATAAACAAAGGTGTGGGGACTCTCAATTGCATAAACAATGTATGTCTTAATCATCATACTCCTAAATTGAATTAAGTGGGCATGCATTGCATGCTAACCATGGTAGTTATCTCTCAACTCCTTTTTTCTTGTGTTTTCAAGGTACTTATGATAGTTATGTGTTTTCAAGGTACCCAAACTCATTTCTCATGATTTCCATTCTTATAAATATGAAAATAGAAATTAAGTTTTGGCCATCATCAATTTTACTTAGTTGAAGCAATTATTTAGTGACCCAAAACCTAAAATACATAAGTTTATTGATTTTGGTTTAACCTGGATTATAATGTATAAAATTTTGCAAGTTTGGAATCAAAATTTAAAATTAGAATGCATTGTACAATTCAAAATTTAAATTTCACCATTCCACACTGTATAGATGTATTTTAAATTCTCAATTACATTACAATTGTATTTGAAATCAAAATCTAAAATTAGAATGTGTACATGTTCAAGTGTATTCACATTGGAGCACCATGACCCAAATTTCACAAAAGCCTCCCATCTAGTATTTGTATTCTTGACATTAAAGCATAGATACAAAAATACATTTATAAAACAACCGCCACAAAAATATCCAAAAAAATATTACACAAGACAACATGAAAACTATGCCAATGATGCAAGTGGCATACATGTAACTCATTCATCTGGCCAATGGGTTATAGGAATGCAAGTCTCCATAATACGATCATGGTCAGCTTCTGTCATCTTCCATCTCTTTGGATCACCTCTCTTCACCTTGATTTCTGTTAGAGGTATCCGAGCTGCAACCATCAAATGACTGTATTGACATGATATATATCCAGGCATAAAATCTCTGTAAATAATGTGAGCACCCTGTTTTTTCACTTTTTCAAAAAGTGTCCCATTAGAACCATGTTTCCAACCTGGTATGTGAAGTCCCCATCTTGGTAGGGTCGCACCAATCTACTCTTTATTTGCGTGCACCACATCAAATAGTATGCAACATTTTCTTGGTTGTGGAGAGGTGCAATGACAACGAATACATCACATGCAAGACACATTACAAATATTATTCAAATGTCCTACGTGCAAATTTCTACAACATTTGTATATGTGTAAGATATAATGAACTAATTAACTTAATGAAGACTCTTGTACCTTCCCTAACCATATTGGAAACTCGATCATGATCTAATGAGACCATTGCCTCTTCAGTGTGCATCTCTTGCCATGTTGGAATTGGATGTGGGCCCTTTGGATTAAGAGATACATATTTCCATAGATTGACATATAAATCATTTTCACAATGATCAAGCCCGCATCCATTTGCATCAATGCAAAAATCGCAAAAGCAGGCATACTTCCTTGTTTCAATGGAAAATATGTCCCCCATATCTTTACTTCGAACAGAATGCAATTCCCTCGTACCAAGGATGGTGTCACAATACCATGGAATGGATCTATTAACATCTCCAAGGGCAACATCCCAGAAGAACCTGCATGGAATTCAGTTTGTCATATGTAAATTCCTATCGAGTACATGTGTTCTTTTGGAAATGTTGATATTGAATGTTATTAGCTTATTAATTGAGTTTGGAGTTTATTACCTACACACTGGCCTTGCTTGTTTGCGACCCTGATGTCCCAAATGACGTGTGCACCAATCGACTACTTCAGTGGAGCATTTGAGTCGGGTTGCACCATGACTCATCTGGTACCTCCGAAGTGCTCGTTTCACACATGCACCTGCGCCATCATGTTCACGCTTCCCATGCCCTATCTCAAAAAAGCTCCAGGTGTGTCGGATTCCTGTCTGTTTGTGTAGGCGACTCAACCAATAAAATGAGCGTGCCGATTTGAATTGCCCTGCACACCCATCTAACCAAATCCAGTGTTCAGTAAATGATACGCCTCTCTGCCTCAATGAATCATAAATCAACCCAAAGCAGTGTTGAATGAACAATGTGTCATGCTCACGATCATCACTAACATAAAAATGGTACTCCTTGATCACTTCATGTGACTGGAGAGTGCTATCCCTACCATCAATGTTTTCCTGAGCATGTCTGTACAACACATGTACAAAGATAGACACCTGTTTGGAGTGATAGTACTCACTCTGTATCTCTCTCTGAGGAGCAAAGGTGTAGTTCTCTGCAAAGTCTACCACTGATAAGATTGTGCCCGGCTCAAATACCTCACGGGAATGTTTGAATTCTGAAGCTTGCCACCTGGACCTATGGGAGTGCTTTATGTATTTATAAATCTGACTTTGAAACTTCTCCATGAAATCTGAAACGGGAATCTCATCATCGAGCAAGTCGATCCTCTTGGATGGCACAGATGAAGAAGGTGTTGGATTCATGGTGATGTAATCGTACCTCTTCCACCTAACGGTGATATCTGACAATCCATGGTGTGTTGGATCAATAGGAAAGTTCCTATCGAACAATGTCAAATCACCGCATTCATGGCATTTTCTCCCACCTACACACATCTTATTGAAAAACACGTGTTCAAGATTCCTATTGCATAGTATCATACAAATAAAATATCGCACTGTGTGAGGAGCTAGTACACCGTTCCAGTGTCTTTTGCAAAAATCCATAAATGTGTCATAGTATAGTTGAAATTCAATGTGGTACCGACAGCAACAAGTGTCACGAATTGTATTCGGCCTAATATACCACAATTTCAATTTGTTGAACATGTTAAAGGATATTTGAACACCAGGATTGGTTTCTTGGAATTCCTCGTAAAGTGCAACTCCCGTCATCTCCATCACATGCTTACAGTGCTCCTGATAAATGTCTCAGGATAAACGTTGTCGCAGGACATGCTTTCGATCTGGAATATCACGAGAATGACTATCCCAAAACTCTATCACATTCTCTCTAATGCCTGCTGCCATCCTATCTCGATAGGGTTCCCTACAAATAAGAGCCAAACAAGCAACGTCATCACTTTCATCTATCCGGACCCTGAATTTAGTATATTTGAGCAATGTTCTTTTTGAAACATTGAGCAATGATGCCATTGTTGATACCATTCGATTTCTTGAGGTGCTTTGTGCCACAACAGTCGTTGTAATTGCCTTACGAGTAGCTCAAGTATCATTGTTTCTTGATTTTCCAAATGAAGATAATGCAGTTCTTACATTTTCTATTGCATTCTGGCATGTCTTTTTTGTTTTAACATTTTGAAAACTCAACAACTTTGTGGCACGTTTCAATTTTTTGTGTTTTATCGACCCATGTAGGATTTGAGCTTGTGCCATCGTTGAATGTTGTTCAAAATATGACTTGATTATGTTATTGACATGCTCTCTAACTCTCCGACCAGGGATCGAGTTCCCAATCTCTTCTTGTGCAGAAACAACTACACAATCCTCTAGAAAATTTCCACCCCTTCCAACCCCACTGCAACTCCCAATTATATTTTCAATGTGAGAGGAAAAGGTGTCATGTGATGGCTGATCAGGATCACGAGGGGGCATAAGGTCATGTAATTCTTGATCACCGTGATGTGATGTTTGACCATAATCTCTCCCTGCGTAACATGTAAATTAACAAACTGAAAATTGGTTACTTGATAGTTGTGCATTGAACTTTAAAATAGCTAGTAACTTGAAATTTGATGTGGAAATTGAAAAATTGAAAATTGCATGTGAATTGAATTTTCCAACTAATACATTTAACTTGAGAATTGTTCTAAGTAAAAATCGAAATTGCTAGTAAATTGAAATTTGAAATTGCTCAAGTAACTTGAAATTGCTAGTAACTTGAAATTTCAAATTGCTCAAGTGATACGAACCGTTACACCAAAACCCCGAGGTGTTAGTGAAGGCCACCCACTAGGATCTTAACATCTCACCACGCTCCACAGTCCAGACTCTGGGCTGGATGTGTGTCCGTACGGTGGTGTCTCCTCTACATCGTACGAGCCCCAGACGAACACTGCAATGCCAACGTTGGATCTGAAACGACGCGGAAGTGATCGACAATAGTTCAACTGAAAATAGATATGGACCCCAGGTATGTTCGACTTCCTAACAGTTCAGGTGTTTCACTCGGCCACCAATGTTGTCTGACGGCTTGCGTATTGAGGCAGTACCCCACTCCACGGCTCAGGTAAAAATGATAACCGCTTGGCCACAAACGACAGCTCTTGGTTTACCTCACGGGTGGAAACTAGTCAATCAGGTAGGGGTCGTTGCCCTTTTCGCTGGCAGGTTCTCTCAATGGGCCAGCTACTTTGGGGTTCCTGTGGTACTCCTCACAATGAGTTTTAGGGCTTATGCCCAAGTACTTCCCATAGTTAAGCGGACAGGGATTATTCCCAGATCCGAACTTACAACAGATGCGAAATTGGTAGTAACTTGTACCTTTAACTTTAAATTGCTAGTAACTTGAAAATCAACTATATATATATTGAAGTCAAGATAATTATTAATAACTTGATAAAAAATATTGTGAGCATAAAAATTAATATCATTTACAATCATCACATTATATAATTGTGAGCAAATTTTCTTTATGCAATTTATGTCCATTTTATTTTTACATTACAAGAAAAATGTTATTTTAACTTTATGGTATAATTTATAAATATTTAAATATTTAAAATACAAATTGCAAATCACCATGCAAAGAATAAATGATTACAACACTTCTATCCTAGAATTTCAAGGACAACATCATGCATCCCATGTTGTATATACGTGAAATAAAAATTTGAGATTGATTTTCTACCCATCATAACATACCTATTATACTCTAAATGTGGGGAAAAAAACATTGATTTAGAGATGAATACGATATTTAATTAAAAACATTGTAGTGATATGATTGAGGAAAAATTCATAATTTTTAATCCAAAATAACATTTTCATTAATTGATGATTTTGCAATTTCAACAATAGACATTTAAATGGAAATTGTAATTTTATCATAAATTGCAATTTAAGGATTTTTTATCAATAATGCTTCACATATCAATGCAAGGTTGCAAACATTGCAAATTTAATTATTTCCAATTTGTCCTAACAAAATATATGGTTCTAATCATTAATCTTATCATGGTAATATGTCATATTATGCAAATAAAAATATATGTGATAGATGAAATTTTTTTTAAAGTAAACATTAAAATTAAATAGCTCTTTGAACATTTATTTGTATTCAAATATTTATTACTATGAAAATATTGCCAACCACCATAACTATAAAAATATTCATTCATTTATTTTCAAATTGAATAAATTATAACTAATACATAACTATCAAACATGTAAATTTCAAAATATTCATTCATTTGTTTTGAAATCCAATTTTCTAACAAAACAAGAATTGAAATTACATTTAACTTGAAATTGTTAGTAACTTAAAAAATTGCAATTAGTTAAATATGTACAATTTAACTTGAAAATATAGTGTCTAAGTGTACATTTAATTTGAAAATTATTCTAATAACATTGAAAATTGTTAATAAAGTTTAGAAATTTCAAAATAGTTAATATGTACATACATTTTAACTTGAAAATAGAATCTAAGTGTACATTTCATTTGAAAATTGTTGGACAATAAAATTGAAAAATGTTAGCAAACTTTGAAATAATTTGAAAATTGTTTTAAAGCAACTTTAAAGCATAATCTGAAAATTGTTAGCAACTTTGAAATAATTTGAAAATAGTTAAAAATATGTTCATATCTTAACATGAAAATAGAATATAAATTTACATGTTTCATTTGAAAATTGTTCTAGTTTAACTTTGGTTTAAAGCCACTTGAAAATTTTTCATTTAACATAAAAATTGTTGCAAACTTTGAAATTTAAATAACAAATTGATGAAATAAATAAGAATATAATTACAAATCAATATGAAACAAATTAAATTATGAAATTTAGTTAGATTTATTAGAAAATTGTTACTAATTTGTAAATTATGTAGCATGATATTTAAATTATGATAGCATGTAATTCAATAATTTACCTTAGTTGTCCTCCATTGGAATTTGTTGCACCAAATTTGCACCAAATGTGCATCTTCTTCTTCTCTCAACCTTGCTCTTTGTTGTCTCATTCGTTCTCTATTGTATTCACGTTCTTCATTGGCATTTTGTTGTCTAGCATGTTTTCTTTGTCTTTTTTTTTTTATTCCCCATCATTCTACAATGAAAACAAACAATTTTTTTTCAAAATGTTATAAGAAACAACAATATGTTAGTATGAAATCTTAAAATATGCCTACACAAAAATCTTACATGAATCAATCTACAATGAAAACAAACAAATTTTTTTTCAAATTATTATAACAAACAACAAAATGTTAGTATGAAATCTTGAATTATGCCTACAAAGATATCTTACATGTCTAATGAAGTCTAATTCAGCAAAATGAAAATGAAAAATCTCTAATTCAACAAGATCAAATTGATAAATCTCTAATGGAAAAAAATAGAAATGAGGTAAATTGTTTTTTGTGAATCCTTGTTTGTTAGTTATCTACAGGTTCGTTGTTGTTTTCGGAGGGAAGGGTAGTTGGCAACATTAATTGTTGCCAACTCCTTTCGCAGTTTCACCTCGGCTGCTTTATATTTTTTTTTACACAGACAAACCCTTGATCGAGCAAATACCCCGATCGAGGGTTTAGTAACACCTCGATCGAGGTCTTGTTAAACCCTCGATCGAGGTATCATTAAACCCTCAATCGAGGTTCTATTAAGCCCTCAATCGAGGTATTTAAAAAAGCTCGATCGAGCAAATAGCTCGATTGAGGGCTTAAAATACAGGCCGAGAGCCCCTTTCTCAGCAGAATGGAATGTTTGTTTGTCTTCCATAGAGTTAAACTATGTCATTAAATGTTCATTAATGAGCGGACTTGATACCATTGGATTCGTCAACGAATCTTCTATCCATATACATAAAATTTATGAATTTTTATCTTCATATGTATTTTGTTTTTAAATTTCTACTAACACTTGCCCTAAAAAACCATGCCGACAACTTCGATTGAACTCAAAGATAAATCCACAACATTCAAAATACACATCCAAAAATTTTGAAAAAATACACAAGCCCTAGATAAATGCGTCCTCTTTAAAATGGTATTTTTAGTTTTGCAAATTATGTAAGAAATCAAAAGATTTCGTGCACGCACACACATGTGTGCAAAATGCGACTTAAATATTCTTTGATAAGTTTCGAAAAATAATAATAAATACACTTTTTCGAGAAAAATTAAAAGAAAAATATGTAAGCCTTAGTGCATTCTATCTAGATCATGTTCACATATTTCATTTCTAAAATTATTACTTTAATATTAAATTATTGTGCACGCACACAAACTACTTGTTAATTGCTCTTCAAATTTTTAAGTACACATGTTTCATTAAATGAAAATTCGACATGATATATGGCATTGGTATATTTTGAAAAAAATATCATTGAAAAGACAACATAATTCTCTACATTTTGTTTTTCAACCGCATGTCAAAATTCATGTGGCAAGTATGAGTTTCAGGGCTTCAATTTAATACAAGAGTAAAATTTATGTTTTTCACTGTCATATTTGACCAAAAAGAATTACCCATCTTCATGGAATCACCCATGACTATGTGTAATCTTTGTGATACACTATTAATTTTTTATAATTTTTTCAAATGGTGGAACATATACTTTAACGATATATCTATCCATGTGGTATTTTTATAACATATAATCAAAACTGGAAATTGGAATTATTCTCTTGCACTCCGTTATTAAATGTTTTATTATTTTTGTCTTTTTATCATAAATATATGAATTTTATAATTAGACTAGACGACGAAAATACTCCACCCTTACGCTCGTGTCGTATAACACTCAAGGTCGTGTACCTTGTGAACATTTTACAAAACACCTTAAGAAGTCATTATGGATGTCTGTATCCATCCCCAACATGAAAACCAAGCCGAGTACATGAATGAAACATATACCTATATCAAGTTAGGTCCACAACTTTATTTTGAAAGGTATTTATAATGTCCCAAAATAGAACGACGGTGGTTCATATCTTATTTTTTAGTACGTCAAAAGTAAAGTTGGCACATCATATGGCATGAAAACATTCCTATCCGTCCACCCAACAATTTCTTCTACTAAGCACTAAGCACTATCACTAGGGTGTGGAAATCTACATGTATCACATTTTTATGTCTTTGATTTGGTTTTTAAATGTATATTGATTTGGTCATTTTCTAATGTAATACCTTTACAATGGTTGTGAAAAAGGATTAAGGATTAGTCGTAGTGTCCTTTGTAGAGAGTTGCGTGTACAATAATGTAGTGTTGATGTTTCAAGATGTCACACAACATATGGATGCCATAAAGTATAATGATGGATTAATGGTAGTGTCTTTTGTAGAGACTTGCGTGTATAATAATGTAGTGTTGATGTTTTAAGGCGCTGTATAAGGGTTAACTAAAACGCCCTTGACTCGCCAGAATTCGATAGAGTAATTTTTGTCAAAATCGCAATTTAGAGTACTCAAATCGTAATTTCAGTGATTTGGGTAGTTTTAAAATTGGGCAATTAGTCTAGAACAGGCAATCCCATTTGCTGAAATTACAAAAATGCAAAAATAGCAATTTCCAGACATAATTTTAACCGTTTTTATCCCAAAATCGCCAGGATAGCGGGACGTTTTGGTTGTATTTTATCCTACATGGATGTTTCAAGATGTCACAGAACATACAGATGTCATAAAGTATAATGATGGAGTATAATGACGGATTAATGGTTGTACATTATATGTGGGACAAGTCTAAAAATTTGACTTATCATATTATTGCACGTTATGTGGGATTGGGTAATTTTTTTATTGAATTAGGTGATTTTTTTTTAATAAATTTGAGTTTTGTGTTGTTCAAATTGTGCTTCTTAATACATAGATAGATTCAAAGCCTTTAAATACCCATATAAACTTAGATTACACAAATTTAAACACTTTTATTTGAGATTTGAAAATTTTCTTCAAACTTTTTACCAAATTCTGTTGAAATTGTGTCTAAAATGCCGTCAAAAAAGGTGAAATTGTTGAAAGTTATCGACAACGTCGAAAACCTGATATATAACGGAACTATGACATGTAACGTTTTGAAAGCGTTTTCCACTATCACTCTAATTCATAATGTCATATGTTAGCTTCAAGTGCCCCCCACAATTTTAACACTCACATAAACAAAAATTCTTACATAAGCAAAAAGTATACATATTGATGGTCCCTATAAATAAATAATAAATACAAATTTTTTATCATTGAAAATTGCTTTTTTGCAATATCTTTTGTTATTTTTTGAATTCATTGGTGTTGATCTTTTTTGTGACATTTGTCATATGGCAACAGGGAGGATTTTAATGGTTATCTCGTCACTAGAAAAAATTATCAATTGTCATTGTGGAAAGAGTGAGGACAACACAAGGGATTAGCAATGGTTATCCCAAAGACACTACAAAAAGTTGTAGTGAAAGTTTACCACGAGGTAATTTCAAAACTAACTATCAATGTGGAAAATCTTGTTTTCCAATGTGATACTATGTGTAATGCTTATAGAGAGGAAACCTACTAGGGTATTTTGTAGGGGAGGTTTCCTTTGATGTTGCCATATACAGTTGGGTTAGGGAACCTTAGGAACATCTTGGTTAGCAATGCTTCCAAAAGTGAAGCTTTAACAAAGGTTTTTCCTATTTCAAGTAGTTGGAAAACTCAATGTCATAAAAGTATGAGATAAGGGGTTGGGATTTGAAATAATGCCTGGGTGTTCCTCTCTACCTACTTTGAGGGTCTTTGAGCTCACCAAAATTATCAACTTCTATGCTCAATATAGGTGAATTTCCCGAATAGACCATTGCAAATGTGGACCTTTTTGAGGAAAATTTCAACCTCGATAATAAGGTTTATATGCTATGAGTTAGATAGGTATTATAACCCTAGGCCCCAACTGCATCAAAATCAACCTATTAAAATTCTCGAAGGGGTGTATCTACATCGCCATAGATCCATCTAAACCTAATATCCATCAAACACTAGGACGGATTAAATCCCTTTAAGTGTAAAACTTGAGTAAAGGTTGGCACCTAGAGGGATTGGATCCTTCTTGGCACTTGATAGATCTAACATTTAGAAGGATACATGTTGGTTTATATTGTTCTATGTTTCTATAATAACAACTATAATATTCATATTATTCATGTAAATCTACACATTAATTACACGGAGATATTATTTAAACATGTCATGATTCCAATTTCAAATATTAGAAAATTTTAAAAATTTTAATTTTTATGATTTTTACTTTAGAAAAATTTTATTTTTATTTTTATTAAGAAAACTTTATTTTTAGGAATGAAATTTAATCAATTAACTATTTTTAAACTTTTCAAAAAATAAATTAAAATGGCGAGGTGTGACACCTAGAAATGGCTAGGTCAGTCTTTTTCAGGAAGAGTAAATGGCATGTTCACAATACACGGCTATACTTTGCAGGTTGCCACGGCCTACCACATTCCCTGGACCCCAACCTCCATTGCAAGTACCACATTCCTTGGACCCAACTCTATTGCCAGTTTCGAGGAGAACCATGAGTTTAGCTCATCACGGTGTAGATAAGGTGTGGATGACTGGCACTCAAATCGTTTTGTTTTTTGGTGATTTGTTCCTTCGGTTATAAAAATCAGTGGAATTGTAGTTTCACTTCATTTACTGTGGAACTATGTCATGGCACTGTGCTCCTAGGGGTTTTGGCCCATTTTAAGACGATCTAGATCATGGAAATTTCAAAAAATAACCAGAAATTCCAAAAAAATAACCAAAAGAGGTGAAACTGTGCCTTGCCAGAAAAGTTTTCATTGCCAAAAACCAAAATACCGGAACTATTTGAGTGCCGGTTATCACACGCCCAAAATGCGTGGGTTCCCTCGGTCAGTTAGAAAGTCGATAGTAGAATCCGGGTAAAAGTAAAGTAATTTTCGATGTATGCAGTTAAAAAATCTTTTACTTTCTGTTCACATTCAATCCAGTCACTTATATTCTTACCTACTAGTGGTCTATGAAGTTGATTTTCTTTACACTCTATGAAGTTGATTCTCATTTACATCTTTCGATGCAGGCTTGGAAGGGCGTGATTTCGACATGTGTTCGGTTTTAATGCTCGAAAGCGTCGCTGTTCTTGTGTTGTTCGAGCTATTAGCGCTGGCCAGCCTCATAATGGCTTGAGCCTGCCAAGAAAATGGCAAAATTACTCCGTTAATAAAATATAGCCAAAAGGACTAAAGATTCAAACGTTTTGCCAAAGAACTTACATAAATTTGTTGTTAATACATTACATTTGTTGATCCGAGCAAAATAATACCTTCTAAGTCGGCATTTCATAAACATTCATCGCTCCCTTATAAAAAATAGTGAGCTGAGCTGTGGACTGTTGCTCCAGAGCTTTTGCTGGAACGAATCTGTTGAAAATAGTGCAGAAAACTCAAAGTAATTAGCCTTATCCAACATTTAAACTCGCTCAGCTATCAAGAAATCCGAAAAGAAAAATCAAACAACACATATCTGGACATGAAAATACCTGGATTCCGTATTAGTTTGGTCGATTGCAAAAGGAAAAATTATTTTATTTTCTGAGACTCTAGGGTTTGAACCAAAACCGGAACCGATGCTTACAGGAAATAATTCCAGCATTTCCCTGTGACTAGATGCCTCAGATTGTCCATCAAAACACTCGTCCTGACGATTGACAGGAACAAAATCAGACTTCTTGTCCTCTGAAAGTCCGATCGACGAAAGCACTTTTTCCATCATCTGTGGTTTTATCCGCGACAGGTCTTGCATATTTACTGTTACATTTATCAAAAACAGATACAAAATCAGCCAAAACATTCTATCAAAACAAGAACGGAAGAAATTTTTATGGAAAGACAGCATATTGCAACGGCCGATGTGAAAATAAAACCGTCAAACAAATTGAAGGCGTTGGCACAAGAAAGCATACATCTCGTCTTGCCTAGCTGTTTTTCAGGGACGAATATCAAATTAGTACTGCCATTGACGACCGTTCTGTTTGCTTCAGAGGCGTTCTGAACGCGTAGAAACTCGGAAGCCACAGCTGCACTTGTTGACATAGCTTGCAAACTCAATTTCGACTGCAATTGACCTTTTCTCAAATCTCTGCTATTCCAGGAGAACAATCAAAGCGCCGAATAGATGCAAACAATTGAAGAAAAATAATTTGCAGGCAGATGTGGCACTAGGCGAGTAGAAGACGCTGCCTTGCAAGTTACAGCTGTATATTCCGAATCTGGACATTGCTATTTCCTCTAAATTCTACAAGTGATAGCCACGTTCCTTACGCGGATTCCACGACAGGAGTCTGGTCGAATAACGCCGCAATAATTTCGAAATCTGCAAAGTTCTTGACGCACAACACAACATTAACAATTGTATGATATTCTAACGATTTTAGCGGCATGATAGCGGCATTATCACCATCTTTAACGGAAAAAAAGTCTGAGTTAGTTGGGAATGGAAATGAATGAATTGTAACGGTGAATGGTAAAAAGTCGGTGAATGAATTGTGACGGTGAATGGTAAAAGGCGGGCGAAGATGCGAGGGTGGGCGGCGTGAGATAACGGGCACTCAAATCGCCTCGCTTTTCCGGTGATTTGTTTCGCTTTTCCGGCAATTTGTTCCTTAGATTCGTTTATAAAATCGGTGGAATCGTAGTTTCACTCTATTTACTGCAAAACTATGCCATGGAACTGTATCTTTAAGGGATTTGGCCCATTGTAACACAACCCAGATTGTCGAAATTTCAAAAAAAAATCAGAAGAGGTGGAATTGTGCCCCACCGGAAAATTTTCTGTTGCGAGTCGCCGAAATACCGGGGCGATTTGAGTGCTAGTTATCACACGCCTCCCACCCTTGTGCTCTCTTTTTCTCGGAGCAAGGGAGAACGTGTCGTCACAAAATGTTCGTACAATTTTCCGCGGCTGTCACGGAATGAATCTCGTCGCTCATGTCTAGCACGCCAAAAACATGTTGAGAATTAGATTTAGTAAGTAGTTTTATTTTGAAATCCCGTTGCTCACCTGGAGCAAATTGCTGGCGATTCTTTGATCATTTTTAATTGGGAAAACTCTATTGCAGACATCAATGCTATGGCTCTCACTTCTTGGCTGGACCAGACGAGGTCACTCCTCTGTCAATGTGCGCCATCCTCTATTGTGCACATATATCGCGAGCATAACACTGAGATTGATTCCCTATCGAAGCGTGGTCTTGAGGCGACGGCTGGCAGGATATTTTACGAGATCTTGGAGGGATCCCTCCCGCCATCTTGCGGGTTCTGGAATATTTTTGTTGTATAGTATGCTGACTTGTTTTTTTGGCAGCTTTCGTATTAGGCAGTTAGATGACTTTTTTCAGTTTTCATTCTAGCTTCTTCTTATATTTTGGGTCATTGTTACTTAACTAAACTTTCTGGGGGATTGGTATATCCCGACACTATCTCATATTGGCTTATGTACTATCTTGTTAGACCTGAAAGGGTCTCGATTTTCGGTGGCTCAAGTGTGGATGCTTGCTGGACTTCTCTGTTGTTATGTATCTCATATACTTATAAATAAAGTATTTACTTTTTCTGATAAAAAACAATTTTTTGAAATCAAACTCAAAACCTTAAGATCTATTTTTTGAAATTAATAAAAAGTTTTGGAAAAAAAAAACATCATCTTAGATCCTCAAGACCAATATGCACGAGCACTTACCACAAATCCTAGTCCACAATCCACCAAAATCATTCACAAGGACAAGGCCCTTGCAATGCCCTTTGAGCTTCCCATTCTAGTACTCTATGTCTCAGCACACATCTCCAACCACATTACTTTTAACTCTATGGCCCATATTCTCCACATCTATTCTAGTGGTTGTATCTTTGGTTATCCTACTACAATCATATTATCTTTTACTCACGAGTCTTCTAGTTGGTATCTCATTCCAGGTATAGTGAACGATGCACCACTCACACAACTTGACCTACTCAGAAACTCATCTCTCTACTCTTATACACCACTCACACAGCTTGACCTACTCATAAACTCATCTATCTACTTTTATAAACCATTGTTATTGCTGCTAAGGAACATGGACATTTCCCCCCACCTCCACGTCATGGATATGAACCCTTCGAATGAGCAAAAATTCATTGGACTACTATGATTCATGCTTTGATGCACCTCATTGTTTGTGAACCGCTTCACTCATATAATGGACCAATCTTTGATGGCACACATTTCAATTTGGGGTTACAAACAATATTACAAGCGGGAAGTCTCCCTTGTATTACAGTCTAGCATATTTGGTATGGTCAGTTAACTCTCTTCCTTATCATCATTTTGAGTATGAACATGACTTAGACTAGTGATTCCCTTCTTAGCCCTCATGATCAATAGTTGTTAAATGGATGATAATATCTCCAACACTAAGAACAAGTCCATGTGTGATTGATGAAATCACCAGCCTTGGCACCTTTTGCTATACTGGAAAATATTTCTATAGTACTGATCACACTTATCAAGATTCATGCAAATATACTTGACCATGCAAGGGTTGTCACTTGTCCATCTCCTCACAAATCAACTCTAGGTTACAACTAGACACATGGTGAAGACAACGGTAATATTCCCCACCTCTGTTCAATATTTGTTCTACAACAATGTGGCTTGTTTTCAAGGCACCATATATATCACTCAATGTATTTGTCATCCAAAACATGGGCTTATTGTTGACTACCATTTTGTGGTACCTTTCTTTTATAAGCAAGAGGTGGTCATTCCTTAAGGGATCTACTATCTTTCCACCATTGGTTTCCTTTACATATCATAAATTTTGGTCTATTTGGAATACATATGTCTATCTTGTGTGGCATGCATTCCACGGGGTCTTCACTTAGTGAAACTATGTCATAGAACCATCATTCATGGCATATTAAAGAATACCCTTAATTTCATAATACCTACCAAAATCATTTTGTTGAGCCCCCCTCCCAATACATATTTACAATTTTGAAAACCCTATTTTTACGACATATTCACTATTTTTAATAGATGCCCCCTTTTTCAACCCCCTCCCCAATAGCTATAAACCCCCCATTCCCTACTCCTTGCCCCCCAAATAGCTACAGTATATTGATCTTATTTTTCACAATTAAAAACCCCCTTTATGAATGAAAGTGATAAGATATTGTTCAACAAGGTGAATCCCATGTGATGCATTCCAACCACCCTTTGTATGACAATCCTCTTTCTAGATAGAAGCATCAACCTTTTGCAGCGTTGGTTCTCTTCACAACAACTCTAGTAGCCGACACAATCACTAAACAAGAGGTTAAGCTTGGTATCATAATAGTGAGATGGGTTGATGCTTTTACAACACCCTTATTTGGGTCACTGGCATTCAATTGTAGTGCTTGTTGATGATCACTTAGACACGCCATGCCTTCCCTCCTCTCCACTCCAGGGATAAACAATTAGTGTTTAAGGGAATAACTACCCCTTTGGTCATTACATACACTTGGTAATCCACTTGGGCATTTTTATTTTATCGATTCTTGGCGATCACCATCTCTTCTAGGAAATGGTGATGAAGCCACTAATATGTGTTTGTACACTTTTAGTTGCTAGCAAGGAGCCCCTCAACCTTGCACTACAGAAGTTTCTACCTTTTATCTTTGTAATATGTGGAAAGACAACCAACATGATTCCCCCTCACTATGCATTAGTCATTCTCACAATATTATGGGATATGACAATATTCGTTAATGACTTGTTGTGTATCGTTAGTAGGACTCTTTCATCATCCTAATATGGCCAGATGATCTCATCTCCACCAAAATGAATCAAGCGAACCTTTGCTTATTCTTGTGGCACAAGTAGCTTTTCAAACTTTCTTTGTGAAGTTACACAACTTTTTCAAAGTACTATAGATAATACAAGCCAAGACAAACCAAGACACACTATTTATCTTCTTGTTGTAGTTGTAATCACTAAATTTATTTTCAAGTTCACCATCCACATGGTGGCTAGGGTTATCTTAATGGTCATAACCTTTTAGCTCCTTAATTTTTGGCCCACACTTAGAGTTACTTGTGATTAGATTATTAGCACTCGACTAGGTTATGCCAAACTCTTCCTGTTGGTCCCCCTAGTTCACACCAATCTTAAAGTTGTCCTTCAAGTCTCATTGTCATGTTCTTCAATTGCATAACATGTTGTCTAGGTGTTCCACTAAGTCTTCTAGAGATGTCTCCATTCCAACATCTCATTGAGATTATTTCTTTTGCTTACATAGTTAGTTATCAATAGTCAACATCACCATCACCAACACTGCATGTTATATCTATGGCACCCTAGCTCTCCTTTAATCATTTTACTATTAATTTATCAACAACTCTCTCTCTTACTACCACTAGTCATGCACATTCACATCAAATGGGCTAGGTACTTCTCTATGATTGGAAATCAATGAAACGATATATACAATAATACCTTTAGCTACACAAGGACTATGCAATAGATCAAGCTCTCTTCTAAACTCCATGGGTACTACCATTTTATTTCTAGGGAATTTCTAGCACTTTGCTTCCATTCTCTTCATTTTCAATGATGTTGTACACACATACAATAGTTTCTTCTTCTATGGTTTCATTATTAAACCAAGAAGAAAGTGAGGATGCTTTCAGACTAAACAGAGAGGAAGTACTATAGTTATCGTTAAGGGTGACCTCCGCAAGTAGGTCACACCCTTTAAGAAAGCAACACCTAGCATGACTTCCAAGATAGATATCCTAGGAATCCTACCCAAAAAGGACACACACACCTTGCAAACAACTTCCAACACATAAATATATATGTCAAGGGCTTGTCCTTGTTTCAATCATTCTATTTTTACTTGAGTGTGTTGTGTGTTTTCATCTAGATGCATATTTCCATCTGTTCAGATGCATACATGAGTTCTTTAATATTTCTTCATCCTGTGTGGACCTATTGTAATCCTATAAAAAGGCCCATTGGCTCTCATAATAAAGTAATCCATTTTTTCCTTGAGGCTCATTACTTATTCTTATCTCTTGTTATTTCTTAAATATACTATAATGTTCAGGGATTAATTCATGTCTCTTGAGTTAGTGTGCTTCACCTCTCGGCCAAGGTTTATTGGTTGAGAGGTCCAAAACCACATCATTCAGTGAATGCAAAATTGCTCAAACATTGTTTATTGTTCTTTTGTCATTGCCTCTTGGTTTCAACAAGGATTATACAACCACTAGGAGATCCCCATTCCATCAATTGTTGAGGTCTCTATGGTATGAGTGTGCTCCTCACCAATTATCTCCCTGTTGATGGGCCAATGCCCTAACAGACTAGTGCATTAGTGCTTTGAATACGATTTCCATTGTATTATATTAAATGGGGTCGAAATTAGCATTTCACATAATTTGAAAGATAAGAAAACTAGGTTTTTAAGTGAATTAAATAATGGGAAACTTGGGTTTGATACAATTGCCATATGTCTCATTCTTTTATTTTCTTATTCTCATTGCATTATCGGGTATTGAAAAATATTCTATTTGATTTCAAGTTCTTGTTTGCTGGTTTTGTCAAGGCTTCAAGATGCATATCTTTGTCGAATCCCTCCTATCAAGATGATCCATCTTAAGGTTGATTGGCAAAGAAACAAATTATGCACTACATAATCCATAGTAGAGGCTAAAGCACTAGCATACAAGGGTGATTTAATAGGCGCCAAGCTCAGCATTTTTTGTCTACATGTTTGGTTTAATCATGGCATTTTTCCTTGGAACTTAAAAGCACAAAAACAAATTGATCTCTATATCACAAGGTTTTTATTGGAATGCTAAAGACAAATTCACATTCCTTTTTACTAGTACCAAATAATTCTATGATGGAAAATTGGATTTTGGTAGTATCATATTGGAGCTTATAGCTGAGAAGCTATGTTGAGTTGAATTACATTTTCTTATTTTTGACAGGAACTTCAAGTATGTTCATTTTTCTAGGATATTATTGAGGAAGAGAAATCCTAATGAATTCATCATTAGAGATAAAGTAAGTTCCATGTGCTACCAGTGTTAAAGAAATTGCAAAAGAAGGGTGGTTTGGTGCTCCAAATGCGCCACACATTACAATGTTTAATGCACTTAAATATGATACACATGCTAAATAACCCATTGCCTTGTAAATGTTAAAGAAATTGCAAAGCAAGGGTAGTTTGGTGCCCCAAATTGTGCCACACATTAGTATCTTTAATGCACTTAAATATGATACACATGCTAAAAAAAACTCATTGCCTTATATAACTTATATATAAAATTAATTTTCACAAATGAATAAAATAAAAGGCGAAATAAAATTATGATAATTATTATGTATTTCCTCCTAGGAAGTTGCAACTTGCTATACATTTCCCTGACAAAATATCCACTTATGTTCTAGAAGGAAACATGGATGAACATTGGAATGCCAACTTGTTTGTTAACTTGTACATGTGATAATAACGTAGGGATATTAGCTACATTTTCTATTATGTCTAAATACAGAATAAAATAAAGTCTCACAAAAGTTGTGAAGAAAAAAAAAATATTTTTTAAGTTTTAATTAAACTTATGGGTCACGTGAAGGAAGTACCCCCTTCATTAGCTTCCTAGTGTTGATAGGGGACTCCTCAAGGAGGCGTCTCTCTTTTGTTTGTTGGGTTTAACGTTAGGATTCATTTAACACATGAATAAAGTTCGATGGTTCTTTTCTGAATCTCACTGTGTGAATGAATGCCTGTCATATCTATTTTATGCTCATGCTAGTGTTCAGATCTACAATCAAATCATCAATTTAGTGGATAGAATATATATAAAGAATTTTAAATGTGTTAAATGAAAATAAATGGAAAAGAAAATTAATCAACCTTCTATTATTAAATAATAATATGGAATTTTGTAGAAAGAGATCCCATAAGTTCAAACTCTCTCAAATTAAGAAAGTAAAATATCTCTCAAATTAAGAAAATAAAGTATATAAAACCAATACGACGATAGAAATATAATATTTTGGAATTAGTCTCCGTATATTTAACAAATACATAATATAAACATTTGATGTTACCACTCATGAATATAACATTTGAGCTTACCACTCATGAATATAAATTATTTTTACTTTACTTTTTCATCTGCTTAGCACATTTATTTATGCTTTTTTACAACTAAGTTGGAGCCAACACCAAAATGTGAACACAATGATCACGGGTTTCTACTAATTTGAACCATGAATTTCAATTTTTATAAGAAGCTTTGAAATTATAATTCTAAGTCAATTATTTAATTTTTTTTAAATAAGTAACTCTTTATATCAACAAAATATACAGAATATAGTTATACTGATTATCAAAATGTCTGGACCAAAAACCATAATAAGTCTGAGAGATTTACACCCATAGGCCCTAATGCTTCTCCCTCGAAGGAGAAAACAGAGCATACATATGTTCTGTAATAGCATAACAAACATAAAAAGCCACTATAGCATAAGAAACAACAAAAAACCACTAAGGCCCAACTCTACTAACAATCGACATGCCAGCTTCAATACACGAACAACCCAGGTAATAAAAAAGAAAGCAACCAAAACAAAAGGCACTTGCCTACTAGGTCTGGTCGAGCAGAGGCACGTTCTTGGTCAGCGGCGGGATGCCCGCCACCCTAGTCACTTCTGCTTTGTTGGTCATTGTTTGCACATTTTGATTTGGTTCATAAACGAAGTAGCCCATCTTTGGGAGAAAAGGAAACCCCCGCTCCTTCCCTATATTTTCATATGCAAAAGGCGGGTATCTGCATACAACTCCTTCCAAAAGACTAGATGGATATCATCCCCTCCCAATTTCTCATCCCTCTCCAGCAGAACCCTACTCAACAAACCCTTAATGACCCAGTATAAAGTCATCGTTTTCTCATAAAGACCTTGTCTACCATCCACCAAAATCATTCACAAGGAGAAGGCCCATGCAATGCCCTTTGAGCTTCCCATTCTAGTACTCTATGTCTCAGCACACATCTCCAACCACATTACTTTTAACTCTATGGCTCATAGCCTCCACATCTATTCTAGTGATTGTATCCTTGGTTATCCTACCACAATCATATTATCTTTTACTCATGAGTCTTCTAGTTGGTATCTCATTCCAGGTATAGTGAACGATGCACCACTCACACAACTTGACCTACTTAGAAACTCATCTCTCTACTCTTATACACCACTCACACAGCTTGACCTACTCATAAACTCATCTATCTACTTTTATAAACCATTGTTATTGCTGCTAAGGAACATCGACATTTCCCCTCACCTCCAAGTCATGGATATGAACCCTTCGAATGAGCAAAAATTCATTGGACTACTCTGATTCATGATTTGATGCACCTCATTGTTTGTGAACCGCTTCACTCATATAATGGACCAATATTTGATGGCACACATTTCAATTTGGGGTTACAAACAATATTACAATCGGGAAGTCTCCCTTGTATTACAGTCTAGCATATTTGGTATGGTCAATTAACTCTCTTCCTTATCATCATTTTGAGTATGAACATGACTTAGACTAGTGATTCCCTTCTTAGCCCTAATGATCAATAGTAGTTAAATGGAAAATAATATCTCCAACACTGAGAACAAGTCCATGTGTGATTGATGAAATCACCAGCCTTGGCACCTTTTTCACACCTTTTTCTATACTGGAAAATATTTCTATAGTATTGATCACACTTATCAAGATTCATGCAAATATACTTGACCATGCAAGGGTTGTCCACAAGGGTAATTTTAGGGGCGAAATTTAGCCCATGGGCTATTTTTCCATGTTTTTTTTCCAAAAAACGATTCGCCAATTTGCATTTTTTGAAGCCCCATTTTGCCCAATTTTGATGGGGTAAACTTTTTTCACTCTAAAATTCTCCAAATTATTATATAAACTATATAAAATCCTTAGAAATTGAAATAATTTTAGAAAAATATCGCCAAATATTTTATAGTTGACATTTTAAGAATTGGTAAGATTCGCCAAGGTTTATACACTTTTAAATACGTATGAGTCCTTAAAATTATCCCTGGTTGTCCATCTCCTCACAAATCAACTCTAGGTTACAACTAGACACATGGTGAAGACAACGGTAATATTCCCCACCTTTGTTCAGTATTTGTTCTGCAACAACGTGGCTTGTTTTCAAGGCACCATATATATCACTCAATGTATTTGTCATCCAAAACATGGGCTTATTGTTGACTACCATTTTGTGGTACCTTTCTTTTATAAGCAAGAGGTGGTCATTCCTTAAGGGATCTACTATCTTTCCACCATTGGTTTCCTTTACATATCATAAATTTTGGTCAATTTGGAATACATATGTCTATCTTGTGTGGCATGCATTCCACGGGGTCTTCACTTAGTGAAACTATGTCATAGAACCATCATTCATGGCATATTAAAGAATACCCTTAATTTCACAATACCTACCAAAATCATTTTGTTGACCCCCCCTCCTAATACATATATACAATTTTGAAAACCCTATTTTTACGACATATTCACTATTTTTAATAGATGCCCCTTTTTTCAACCCCCTCCCCAATAGCTATAAACCCCCCATTCCCTACTCCCTGCCCCCCAAATAGCTACAATATATTGATCTTATTTTTCACAATTAAAAACCCCCTTTATGAGTGAAAGTGATAAGATATTGTTCAACAAGGTGAATCCCCATATGATGCATTCCAACCACCCTTTGTATGACAATCCTCTTTCTGGATAGAAGCATCAACCTTTTGCAGCGTTGGTTCTCTTCACAACAACTCTAGTAGCCGACACAATCACTAAACAAGAGGTTAAGCTTGGTATCAATAATAGTGAGATGGGTTGATGCTTTTACAACACCCATATTTGGGTCACTGGCATTCAATTGTAGTGCTTGTTGATGATCACTTAGATACTCCATGCCTTCCCTCCTCTCCACTCCGGGGATAAACAATTAGTGTTTAAGGGAAGAACTACCCATTTGGTCATTACATACACTTGGTAATCCACTTGGGCATTTTATCGATTCTTGGCGACCACCATCTCTTCTAGGAAATGGTGATGAAGCCACTAATATGTGTTTGTACCATTTTAGTTGCTAGCAAGGAGCCCCTCAACCTTGCACTACATAAGTTTCGACCTTTTATCTTTGTAATATGTGGAAATACAACCAACATGATTCCCCCTCACTATGCATTAGTCATTCTCACAATATCATGGGATATGACAATATTCGTTAATGACTTGTTGTGTATCATTAGTAGTACTCTTTCATCATCCTAATATGGCCAGACGATCTCATCTCCACCAAAATGAATCAAGCGAACCTTTGCTTATTCTTGTGGCACAAGTAGCTTTTCAAACTTTCTTTGTGAAGTTACACAACTTTTTCAAAGTACTATAGATAATACAAACCAAGACAAACCAACACACACTATTTATCTTCTTGTTGTAGTTGTAATCACTAAATTTATTTTCAAGTTCACCATCCACATGGTGGCTAGGGTTATCTTAATGGTCATAACCTTTTAGCTCCTTAATTTTTGGCCCACACTTAGAGTTACTTGCGATTAGATTATTAACACTTGACTAGGCTATGCCAAACTCTCCCTGTTGGTCCCCCTAGTTCACACCAATCTTAATGTTGTCCTTCAAGTTTCATTGTCATGTTCTTCAATTGCATAACATGTTTGTCTAGGTGTTCCACTAAGTCTTCTAGAGATGTCTCCATTCCAACATCTCATCGAGATTATTTCTTTTGTTTACATAGTTAGTTATCAATAGTCAACATCACCATCACCAACACTGCATGTTATATCTATGGCACCCTAGCTCTCCTTTAATCATTTTACTATTAATTTATCAGCAACTCTCTCTCTTACTACCACTAGTCATGCACATTCAAATCAAATGGGCTAGGTACTTCTCTATGATTGGAAATAAATGAAATGATATATACAACAAAAACTTTAGCTACACAAGGACTATGCAATAGATCAAGCTCTCTTCTAAACTCCATGGGTACTACCATTTTATTTCTAGGGAATTTCTAGCACTTTGCTTCCATTCTCTTCATTTTAAGTGATGTTGTACACACATACAATAGTTTCTTCTTCAATGGTTTCATTATTAAACCAAGAAGAAAGTGAGGATGCTTTCAGACTAAACAGAGAGGAACTGCTATAGTTATTGTTAAGGGTGACCTCCCCAAGTAGGTCAAACCCTTTAAGAAAGCAACACCTAGCATGACTTCCAAGATAGATATCCTAGGAATCCTACCCAAAAAGGACACACAAACCTTGCAAACAACTTCCAACACATAAATCTATATGTCAAGGGCTTGTCCTTGTTTCAATCATTCTATTTTTACTTGAGTGTGTTGTGTGTTTTTATCTAGATGCATATTTCCATCCATTGAGATGCATACATGAGTTCTTTAATATTTCTTCATCCTGTGTGGACATATTGTAATCCTATAAAAAGGCCCATTGGCTCTCATGATAAAGTAAGCCATATTTTCCTTGAGGCTCATTACTTATTCTTATCTCTTGTTATTTCTTAAATATACTATAATGTTCAGGGATTAATTCATGTCTCTTAAGCTAGTGTGTTTCACCTCTCGGCCAAGGTTTATTGGTTGAGAGGTCCAAAACCACATCATTCGGTGAATGCAAAATTGCTCAAACATTGTTTATTGCTCTTTTGTCATTGCCTCTTGGTTTCAACAAGGATTATACAACCACTAGGAGATCCCCATTCCATCAATTGTTGAGGTCTCTATGGTATGAGTGTGCTCCTCACCAATTATCTCCCTATTGATGGGCCAATGCCCTAACAGACTAGTGCATTAGTGCTTTGAATACTATTTCCATTGTATTATATTAAATGGGGTCGAAATTAGCATTTCACATAATTTGAAAGATAAGAAAACCAGGTTTTCAAGTGAATTAAATAATGGGAAACTTGGGTTTGATACAATTGCCATATGTCTCATTCTTTTATTTTTTAGCTACATTTTCTAGGATTTGTGATAATAACGTAGGGATATTAGTTACATTTTCTATTATGTCTAAATACATAATAAAATAAAGTCTCACAAGGCCACGTGAAGGGAGCACCCCCTTTATTAGCTTCCTAGTGTTGATAGGGGACTCCTTGCAAGGAGGCGTCTCTCTTTTGTTTGTTGTGTTTAACGTTAGGGTTCATTTAACACATGAATAAAGTTCGATGGTTCTTTTCTGAATCTCACTGTGTGAATGAATGCCTGTCATATCTATTTTATGCTCATGCTAGTGTCCAGATCTACAATCAAATCATCAATTTAGTGGATAGAATATATATAAAGAATTTTAAATGTGTTAAATGAAAATAAATGGAAAAGAAAATTAATCAACCTTCCTTTATTAAATAATAATTTAAAAAAAAATCATTATTAAATTTTGTAGAAAGAGATCCCATAAGTTCAATCTCTCGCAAATTAAGAAAGTAAAATATCTCTCAAATTAAGAAAATAAAGTATATAAAACCAATACGACGATAAAAATATAATATTTTGGAATTGGTCTCTGTATATTTAACAAATACATAATATAAACATTTGATGTTACCACTCATGAATATAACATTTGAGCCAACACCAAAATGTGAACACAATGCACTTTATGATAGGTATTCCAATTTCATTATAGACCATAATGGATCATGGGTTTCTACTAATTTGAACCATGAATTTCAATTGTTATAAGAAGCTTTGAAATTATAATTCTAAGGTAATTATTAAATTTTTTAAAAATTAAATAAATATAATTTTACAAGAAGCTTTGAAATTATAATTTTAAGTCTTATTTTTATAAAAAGGTTTAAAATTATAATTTTAAGTCTTATTTTCACAAAAAGTTTTGAAATTATAATTTTAAGTCTTATTTTTACAAGAAGTTTTGAAATATAATTCTAAGTCTTACTTAGGTTTAAAAATAAATAGTATGTGCAACTCTATGATTATAATGCTAATCCAATTGAAATAATGAAATCATACAATATTTTTTGCTTGTAGATCATAAAAATCGATCTTACAAAACAACTCTTTATCTATACTTTAAGATTATCTATACTTTAAGATTCTAAACACATGGAATTTTCTTTTTCTTGGCACTTGTCCATTTGCACATATGCAACTTATCACTTTGTTTCCCAGTAAATGTGCTTGCTTGCAAGATGCATGTATATATACTCTCATGCAAACCAATTGTATGCTACCGTTCTTATAATTCAATGGATAAATAAAAAATAGTAAGAGGGAAAATATTGACCTGGTTTCACTTAACTTGGTACATCCATTTATAGAGCATGCTTTTCCTGTGAGTACATAAATATGCTTGCATGCATATATATTCTTATGCAAACTAATTGTATGCAAATATTCTTATAATTTAATGGATAAATAAAATATAGTATTAGGGAAAATATTTACCATAAGTATATTTTGGTTTCACTTAACTTGGTACATTCACTTATAGAGCATGTTTTTTCTATGATTACCAAGTCAATGTGATAGTTTATCTTTTTTAGTAATAGGATTAGTATCTTTTAATCTTGAACATATGAAAAGGTCATTTGGGAAAAACTTTACAAATCTTATTATTTTTCTGATGATTTATATTTTTCTAAAGATTTTTTACATGGTTGGAGGTATTGATGAAGAGACAATAATAGAAGAGAAAATCAGTAGAAAGTTGACAATAACATCATTAATAAAGAGATCTTATCACATTGCTAACCCTCCTCTTAACCCCCCACCTGTTAGAAAAACAGGATCGTAGAGCAATAACAATAAACAAGATGCAAAAATAATCACAAAAACACATTACAAGAGAGACACCAATATAATGTGGTTCACCCAAGCTGGGATATGTCCACACAGAAATTGGCAGTCCTTATTATTATACCATCCAGCAAAATGAAGGGATACAACCCGCATCACATCTGCTGCAACTTCCTCTTCACTCTCTCTTACATGATCTCAGAGATCTTTTACATTACACAATACCTAATCCATCAACCCTAGACGTATTACAATGTCTTTCTTTTATAGGGGAAATACCATGGGAAAATACCACGGGTTACCCAAAATCATGGGCCCGTTATCTGTTGGTGAAAAACCAACCCATAACAAAAATTTCTTTCGAGGCTGCTGGCCCCCATGTCCCCTAGCCAAAGGAGTGCAACACTCCCCCGGACCCCCTATTGTGCGTGCCGGAGTCATAACCAAACCTGGGGTACAACACAGCTGAACAACGACATCTCTGAATCAAGAAGATCAGGCTCCACAACCAACACCACCCCACCAAAAAAAATGATTGTTAGTTGAACACCCAATATGTATAGCCCTATTTTTGTTTTAAAACTTACCTCTCCCACTTGATACCATTTAATATATTGAATTACATTTTAGTTATTTTTAAACCCCCAATATGGCTATGATTTTGGTTTATAATTGAATTCCTCTCAGTATAGTCTCTTGTCACATTGTATCCCTACAAGGAGGTGTTTATTTATCGCTAAAGGATTTATCCACCAATTTGAAAGATGTGACCTTATACCTTAGATCTCTACAACTAGAGGTGTTGTGACACCATGGCTAGAGTAGGTAGAGTTCATGTACACATTCAATCCCTATAGGGAGGTGTTTGCTATCATTAAAAGTTGCGGTTTTGTACATGTTAAATGTTGATATTTTGAAGAGTCCTAACCTATTTGATTTGTAGACGACATACACCTCTTATCACATAGATACTTATGTGAAAATTATATATTGTTCTCTGCAATCTACAATCAAAGTAATCAATTGTCAATACAATTTAAAGTTATGTTGAGAACATGCTTCTCTTTGTGCTTCTTTCTAACATGCATGAGTGAGCTCTCTCTCCAAATTGGGTTCAAAGCTTAACCACTTTGATTATGAGGCTAAGGCCAATTCCCAATTATCAAAAACAACTCCAAGGAAATAATGTCATCTCTCTTTCCAATTTGCTACCCAAAACTTATAATATACTTGAATTACAATGCCAAATACACACTACATTCTACAACACTGTTAGTCAATGAAATTCAAACTATGGAAAAATGTTTCAAATTTTTATTTGTTAATAATAAGCATTGCGCTTTAACACATTGCCCATTAAAGAAATATATGTATGTATATATATTTCCTCCAGCAATTATTGAACATTCATGTTCTCAACACAATAGCCATGGGTGTTAACAATGTATAATTTATAAATTATGATTGGAAGCCCTTCACGATGGTTGTACATGACAAAGTATTGGTACTTCTAACTTGTAGAGAGCAAGAGATCAATGTAGAATAAGCGATCCAATATATGGTTGATGCGATTATTTGGTTGTAGGCAACACACCGAGATAATAAGAGAATAAACATCATCCACCATGTAATCAAGTGGATAACACACTCTTGCTACCAATTATCCTTATAGTTCGAACGATTTAATTGAAGTGGAATTGTTTTGTGGTAGGGCATGAATGCATTGTACATGAATTTGAGAAATAAACAAGACACTAAGTAACCAAACCAATTAGAAATTGTTGAGCCCACGTTTGGGAAATAAACTATACATTAACCAATAAGAGTCTACAAAATAGCATACATTAGCCATTGAGACACCATGAACAACATAGATTTACCATGAAATTTAAAAAAAAATCAATGTTTGATGGGTTTTTATTCTTGCTCAATAAATATTTACAAAGGGTTATTCTCCTTTGTTCGATCTTTTAACAAATTGTTTCATATTTAAGTCTTCATTATGTTATTTCCCTTCTTCCCAACCTTCATATTGCTTTTCCATCTCTCTTGGTTGCACAGTTTGCATTGAGTAGTATTCTTTGTTGTATTGTGTCTTTGATTGATCTTTCTAATCCATTTCTATCACTATTGGAAGCTAAGGTCACTCTGGCTAGAGGAGACTATAATCCCTTATTACACACGATGTTTCATCCATTGTTCAATTAATTAGCAAATGAATTATACTAGACATTTGTTTGTCACATATTATTCTTGCTTTTATCCCTTCTTATAAAAAAATTATATTGACAAGGGAATGTCAAGAGAATCTACGAGAGAATTATAAGGCAAATGTTAAGAGCATCTCAAATGGTTAATAATTAGCATTGTTGAATCTTAACTTTAGGGAAGAACTCCAACTTAATGTGGATAACCTAGTATAGAAGACTTGGGACTTTGTGAGGCAAAAATAGAGATTACTTGGGACTTTGTGAGGCAAAAATAGAGATTAAATATATTTGAGAAATATGATGTTCAAAGTGGGAAAGGTGACCCTAACTTCAACCTATTTATGAGCTCTAATTACCTTTTTTGGGTGATTATCATTATTATGGAGAATCAACTAATTTAGGTTGAGAAACTAAGTTAGAAATCCAATTACCTTTTTTTTGGGTGATTATCATTATTATGGAGAATCAACTAATTTAGGTTGAGAAACTAAGTTAGGAAAGTGAGTTTGATGTTTTTGATTCTAGTGTGAAAGGAAATAATTGTTATTTATGAATGCTAGTTTATTGTTATTCTTGTGTGCTCTTGGGAGAAGTGAAATTAATCACCCATTGTGGAGTGACTAGAGTAGTATTAAGATTGTTCAAGAAATTTGTTCTAGTGGGTAAAGGGAGGTGTTGAACAATGCATGTTTTAGTAGGTAAAGGGAGGTATTGAACAATGCAATGTGGAGTGACTAAAGTAGTATTAAGATTGTTCAAGAAATTTGTTTTAGTGTGGAGTGACTAAAGTAGTATTAAGATTGTTCTTAAGAAATTTGTTTTAGTAGGTAAAGGGAGGTGTTGAACAATGCATAGTAAGTTAAATATTATTTAGTGCTACCTTGTTCTTGTCTAGAGTTTCTTGGTTTGGTTTAGTTGAACCTTAAGAGAGTGTGGAGTGACTAGAGTAGTATTAAGATTGTTCAAAAAAATTGTTGTTTTAGTAGGTAAAGGGAGGTGTTGAACAATGCATAGTAAGTTAAATATTATTTAGTAGTACCTTGTTCTTCTCTAGAGTTTCTTGGTTTGGTTTAGTTGAATCTTAAGAGAGTTAAGTTGAGCTTTGTTTGGTTTAATTGAATCTTAAGAGAGTTGAGTTAAGCTAACATATAAGTTGAGCTTTAAAAGAATTAATATTCTAATTATCCCCATATGCTATGGCCACTTATTCTCAATGTTTATGTGAAAAACAATTCCCTTTAAGGTGTTATTCCCTCTTATTCCCTTCCAAACACTATCATATTTCTTTAAGGTGTTATTCCCTCTTATTCCCTTCCAAACACTATCATATTTCTTTAAGGTGTTATTCCCTCTTATTCCCTTCCAAACACTATCATATTTGAAGAACTATAGTTATCATCATAGGGATTTGGTCAAATAAATAATCTATATATATATATATTAATAAACTTTGTTCACATTTAAAAAAATGAAATTCAAAAACAACAACTCATTTACCTAACTCAAACCAAAGTTGGATTGTGACACGTTTCCATGGTGTAAACAACAACTCATATACCTAACATAAACAAAAGTTGGATTGTGACACGTTTCCGTGTTGTAATATGTAATTTGCGGATCAATATAAATATATCTCCAGAATAAAGTTGTGGACCCTATTTGATCCCACCCATGTATCCACCAACGTACAAGTTACATGATTTGGAAAATCATAAACAAAACGCATTCCAATTTTATATAACTACTCGTAGTTTATAAGAAAATTAATGTCATAATAATCCATTTTGATGAAATCAATGTAGGACAAGATTACAATGGCTCATGTAGTTGTTTTGAAATGTATAAATTAATAATTAAATGATTTTATATGCTCTCCAATTGCATGATGTCAATGAAGATGCCATGGATTAAAATTGTTCAATTATAATAAGTTTCCCAATTGCATGATGTCAATCAAGATGCCAGAGTGTAATAATAAAAATTGGTCAATTGTAATAAATATTTAAAATATTTTGTACAATGAATGCTGCCGAATAAAGAAATAGTTCTACAATGGAGAGGAAACTCCCGAGTCCTGACCATGAGTTTCCGTGACCACGGTGTACTCGGTATCGGCATACACAAAACGCGTGGGTTTCCTCGGTCAGTTTTGTCGATAGCAGCAATCTGGTTAAAAGTAAAAGAATTGTCGCGTGATGCAGTTAAAAGTCAATAGCATTGACAGACATTTTGAAAATTTATGATGAACAACCCAACGAAAGGATGATCTGGTCGTCTGATTTCTTCCCTGCTTTGGAAGGCAATGTCGCTGGCTTCATCCTGCTGTAAGGAGCCACTCTGTTCAATCTGTACTCGCACGATCACCAAAAAAACTTGATCAAGTTAATACACGTTTGCTTATTCAATCAGTTAAATTTACCCTAATCATAATTAGTAAATGATTTATTCGTTTGATTCTATTCAAACTTCTAAATTCAGAGGCAATAATAAATTGGTGATAATTGAGCGTATGATTAGGTACCTCTCCTTTCGCTTTTCGAGGAAGCGTTGCAGAGACAATTTCCTGACTAATTCCAGGCCTGCAGTCGCAACAAGTAAACAGAGTTAGAAACCCTTTTCTATCTTCAGAATCTTTTTCAATCTTTTCACAATCAATCTTGCACAATCCTTCAATATAAAATATGTGCAATCGGCGTCTTACCTACTGGCGATCTTTGCGCCTGATTTTCATTGACAACGTTCGATGCTGGACTGGAAGGCAACGGTTTCGACATCTGTTCGATTTTGCTGCTGCTCGTAGATATTCTTGTATTGCTCGAGGTGTTATCGCTGGCAAGTCTCATAATTGCTTGAGCCTGCCAAGAAAATGGCAAAATGACTCCGTTAGAGAAAAAAGGCTAAAGGACTAAGGATTCAAACAATTTGTGTAAAGAATTACATAATTTTGCTGTTAATGCATAAATTTGTTGCTCGGATCAAAATAATACCTTCTCAGCCGGCACATTGTAAACATTCATCATTCCGTTATAAAAAATAGTGAGTTGAGCAGTGGACTGTTGCTCCGGAACTTTTGCCGTAACGAATTTGCTGAAAATAGTGCAATAAGAAAAAAGTTAGCCTTACACAACATTAAAGCTTGCTCAGGTATCGACGATTCGGAAAAAAAATCAAATGACAATTGTCTGAACATGAAAATACCTCGAATCCGGATCTGTTTGGCCTATTAAAAATGGCAAGGTTATCTTATTATCTGTAACTCTAGGGTTTGAACTGAAACCAGAAGTGCTCATGGGAAACAATTCTAACGTTTCCGTGTGGCTTGATTCCTCGGATCGTCCGTTAAAGCCCTTGGCCTGACGATTGGCATGAGCGAAATTGGCCTTCTTGTCCTCTGAAAGCCCGACCGACGAAAACGCCTTTTCCATCATCTGCGGTTTTATCCGAGACAGATCTTGCATGACTGTTGCATACATCAAGAACCGATACAAAATCAGCCAAAACAAATTACCAAAACAAGAACGGAAGGAAATTTATGGACAGACAGCAAATTGCACAGGCCGATCTGAAAATAAAATTAAACTGCAAAAGAAAACATACATCTCAGCTTCGCTAGATGTTTTTCACGGCCGAATTCGAAACTGCTACTGCCTTTCACAACTTTTTCGTTTGCTTCAGGGTCATCCTGAACACCGAGAAAATCCAGAGCCATATATGAACTTGACGACATAGCTTGGAAACTCAATTTCTCGTATAAATCCCGAAAATTTGTTAAACAATCTCTCTTTTCCCAAAACTCCAGGAGTTGGAGATCAATCAAAGCGCCGAATAAATGGACGGAATTCTGCGTAGTCCGTGGCAAACAAGAAAATAAATAATTGGCGAGCAGACATGGGATTTGGTGACTACAAGACGGTGCTTTGCAAGTTACAGCTGTTTAATCCGCATGTGGAGATCAGCATTCGCAAGCCAAGTGGAGATATTTTCCGTTAAAAGTAAAAGCCACGTTCTTGATGTACCGGTCTCCACTACAGAAGTCTGGTCGAATAACGCCATAACCATCTCGAAATCAGGAAAGTTGTTAACAGTCACATCCCTTTATCAATTTGTAAGTTCGAAGAAATGGTGGAGGACGATTTTAGAGGCATGTTAAATGTGCACGAAGAAGAATCATCGCTTTCTTTAATGGAAAAGAGGTGTGTGGAGATGGAAATGAAATTGCGTGGTCAACCAGGTGATCCACGTGCTCTATTTAGCAAGCGAGAGTGCTCAAATTTGAATGGCAAGGTGAGTTATATTTTATTTTCTAAAGGTGAGTGTCGATTTTTTTGGAATGTTGTTATGTAAACAACAACAATTAATTTAATTAATTTACAAAGAGTCTCAATCAACATTGGCTTATAAAAAGCAACAGCTAGACTTTATTTAAAATTTAAAATACATCATATTCATTATTTGATTTTGATCAATTATATTAATTTTATTTAAATATTTTCTTTTAATGTTTTTATGAAACATTTTTTTATTTATTTAAAATTTAAAATACATCATATTCATTATTTGATTTTGATCAATTATATTAATTTTATTTAAATATTTTCTTTTAATGTTATTATGAAACATTTTTTTTTCAAAATTTTATAACTTGTTAATACTTTTATCCTAATTCTATTTAAAAATATATATATACACACCCTTTACGGTAAAGCCATTATAATATTGAGTTTTTTTTCGTAGAAACATAAAAGAATAAATATACATCACTTATTGTAAAATATTTTTTTTTGGAAAAAAATAAAAAAATTCCTAAAATTTAAAATAAGAAATAATATTCTAAACAAACAAATACTATATAAATTTTTGAATAAAATAATGCCAAGACTAACCTAATAGAAACCAAACTTATAGAATAATTACGTTGGAGGTGTTCACCAACGATAAGTGTATGCTTCCACGTCGGCTAGATTCCTCGCTCATAGAGCGAATGGAATGTTGCCGTGTGTTCGTCCCTCCCGCTAATGACCTGCCATCATCTGTTCGGCGTGTCTTGCTTCACAAGCAACCCTCCTGTCTCCTGTCAGGGCTTTTCACTTCTGCCCACTCTAAATCGCCAAATCACTTCAATAGGGGACTTCCATGGACTGCTCCAAGGAATTCAGAAGCCGTCGAAGTGCAGCGCATTGAAAACGTAAAAGTAAAGCTTTGAAGAGAAGAAAGAACAGAGAAAAACCTGTCAGCAAGATGATAATTTGATGCAGGTTTCTAACATTCCCCATAAGCTTCCCGTGCAATTAAATTTAACTCCTGACAGCATTCTCTGTCGTTCTTTGTTGGTGGGTAAGAGCAATCAAGTGCCAAATGAAGCGCAAACATGTACATGCTTATGTCTTGGTTTTAGGTTTACAGTCTTCATGATCATGCCGAGTGATTCAACAGTGATGATTAGACATTGCAAGCAAAATGAACCCAGTCAGAGCAACAGATAAGTGATAATTGTGTTAATATTTTTTAGCTTAATTTCTGAAAGTAGTTAAAATATATAAGTTACACCGTTACATCGCATAATCCCTTTACATCGCATAATCCAATTTAATATTTAGTAGATCTACCGTTCTAGTCATGGATATAGCCAACTACATATCCACGAATGACGAATATCATATAGCCAACAGACAGAAGAGAGGGGGCAATGAATGCTTTCACTGCATTTTCTTCATGCGACTAAAACACCATGAATGACTATGGTCGACTCAACTAAAACACCACGAATGCATTTTCTTCTGTCAGGTCAAGTTCTTCAAGCTGCCAATTAGTAATATCCAAGAGGATGTCTGCCTCAACTAAAACACCTTCGACCGACTCCTTCCACATCGACTACTTCTAGTCGCTTAGTTGGTCGGTTCTCGTCGATAGTCGAAACAAAGTAGTTTATGGTGGTGGATGACAAGAGTAGTCGGATGGTTGACTCGATGTGCAAGATGATAGAAGTGGTCAGGTGATTCCTCCGACAATATTTGAAGAGCCGACAGGTTTATGGGATGGAAAGAAAAGCCTAGGTCATTGAGGTTTTAACAATTAAATCGAAGAAAGGGAAAATAAAAGGGAATTTATTTGCATGAAGAAGAAGTTTTGCTCGAGATGAATTTCGCACTTGACTGAACATAACACTGGAAATACTTGGAAGAAGAAGCTATTGATCTGGCAGATTTTCATGGAATGAAGGAGCTTTGCGATTTCCCACAGTGGGAGACAATTTTTGGAGTTATATCAGAATCTAGACGGCATGGGAATCATCATCAAAACGAAAAGATATATATGGGAAAAGATGAAAACCCTACCAACAGTGTCAAAGACAGCACGAGTTAAATTTAATTGCATGGGAAGCTTATGAGGAATGTTAGAAATCAATAACTGTATGATTGATTTTTGAAGTCCCTCGTTGAAAAGATATATATGGGAAACGTTGAAAAGTAATCATAGTATGCTTTCTATCATTACTTTGTGATGAAGCTTTCATAATCGCCATCGAATCAGTTGGAGTAGTTAACAACATTACAGCTAATGGCAGCCTGTGTGTGAATAGAATAGCAGTAAAAGCATCGACAATGAGTAATTGTGATTGTAGCAGTAATAGCTGGAGATGAGAAAACTAAGAGGTAGCTACAAATGATGTAGAGGCAGCTAGCAATGTTGTGGTGGACGATCGTGATGCAGATGCATTGATGGTTGATATTCTCCCTCTCCAAAATATGAACAGGTTGCAAAGCCTAAATCTATGGTATTATCGGGGGGTTATAAGTTTGCCCAATTACATTTGTAAGTTTCAAAATTTGGAGACATTAAAATTGGTCTATTGTCATCAACTGAGGGAGCTCTCCTATCTTGTCTGGCAAAGAAAGTAGGGATGGACAACATTGAAGATTCAAAAAATGAAGACAAGAAAGCCCACATATGCTTTTCGGCAATTCCTTGAGACGATATCATCCAATCAAATTAAGGAACTCCAGGTGTTGAAGTTTCCCCATCGACATTGGCAATGATGTTATTAAGGTGCCACAAGATAGATCCAGAACCTTCAGAGACATCATATTTAAGAGTGATGCTACTGGAACCTTCGCCAATTTTGGGTTGTTGGCTAACACCAAACTCACCATTTCTATGCATTCCAAATGCGCTGGGAGATATTGAATATCATTGTGACCAACTGATACTCTTTTGCAATTACAATGTCGACCACTTTGAAATATAGACCAATATAATATTGAACTCGACCAACTTTCAAGATCGACCATAGTGATAAGTCGACCAATATTTTAACCAAATATAAGCCTCGACTATATGTTAAATTCAACTTAAAATGTCTTGACCTCCTTACATTTATAAGCAATATTTATAATTGGACTCAAATATAGGTTGATATATTAATAAATTTACCAATCGGTGGTCAAGATAGACAATAGAGTCTTCCATTTTCAATCAACTTCCCAATTCGGGGACGATGGTGCCAAGCCGGAGGTCGAAAAAGTCATGAAAATTAGCATTATACCTGGTAATAGACGTCATTTTATGGTCAAATTTGGACGATGGGATTATGAGGTCGATCAATCGCTATGAACCAATTTGCAAATATTCGATATTAATACTCGGTGGTGAAGCTTCCTTGGTCGACACAGCTGTAGGTTTCATTCCCTTATTCTCCTTATGTCAGTGTTCAGTGAAGTCATCTTGCAGCGAGCAACCGACGGACTTTGTAATACCCCATTTTGACTCTTAGGATATATTAGTTTTTATTATAAATACTGTATACATGTGATGTATGTTTTCCTAGCATGGAACTCAAGGCCAAGGCCCCGCTAATGGAAGCCCGAATTTTATTTAAAAGGCAAGTATTAGACATTATGTCACCCATGTGCTATTTAGCCATGGAACATTGTAAAAATGATGTAAATAAACATCATGCAATAAAATATCAAAACTGGCTATGGAGGCAACAAAGGAGAAGGGGCCATGTGTATCCATTGGGGAGTGGTGAGGGGGCTGTAGGATTGAACCATAGGCTGGCATATGTCATCTTGAGAACCCATTTGACTTACCTTGCTGATATTTATTTCTGTTGTAAGGAAGTGGTTGAAGAATTCAGTCCATGGATTCAATGGAGCATGGGTAGCCTAGAAATTCGCATGGCAGAGTATGGGCTTTGTTTTCTTGTACCAAAAATCATTCTACCTCATGGGGATTGCTTCTTCCTCATTCCCAATCCATTGTGGATCATCCAGCAAGAGTTCCAGCCAAAAAAATGAATGCCAAACAGTGAGGAAAAACAAAAAATCGCAACTTTGAAAGAACCCACGTTTTGAAGAGCCATTAACGCCCAGATTTGGTATTTAACAGTAAAATCCAATGGGGGATCCATAGATATGAACCTTGGGGCGAATTTGGGAGCATTAGCTACCCCGAAATCCATTGGAAAAACCAGTTTTGATAGCCCAGAGAACCAATGACGAGATTGAGTTATTCGTTGACAGAATGGTGAGAAATCCAAGTGTGGATGTTTGAACAGAGAATTGGATTGCTTAAATTTAGCTTGAGATGTCTGTAGCTCTGTGGTTGAGCTCACTGGCTTAGCATCCTCCTCATTTGTCTTATGTATGCTTGATAAACCCAACTGTGTGTTGGCTTAGCATCGCTGTTGAGTGAAACCATGGTTGTGATGAGCCCATCTAGTTCCTCCTTAGTGGATACACAACCCAGCTCGGGGGTGATCTCTTAGTTGAAAGAATACAGGCTGGACAGAGATCTATGGTTGGGTGGAACGTTTCTCTCACATAGCCAGTCGTTTGGATAGCTTCATCTCCCAGATAAGTGTTCTCTGTGATTTAAATTATATGCATTATGTTTCTTGCAATGTGTTAATTCAGAATGATAATTGTTCATGTTAATGGAATTGATATGAAGTCTGTGCATAGCATGAGAATGGGATGGATTCTCTGCTTGTTGATTTATCATTTGCTTGAGATAAATATGCTTATGCATTTTAGTTTGTGTGTGTAATTGTGTTTATTTCCGTTGTGTATATATTGATTTTGTATTTGCACACAAAAGTTTTTAATTGTTATGAATTTCTTAGCAATGAACGGGGTTGGGATTGCCAAAAGGCCCGGTATGTCAGTCATGTTTCCCTCCCTTGCACTGGATTGATGGAAGGGGACGTGACAGAGTGGTATCAGAGCCCTGCTTGCAGCACTGGGGCTGCTTGGGCCAGATTCTGAGTTTACAGGCATGTAACATGATGTTTTAACACAGTATTGGGAAGTTGAGGGCAGAATTTTGATTGAGGAAAATGACAGGGTTAGATTTATCAGATGTGGAAGAAGATCACATAGGTGCATAGATATCTCCAATAGCTTTCCAATGGTGCCAGACTTGCCTCATTTGGCCAAGGGACGAAGGAGATACGGACCCCACAAGTTGCAGGAAACATGGGTGTTTCCCGGGTTTCGGGTTTCGGGAACGCCCTATTGCGGGTTGGATTTCTGAAATCCAGAACCCACCGTCTTTCAGGTTTCAGGAGCGCCATTTTGCGAAATGGATTTCCGAAATCCCGAACACGCAATTTTTCGTCCTTCGGGTTTCGGGTTTCGGGAGCGCCATTTTGCGGAATGGATTTCCGAAATCCTGAACCCGCTATTTTCTGGGTTTCGGGTTTTGCGGGCGTCATTTTGCGAAATGGATTTCCGAAAACCCGAACCCGCGACTTTTCGGGTTTCAGGTTGCGGGAAGTTGGTTTTGGGATTTTCGCAATCCCGAATCCCGCATTCCGGGTTTCGGGTTTGGGCGCAAAAAAAAAATAAAAATAAATTATAGAGCCCGAAATTTGAATTTTGGATAGCAGGAGCATGCAGGATCAGATTTTGAGGAGGTCAGTGGCATTCTGAGGCCATTGACGGAGGCCATGAATGAACCAATGAAGATCCCGATCCCGTTATGCTCTAATTTGGCATAAATTCAGGATTAATGGTTTTCACAAATCGGTATCCCGACGCTTAATGGGAGGTTGGATTGAGCCGAAATTGATGTGAAGCAGTCATGGAGCAGGCACGGTGTTAAGTTTGGAGTTTTGGAGTCAAACTCCAAAGGATGTGGAGTCAGGGTGTGCAAGAAGGCCAAAAAGCATTATTCCGGGCCACGTTTTGGGAATTTTGAAAAGCTTGTAATGGTTGAAAGTGACCCTATAATTTGGAATCAAGAAAATTACTGAACTCATCATTTCATATTCTTAGTAAACCAGACATATTCCGTTAGACAAAGATTTCCCAGAAATGCACCGTTTGGGAAATAGCCATTTTTGGCACAAAATTTGGAATTTTGGAAAAATGTGAAAAGTGGAAAGTAGTCAAACCCAGAAATTCATAGAAGATGAATAGTGCATCGGAACAGAGATCCGCGAATTGCTAAGTGTTCCTTGTTATATGGACTAACTTCTCCCAGTAGAAAATTTTTCGTGATTCTTTATATATTTTCTTCCACGAGTGGTTGAAGTTGGCAGTTCACAATATTTTACAACTGTGTAAAATGTGCAGAATTATGGTGAAAGTTGTAATTTTTGAAGTAATGCAGTTTCCACACCCGATGTCGGAATCGAGCAAGTGGATATGCATTGGAAATATTATCCAGCAGGGAACAACGGTGCATAGGCAAAATTTGGATGGGGCCATCATACACCATAGATAATTGGAGCAGAAAAGTGCCAGTGGCAGTTTGGAAAATTGTTGTCAATATGGACAAATTCTAGAATTGCATGCCTGGAAGTAGCATGCCATGAAAACGAACCAGCTACGATGTGGAAGAGGAAGTTCATGCAAAGATGAGGGATCGAAAAGGGAAAATTCCTTAACCCCTGTCTTGCTAACTGCATTTATATTTTATAAGCTTTATGTGCATAAAATTATGGCATGAGAATGCTGGAAATGCAAGAGATTAGATGAGTGGCATGAATATACATTGATTGGCATATTAATAAACATTGCACAGTGCATGAGTATATGTTTTGCATGCATATGACATTACATATTGGTAAAAGTAGTGATATTTTACATATGCAGTGAACCACTAATGGTAAATATTGTGGTTGATAATCACTATTGGTGATTGGTTTTGGTTGTAGGACCAAAGACAACAGAAGAATGGCTAAATATGTTGAGGATGTTGCATGAAGCCAACAACTTTATGAAGAAAGGATGGTGCAACAAATATGTGATCATGAGGTTGGCAAAACGACTGTGTAGCCTTGGTAAGAGGCCACCTGATCAGGTAACATCAAGTGATGTTAATGACAACCATGCAGGTAATGGTTATTGATGCATAATTGCATGAATGTTGAAAGAGGATTTGGTAAGATCCCTTCGACTATGTTTGGACTATGTTGATTCGGTTTGCATGTGGTATTGAGTACCCGAATGGGAATGTTAACCTACCGAGTATGGTGAGTGTTGGCCCGGTTTTGCAACCAGGCTTAGTGCTATGGGCACCTGCTAACTAGTAGTAGCAGTTTCAATAGAAATAAATAACAATAAACTAAATCTAAACTAAACTAAATTAGCATGTGCATTTGAATTAAGGAACAAGAACAAGAAAGATAAAAAATATTTTTTTTGTATTGACAATGGGGCAAGCAAATGCTTGCAAGTACAATACCTCCAAATGATGAAGGTTGTTGAATGGCTCCAATGGTGAGTAGCTCCAATCTCCAATGGGTCCTTTCTCCAAGGTTGCTACAATGGCTAAAATGCTCAAGGGAGATTTCAGCAGCATAAGGATGAGATAATGGATGGATGTGAAATGAGGAGCCCCTACCACCTTTTTATAGGTTTTGGTGGTGGGGAATACCATTTGTGGTTTTGTGGAAACCAAATGGTATTGACCAACATGGTTTAGGTACTTTTCCCTCCTTTTTCCCTTTTTTTTTGAATAAAATTAATATTTTTATTCCCTTTTTAATATTTTTGGGAATTTGGACCCTTTTTGAGGGTTTTTTATGCTTTTCAGGAAAAATAATCTTTTTTAATGGAAAAATGGGTGTACTAAGGTCTTTTGGTGACCTTTTGTTGGTTTCAGAGGCTCAGATGGTGGAAAAGTGGACAAATGGGTCATGTGAATAAGGGAATGAGCTAGTGAGCACTTTTTAGGTGTTAATAGATTGCCCCCTGATGTGTGAGGGCAGGAGCTTATCGTATGGCCGATAGACATCATAGTTCTTTTGTCTTTTTTCAGGGGTTTGGGAAGGAGAAGAGATCGATTGGAGACTGGAGCCACGACCCTTGGAAGCTGCAGAAACAAAAAATATTACATGGCCTCAATATGAATGAGGTATAATCTTTGGTAATGGACGAGGCGGGCATTCCCATGCTCGTATCAAGACATATACATAACAATTAGTCCCAAGAAGGGGGATCTAATACATAAAAAATCTACTGGTACATCATAATGGTCCAGGGGGTACATTATTTTGTGATATACTCCTGATCATAACTGATCTCAATAGCTGATACATTGGACTAGCTGATGAACTGTTGAAACTGAAGGTGTCCAATATCTGTAGGGACTCAAAGACTATGAGTCATCTTTGAGAAATAATATAATTGTATACTCAAGGGAGTATGAAACTGGGGTATATCTGAATACTGTCGCCATGCGCAACCCGAATATCTATAGAAAAAGTGTAACTGGTTTTATCCATAGGAAGACTCTCAAATGTGGAGGAGTCAGGAGGTACCCGGGGTCTTCGACTAATAAGTGAACGGACGAATGCCCTGTGCGAGTCTCAACGATGCGATCAAGGTGTTGAAGTCGAGCATGTGAGAAACAACCATTTGGAGAGGCACTGAGGACTCTTCTCGAAATGATTCGTAGGCACTGATCATAAATGGTGATGAGTCCAAGACACAGGGACCTCTAGGTCTATCCTTTGGAATAAATTTGGTTGTTGTCGACAGAGGGAGACCAGCAACTAACAAGGCAATGATGTTTCCTTGATAGGAGCGCGAGGTGTAGAACTGAAGTGTGGTAGTACTGATGGTAGGACTGGCATACTTGTGGGGATGGGAAGTAACTGGGTCAAAAAGTGGGTAGACTCAAACTTCCTTTGTTCAGAGCATGATGGCATGGTTGACCTGGCAGCGTGGGGAACTGACTTGTAGGTGTGGGGATCATTGCTTTGACTGAATGGTATATATTGACTCTGGGGGGAGGATGAGCTGGTAGGTGCCGTCGAGGGATTATCAAGGTGACATACTGCAGAATACTCTGAACAAAGGCGACCAGAATGGGGAAGCTGCCTGATGAGTAGATTTGATCTGTCGTGGCGCCAAGAGGCACCATTGATTCCTTCTTCGTAGTTTTAATGAGCTCCAAGAAGGGATAAAAGTGTGCTCTGAAATGGTACGGTCCTTTGGATTTTGTGAGCCCAGGACGGCTCATGCTCATGGTTGCTTTCATGTTTAGAGAGTCTGAAAACGGTAAGTGGACTCTATTAGTGTTTCTTTTTCGTAATTTTAGTCTCCAAGGCCTGAAAAAGCATAAAATGATGCGGATGGAGAACTCTTCTAGCCGATGTGACTAGAGTATAACTTTTCGTAATTAGTCTACAAGGTCCGGAAAATGGGTAAACTTATACCAGGTAGACGCCCTTTCAGATATGTTTAACGAGCATGAAAGGAAGCAAGGTTACTCGGCAATCTTTTCATTGTTTTAAGAGTCAGAAAAGAGCTTAACAGAAACTCCCTAAGTGCCTTTTTCGTAAAAGGGGTTGGTCGGCCCGAAAAAGGGGTAAAATTATACCGAACAAAAATGGATTGATGAGGGCGAGAAAAGGTCTCAAGCATCGTCATCGGTGCGGAAAACTGGATCCGACGATATAAAGCACGTCAAAAAAAACGGAGAACGGCCGATGTGGCACGCAAACCGAGGTGACGGGGAAGTATGGAAGAAATGGCCAAAAAATCTAAAGGTGAGAGCGAGAAATGATCTCAAGCATCATCACGAGCGTGGAAAACTGAATCCGACGATATAAGGCATGCCTCGAACTGAGAACGGCTGATGTGGCACGCAAACCGAGGCGACAAGGGGGCATGGAAAAAATGCCCTGAAAACCGGGATGTGATAGCGAGAAATGATCTCAAGCATCATCACGGGCACGGAAAACTGAATCCGGTGATATAAGGCATGCCCCGAACTGAGAACGGTCGATGTGGCACGCAAACCGAGGTGACAAGGGGGCATGGAAAAAATGCCCTGAAAATCGGGACGTGACAGCGAGAAATGATCTCAAGCATCATCACGGGCGCGAAAAACTGAATCCGGTGATATAAGGCACGTCCAAAACGGAGAACGGCCGATTTGGCACGCAAACCGAGGCCACGAGAGAGGCCCAAAAAATGGATCCCGTGAAAACGAAAAAAGGAAGGAACCTACATGAAGTTCTCACTGTGCTGATTCCAACGGTACCAACGGTTTGAGAAATGGACTTCGTATGATACCGCAATGGTAGTTGGAAAATTGGTAGAATTTCTATAAATAGGGCGTGGGGCCCAAATTACTTGTCATTGTTACGTGAGAGTTTGATAGAGCTGTTAGAGCTTTTTCTCGATTTCCGGGAGATTTCACCGTTGGTTTTCGATTCAGCGAGATGCAGGTAACTCTATTTTCCTTAGCCTTGTCAATTATGTCTTTTTTGTTTGGTGGCAGGCCCCCGAAGGCCGCGAAATTCCATGTTGACTCTCCAACGTGGAACCGCGCGGGTTTCGGGGCTGAACCCGCGATGAACCGCGCGGGTTTTAGGCTGACAGTCGCGATGTTCATCGCGACTGTGAGGCTGGAACCCGCGATGTTCATCGCGGGTTCATGGGGGATAGTCGCGATGTTCATCGCGACTGTTCGGCCAGAACCCGCGATGTTCATCGCGGGTTTTTGCATGGATCCCGCGATGGTCATCGCGGCTTTTTGTGGAAAAGCCGCGATGGGCAGCGCGGTTTTTTGTGTAAAAGCCGCGATGGGATTTTTTCATAAAATTTTTTTATGCTCGGGCTAAAAATTTCTTCTGTTTGCTGGCAGGATGTTGAGGAGACCACAGTCCTCGTGGCGGGAGCGAGAGATCGATGGTGATCTCATGCTGAGGATTGAGACTGATGCAGGGGTGAGACAGACTTTGGCTATGAGCGGGCTTTTGAAGTTCGCTCAGATCCCCCCCATTCGTTCAGTGAGGCGGCTCCTAAACAAGCTTGTGAGTTGGTGGGTGCCGGCAGAGGGTGCCTTCATCATTGGGGGTGAGAGGTTAGAGATTACTCTCACGGATGTTTATTTTTTGACTGGGTTGCCTCGCTTGGGTGAGGTGGGCGATATCTTGCCGAGGTTGCCTCCAGGTATAGATATGGAGGACCTGTTACAGACCTTTTGTGTTGATGATGCTGTTCTGCAGAACAGCTCTATTAGTCTGCGATCCCTACGTGAGTGGGATATGCAAGCTGTTGGGGCCTGCGTTCTACGGATACTGGGTGCTGCTGCGCCACATCGTATGTCTGGGGGGCAGACGATGATGGTGGACTCTGTTCTTCAGGGTACTTACTATGCCTGGGGGCAGATGTTTCTGGCTGGAGTCCGGAGAGATCTGGACAAGGCCATTAGAGAGGGAGGCGATTTTTGTTATGCCTCATTTTTATGCTGTTTTTTCTTCGAGCGGGTGCCGACCTTGCGGCCACGGGTACCCATTCGTGCTGGTCTTCCGAGTGAGCCTCGTATGATGAGATGGGGGCAGATGATGCCCCGTGGTGGTGGTGGTGTCCGCGGTTACTTCACGGAGGATTTTTATCAGCAGTGGGAGCAGATGCCTCTGGTGATTGAGGACTATCCCTACGCCGGCATGGATTACCGAGGTGACCCAGAGATGCCTCGTGCCCCAGGACAGGCCTGGAGTTTAGACGGTATGTTTTGTGTTTTATTTGATATTATATCATATGTTGTTTGATTTATCATTGATGATTATTGTTGTATAGTATTTGATGGCTTACTTGCTTTGTGCAGATGTGGGTCCGATGCCACCGGACAACTACGTGCCTCGTCAGGGACGGGCGATGGTGGTCGCCCATCCACCTGCAGTGGTACCACCTCCACGCGGTGGAGGATATGCGGCTCGTGGGCGAGGGGTTGGCCCTCGCGATGACGCCATAGATGGTGTCAGACAGACCTTTGCCCGGATCCTAGCTGGACTCCCTGAGGATGGTTGGAGAGACCTGGATCGGGATATTTTGCAGGGTTGTTTCGGTGCGCCGCCGGAGTGGCAGTCGCTCCTATTGAGGACAGCGGTATTCGTGGCGAGGCACAGGGATGGTAGACGAGATGATCCGGCAGGGCCGGCTCAGGGGAGGATACGTCTGCGGGATGATCCAGCGGGGCCGGCAGAGCGGAGAGTTCGGGCTCGCCATGACCCAGCGGGGCCAGCGGAGGAGGAGCCGGAGGAGGAGCCGGAGGATCCTAGGGATCCAGATGAGTAGATGATATTGTATCTGCCCCCAAATGCTGATGAGCATATGGGGAAGCATTTTTGTATGACAGATGTATATTTATTTTTTGTATATCGGGTGCTGAGGGCACTTATGACATGTTGACTATTTGGCTTATATATATATGTGGATATATATTTGGATATATTTTCTTGTATGCATGTGGATGCACCTTTGTCTTTTGTATATGCCCGTGGAGGCACATGTTATGTACTTGGATGCAGCATGTGTTTTTTTTTTTTTTTTTTTTTTATGTATGCCCGTGGAGGCAGATGTTATGCACGTGGATGCATTATTTGGTTGTTTGTTTTATGCCCGTGGAGGCACATGTTATGCACGTGGATGCAATATTGTTTTTTGTATATGCCCGTGGAGGCACATGTTATGCACGTGGATGCATTTTGTTTATGGATATGACATGATGTGACTGGTGTGCCAGTCGAGGACATTGTTGGCTATATTATCTGCTACACTATTGAGGTGTCTTGGGACATGTGTGAACGAAATGGATTCAAATTGTCTAACCATTTGTTTAGTGCACAGGAATTTTCTGAAAAGACAGGGATCGCGTACCTGGTAATCATTGTTGAGATGGGAAACTAGGAGCTGTGAGTCCAAGAAAACGTTGAGGTGACGGATGCTCATTTGGAGAGCAGCAGCCAGGAGACCGGTCACAGCATCGTATTCAGCTTGATTATTGGTAGCGGCACCTAAACATACTCCGTCAATGTGAATTAACTCATGTGAAGGGGAGTATATTACCCAAGCTGTGGAGGCGAGATTGGGAGACCAACGGCTTGCACCATCAGCGAAACCGACATGGCAGAGTGGAAGAGGCTCCATCTGTGGTCATGCAGAGAAAAACAAATATTAAGGTTTTTTGGATTTTTGTGAACAAAGAAAGTATGCCTATACTAAATTGGACGATGGTGTCCATCAGATTTTCTATGGGTAAAATCGTTTAAGGTACAACCCGTTGCGTGGGTTGCGTAGGGGATTGCCTTCTGAATCGGTCAGAATGTATGCCCCCTGCCCGAGGCAGGTGTTTATGATGTAGGGGCCTTGCCACATAGACACGAACTTTCCCTTTCCGGTTTTATCATGAGCTTGATCGTAAGCGAGGACAAGGTCTCCCTCAGAAAAGGTTCTTGGGTGGATGTGTTTGTCGTAACTTAGTTTCGATCGTTGTTTAGCTGCTTCCATGTTTTGAATGGCTGTGCGCCGATCTTCATCGGCCTGCTCTAGGAGTAGTAAACGTTGCTCGATCGGGGAAGTGTCCGGTAGGAGTTCAACGACGATATGTAAGGCTGGGATTTGGCACTCAATAGGGAGGACGGATTCGACACCGTGAACTAAATGGAAAGGGGTAAAACCGGTGGCAGTTTTGGTTGAGGTGCGGTAGGCCCATAGTGCCGGGAAAAGCATGTGGTGCCAATTGGATTTGTGCTTGTCTACAGTACGTTGGAGAATGGTCTTCAAAATTTTATTGATCGCTTCGACTTGGCCGTTTCCTTGGGGATAGTAAGCGGAAGAGAAATGGTGTTCAAATTTCAACATGGTTGATAATTCCTTCCAGACAGCATCTTCGAAGTGAGAGCCGTGGTCAGAGACTAGTTGCTTTGGCACGCCGAAACGAGCGATAACATGGTTGAAGAAAAACCGTGCTGCAGTGTCGGCTTTGCAATTATAGGTCGGCATGGCTTCTGCCCACTTGGTGAAATAATCTACAGCCACAACGATGTGTTTGTGACCGCCGGCTGACGTAGGGTTGCAGTCGAGGAAGTCGATGGCCCATTTGCAGAATGGTCCAACAGTGATGACTGGATGAAGGGGGGCGGGGGGTGTTCTTGCTTTGGGGGCAAAAAGTTGGCAATTCTGGCAATGCTTGACTGCGGTGATGCAATCAGTGAACAATGATGGCCAAAAATAACCGGCCCGAATGATTTTCTGGGTGGTGGCCATGCCGGAGAAATGGCCTCCGCAGGCACCGCTATGACAATCATTGAGGACTTGTTCTGCCTCACTATGGGATAGGCAGCGGCGTAAAATGGTATCAACGCCGCGTCGGTAAAGTACATCCCCTAACAAGAGGTATCGGGGGGCGTGGTGTCGTATGCGATGGCGTCCGTCACGATCGATGTGTGGTCGAAATTTTTGCGTATGAAGGTAAGTCAAAATGTCTCCGTACCAAGGGTCATCGGACGAAATGATGAAGATCTGCTCGTCAATCAGGTCCGTGTGGATAACGGGTGATGTTGAAGAGGATGGGAGATCAGTGATGAGGTGAGCAAGCGCGATGGCTTTAGTGCTTTTGGGAGTTCTGAAAGTGAGGTCATATTCCTGGAGGATAATGACCCATTTAGAAACACGACCTTGTAGGAGTCGCCGGGTTAGGAGATAGACCATAGGGTTGGAGTCGGCCACGACCGTGGTATGACTGAGTAGAATGTAGTGTCGCAATTTTTGTACGGAAAAGACTACAGCTAGGGCTAATCTTTCCTCGTATGGGTAACGCAGAGGCGGGCCAGACAAGGTCTGGCTGACGTAATAAATCACATGCTCTTGGTGGGAGGCATCTTCTTGGACCAAAACTCCGGACACAGCATATTCAGATGCCGAGACATAAAGGGTGAAGTCTTGAGAGAAATTCGGTGGGGATATCAAGGGGGCTTGTGCGAGAGCTTTCTTGAGGGCTTCGAATGCCGTGTCTGCTTGCTTATCCCAAACAAAGGGTATGTGGGTACGAAGTAAGCGTAAGAACCCGTGGACTTTGGTGGCATAATCAGGAATGAAGTGCCTAAGGAAATTGGACCGCCCTTGTAGACTTTGGAGTTGCCGAAGCGTGCAAGGAGGCGGAAGTTCTAAGATGGCTTTGACCTTCAGGGGATCGACAGTGATTCCGTCTTGGGAAACAATGAAACCCAACAACCGGCCTGCCGGGACGCAAAAGACACACTTGTATGGGTTCAAGCGGATTTTATATTTGCGACAACGCAGGAAAACTTGCCGAAGGTCGTTAAGGTGGTCTGATCGTTTTCGGGAACGAGCTGTGAGGTCATCAAGGTAGACTCGGAGGATATGCACCAAGTCGTGAAAGCAATAGGTCATGGCCCGCTGGAAAGTGGCACCAGCGTTTTTTAGGCCAAATGGCATGACGCGGTAGGCAAAGGTGCCCCATGGGGTGGTGAAGGCAGTCTTGTACTGATCCTCTTTGCGGATGTGAATCTGGTTATATCCGGAAAACCCGTCCATGAAGGATAGGACTTCATGGCCCGCACACTCATCAATGAGTTGGTTAATGAATGGCGTGGGGAAATTGTCTTTTGGACAAGCGTGGTTTAAATCACGGAAGTCAGTGCATACTCTAAGGGAGCCTTGCTTTTTGTTGACGGGAACGGGGTTCGACACCCAGGTGGTGTACGGAATAGGATAAATGAATCCTGCTTTGCGAAGTTTCTCGACCTCAGCTTTAACATCGGGGAGTTTGGAAGGATGAATGGGTCGCTGTTTCTGACGAACAGGGGGTACCTCAGGCCATGTATCAATGTGTTGTTCTATAATGACAGGGTCGAGACCAGGCATCTCGGTATAAGACCAGGCAAAGACATCACGGAACTCTTGAAAGAGATTTTTGTACGCCTGAGTTTCTGCTTGAGTGCAAGATGCGCCCAGCGAGATGAGCTCAGGTTTCCCTGGTATTGTTGAAATGTCTATCTGTATAGTGGGGGAAATGCTCGACATGTTCCCTTCTTCAAAGGCATCCGGTGCTGGGATGGGGTCCTTTAACCAATCGACCTTAATGGGTATGAAATCTTTCGATTCGACCGATAGCTGGTTGGATGCAGTGGATGTAGATGCTTCCGGAAGGAAGTACGAGCGATGATGCATATCATCCCAAGGGTAGTCGGGTGCAGTGAGTGTCTCCAAAATTTGCTCATTAGTATTGAAGTAGTTAGACCATAAATCAAGGGGTTCTGGTTTGAAAGTTGTTGAAATCATATATATTGTATTGACTTCTTCCGACGAGGATGATGGCGGGGGGTAGATCTCCTCGATTCGGGTAGGAGATATCTCCAAATCGACATTGTTTAACTCGTATAATGCTGCTCTATAGTCAGGGAGATCGGGACAATGGTGAGAGTAGTGGCCGTAAACACTGCATATGGCACAAGGATGGTTGGTGCGCAGTGTCTTGTCGCGAGGTTGAGGTGGTGGCTCAAGTCTAACGACTGGGATGCCGGCGTCATCGTCCAACATATTCATATGCTCTTGGAGTGCTGGTAACTGTGGGCATTGATGAGTTGGATGGCCTATCTCATCGCACAACGAGCATTTAGGGGGAGCTCGAAACACCGGTGGGGGTTTAACTGCCTTAGGAGGTGGTATAGCAGTGTATGGTTGTGGACCTCTGCCCCCAGTGGGCTTGATAGGAGGGGGAGGATTCGTTGACGACGAAGGGATATTGAGGCTAGGAGGAGGTGTCGTTGACGACGAAGGGATTGCGACACCAGGAAGAGGTTGATTTGTGGTAACAATAGGTTGTACCGGTTGGAGGATGACGTTTGGTGTCGGCGGTCGAACGGGAGGCGGAATATACCACACGGGTAATCCCAATGTTAACCCGGGTAGACTAAGGGTAGCCATAACCGGGGCGCTTACTACACCCGAAGGAGGAAATAGGAAGGGGATGGTGTGGATGGGTGTAACACCAATGTGACTGGGGATCAATGGTGGTTGACTACCGGATGTTTTTGTATTCTGTGAAAGAGTACAGAGGTTTGCGACTTGGGTCTCCGGTGACGGTGGTGGAATGGCCTGGAATGTAGAGGTCATTGGTGTATCTGAATAAAGTCCAGGTCCCAAAGAAGAGACAAAGGAGGTAGTTGCACTAGAAGTTGGTTGTTCAATCATGGGAAGAACATTTTCGGGTGCTGCGGGGGCATTGGGATCATAGTATGTGAGTTGGTCGATTTTGACCACGCGTCCCTCGTGGGGGAACATCATGGTGCGAAAAACGGATGAGGCGACCGCTTTCATGGCGTACATGTAATTGCGGCCGAGTAAAAGGTTATAATCGAGCTGGGCATTAATGACCTCTATGTCAATGAGCACAGTTTTCCCACCTAATTGGACGGGGACCTTGGGTAGTAAACCTTGAGGTTGAGCTGACCGGCCGTCCTAGGCCCGCAATGCAATGGTGGATTGCTGGAGAGTAGGGGATCCCAACTTCTGCCAAACAAATGTGGACATGGCGCATGTGGAGGCACCCTCGTCGATGATACATCGATGGATGACAAGATTCCGAATAGAAACAGAAACTTGGACTGCTATGGTGGAAGGCAGACGTGGTTCAGACTGGTCTAAATCAAAGGTCATCAATTTCGAATCATTTGGGTCAATCTCCCCAATGGCGGAAAGTAAAGTCTTGCGCTGAGTAGGACAGTTTTTCAAGACTTCTAACGCAGACATGGCTGCGGGAGATTGAGCTAGGTCATCTACGATGTTGTAATTTGACGCAGCCCGTGCATTGGGGTCGTTGTTGATACGGCGGAGTGGGAAACGAGGTGCTTTAGATGCGCCATCAAGTGGAAGAGGTGGTATCCGTAACGGCTGATCGATGGGATGAGCATTAGTATCCTTGTCGGCGGGGGGGGCTTCGGAGGTAGGGCCATACTGGTTCCGGCGGGTTTGGATATTGACGTCGGCAGTGGACATCATCAATAAGTGGTGAGTCCCTGAATCAAACATGGGTTGATCAGGAGCGGCGTAAGTGATTTGCTGTGGTTGTACGTTGCCCTGTGGGGGGGCTAACGGCTGAGTGTTCACCACTCCTTGTGTTGGAAAAGGGTTTTGTAGCACCAAAGGTTGTTGTTGAGGTGGTGGAGGGTTGGGTGGCGGCTGGGGAGCCGCCTGCCCTTGACGATGGGCGTCATCTGTCCATAGTTGTCGAGCTCGCTCCAGATGTGGACAAGCGTGGGTATAGTGGCCATAGACACCGCAAATAGAACAAGGATGGTTTGTTCGTAAATTAGCATTTTTGGCTTGCTTAGGTGGCCGATCAGGATTCTGTTGAGCAGGCACTGCGTTATTGTTTTGCGGAGGATGGGTAGGTTGTGGAGCTTGGTTATGGTTTTGGTTGTTTCCACAGTTACGTCCTCTTCCTCGGTTTGGTTGCCCACCCTGGTTGCGTTGGTTATTTTGGTATTGGGGCTGATGTTGTTGTGCGTACACATGCCCTTGAGCATTGGGGGGATTCTGGGGAGCCGCAGGTGCGGGAGCAGGTTGCGGTGGGTAATATGCAGGTGGAGCTGGAGGTGGTCCAGCTGCCTGTTGGGGTTGTTGGTACCCCTGAGCTGTTGGAGGTGCGAGATTAGCTGGTGCAGCTGGTTGTGGGTAATGCATCTGCTGTTGTGGGAACTGCATGGGGGTATGTGTGGTAGGTTGAGTATAGTATGTAGGAGGTACATATGCTGATGGCGCTTGCCCATAGCAATGTTGTGGACAAGAGGGCCCATGAATGTGATGGGTCTGGTTTGTTGGAGCATAAGAAGTTGTCGCTCCGGAACTGGATGTAGCCCTAGAGAGGTCTGGGGCAGGCATGGTGCTCACCATGCTAAAAGGTTTAGCTTGGGGTGTGATTTGGCCAATAATGCCATCGGCGGCATGAGATGCCCCCGGCGTGTCACTGCGTGAAGAGTCACATCGTGGGGCGTCTGGTATGATTGTGTATAAATAACCTGACTGGGCGTAGATGAGATCAAACTGTTGGGCTTTGAGGATGGCCTCTTCTTCAGACTGGGGTCTTTCAGATGCCACATCCTTCGCGATGAGTGGGAGGAGGGATTTTAGAAACCAATCTAAAAAGATACGGTCGTCTAACTTAATTTTGCAGAGGCTCCGACGTCGACGCCACTCATGAATGTGGTCAGTGATGTGGGTGGCCGTATTCTGTCTGCAAGACAGTAGGATCTCGACGCCCGCATCATAGCGGACAGGTAACTGAAAGAACTGTAGAAAGGTTGAGGCCAGGGAGGTAAAGGTGGCATGCGTCCCATGGGGTTGCTCAATATACCACTTGGCTGCAGAGCCAGTGAAGGTGCGATGTAAGAGCCGGAGGCGGACAGAGTCGTCCACTATGGAGTTGGAGGAACACCATAGGTGGAAGGACATGATATGGTTCTGGGGGTCTTCACCCATCTTACCCTCAAACTTAGGGATGTCAGAGGGGAGTTTGGTGGGCATGTGAGGCCAAGCAGGATCATGTCTGATGGGGTCATTTGTGAGCCTAGCTAAGTCTGGCAGGTTCAGACTCGCCATGTATGGTAAGCTAGCAGATGTGGTGACTGGAACTGGGATATGCCTAGTCATTGTGGTGTGGGGTCCAGTAGCACCTAAAGGTATGCTAGGTATGGAGGGTATGTGCCCTCCAATAGGTGTAGTCTGGTATGGGCCAGCGCCTCCAAGTGCAACATGGGTTACACTTGGGTTAGGAATAGCAGTGGGGATTCCTGGGATAGGGTTTGTGGGAACCAGAGGGGGTGTGACCCCTATGTTGGGCATGCCCATAACAGGTGGTGGACCTGTGTTGGGAATTCCTATAACAGGAGATGGCCCTGTGTTGGGCATTCCTAAATGTGGAGTGTTTCCCATATTGGGCATACCCAGGGGGGTGGTTGTTGCCGTGGACGGCACTGTAGTAGAAGGGTCTGTAGATGTCTCTCCTATGGTGCTGGTAAAGAGTGGATCAAATGGTGTTCCAGCCATAATGGTGGTTGGTGGTAACTCTGTGGGGTTTTTGGATTCTACCTCCAAATCAAATGTGAAGTGAGGTGTGTCAGAATCGGATGACTGTCCAGCTGATTGACGATGTGTCGAATCAAGGGATAAGGCCCTGCGTCCGTGACGTGGAGAGCCAAGTGGACTAAACTCTGGGAGTTCGCCCTGTAAACGACGAGAGCGTCTAAAATTCTCAATGGTGAGAATTAGGTTTTTGTGTGAAAAATGTGTTTAAGTATCAGGTGGTGATATATATATAAAAGACTCAAAACCCTAATGCAACCAAGGGTGCAAGAAGGGGAGTGAAAAAGAAGGCTCTCAGGCCAAAAAATCAACCTCAGAAAAGGCACTTATTCTAGCAGCTGTGCTACAATAAGTGGAGGAAAGCAACAAATGGTCAGAGTACCAACATGCAAACGGTTTCTAGAAAAAATAGGTGTAACTAGACCAAAGGTGGGTTGAATCATGCAAACACCTAACTAAAAGTATCGTGACTCAAACAATCGATATCCTCTGCAAGGTGATGAAATCCAAGTCAGACAATATGATTGTTGAGACAACGGCTAGATATCCCCCTACCGGGAGGGACACCGGGTAATCAATCCTAAAGACAGGCTACTAGGATACTCCGTTCATGACGCGTTGAGAAAAGGTAAATCTGTCGTTTGGTCCTTTGATCGCAATATCCCAATACAGGGATATCCCGAGAACTGCGAATGGTAGCCCTTCGGTTATTGAATGGATTTCGGTATTCCACTCAGGCTTCCGGAACCATCCTCGCGACTTCAACCCTCCTAAGGGAGAGGCCTTCCCACAAACCGGTTGTGACCGCGCCAAAAAGTACTAAGAGATTTTAGCTCCCTAATTGGACAACTTCTATGTCTCAGATGTAATAACTGAGGGGTGTTATTGGAACACCTATCCCCCCAATACTACCTAGCTACAAAGTTGTTTTAATGTTCCCCAAGTGGGGTTAAACGTGTGTTGAAATTAGGGTACGTTTTAAGGCTTAGTTCAATTAAGTGATCGAGTGAGTGCACGTGAGGTATTGTAAACTGAACTTGAAAGAAGTAAATGCTTTATAGGAAATTTTCAAAAAATAAAGGATCTTTCAAAAATAAAAAGCAAATATTTATGACTTCTTTCAATAATTGAAAACTAAATGCTTTGCAAAACTAACTCAAAAAATAAAGAATCTTTTGAATTCTGAAAGCAAATAATAGACTTCTTTAAAAGAAATAAATGGATTTCTTTTTTCAAGGAAATTGCTAAGGGCAAGATTTTAAAGAAGTAAACAGGAAAAAATTTAAATCTAGATAAAAATGCAGAAATAAGTCTTTCTTTTACTTTCTTGAAAAAATTTTAAAAAGATTTCTAGATATGCATTTTAAATAGTAAATTTTTTTTCAAAGCTGTAAAATATGCAGAATTTAATACTATAAAAAATGTTCTATGGGAAGAAAGTACAGTAAAAATTAATTTTTAAAATCGGAATGGCCGAATGAAAAAATCAGCAGCGCGGGTTTTGACAGAAAAGCCGCGATGGACTGCGCGGGTTTTGGTTACGCAGTCGCGATGGACCGCGCGAAAAATATCTGCGAAGCCGCGGTGTGCAGCGCGCAAATAGGCCGCGAAGTCACGGTGGACCACGCGGAAAAGGGGCGCGCAGTCGCGATGTGCAGCGCGGTAAATGACCATGATGCCGCGATGTGCAGCGCGGAAAACGACAAAAAAGCCGCGGTGAACCGCGCGGAAAAAAGGCCGAAAGCCGCGATGGACCGCGCGACTGTCAAGCTAAAAACCGCGAGGCGGAAGCCGTGCACGGAAGCCGAAAAACGAACCCGAAAATCAAGAATTCCGGGCTGTTAATGGCAATAGATGAGGCCAAAACTTAGAGCAGCAATGGATCTGCTGTCTAAGATGGCAGATCTATGGATCTAAAGGTTAAAAACTAATAAAAAACTAAGATTAAAAGCAAAACTAGAGATCTATTGTTCAAAACCCAGCGGAGTCGCCAAAAACTGTTGGCCCGGTTTTGCAACCAGGCTTAGTGCTATGGGCACCTGCTAACTAGTAGCAGCAGTTTCAATAGAAATAAATAACAATAAACTAAATCTAAACTAAACTAAACTAGCATGTGCATTTGAATTAAGGAACAAGAACAAGAAAGATAAAAAATAATTTTTTTGTATTGACAATGGGGCAAGCAAATGCTTGCAAGTACAATACCTCCAAATGATGAAGGTTGTTGAATGGCTCCAATGGTGAGCAGCTCCAATCTCCAATGGGTCCTTTCTCCAAGGTTGCTACAATGGCTAAAATGCTCAAGGGAGATTTCAGTAGCATAAGGATGAGATAATGGATGGATGTGAAATGAGGAGCCCCTACCACCTTTTTATAGGTTTTGGTGGTGGGGAATACCATTTGTGGTTTTGTGGAAACCAAATGGTATTGACCAACATGGTTTAGGTACTTTTCCCTCATTTTTCCCTTTTTTTTGAATAAAATTAATATTTTTATTCCCTTTTTAATATTTTTGGGAATTTGGATCCTTTTTTAGGGTTTTTTATGCTTTTCAGGAAAAATAATCTTTTTTAATGGAAAAAGGGGTGTACTAAGGTCTTTTGGTGACCTTTTGTTGGTTTCAGAGGCTCAGATGGTGGAAAAGTGGACAAATGGGTCATGTGAATAAGGGAATGAGCTAGTGAGCACTTTTTAGGTGTTAACAGTGAGGTGTGGGTAAGTAAAGGCAATGATCCTTACACCCTATTCTTGCTTAGAATCTCAATGCATTCATATGAAATTATATCATGCCATTTGAGTATGTCGATTGTGAGTTTAACAACCAAATCAAGTGAGGATCGGTGGTCCTGATTATGGTAATGCATGTTATATGAGATAATCATGATTAAGTCATAATATGATTGAATGCATAGTACTCATGAAACAATGCCAGGTGGCATTGAGTGGATGTGCATTAAGAGATTTTATAAATCTTGTATTTAAGCATTGAGTGAATGCATATGAAAAACTTGAGTAAATGTTTTGAATATGCATGCATGTGGGAAGCTACACCTGATGAGATGTATTGTGTGCATGCATGATTGTGATATATGTATATGTCTCATTATAATTGAGCAATAGATGAAATGATGAATTAATGATAATTTTGAGATCATTTCATGAGCTGCTATGAATGCAGGGGAAGAATTGCATGAAGGTAGTCATGATTGACAGGCTTCCAGAGTGCTCTGTTGGAAGGACAGATTTGTATAAATGATATGGCTATAAATTAATGAGCATTTAAAAAATTTAAGTTAATTGCATAAATGATGTGACTGTACCTTGCAATTTTAGTATGATAATGATTTACATGAAGTAAATGAGTTTGTTATATTGATATGTTAACAACTGGAAGTGTTTGAATTATGGAATGTTATAATTCTGGAAATGCTTCAGTGAATGTTGCAGCAATGAAATATTATATGCATGGAGACTTACACAGTGTTTGGCTGATTGAAGTTTCAGATTTCAGGTAGATTGTTCTAGGCATGGCAATGTGGGTAAGTCCATGATGAAGGCTGGAGTTTACCATGTGCAAAAGCCAAAGGTTATGAGAAGATTCTCATGGGTGTGAAATTCAACTTATGAATTAAACAAATATGAAAATATTCTCATTTAAGTTTATGAGAATAATATCATGGTTGCAAATCTAATTTCTGTAGGGAACAGATTTGGAAATTCGATTTAGAGCTTATGAAAAGGAATCTCATGGTTGAGAAATCTAAGCTCTGTTAGAAAGAAGAATTGTAAATCTCAGATTTGTAAATTTTTCAGATTTGAAATATTGCTAATAATTGCTAATGACTGTTTGGCTTATGTAAAATTGTGTCAGGAGGACATGTTGTAGGTGGATGTTCATGTATGGTAGGAAACATAAATCCATAATGGACAGAATGGTGCCACTTACAAGAGCCAAGCAAGATGAGGATAGCCTCATGGCTAAGAAAATCAATTTCTGTAGTAGACAGAGTTGCAAATTCATATTGAATTTAATTATTAGTACCATTGATTGGTTATGGAACAATCACATTTGAACTTTATTGTTAAATGTTGCTGACTGTTTGGATGTTTGAGGAATGTGTCAGGAAGACACGTTGCAGGAAGACCATGTGAGAGGGTCTGCAGAAACCAAACTTCATGGGAAGGGATTCCATGATTTGGAAATGGGTTTCGGGTAAAACGCCATTAGACATTATTAATGTCTCATCTGCACTGCATGATTGGTAAACAATATGAGTGAGATGATAAAGATTATGTCAGTAAGACATATGAGGGTTATGTAACATCAAAAGGAGTTGGGATGGCAAACCGAGGGACTGTCAACTCAGAGAAGGAGCCCCCATTCCTCATTAATCAAGAAGGACTACATTTGCAGATGGATTTAAGTGTTATGTAAACCTTGATATATATATATATATGTGTGTGTGTGTGTGTGTGTGTGCAAGTCTAATTGTTAGAATTACTATGTAGAGCATATTCCATTTGTTTATATTATTCAAACTGCTTGAAGTATGATTAGGACCTGCATAGTTCACATCAGTAAGCAGTGCACGCCTTTCTGGTGCTGAGTTATGTTAGGGATGCCAATATTGACTACGACCTAAGGGAATGGACGCATTCCTGGTGTTTCAATGTTGGATAGTGAATGTTATGAAATATGTTTACAGTTTTGGAGTAGCAATACTGATGAGCTTGCTTATCCATTTTGTGTTGACAGTTTATACATATGAAATTTGGTGCTACACATTAAAGGAAAAAGTGAAGAAAATGGTACTCAAGTGGATTGTATGAGCAGTGGTAACCTTTGTGAAGTGTGAGTGGGTATCATGAGGTCATGATAGCCTGCAATTAAGAAAGTCACCTAAAGAGTTCCTAAAGGGAATCGCCGGTTTGCACAAGAGAAGGAGTGCCACCCTTGTGTGGGTGAAGAATTGTTATGTGCATTGAGGGATTGTGATACATGTGAAAGGCTGAGGCAAGCCTAAGGAAGAGTAGTATAGCCTTAACCTATAATGGTTGGTGGTGTAGTTACCTTCCATTGGCCAATGACCCAGACGGATGTGCTGGCTCGGTAATGAAGAGGGCCAACCAGGTATGGGACTGGTTGGGCACCACCAAATGCTTGGTAAATCTAGTCGGCGTGAAGGTGTATTGGTTGAGCATTAATTATCTGATGTTTTGGAGTAGTCTACATGCTAGCCAAACATCCTAGTCCACAAGAGGATCCCAAGGCTTGTAAAGTAAAAGCAGGACCCTATGGACCAGAGAGGAAATGCACAATATAGATAAGTATTCAATTTCATTTATTTCTTGTTTGGAATAATGAAAATTTCAAGTATAAGTCTTGTAACAGTTAAGCTGATGCACTATTGTTTCTTTGTTGGAAACCTTGGTCATACAAGAAGCAAGGACCTTGAAAGAACTATAAATTGCTTGGTAAATCCAGAGAGTGACTGGTTGGGCATTGATGTTGTGGAGCAGCCTGCGTGCTGACCAAACATACAAGACTATTTAATGTTGTGGAGAATCCTACATGCTGGCCAAACATACATGATTATTTAATGTTGTGGAGCAGCCTGCGTGCTGGCCAAACATACAAGACTATTTAATATTGTCGAGCAGCCTGCGTGCTGGCCAAACATATAGGACTATTTAATGTTGTGGAGCAGCCTGCGTGCTGGCCAAACATACATGATTATTTAATGTTGTGGAGTAGCCTGAGTGCTGGCCAAACATACAGGATTATTTGATGTTGTGGAGAAGCCTGTGTGCTGGCCAGTTATACAAGATTATTTGATGCTGAGGGGTAGCCTGTGCGCTGGCCAGACATCCAAGTCCATAGGCGATTCCAAGGCTTGTAAAGCAAAGAAGGACCCTATGGAATAAAGTGGAGACATCCAATGCAGATAAGTATTTGGTTATCTTGTAAATTCTTTCTTATGAATATACATGTGTATATGATTTGGTTATGACTTCCTAATCTCTTGTTTAGAGATAAATCCTATGAAATAAACTAAACATGTGAATTGATTCAATGTTTGAGTGTAGGTATTGTTGGAAGCAAGGACTATGCAAGTACCTTAAGGATGCATGTGGACATGTGACTATTTAAAAAGTTTAGCTTGAGCAACAATAAAAGATGGTGCTAGTGGGACTGTGTGAGTCCTAGCAGCCAAGAGTTGTAGACACTCCATGGTTGAGAGGTCTAAAATAGACCATAGACACTAAGTGTCATAGCTAAGAAGAGTTGGTCAAGCATTCACGTGGAAGTGGAAGAGGCTAGGAGCATGAAAACCACAGTGGTGGTGTGGGTTCCAGAATGGAACAAGACTAAGAGAAGAAAACTCTTACTGCTCTCTCTTTCCTTTTATTGATGCATTTATAAAAATAGAAAGTTGTTGAATACATGCATGGATGAAAGTAGAGTGTGTTTATTTGTTTGAAATAAATTGTGAATGCTGAAGTAGTTAATTCCCTGTGAAAGAATGGACATGAATGAGCTCATGTGCCTGTTGGGAAAGCATGAAAAGTATGACAGTCTCATGGATAAAGCATGGGATTTCATATCAATTGGGAAGCTAATTGACTAAATTATTTTAATGTTATGTTATGCTTGGCCTAACAAAATTATAATGATGAATTCCACAGGTGGGGAAGTGAAACTAATTTGTGGCATTTGTTGCAAAGCAAGTGTTGCTTGTAAGCAAAGTGAGAACCAGCTGCGCACAGTGGCCATGGCAACAAACCATAGGTTGTTGGAATTGGCTGAAAGTCTTCTTCAAACAATTGCCAAGACCCAAGAAAATCTTCGAGAAATGCTCAAGATACAGAAGAGGCAGAATGAGATGAACCACAAGGTTTTGCAGAACTCTATTTGTCTGCAAAGAGAGGTAAAAAACATTATGAGAGCAATCAGTAAGGAAAAGGAAAGTGGATCAATGATGAGGCATTCGTCCAATCGGTCCATTAAGAAACATTCCAAGCATGAAGACTCAAAGGAAATTGAGCAGGTAAAGATGAAGCAACCAATGAAATGTTGGAAATGTGGAGGACATCATTGCCTCCGCAACTGCCCAACAAGGGAACCTCAAGAGGGTAGGAACCATAAAGTTTTCAGACTTGTGGATGAGCTGAAAGGTTAGAACTAGCAGGAGAAGCTTGTGGAATCCAAGGACTTGATCTTGAAAGTTCAAAGTAAAGGATAGAATGTAGGGCAAACCTGTAATGTTTTGAAAAATTTTGGACATGTAAATTGTATATGTATTCCAAGTATTGGAACACCGAGGACGGTGTTATTCTAAGGGGGAGGGGATTGTAATACCCCATTTTGACCCTTAGGATATATTAGCTTTTATTGTAAATACTGTATACATGTGATGTATGTTTTCCTAGCGTGAAGCTCAAGGCCAAGACCCTGCTAGTGGAAGCCCGAATTTTATTTAAAAGGCAAGTATTAGACATTATGTCACTCATGTGCTATTTAGCCATGGAACATTGTAAAAATGATGTAAATAAACTTCATGCAATAAAATACCAAAACTGACTATGGAGGCAACGAAGGAGAAGGGGCCATCTGTATCCACTAGAAAGAGGTGAGAGGGCTGTGGGATTGAACTATAGGCTGCCATATGTCACCTTGAGAACCCATTTGACTTACCTTGCTGACATTTATTTCTGTTGTAAGGAAGTGGTTGAGGAATTCAGTCCATGGCTTCAATGGAGCATGGGAAGCATAGAAATTCGTAGGGAAGAGTATGGGCTCTGTTTTCTTGTACCACAAGTCACTCTACCTCATGGGGATTGATTCTTCCTCATTCCCAATCCATTGTGGATCATCCAACAAGAGTTCCATCCAAAAAAACGAATGCCAAACAGTGAGGAAAAACCAGAAATCGCAACTGTGAAAGAACCCACGTTTTGAAGAGCCATAAACGCCTAGATTTGGTATTTAACAGTAAAATCCAATGGGGGATCCATAGATATGAACCTTGGGGTGAATTTGGGAGCATTAGATACACCGAAATCCATTGGAAAACCCAGTTTTGATAGCCCAGAGAACCAGTGACAGGATTGAGTTATTCGTTGACAGAATGGTGAGAAATCCAAGTGTGGATGTTTGAACAGAGGACTGGATTGCTTGAATTTAGCTTGAGATGTCTATAGCTCTATGGTTGAGCTCATTAGCTTAGCATCCTCCTCATTTGTCTTCTGTATGCTTGATAAAACCAACTGTGTGTTGGCTTAGCATAGTTGTTGAGTGAAACCATGGTTGTGAGTGAGCCCATCTAGTTCCTCCTTAGTGGATACACAACCCAACTCGGGGGTGATCTCTCAGCTGAAAGAATACAGGTTGGACAGAGATCTATGGTTGGGTGGAACGTTGTTCTCACATAGGCAGTCGTTTGGACAACTTCATCTCCCAGATAAGTGTTCTCTATGATTTAAATTATATGCATTATGTTTCTTACAATGTGTTAATTCAGAATGATAATTGTTCATGTTAATGGAATTGATATGAATTCTATGCATAGCATGAGAATGGGATGGATTCTCTGCTTGTTGATTTATCATTTGCTTGAGATAAATATGCTGATGCATTTCAGTTTGTGTGTGCAATTGTGCTTATTTCCGCTGTGTATATATTGATTATGTATTTGCACACATAAATTTTTAATTGTTATGAATTTCTTAGCAATGAACAGGGTTGAGATTGCCAAAAGGCCCAGTATGTCACTCATGTTTCCCTCCCTTGCACTGGATTGATGGAAGGGGACATGACAGGCTTTCATATTTGTTTTCAACAAATGCATCTTCTCACTATAGTCTTGATTGATTTCTTCATTCATCCAGTAGTTGATTGATGATGGTAGCTTTGACAAACTGGCAATCAAGATCAACAAAATGATATCTTTCATCCATGGTTGCAATTGTTGAACAACACACGTTCAAAGTCATATGGAAACTTGAATGGCATTCGTCGGCTGATCACTCCTTTCGGTAGAAAGAAATATTGGATTCAACCATGATACAATGTAAATAAAGACGTACAATATCCTTAATAGATTCGAGCTCAAATCGGAGGGTCAAGTGGATTCTTTGATTGGTAGCTAATGGCATCACAACGAACTGATTATCAATGGGACATCACAATTCGATCGATTTACTATTGCCAGCAAGTCTCTGACAGGTCCAATAAATGGCCAAAGTAGTTAATGTTTAGACATAAAATAAAATAGGTCGACTTCTGCAAGCCGACGTGATTGGACCATCATTGTGGTTTTTGAAACTTGGTCGACTGCCAGGTTATTGTTGACGGGTTAGTGTACGGAATCGCAATGGCAGGGCTCCTCCATTAGATTGAAAAGTTATGCATATAAAGAATGAATACAGAAATCGCAGAGAACATCTTTCATCAACCAACCATTTCGATATCACTTGATGTCACTTTATTTTAAAAAAGGTCAGAAGTGTATATGGTCGGGTCGAGTTAGCCATGATTCTCGCAAAATCTAGAGGATTTTCCAGCTTTTCCATTAGAGGTACTCGCACAGGCAAAAACCCAAAGTGATTTTCCCAAGGCACTTGAGCTTTTTCTTTTATCATCTCGTCCATGTTCTGCACAATATACGTCGTCATTAGATCTTGAAAGCTTGAATATGGGTTGAACCTGCACTTCCAACATTTGGCGTTGTTGCCTCTTTCATGCGGTCTGGGTGACAGCAGCAGCGCATTGGGAGTTGGCTCGAACCTGGTAGAAATTGTGAGATCTTCATTAAAGAATCCGCAAGAAATATAGAAGATTGCTCGTGTACCTTGTTTATGTTGCTTCTCTTGGCGGTTGATGCTGCAAAAGAAAGAAAAAATGTGAGATGTTTCAATCATTCTCTCGGCTGGAGTCTCCGTCAAATGAATTTTGGCAAGGATCAATTGTTAAAGATATGTCGTTGCATGGGGCAAAAGTGAACTAGAGGGGCATTCCTAGATACAGTTGATTCAAACCTCGAATGAGATAGTCAAGTCCGATTCCAAATGTGCGAAATCAAATAATGTAACCGTCGATGATAGATGACTCCAAATGTGCATCATCAAATAATGTAACTGCCGATGATAGATGCATTTGGTTATTTAATATTGTTGCACATCGATGATCATCTATATTCTCATGCTGCAAAGTCTGGTCAACAAGATGGTATATTTAACAAACCGATGCGAGTTATAGAGTGCTAAATGCATGACGTTTCAGATTGATTTTTGTTTTTATCTTTTTCCAATGAAAAGATAGATCGTATTAATCTGTCAATCAACGAGTCTACTTCATATTAGCCGCCAATGATCCTCCAGCTGTTAGCATTTTGTAAATATGAACTCGTCTTTAATATGTACATTGATCAATCTTAAGTTGACAACTATGTTGTCGACCAAGAGCAAATTGAGTCTGGCCATCACTTCAAAAGTTTGTGAGTCGATAGTCGACTAGAAAAGATCAGTTAATAGGGTGCAGTCGACCAGCACTTATCCTGACTATGAAAGATCAGTCAAAACCTTGCAGCGACAATGCAATGAAAGAATTGGGTCGTGGGAAGTTGGTCAGTTTGCGGTGCAGTGGTCGAGCAGGTCTTTGCAGTCGATGACGACATGGAGGAAGTCGACTGGTGCAGTCGGTGGTCGATGATACTTAGTCAAATGTTGACGGCCGGTGCAAGTGGTTTTCATATGGTCGAACCTCTCATTGTCGATGAAATTATGGTCGATGCCCCTCTGATATTGAATGGTCGACTATTGCCCAATAGTTGATGAAGTCGTCGACGGTGGAAACTAGTGGCAGAAGTTAATGTGAAGAGAGTTGAGAAGTTGTCATCCTAAAGCCCGTTCATTGACTTTACTTACCTATCTCCTAATGCAACCGACTTTTTGCTTGATCTGGGTCCATCAAAATATTTTATGGCTTTGCTTAATTTTGTAATATATTTTAGTCAATTTTAACTTATGTCCGTAAAGTTACAAGTGTTTGCATTTGGTCGAATCCCGAGCTCGTCGATATGTTGGTCGACATATACAAATTGTGGTCGATGCTTACATCTGGGTCAAGAATACCTTTTCCATATTTAAAATATTATAGTACGGTCGATACTTTATCATCGACATATTAAAAGTCATATGATCGGTATAGTTGATATTTATTGGTTGTTTCTTAAATATATGGTCGAGGTGGTAGACACATCATTTGCTCGACAAATATTTTTTTTTAAAGTCAACCAACCGTCAATGGATGTGATCGACATAATCGACTAACTGTCAACCATTTCCCACCAGTCGACCAAATAACCCAACCGACCACGTACAAGTTGACTGCCGACTAATTACACCATCGCCCAGCTATGCCCAGCTATGCCGCCTTCTCCTGTTACCACATTTCTCATTCTTGAGCAGTCGACCATTTCTTAGTACACATATATAACTCAACGCTGGCTACAATATCTCGCCCACATATAAATTTATGATCTATAATCAATTGAAGATGACTCTCGACTAATTAGTATTGACACAACTACATCGACCATATTTACAATAGAATGACTCATCGAACCGACCATAGTTTACAAAAAAAACAATGTCGACAACCTTTACTAATAATGACCATAAGGTCGAACAATTTCATATTGACGGGACAACTTTTATCAACCAACTTAGAGTTCTGTCGACTTCTTGTCACCATCTATGATATTCAACTCCATCCAGAAATGTGATGGTCGATGAGTCGACTAATTGTTCCAGTCGGAAATGCATTTGATCATCTGGCCATAGTCATCCTTTGTATTACTTCAATATAAATCGAGTACAAGATTGCTTGGCGACCAATACACCGATTGCCTTCGACCAAATGGAGAATGAATAAAGTTGATGTTGGATGCACAGAGATACATAATTGAAGGATGTCAACCATATGTTGTTCATGGATGAATGTTCAAGTTGCCGACTTATTGAATGCATGAAAACTTTTATGTGAACATGTCGACTATTCCATCCTTCTCGTCGACGCAGACAATTTGTTAGTCGATATTGAGTTTTTCTTTTTTTAGCTCTATCGACTGGGGCATCCATAAAGATCACTTGAATGTAAGAAAGCAGAACTAACCACCATAGAATAAAGAAGTCATAAGTAAGTCGACCCTCGACCACATATATATGTCGACTATACTTTCCCCGACCTCGACCGATATCATATTTTGTATTATATTTTTTTGAATCGGTCGACGGGATATTAAGACTGGTCGATGTTCTAAGTCAGTCGATTGATAAGTTCGGTCGAGCCATTATGATGGTCAACTTATTTGGTCAGTAGTAGATGGTAATAGGAAATACAAGTGTCATTCTCATATTTTGCCTGAACAGTTACAATAACTGTATTATGATATAATACCGTAGTTACCTTTCTACTTTGACCATAGAAACACTTGGCCTACATATTAATAAGTTAGTATTTCGATTTGCAAGATCCTGAGTTATTTCTCTTCAGTTTTAAAGATTCCTTTTTGAAGATTTCAAATTGTATTAAATTGTTTACAATGGTCATCATGGTTGACAAAGTATTCAAATATTATTTTTTTAGTCGGACCAAGTCGCTTAAAAGTCTGTGTCAATATTTTGGAGAGACAAGTCGATATGTTTTTGGTCGAAGTTCAATATGTACAAGTTGTAATGCTTTTTGGTCGAAGTTCGACATCCATCTTAGGTCATTATAAATTATGGTCAACATGTACTCGTTGCCTGTGCCTACGTTTTTGTTCCTTCTAACTTTCCTCTTTTCCTAACGACGTTCACTTTTGCCCCTCAAGGGGCAAATGCTAGTAAATAATACTTTCCCAAGTTGTGAAATTGAAACTTCAATAAATATTCATACTTTTTATGAAATCATATTTAGTAATATGGACACAAGTACTTTATATACTTAACATAATATTTTAAATAAGTTAATAAGAAATTTATGTTTTATTATAAGATTAGGGAAGATATTTTAATAATTTAATTTAATTGAGTTAAGAACATTTTTCACACAAGAAAAAACTATATTTGTTATATCAATGAAATCAAAGTATACATAAAAAAATAGTCCATCCGAAACATTGCAATACACTTTCGATGTCCATAACTTAAAGGCAAAAATCATATCAACCTCTAACTACAATACTATCTACATACACTCCATCTAAAGTCAATATATACAGAGAAGGGAGCAAACCCTTTATAGTTTTCCAAAAATAAATAAAACCAAACTACACTAAAATCTACAAAAAGAAACACAATGGTTCAACTTTTTATAAAATAGGCATTGAATGCTAGAAAAGATTTGTTACTCTATGTAAATTATGCCTTTCAGACAAGCTAATCAAGGAAAATTTTAGGGGCAGAATTTATCCCATAGGCTAATTTTTGAATTTTTTTTCCAAAAAAGTTGGTCAATTTCCATTTTTTTCTAAATTGATTTGCCCAAATTCCATGGGATATTTTTTTTTCTCTAAATATCGCCAAATTTGACCATAAACTATATAAAAACATTAGAAATTTGAATACTTTTAGAGAAATACTTCCCAATATTTTATGTTTGGAAATTTAAGAATTAATAAGATTCGCTTATGTTTTTACACTTAAAAAAAATTATAGATCCTTAAGATTTTCCTTGAAGCTATTGCTTTTTTTGATAGTAAATATGCTTCCATATTGAATTCTCTGTAAATGTGTTGAAAATGTAAACATGTAAAAGACTCATGCAACATCCTGATTATGTTCTTCCACCCTTCTAACATGTTTACATGCAAATGACCTTGTTTAAGAGCCTAATCAATTACCACTATGGAATCCCTTGCTACTTGTAAACGAGAAACAAGTTTAATGTGAGAAATATAAAGCAAAACCCATAGTGCTAGTAATTCAGCCTTAGTATTTGAGCTAGGGCTACAACCCATCCACATTTTATAGATAAGACCCTCTTCCAAAAACAACAACATCCCTGCACCCCCTCTCATTTGATTGTCTTGTGGGGCTCTATCAAAATAACCTATGAGGATGTTGCTCGAGAAAACTAGTGCACTAATGTTTCTAAATTTTGTAGACCTGGGACTCACATTCCACACCTTGAAAGCCCCAATACAGGACAATATAACCCTATGAGCATTTATTGGGGCATTGTCAAACAAAACCTTATTCCTATGTAGGCAAATGGCCCAAATGACAAAACATTGAAACTCTTTATAGAAAGGAGCTGCAGTAGCCCATGAAGAAAAACTAGTAACAAAGGACTGATCATGCCATGTCCCAGTAGTCCCAAGTAGAGATCTTACCTCCCTCCATACTAACTTGGAAAAAACACAATGCACAAAAAGGTGATCAATAGACTCGTCATCCTTGTGACAAAGAGCACATGCACTAGAACCAACACCCCCCCTCTCTTAACAAAATTGTCCCAAGTAAGAACCTTATTTTCCAAATCCAGCCAACAAAAAAGATTGATCTTCAAAGGGAATTTCCAAGACCATAAACACTTATACCACCAATTGACAAAAGCTTGGGGACATGGATGTGACATCTCCATTCGACGCATTCCAGGACCAAACCAAGGAGTCCTTTGCTTCACCCAAAACAATACCACAGCACTAAAAACCCCTGATGAAACCAAACCACTCATCATGCAATCCCCCTGAGCCTTAAATCCAAGCACTAACACTACCTGTAGAGAAAAATAATTACTCTATTATTTCCTTACCTGAGATAAGTGGAAAATATCCTTTTCCTTGAGCACATTAACTAGGGCATTAAACAATTTAAAGAAACTAACATCTCCAATGAAAAGCTCTTAATTAAAACTTAGAATAAAAATAAAAATAAAATTATAAAATTTTAATATCCAATTTTGAAATTTCTACAACTACTTCTAACTTTTAAAAATTATAAAATATATTGTGAACTAAAAAATTGAAAAGAAAAATTAATCTAAAAAACAAATCACATAATTAAATTCACTAACTAAAAACATTTCATATACTCCTATTAGAACACTAACACAAAAACATTTCATATACTCCTATTAGAACACTAACACATTTGGTACAAAACCATAAACATCTCATACACATTTTCTCTAAAACCATATACAAACCCATAAACATCTCATACACATTTTCTCTAAAACCATGTGCATAGCATGCACATTTTTAACAAAACCACGAAACATCTCAAAATTTTTTTCTCTAAAATCACGTGCATAGCATGCACCATTTTAACAAAACCACGACACATCTCATGTTTTTTGAGATGTTTTTTTATTTTCTTACTTTTGCAAACCATTGATATTCACATATAATAATCGTTTTTCCACTTCATCATGTTTGTTTGAACATATATTTTCAACAATTCCTATCTCAATCATCATCAATGACAAAATAAAGTTAAAATTACCATTACTACTTATCAATTTCTCTAAAATTGTGAGTATTTAATTTTACAAAAATAAATATTATAACCTGTAAATGTGATTACCATTTAAATATTTATCAATTTAAATATGGATAATTTGTAAATGTGATTACCATTTAACTACTTATCCATTTCTTTAAAATTTTAAGTATTTATTTTTAAAAATTATAAATTCTAAAAATGATTATTATTTAATGTCTTTTCTAAAATGTTTTAGAATACAATAAGAACTTTAAATTTAATTACATGATATCTATAAATTTAATTAAAAGATTATTAAATATATATATATATATATATATATATATAGATATATAGATATAGATATATATATATAATGTTTCCAAAATTATATGATACTTTAGGTTATTAACACAATTACTTAAATGGACGAATACAGATCTGGTTCTTGGAGCGAAATTTTTGCTGTGGCTTGGGCGGCCAGGGCTTGGCCCAGCCGCCCCTCCTTCCCTGTAGATTGATGTTTCCTTGCAGGATTCCTGAGACGGCGTGCGGTGGAGGCATCGCAGGTTCTGGAGCATAAGGTGTCTGGCCGTTTTCTTCATCAGTAGTTGCTGGCTGAGTTAGCCGGTTTGGGAGATTCAGAGTTTGCTGCTTGTCCACAGACTTGGATCTGTTGTTTCTTCTGTTGAGGGTTTCGGTTTTGAGCTGAAGACGTCTTGCTTTCTTGGTGGCCAGTGGGGGTTCTGTCTCAGGGTTCGTGTGGCTTTGCCATTGATCTTGAAATGGTGGATTCCCGGCGCAGGGCCTCGTGAAGATTTCAAGATGGATCTAGTTCCAAGGGCTTCCCAACCACCTGGAACGCTGAGGTTTGGACGGAAATATTAGCGAACAACGAGGCGAAGGCGCTCTGATCTTTTTAAGCAGGATGAAGGAAGGGAAGAAGATGCATCAATGAAAATTACGTTTCATTTCTTGATTTTCTTGATTTCAGATTCTTTTCGATTCCAGTTTTACAGAAATCAAAGCGCGCTCACGCTGCATTCAGTGACTTCGGTTTATGGGACTGGGGAACAGTCGCAGAAGCTATGGCGTTGCTCCTCTGGGTTCTGGCATTTTTATCAGTTGGGTTACAGGATAGCGGAGCTTCTGCAGGCCTTAAAGATAACCAAAGTGAAGCTCTACGACTTCCTGAAGGCGTTTGCCAATACAAATATTGAGCTCGTGGTGGGTATTGGGAATGGGTATGTGGCGGGGCTTATGGACACGCAGGCGGCTTTGTCTTGGGTTTCGCAGAACATACAGCCTTATCTGAGCAGTACCAAGATCACGGGGCTCTCGGTGGGCAATGAGGTCTATACGGGCGACGACGCTGCGCTTAAGGCGAACCTGGTGCCCGCAAAGCGGAGCATCCGGCACTGGTGAGTCTTGGTTTGCTCCGATATCAAAATCTCGACGGCCCATTCGCTCTCTGTGCTCTCCAACAGCTACCCGCCCTCAGCTTTTTTTTTTTTTTTCACAGGCCTTTTCTTCGAGACATTGAGGACCGGATGGAGCATTAGCCTCTGTTTTATTAGCTTCATTAGTTCTGTATATGCTATTATATACACGGGATGTATGGACACCCTATTTTAGCTGTTGTTTGGATCACATTTTGCATTTTTTATCTTTGATATATGTAGTCGGTTATAGGAGGGTTGTTTGGACAGTCAATTACTCTGTTTTGATTATGTATGGGACACTAGATGGTCATATGGTCATATGTGACAGTTTTTGTAGTTGGATATATGTGGACTGTCTTGAAGTCATATGGGACAGATTATTTGTGACAATGTAGGGATCCTTGTGATCCTATTACATGTGCAGAATGTAATTTGTTCAACTATTTGAAATAAAATTACGACTTTTTCCAAGGAAAAAAAAAAAACACAATTACTTAACTTGTAGCTCATAAATATCGATAAATAATGACAAACTACCATATTATAGATAAAAAAATTGGTATAAAAATTCGCAAATATAACTGTAAGTCCAACCCCCTTTACAAAGCAAGTCTTGGAGTGGTGGGGCCTGGTCCTGGCTCGGCCTCCACTTTCTCGACCACCTTGATCCTTCTAATTGCAGGTGGGTCCCTCATGGACTCGTTGTTAGTCTCGATAACACCACTTGATTACATGTCGATAGACGCAGATGGAAGTAATGATGATCACTAAACTAAAACCCACCCACAATAAAATAAAACCCACAATAAAAACTCGCTTGCAATAAAAACCCACCCTAAAAACTTGCAGTAAAAACAACTATAAATTGTATATTTTGAATTATTATGTTTATTTAACTCACATTGTTTGTTGTTAGGAGCTTTTGAGAGCATGCTACTCTTTCGAGTCTCTAGCTATGATATAAACATGATTATGATCATATTCTTTCGAGTCTCTAATTATGCTCTAAATATGATCATGCATCATCATGTGAATGAATGGATGGAAATTTAAAATTTAAATTTTATTGGGTTTTGATATAAATGTATGTTGTTTTTAATTGAAAATTATAAAATAAAAATAATGTATGAAAATTTGATTTTAAAAAAAAAATTATTCTTAAATATACTAGAAATGTGTACGAAATATGTAAATATTTATAATAAACAATTTAACTTTAAATGAACGTGAAATTTTATTGCATCCAGAGTACTCATTGTAACGTAATATAACGTTACCGGAGGTTGGGCGATGGAAGGAGGAAGGTGCAACGGAGGTTTTTGAAGGATTCTGAACTGTGTACCTCAAGCTCATGTCAAGAAAGGTGGCGGCTGCCAGGGCCTCCTCGAAGGGCGGATCTGGAAGGGACATGAGCACGAATCTCGGTGTCGAGGCTTTGGCCTCGACCGAAGTGATGGATAAAGGGAAAAAGACAAGTCTAAGATAGGACCCTGTTTCTGGGGCGGGGAATGCGGAAGCAAGGACCAATGGAGGGGCCAAGCTGGATCAGGGAATGGCAGAACCTAGAAAGCCTGGGCAATGCCTGCCAAAGGCAAAGAAGATCCCCAAACTGCAAATAAAATTATATAGAGTTCGAACCGATATACAATACATGAAAGAACATGCACTATTTGGGAAATTTGTTGGAATCTGGCCGGCTGAAAAAGCACTGGTATGGTGGATCAATACAACCTGGAAACCCCAGGGACATTATGATCTACAACTGGGGGATAAAGGGTTTTTCACAATGATCTTCTTTAATGAGGAGGATCGAACAAGGATTTTTGACAATGGACCTTATTTCTTCAATTCCGCGGGGCTGTATCTTCGTCCTTGGAAGGAGCGCTTCAACCCAGATAAAGAAAATTTAACTATATCCCCGATCTAGATAAGGCTATACTCTTTACCCTCCGAATACTGGAAGGAGGAAATCCTTACAGAGATAGGCAATGAATTGGGGACATTCGTCAAAGTATCTGAACAAACCAAGAAGATGCGATACACCTCTTACGCTCGAATCTGTCTCTATAGGGATATATCCCAAGATCTCCTGGAAAGAATTGATATTACCTGGGAGGATGAGACTAGTTCCAGGCCATTGATTATGAACAGATCCCGTTCAGATGTCGTAGATGCGATGAACATGGTCATTTATTCAGGGATTGTCCTCTGAATATACAGTTTGAAGGAAAGCTAGATGATGAAGGTAAAGATCAAGACGGTTTCAAGAAAGTAGCTACCAAGAAACGACAAGCAAAGAAGGCAGGGGTCCCAGAGATACACAAGAAATCCATGATCCATAACAGGTACGAGGCATTGCAAAATGAAGCAGAAAATCAAGAAGCAACCAAGGAGAACAGGGAGGAGGAACCCGAAGTACCCTTGGAAAAGGTGACCAAGACTAATGTCAAGGAGCCGACGACAGACAAAATGGGGGAAGAAAGCTCATCACTAGAGGAAGGCGGAGATAAAATGGAGTTGGGAGACCTGGATTTGGAGAGCCTGGAGGCAGCATGCATAGTGGAGAATACTACTTCAATCTCTCCTCAACAAGTCTCTCTCCTAGAGAAAGCTATCATTAAAACCAAGAATCACAAATATCTGGGTATAAACTCTGAACCTCTTAAGGAATCCAAAGGGAAAAAATTAAGTAGGGGCGAAAGAGGGGGAGGCGTAGTAATATGCAAAGAATTCAAATGATAGGTAGGAATCTGGTGGCCTCAGGCCAGTATCCTACTCTTGACGTGGCCCTAGCTTCTTCAACCCCTAACAGGTTATAAGATGCGGATCACATCATGGAACATTAGAGGCTGTAAGAGTCTTCAGAAGACCCGTCTCTTAAGACAAAAGATTGAATTAGAGAAAATCGCTATAGTCTTCCTTCAGGAAACTAAATGTTCTGAAGCGGACCTTAAAATAATAGGAAAGAAAGTCTGGAAAAAGTGTGAAGCCATGGCGATCGATGTCGTCGGTATAGCCGGAGGAATTGGAATCCTTTGGAATTCAAATGAGGTTAGTTTAACGGATTGGATGGCCTCAAGATCCATTTTATTGGCCTCGTTTCATGTTTTAGGAACCCGTGTAAGAGGTTTCTTGTCTAATGTGCATGGACCGTCAATAACTCTCCTTAATCACTCCTTCTTGAACTCCTTGCGAAGCCTTAAAAGAGAGATTGGTACCCTTCCATGGATTATAGGAGGCGACTTCAATTTGATTCGAAATCTTGCTGAAAAGAGGGGGGACTTCATTGTTTACACCCCAGCAGGGAGGAATTCTCGGAGGCTATAGAAAATATGGATCTGATTGATGTCAACACTTCTAATGGCTGGTTTACCTGGAACAACAAAAGGGCAGGGGACATAAGCATAGCCTCCAGGTTAGACAAATTTATGGTCTCTGAATCCATCATTATGGGTGGTGGGGAGCTAATAGCTGTGGTGCTCCCGGAGGCTGGATCGGACCATTGGCCTATAAGCCTGGAATGGAAAAGAATAGGGGAAAACCTTCGAAGGCCATTTAGATTTAACAATTTTGGCTCCTTCACCCCGATTTTCCTTATCAAATGAGACAGTGGTGGTAGTCCTGCCTCACGGTCCCAGGTACCAGGATGTACCAATTCCAACAAAAGTTAAAATACCTAAAAGGTAAAATCAAGAAATGGAATAAAGAAACCTTCGGGAACATCTTCCACGCTAAGAAGTTGCTTGATCTTAAACTTCAAGAGGTTCAAATGGAGGCTATGATACATGGCCACTCAGGGGAGCTAAAAGAAAGAGAACATAATCTCCTACAAGAACTTAACCTCAAATATCATCAAGAAGAACTCCTTTGGAAGCAAAAATCCAGGAGCCGCTGGTTGAAATATGGGGAAAGGAATACCAAGTTCTTTCACAAAGCAGCCATTCAACATCGCCATGGGAATAGGGTGGTTAGGCTAAAAAAAGAGGATGGCAGCGTGGTGGAAACTCAACCTGAGTTGGAGCAGACTCTGAATGCCCACTTTCAAGACCTACTTGAGGAACCCAATATCAATAGAAGCAGAGAAAGGGAGCAAGTTCTCAGGCATATCTCGAGCTTGGTTATGGAAGAACATAACAAACTCCTGATGGAGAATATCAGAATGGAAGAGCTTAGTGAAGCGGTCAAACAGATGGTAGATGACAAAGCCACCAGACCGGATGGTTTCACTACCAACTTTTTTCACTCTTGCTGGGATTAGCTGAGAACAGAGATTTTGGCCATTGTTGAAGACTCCCGTCAGACCAGGGGCATCCTGAAATCCCTCAATGCCACCTTTATTATGCTCATTCCTAAGGAAACGGGAATTGAGGACCTCAGCAAATTTTGACCTATAGCCCTCTGCAATGTCATTTATAAAATCATAACTAAGGTTATAGCTAACCGGCACCTAACCGGCTCCGCCCCTTCTCCCATTGATCATTTTTCCAAAACAAGCTGGTTTTGTGGAAGGTCGCCAAATTTTGGATGGTATAATTCTTGTGCATGAAACGATCCATTCGGTCAAGAAGGAGAAAATCCCAGGTATGCTTCTCAAACTGGATTTATCAAAAGCTTATGATAAGCTAAATTGGACTTTCCTTGTAGGGATGTTAAAAGCTTTCGGCTTTAGCAATTTATGGATTAAATGGGTTATGAGCCTAGTCTCATCCCCCTTCTCTCTATTTTGGTTAATGTCACCCCCTCTCATCCCTTTCCTGCATCCCTTGGGATTAGACAGGGGGACCCGTTATCACCTTTTCTCTTCATTATCATTGCAGAAGGCATGGGTAGAATGCTATGGGCTGCTCATAATAGCAATGCCATCCGTGGTCTTGATCTATGTGATGGGTTAAATCCTCAAACCCACTAGCAGTTCATGGATGATACAATGCTTATGGGATCATCCTCGGTGTAGGAAGCGAAAAATATCATGGACATCCTAAACATCTTCCTTAGAAGCAGTGGCTTGGAGATTAATAAAGAAAAAACGAAGTTTTATTTCCTCAACACACCCAGAATTAATTGCCGAAATATCTTAAGAATTTTGGAATTTTTTGAAGGAGTGCTTCCTTCTAAATACTTGGGGGCACCTCTGTCGGATTGCATAATAAGTCAAATCTCCTAGAAAGACCTACTTGATAAACTCAAGAACAAATTGGAACTATGGACGCACCGGGCCCTAAACTTCCCTAGCCGACTCATTTTGGTAAAATCAGTCCTCCAAGCGATGCCGGTCTATTTATTCTCGGTGTTAGCTGCCCCCAAAGTTGTTCTGAAAAAAATTCATAATATTCAAAGGAATTTTCTGTGGGGTGGTACTCATGACCCAAGAAAATGGGCCTTGGTGAAATGGGAAACTGTCTGCACTCCAAAAAGAGTTGGTGGCCTCGGTCTAAGGGATCCCCTGTGCACGAATAAAGTGCTGGGGGCCAAAATCTGGTGGAGATGGATTACGCACAGAGAGGAACCCTGGGCGAAGTTATGGCATATGAAATACGCACCCTTATGGCCCAAGCAGGATATTATTCACTTCATGGAGGATAAGTTGGGCTCGTGCATATGGAAGTTGGCCTAGCTGAATCGCGAGCTAGTAAAATGACATAGTTTTTGGGAGATAAGAGATAGAGCTTCGACATCCTTTCTGCATGATGCATGGCAACAATTCCCTAAAATTGGAGAAATGTAGGATAACTAGGAGTTTGTTCAACATTTACAGAGTAGCCCGTGGGAGAAAGTTCGGGACTTCTGGGAAACGGGCCTTGAGGAAAATCAAGTCAGACCATGGAAACCGCTACAGTGGTGGCAGAATCTAACTCCGGATGAAAATCTTGAAATTTTTTACAGGGAGCTGCTCAAATGCCAAATCCTTGTGACTAGAGGCCCGGACAAAATCAGATGGGGCTATTCAAATACTGGGAACTTTACTAGCGCTGAAGCGGTAGCCCTCTTGGAGGGTTATGACCGTATGCCACAGGAGGAAAGATGGAAAAAGTTTGGCTCAATCATTGGCCTAAAATCGCCACCTTTGCGTGGTTGTTGCTTCACCGTCGTATTCTAACATGGGAAAACCTTAGAAAAAAGGGTTTCTCAGGACCCTCACGATGTAGCATTTACATGCTTGAAAGCAAATCTATCAACCATATGTTGGATGAATGCCTGTTGGCCTCGGCTCTCTGGTGCAGGAGGGAGGAGAGATTCAGACAGACAGCCAGAACCTGTGGTCACCTGGATTTAACATTGGCAAACTGGCCGGCTCACCCGTTCAAAAATGAACTTCTCAATAGGCTCTGGGAACTGTTCCCAGGTTTGTGGTCTGGGAAATTTGGAAGGAACGCAACCTTAGAATCTTCGAAAATAAGCAAAGAAATATGGAAACCATTTGGATAACAATTGAAATACACCTTAAGGAAACCATATGCATTATAAATTTACACCCAGCAAAGGGACATGTTGATCCTACCGAAATAATTATTCTGAATGCTTGGGGTATTTTCATCTTACCTCGAGCACCAGCGGATCGGAACGGAATTAGAACTAAAAATCTGAACTCCGACGGGAACCCTGAAACTAAACTTTGACAGAGCTGCAAAAGGTAATCTGGGCCCGGCTGGTTTCAGGGGAGCGGTAAGGAACAACTCCGGCTCTGTGATGGGTGTTTTCTGGGGTAACCTGGGCAAAACAACCAATAATGTTGCAGAACTCAAAGGCATGGTCAATGGCATCAGATGGGCATTATTGAAGAAATGGATACCCCTGATAGTGGAAGGGGACTCCAGCATTTTGATAACTATGGCGGGGCGCATCCAGAGGGGGGTGGTGGTTTCCAAGGTCTCGCACAACTGGAGATGGGAGTGTAGATTAAACTAGCTCCAGCGAATCCTGCAAACCTCTCCGGCCATAAAGTTTTTACACGCTCGACGTAATGGAAACAAACTGGCTGATGCGCTTGCCAACATGGGGGTGATGGATCGTTCTCCCTTCAAAGCTGGCTCCTTAATTGAGTTATGCGATCACATGGCTTGTCACCACTGTGAGGAGATCGCAGTCGTTGATCTTCTTCCTCAGGCAGAACCCTCACAACACACGCATGAAATCCCACATGGTGAAAGAGTGGAAGAGACACCTACAGCCAATCCCTTGACGCGTGTCATCGATAAAGTTCCTTTTGAAGCTACGTACTAAAGGGCGGTCAGTCACCGGGGTGGTTTTTAATACGGCTAAGTGGCGGCTTTCATTAACGCATATGCCCGGTCACATCTGCATTACTATTATGCATTATTCACTCTAGGAGAATGGGAAAGATCAGCATAAGTTTTATTTCCCTTACAGGTTGAAATTCAGAGGTGATGGCAGCCTCGTTCTCAGCGGATGGGATGGTAATGTTAGCAGCTAGTTCAGCAGGCTTATCACGTTTCAGGCATGCGAGAGCTCTGGAAATTACATAAAGGGTATTATTGGAACTAATGGGAATTTATGGTTAGGTATGTATTCCATATCTAGATGCAGGGGCATGGTTTATAAATTCAGGGAAGGTGACGAGGGCATCCCAATATGCACCGTTAAAATTGTTCGTCTCTCCCATTTTTCGGTTATGCTATTTTGGTTTCATCTGCACCTTAGTTTGCTTAAAATTGCTGGTGGATTTTCCTCCTCCTCTAGAACTTTCTTTCTGCAAATTATGGCTCCTCGTATTCGTCTGTCCATTCGTCGAGGCTCCGGTAGAAATCCTGGGAGTTGGGGAAGACACACAAGGGCTAGCTCTGAAACTTAGGCTAGCACCCATGAGGATTCCACTCCTTCGCATTTTGACTGGGGCATTTATATGCTGAGGAGACACCGATGACCATTGGAACCCAAATCACCCATCTGGAGATATCTCTGTAGGATGAGATTGAGACTAATTTGGGCTACCAGATTGTTGCTAACCCTTATTGGGCGTGCATAATTCTCCTAGCCAGGGAAATTCAAGCTCGGGAGAACACTATTAACCAGATGAAAGAGATAATTGAGGGCTTGAAAACTCTTCAGCAAAGCGAAATGGAAAACACCTACACCATGGAAGCTCTCATGAACGACCTCAGCATGCATTCCCCGCCAGCTACAAGAAGCGAGGAGCATGGGACATCAAGGTCTGAATAATCGTTTCATTTGGTCTCTGTAAGTGTTAGTCACTTTTTGGGTAGTCTGTCAAGCTTCCCGTCATGGTGTACGTAAGGATGGATTCCCCTCTTCTTCCGGGCTCTGAAGTTACGATGCATATCGGCTTTTGCTGTTTCTTTCCTATAGTTTTCTAAGCTTTTTTGGGAGATCCTCTGGACTGTTGATGTATCTGTAATTTTGAAGTTGCAATTCTGAGCTGGCCATCTTGTCTCCATTGGGGTGTGCCTGGGTCTGTTCAGCTCCTTGGTGGGCTCTTTGTAACATTTTTATACTCTATGATCTTATTGATAGAATTTTGTTCGTCTTACTTACAAAAAAAAAACATAATATAACGTTACCATAATTGAAAAAATTCATGTCGACTCATAAAATAAAAAATTATGGAAAGTAATTAAAAAATCCATGTCGACTCATAAAATAAAATAAAAAATATGAAAAGTAATTAAAAAATCCAATCCAAAATAGAAAATTAAAACTTAAACTTGGATCTATCAAGCAAGAGGGGAATCAAATTTCTTGAGTTTAAAAAAAAAATCACCTCAAGAAATTGGATTCCTCTCAATGCTAAGATGGATCTATGCCAGTTAAAAAAATCATGTCGACTCATATAATAAAAAATAAAAATAAAGATAAAAATAAAAAATAATTAAAAAAGCAATGTGGTATGAATAAATCTTTATGAAACACATGAAATTTTATAATAAACAATTTAACTTCATTTGAACCTCAAATTTTCTAAGATGCCATTTAACTTCCTATTGTATGTTATAAAGTTTAAAAGATAATAAAGAGTATAGTAAATATTTTAAATAAAAAGGGCATGACATGATAAACTTGAAAAGAAGATAATTATAAATAAAAAGATGAAATATTAAGTATGAAATGATAATACATATTTATATTTAGATAAAATGAAAAATGTATTTTTTATTATTCAACTATTATGTTATTTAATTTAATTGATATTAAATTAGTATAGATCTATCTTAAACGCGGATCTATTAAGCACCGAGAGTCATTTAATTTCTTGAGGTGTTATTTTTTTAATGACTTCTTATTTGGTTTAAAATTTTTATTTTATTAGCGGATATGGATTTTTTTAATTATTTTTATTTGGTTTTATTTTTTATTTTATGAGCCAACATAATTTTGTTTATTTTTGGTAGATAAAGCGACAGCGTTACATTACATTACGTTACACATCTCCCCCATACTGGGTTGTAAGCACCTCGCTACTCTCGGTGCAATCATGTTTTTGGTTTCTTTTAGTCAAAGGTTATAACTTTTTTCATGAATGAACAAAGAATTTTGTGACCGAATTTTTTCCATATATTATCAATAGTGTGAAAATAAACATAAAAATGAAAATAATTACATGAGAAGCCAATATGATCGATAATTGTTGAACATCAATTACAAATAGATGAAGATATGAAAAAAAAAGCCTCAGGGGGGACCTTTGCCCATAAATCTAGTGTAAGAACAACGATTGAGTAAAGGTGGCTTGGGGATCATTGATTACAAGCATGATGAAACAAAAATGTCTCCCAAACCTAAATAAGGAGAAATTGTAAGCATTACCGAAGTTATTTTTGTCAAGACCTTCATGTTGGGAATGACATTTTGTAGGAGAGGACATCACATAGCACAATTCAAGTAAGAATTAGAAAGAAGAGAAAAAGAGAATAAACTATTTTGAAGAAAGTTGATAATTAAAAAGGGTTCACCAATGATAATTTTTATTCTTTTTTTTTCCCTAGTTCAGTTTCACATTGAAAGTAGAAGCCTTAATCCATGAAAGAAGCCTCGGCTACTGTAAGATGATTTGATATTTTCCAACATCAAGACTGAACTTGAAGTAGAATCCTAGCTTTGCACAAAGAGACACATCTATGTTGGTAACACAGGGAACAAAAGCATTGTACCTTACTAATTATGTAGCTGCTATGGATTCTCTCTTACATACATGATGATTTCCTAGTTCAATTTTGCACACAAAGTAGATTCCTTGGTCCATGTAAGAAGACACATATATGTTGGTAATGTAGGGAATAATACCCTTGTATTTCAGGCTTCCATAGTTCCGAAGGATCTACTTCCTTAGACATAGTAATTTTCCTACTCTAGTTCCACTTTAGAAGTAAAAGCCTTGCTTTGTGCAAGAAGAAAGATCTATGTTAGTAACGTAGGGTAACAAATCCTTGTACCTTAAGATTTTGTAGCTACCTCAAACACAATAGTTTTCCTACTTCAATTCCACACTCAAAGTAGAAGCTTTGCTTCATACAAAAAGACACAAACATGGCAACATATAACACAAACCCTTGTACCTCAAGCTCCCATAGTTGCCAAAGATTCACTCCCTCAACACAACTTTTTTTAGCAAATATAAAAAAAACCCAACAATTATTATCAAATATTATCAAATAGACAACTATAATGTCCTTTCTAAACTACAAGGAAAAAGACACTTTTAATTTAGACAAAAATAAATGATACTAAAACTTTATATATATATGCTAATTAATTTATATCATACATCAACCAAATCATTTCAAAATATGAATTGGTATAAATAATTAAAAAAAATGAACTGATTTGTATCTTGCATTTCATATTCTTTCAATTACATGTATACAAAACTAAAAAAGGAAAGAGAATAAGACAGGAATGCAATTACCGACTACAATTGGGCTTGGGCTTCTTTGCATAATAATATGTTGAGTTGTCTATCCACATAAATATCCACATGTTGTATAGACTCTATGTACTTGTGAGAAGGAAATTTAGACGCCAATGTACATGACAAAATATTAAAGCATGATTGAGACTTGGAATTATGAAATCAAGTCTAGAGTATTAGAACAACAAATTAAGAGTAATAACGTGCTTCTACACCACAATGCTCATTTGGATATTTGTTGAAGTTAATTAGTGCAATGCATTGTATATCACAATGCAATGTTCATTGGGATTTTTGTTGAAGTTAATTAATGCAATGTGTTAAACAGTGAAACAAATAAATCTATATCTTAATGTTTAGAAAATTATTTTAGTTGTGGTGTCCATTTTGAAGTTTTGTGGTATTCATTCCAAAGTTGGCTTGGGGTAAACTAACTTTTGTGGTTTGAACTTGTTGATATTCATTTTAAAATTACCCATAGAAATTGATAAATATTTGATACACCTAGATTGAAAATTAACCTAAATTTTATGCACCTAAACTATGGAACTAGTGTATTTGTCTAAAAATTATGTTTTTAAAACTATTGTATTTATTAATTTTGACTTATTGTGATTCAATCTTAATTATTTTGTTAAAACATAATTGTCATTTTAAAGTGAATTATGGTTTCAAAATAAAAATTTTAATCCAAAACAATATAATTATTAATAATAATGGTCAATTGAGCTTAACTTTAGCTAGTTTTACTTTTCTACCTATATTATATTCTCTTAAATGACAAGTTGAATTCATATTAAGTATATTGTTATATTAATTTTGAGCTCTATTAAACTAGCATAGATCCATCATAAATTGGATCTATGAAGCACCGACAGGGATCCAATTTCTTGAGATGTATTTTTTTTAAACTTAAAATTTTTAACACATCCAAAAAAATTAAACCTCTAGAAATTTGATCCCTCTTGGTTCTTCCTAAATGGAGTTTAAGATGGATCTATGCTATTTTTTTTGAGCTGACATGGATTTTTAAATTAATTTTTATTTATTTTTGGTAACATAACGCTCCGTTAGGTGACAACATGTTCCCCATACTAAGCTGTAAAGCAGGTCTCAACATTTTTAAATACAAGCATAGATCCATCTTAAAATGGATCTATGAAGCATCGAGAGGGATCCAATTTTTCTTGAAGTGTAAATTTTTTTATCTTTTTTTTTACACATTAAGAAAAAATTACACCTCAAGATATTTGATCCCTCTCGATTTTTGAAATATCTCGAGTTTGAGATCAAATCAATATATATATATATATTTTTTTTGTTTAATGACATCATTTGCATTTTTATTTCTTTATTTTATAAGAATGCCATGTTACATAACGTTACACATTACAACATCTCTCTCACACTGGGTTGTAAGCATAAACACCTGGCTACTCTTGATAAAATGATTATAAAAAAAAATCTTTTATAACAATATTCTCCATATTTATAATAACATTTATAATCACAATGTAACTTATAAAATTTTAAATTAACACAATAAATTTTAAATTTTAAATTTTCATATCTATCACATCAAAGTCAAAATTTGAATCCGGACCCTATAAACTAAATTGATCCAAAAGAGGTTTTCTTAGTCATCTACCAACACGGCGCTTCACTTCATGCATTTTCCAAGCCTCTCCACAAGTACTTTGTCATCAATCATGAATCAATAATTGGAGGATACCACGACGTTAGCTATTATGTAATTGTCAAAGAAAACATTGAAGTATGTAATATATATTACACTTAATATTTCAATAAAATGTTTTTTATTTAAAAAACAAATATTGGTCATGTTATTATAAACAAATATTGTATAAAATGTATAAAATTTTAATTACTTTTTGAAATTAAAAACATATATGTTTAAAAGATATTAATATGCATATTATTATAATTATATATCATAATTTTTAAAATTATTTTAAATTTATAAAGATCCTAAAAACTTATGTTTCTAAAAACTATTATTTGATATTAATTTTTATTAGTGATATAATATACATTTCACCTAAGTTGTACGAAACTGGAAACGTGTACAAGTTTTGGAAACGAAACGCTGGGAAACGTGACCCTTCAAAATGGGTACGTCATGAGAACGTGGAATATATATTTTTATATATAGTTTTTTAATAACACATTATCTCAGTTCCGTAAAAGTTTCTGAGCTTCCGATATCGATACGTAGGTATTCTAAAAGTTTCGTGCAACATAGCTATAAAAGACAACCTCACAAACATATAACTACCAAAGCTTTAAAACTTCCAAAATACATATTGAAAAAGAACACAGTGATAGATTATCACAATATTTGATAAAAATACGGTTGACGAGAAATAAGGTGATAAAGTTGCACCACCACGTTAATCTTACCTAGAAGTTGTTGTCTCCATCTGGTTGTTTTAACTTTTTGTATCAACTTTAATGGTGATGTCTTTTGTAAGATAACAAGTAAAAACTGTGTTGCAACATATTCCCTGCGAGAAAGCAACGCAATGCAGTTTTCATTTATTTTTAAATTGTTAATGGATTTTTAAGTAGAGGATAATGTAAATCAAGCTCATTTTAAGGTTATTTATTTTAATAGTTAGCTTATATTAGTTTGGACAATGAAGTGCAAATGTAAAAACTAAGATAGCCACCCCGTTTCCTTTCATTCTATCACTGGCTTAACCGTTATGCGAGTGATAACATTTTGGAAACTTAAAGGCTATGCCGCTGTCTCATCCATTTACACAATCGAAGGTTAAGAGCTATGACGCCGATACACATCGACAATCTAATGACTAAGACATCGATCACTGGTCGGAGGCTTACCATCGCTCACTCGTTGGCCAAGGTGACGCGAACTATTACATGTTTCACTTTGAAACCTGATCACTGTTGGCATCAGCAATCAAGCAAGAAATATGTGTCAGAGTTGGAGTCATGTATTGTCACGGTACATGACATGACAGACGGTATACTATATTGGTACATAAGAGAACAGGTGTTGTTGCCAGAATTTTTAATTTTTAAATTTAGAAGATTGAAACCACTCCTTCAGGGCTGTATGTCCTATGTGGAGTGTACTCCACCAAAAAAATGGGATTATTGAATTTTAAAAATTGTTTTAATTATTTTTATTTTAAAAAATACTAGCAAAATTTTGCAAACTTTACAAAATTTGTAAAAAAATGCAAATTAATACAAAGTCAAAAAAAGTTTGACTATCTACCGATTAATATATATCCCTGCCTGTCGTAGGGAATAATAAGAATTACTCTTCATTCTTCATTTTTCCAATCTAGTATGGACGGTTTATAGAGTTACAAATTTTTTATACTTATTAGCTATCTCTCATAATTCATACACAAATATTCATAAAATTATAATTAATTATATAAGATTGATTATATATATATATTAACAGAGCTAATGATTTTTTCTCAGTTTTGAAAATAAAAATTATTTATTTCATATTATATTTTGTTTTGTTTTTAATATGTTTTTCATTATATACATGGTATTTTATTTTATTTTTAATATATATTTTAATTAAAATAAATATATATTTATTATTGAATATAGCGTTATTTAATTATATAAAAATGTAATATTTACTTAGAAGGCGTTCATTAAACGAACACCTTGTCTTCCCAATGTAACAGATTTCTGGTTGTTCGAGCGAATCATAAAATACCACGTGTATGTACTTTGAAGTTTGAATTCTGATTTTGTTGCTGCGCGGTTATTTCTAGCGTGTTCTGCAAGTGTCAAGCTCAAAAGAAGCGTGTTCAGGAAGTTAGTTAATGAGCTCCATCCTACAATATTGTCTATGGTGATGAAACACAACAACCATATTATCCCTTCCAACTCCAACCCCAGAATTTCTCCAAGCCAAACGACCCAACCAGAGCAATGATTGGGCAACAATACTAGGCTACTTACCTCGTTCAATTAACGATATAGATGAATCCCATTAGCTTCAGCGGCTGTGATTTCAAAGTCTTGGACATTCTTGGAAACCTTCTTTTAATCGTCCAAGGCCGAGCATTCAGCCTCAAAGACAAACAGATTCTCGAAGACCAAGTCGATAATGTGCTTCTTACCATGAAGAGGAAGGTAAGCCCACCAAGATTATACATAAGTTTTGTTATGGAAACTGCTTATATGAAAATCAAATTCATTGAGGTTAAACTACTTCCAATTCATTGATTAATTAACTAAAGAAGTCATTTATTTTATCGGCATTAGCAGTGGCTAAAGAAACCTTAGATATTTCTACTAGTGGAATACTCTTATTAAGCATGGGCCAGGATGTTTCTACATCTGAGTTGTGTGCGACAGGGAAAACACCAAACCCATGTCTATGGTATTGTAGCAAAAACCTGACCCATTCCTAATAAGAGCATGGGAAAGAAAATTGAGCAAGGTAGCCAATCTCCCTTCATAGATTATAGCTTGCATCGAAAAATAAATATGAAAACCTAATTATTGTTATCCCGCGACAGTTGTTGAACCTTCACCAGATGTGGGAAGCATACTGCGGCGAGGGAATAAGGCAAGAGAATTTGCTTTTCATAACATGCACATCTAAAGTGTTTCAGTTGAGAACTCCTCTAAACACATGTTTGTTAGGCTCTGATTCCCAAAGCAATTTCATAGTGAAAGGAAACACAATTGAATGGTCCTATACAATCATCTATCGAGGCACAAATGTCATTGCAAAGGTATATGCCCCACACACACAATGCAGCTTCTAGGAAGAGGTATTTCAATTAAAGAAACCAAGGAGGAAAGTAGCAGAGCACAAAGGCTCGCTCAATAGACAGGAGGAGAAACACTCAACTCAATTATATTCAGGAATAAAAGTTACATATATAGGAAAATGATAAGCTAAGCTAGATCCAATAAATATGGATCAGATCCTACAGCTCAGGATCTGTTCAAACAAACAAACTACATATGAAAAAACACCAATGAATACATAGGCTGCATTATTTCTAACAGCCTCCCTTAATGCAGAAATGGATTCTTAACAACACCTAATTTCTTCCTAAGATCCTCAAAGTGGATCCTTCCAATTGGTTTAGTAAAAATATCAGCAACATTCTCACTTGTATTACAATAGATGAGTTCAATTTCTTGAGACTCAATCTTTTCTCTAACAAAATGATGCTGCAGCTCAATATGTTTGGATCTGGCATGATAGACTAGATTGTGTGACAGCTTAATTGAGCTTTGATTGTCAACCTGGATTCTGGTAGCTTGTTTTTGTTGTGTTCTAACATCTTCAAGAATACACCTCAACCAAATGGCTTCACATGTGGCAGTGGTTAAAGCTTTGTATTCAGCTTCTATGGATGACAAAGAAACAGTTGGTTGTTTCTTATTGCTCCATGATATGACTCCTAACCAATGTTAAAAGCATATCCAGAAGTGGATTTTCTGTCATCAGGATTTCCTGCCCAGTCAGAATCAGAGTAACCTGCCAACTAAACATCAGATATATTAGTATATAAAAGACCATAATTAACAGTTCCTTTTAAATATCTTAGGACCTGCTTTGCAGCTTTCCAATGTGTTTCGCATGGCTTAGCCAAGAACTGACTAAGGATGCTAACAGAATATGATATGTCTGGCCTTGTAGTAGTGAGATAGTTCAGACTACCCACTAATTGACGATACAAAGTGCCATCAGCTTCTTTAGATCCATCATCATTGTACAGTTTCACATTCTGATCCAAAGGAGTTGATACAGATTTGCATTCACTCATTTGAAATCTGTCAAGGATTTCCCTTGCATATTTACTTTGAGTGATGAATGTTTTACCATATTCTCTCCAAAAAGCAATGCCTAAACAATAATGCAAGTCACCAAGGTCTTTCATTTCAAATTCCTGAGACAAATTACTTTTAATATCTGCAATTAACTGATATGCTCCACCTGTAATGATGAGATCATCCACATATAAGGATATCAAGCAAACATTTCCTTGTTTGTCTGATTTAATATATAAGCTTGAATCATTTTTACTTTTGAGAAACCCTTGCTGTTTGAAGAAAGTGTCAATCTTGATATACCATGATCTAGGAGCCTATTTCAATCCATGGATAGCTTTCTTTAACCTGCACACCAGCTGCTCCTGTCCTTTCTGTACAAAACCTTCAGGCTGCACTAAGTATACTTCCTCTTTTAAATCACCATTTAAAAGAGGAAGTATACATCTAACTGGTGTATTCTCCAGTTATGTTTGGTAGCTAATGCAACTAACAATCTGATAGTGTTTAACTTAGCTACTGGTGCATATGTCTCTTCAAAGTCAATCCCCTCTTGCTGAGAATAGCCCTTTGCAACTAATCTTGCCTTAAACTTGTCAATACTACCATCCGCTTTAAGATTAGATTTGAATAACCATTTAGATCCAATGGGTACTTTATCTTTAGGTACTTCTACTAATTCCCAAGTTTTATTTCTCATAATAGAATTATATTCCTCATCCATTGCAATTACCCTTTCTTCCTTATCTTTGGCTTGTTCATAATTTAATGGTTCTATGACATTCATTACATTAGTCATCAAGGCATAATCTCTAAACTTTACTGGAGGTTGAGATTGTCGATTTGACCTTCTAGGTATTACAGTACCTGTTGGAGTTCCATCCATGATTCTTCTATCTTCTGTTGTTTCATCATCTGAGGTAGCATCACTCATGCTTGATTCCTGTTCCTGAACCTGTTGTTGCTGTTGCACTTGCTGCTGTTCCTGCACTTTTTGAAGAATTTTATCTATTTTTCCATGCTCATCTGGGATCAGTTCTTCATCAGCATTATTCATCTTGTTACTTATATCTGTATTTTCATGAAATACAACATCTCTACTTGCAATCAATTTGTGTGAACTAGGATGAAACAGTTTGTATGCTTTATGATCATCGTAGTAGCCAACAAAGACATATTCAATAGATTTTACATCCAATTTTCTTCTATCGTCTTTAGGGATGTGTGCAAAAGCCCTAGAACCAAATACTCTTAAATGACTAATTTCAGGTTTATAGCCATAAAAGACTTCAAAGGGGGTTTGAAGTTCTAACTTCTTTGTTGGGCTCCTATTCTTTAAATATACAACAATATTAATGGCTTTAGCCCAAAATCCATTGGAAATGTTTTTACCTTGAAGCATGCTGCGTGCACATTCCACCAACGTTCTATTCTTCCGCTCAGCAACTCCATTTTGCTGAGGTGTATGAGGCATAGTAAATTGCTGTTGAATTCCATTGTCTGTACAATATCTTTTAAAAGCTCCAGAAGTGTACTCACCACCTTGATCCGATCTGAGGATTTTGATGTATTTTCCTGTCTACTTTTCCACTTTGGTCCTGAATTCTTTGAAGTATTAAAAAACATCACCTTTTCTCCTTATGAAATGTACCCAAGTGAACCTAGATCTGTCATCCACAAATATGAGAAAATACCAAGCACCACCAAGTGATCTGGTCTGCATAGGTCCACATACATCAATGTGTATTAGTTCAAGGGGTTCAGTCTGTCTCTTCTCTTCATGGTTCGGAAATTCATTTCTGTGTTGTTTTCCTAGTACACATGCAACACATTCAATATGATCATTTTTTATGATAGGAAGACTCTCAACCATCGACTTTTTTTGTAATAACATGAGATCATTATGATTTAGGTGTCCATACCTTTGATGCCATAATTCGACATCTGAAATAGCTGATGCTGCTAGTGCTTGATGACTGCCCTTTACTGCATCTAGCTTGTACAATCCACCAAGTCTGGATCCTATCGCTATAACCATGTAATGATCTTGGACATCTATGACATGGCACTTATATTTATCAAATTCAACTTTCATATCATTATCAGTGATAGCAGAAACATATATTAAGTTCTTTTTTATTCCTGGAACATACATCACATTATGTATCTGTTTAAATTGTCCATCGGGTAGGTTGACACTTATCACTCCATAGCTTAGGACTTTATGAGACCTATTATCACCCAAATAGATGTGTGCGCCATCAGATTTTTCATGATACTCATCATACCAGTTTATATTACAGGACATATGGGCAGGAGCACCCGAATCTATGAACCATGCACTTTCATCATCCGTCTCAGCAGACAAAGCATGTTCAGATATAAACAGTCTAAGATTCTTGAATCCATTGACATCGGGGGTGTCTTTTTCTTACATAGTTTCCATTATGTTTTTTGTATCTGTTATTGGACTCATTGTTTATCTTCTTAAAACAATCTCTAGCTATATGACCTGATTTTCCACATTAATGGCATACAACATCTTTATTAGCATTAGAGTCATGGTGTGACATACCTCTATGTCTTGCATGAAACTTGCCCCTATGTCTGTTCCATTGATTTCCTTTGTGTGAGTGTCTGCCTCTTGCCATCAGTGCCCGATCTGCAGTCTGAGATTCCGGCTCATAAATCTTCATCCTCTCTTCTTCTTGTAGTAGGATTCGGTTGAGCTCTGTAAAGGTAGGAGGAGTCTATCTTGTTGCAGGTGCTGAGATGAATACTTTATAATCTGGCAATAAACCTTTTAAAGTAATAGTTACCAGATCAATGCTAGTTACTTCTTCACCTATGTCACCCAGATTATTTCGAAAATCTTTGATGCGGGAGAGATATTTATTCATAGGTTCATTCACCTCCATCTTAATAGACAATAATTTAGTCTTCAAAAACAAAATTCTATTTGAATCTGACGTCTGATACAAACCTTTGAGTTTGTCCCATGTATCTTTGGACATTTTGCAATTTCTGATATGAGGAATGATATTGTCTTTTACAGCCATGCGGATTATTATCTTTGCTTGAACTCCTTGTGCATTCCAATTTGAGAGAGACAACGGATTTGATGGCTTTTGTTCATCTCCTTTCACAATCGGCCACAAATTGAGACCTTCACGTATTGTGAGTAACTTAAATTTCCAGTTTACATAATTCTCTCCATTCAATTTTGATGATTCCGTGATATATAAATCGGCAAGGAACATTTCGGCCATCTTGAAATAATTGAAAGGCAATTAATTTCAACCCAGAAGAAAAAAAATACTAGTGGCTCACAAATGGTCGGCGCTCCCAGCTTCTGCAGCTCCCGCGCCGTACTGGATTGGTGCAAGTGCCACTACTGGGTCGTCGCACTTCTACCCTCTTCAGATCCGCGACATCGTCGCACTATTTAAACTGTGGATCAACGACGAACTTCCCTATCATTGCACTGTTCTCTTTTAGCAGTTGCGACGATCAGCAAAAACAAATATTGAATAACCGTGGAGAAAAAAAATATTGATGACCTCCAGCAAACGGCGAACAGGTAGAAAGAAAAAAAATTAATGGCTCTCCTTTGGGAAACTCCTTCTCAACAATCAACACGAGCGGTGGTCTTTTTATTCACACGCAGCTTTCCAATGGTTTGGCGCACATTCTGAAACTTTCACTTTTGTTGGATGCACGTGCAACACAAGCACGAAATAACGCTCCTTCTCAGCTGTGATTTTTTTTCAGCACTCACAGCCTCCACATCAACAGCGATTTCTCCACGTGGGGAGAAAAAAAAATTACCAGCACTTACTTTGCAGCTCTCAGGCATACACAGTCATGGCAATTTTTTGGTTCCTTCACAGCAACCCACAACCATCTAAACTTGGCTCTGATACCAAATTAAAGAAACCAAGGAGGAAAGCAGCAGAGCACAAAGGCTCGCTCAACAGACAGGAGGAGAAACACACAACTCAATTATATTCAGGAATAAAAGTTACATATATAGGAAAATGATAAGCTAAGCTAGATCCAATAAATATGGATCAGATCCTACAGCTCAGGATTTGTTCAAACAAACAAACTACATATGGAAAAACACCAACGAATACATAGGCTGCATTATTTCTAACAATTTCTTGGATATTCCCTCACATGAAAAAGATAGATCATGAATTCTCATCATAATTTTTAAATGGAGAATAGTATATGATTAGAGAAGTAGGTGCATAACCCAATACTATGTTTTTATTGAAAATTGTTCAGAACTTATTCATTGTCCAGGGAAAATGCCATGGATTACCTATGACACTATTTAATTGGATAACGCAACTTGTTTTCTAATGTCTTATGAGATTTAAAATAAGAATACATATGGTCTTCCATTCTTGTAATGTCTGCACTTTGAAATTTTTTGTTTTGTTCTATGGGATTGAATTAATGGATGGTAGCCTCTGAAGTATTCTTTTTGTCTTCTTGATTTTAAAAAATATGTGCATAAAACTATGAGGTTGTGCTTGCGTGCTAGCATGTGACAAGGAATTCAGATAGTAGATATGAGTGTAGAGAGAATACGTGTAAATGGTAGGAGCCATAGATAGTGAATGAGATATGACTGAGGTGAGTATTGTAGATGGATGTGCGCCATTACTAATGACTGTGAGGACTGAGAACACAGGAGAGTGGAAAATAATGAAGAGGAAAGGTCGCAACCTTTCCTAGTCTCCTTTGCTCTCAGTCCTCATAGTCATTAGACTTTCGTCTTCATTCTTGAAGATAACGAATTTAATGCAGAGTGGTTTTTATGCTCTAGGAAGGTTTTCCACTATCAAAATTGTGTTCATTTATATGAATGATTTTATGCCATGTGATATTGTTATGCTATTAGGTTTTGAGTTGTTCCCATAATATTCCATGCATCAATGTAGCTACTTTTATCTTGCATCTTTTTCTATAAATTTTGATTAGGTGGGTCCTGCTAGGCTTTCCAAGTTCAGTTGAGTCCTGTACAAATTTTTGGAGGGTTGGAGGTTCAGTCCAAGAAAAATAAATAAATTCTTAAGCTATAGTTTCTCTCTGGTTTTGAGTTGTTCCCAGTTTTCAAGCCAGAGTTTCTCTCTAGTTTCCATGTGCTCTTCTGATTTTATTCCCGTTTGTTGCCGCTTGGAAGCACACCTAAGGGGGGAATGCAGTATAAATTTTCAAGCAGCTCGGTGTGGCCTTGGGGGAAAGCTAGACTTAATATTTGTCACCCCTGTGCCAAATTCGAGCAGCTTGAATATTTCTGTCGCATTCCCCCTTAGGTGTGCTTCCAGGTGGCAACACTGTGTAGTTGCAAATAAAACTTTATTAACAAGTTTATGATGGATGTCGATAACATTGTGTGGAGTAGTTTCTTTGTTGTTGAATATGCTTTTGGTTCTTCTTATCCATATCTTCCAGTAGCACTATCTGGGTACAAGGTCTTAGATTTTCTTTGGTAGAGTTTTTTCCTTCAGGTTAACTTGGTAATCCGATCTATAGGTGGAGAAATCCAAGTTCCAGGGGGGAGAGAACTTGAAAAACTTGGGATCCAGTCTTAGAAAGAATAAGAGACCAAACTCTAATGTAAATATGCAGCGGAAGAATGATGCGAGGAGTTTGTCCTCAGCCTTAGTATGGAGGATGCATAAAGAAGGTCCTTGTATACCTATTTTGCATAGGTTCTTAGTTTTAAAAAAACTTTTATTTGCTAATAACCAGAGAAAATCCTTGATTTTTGTGACTCCATGATCTCTTCGATTATACCTCTTAGTTTACTGACTTTATCCATTAGGGGAAAATTGGAAATTGATGTATTGTTACCATTATTGATAATCTCATGTTTATTTCCTATATTTTTCTTGGATGGGCATTCCAATTCGCAATTTCTGTTACCAGGTTTCGTTGATTTTGATCGTTGCAAGTAATAGGTCTATTGTTGCAGGTTGCAACTACTGCCAATTATCTCAAGTTTATTGCATATGTCATTATAGGCTAGGCAATGAATCTTCCTTAATACTTTCCACATCTGTCCTTCCATTCCACACATTAGAGGTTGTATCAATTCACTCTCATGTTGCTAATGTTTATTGTATTATAGTTTAAGTGAAAAGCAAAAAACCCTTACGAAGGTGCAAAAGGTAACACCAAGTTTTCAATTAATTTGTTTCTTGTAATAGTTGTTTCTTTGTCAGATATTTTAATTTCTTTCTTATTGTTACATAAAGTTTCTTTCTCTTTTAAATATTTTCTCCAGGTAGTGTGATCTTAATGGAAATCTCATACTCCTCGCCCATTTGACCAGAGTCTTTGTTCCACCCCTATTTTGATTTTTGTTAGACAACCTTGAAAGTTGTAGGTTGCCTACAACTCTGGGAGGTCCTAAATTTTCTTAGTGGTTTGGATTATGTCGTTTGTTTGGGATAAATAGTAGTGCTTCTTATGAGGTATTGTGCTCTCATCACCCTTATATGGACCATGATTGAGGTTATTCGTATTTTTTTATGCTTCATTCAAAGGTTAACAGACGAGTAGCACAACCAGTAAGCTGCCGAACAGAGATACCATGGTTTTTGCCTCATGCTTTTCAGAAGGTGGGAATTTTATAACTTCCGTTCTTCTCATTCCTGGAATGGCAATTGGATTATGAATCATATAGAAATAGTAATGAAGAAGTTTGGTCTGGCTATTGAACTACACTGTTATAGGATCCCCCTGAAATTACAAAGGTTTTAAAGTGAGTACCACTGGAAGATCTCTGTCAGAAGGAAGATTCTCCTTGCGATGGTATTTCATCCTCTCTTTTTTCGGCATTACCTTGCTATCAAGAGAAATAGTTTTATTTTATAAACTGGACTTTTAAGCTCATGTTTTTTTCCTATGTTTTCATAGATATGAAGCTGGACGATGTGGATTATGATGAATCTTTCTGGGAGTGCCTTGAAATTTTGTAGAATGCCTCCAAAAACTGGCCTAATACCATGGAGCCTGGAGGTAATTGAAATATTGATGTATGTTTTCTTCATTGAATTTCAGGGCAAATCCACAGAGGAAGAATAAACAGAGCGCATGAAACGATGCTCAAAACTAATCAATCAATGCTCTGTTGCAAGTATCAAATCCGCACAGGTATTTTGGATCTCCACAATAAATCCTCTTCGGCGATATCAAACATAGAAATGGTCGTTCTGTTGGAGAGGATTAATCCATTTTGTCTTGCGCTTCTTAGAAATTAAATGACACCTAACCAGAATATTGAATCATGTATTGAAATTGTCTGAAACACTAATTTAACTTCCACAAATGTGCCGAAATAACCTAAAAAAGGCCAGAAACATTTTTCCACCAACCAAGACTAAAATGCCTTTGATGCTTAGGTGGATAAATAAATGTGTACAATCTAGGAGATATTAGAGACTAACCCCCTCTCTTATAGGTCATATTGTTGTTGGTTGTACACATTTTCAGTCTAGTTGTAGGTTTTATTCCAGAACTTGTGCTCATTTTATGGTATATGCCTTCAGTGCTTTCATTATAGAACTGGGGTGATCGAATACACGATTTGACATGATTTTTTGTTTGTATTTTGTTTCTCCTAGATTAAATATGTATGTTATGAACCTTCTGGAGAATCCTGGGAAAAACAATAGGCACACAATTAACAAATAGATGAACTAAAGATAATAGAAACTTGCCCTTTTAGTGGAAATGATCCGAGACTACCTATGAATTTGCAGTGATTTGGATCATAGAAGGATGGAATTTGAAAAATAAGAACAACAACCAATGATTGGTTATATAAACTTTATTGTCTATGTTAAACTTACAAATGCCATTGGTAGTGGACAAGGGAATAAAAGATGGATGGAGGAGAAACTAAAAAGCTGTGATTATAAATGATAGACGTTTAGAATTCTAAAGAGAAGTAAGAACCTATGAATACATTGGTATACTAACGCATGATGTAATGCATCTCACATGGGTCTTACAATTTTGTGAGAAGGGATATACAATAATGTTGGTATGTCTGCTGCAGTTACTACTTGTACTACAATTATTTTCCCTTGTTTTGTTTTCGAATAAAATTTCAATCCCTTGATTTATAAACCAAACCCTCATCTCTAAAAAACCTAGCAAGAGCTTGATTTTGTTAATTTTTGGTCAGGTATCATGCATGCCCTGTAATTATAAATTGGTTTCTTCCCATTTCCCATTTGATTGAAATCTAATTTCCTGTTTAAAATTTTATTTCAATTTTGATGCATGAGACCACTCATATTCAATGGACTATGTAGCCTACTGATATATATGTGCATTTATAGATCCAACCATGTGAAACTAAATTTCAGTAACATGGGTTGTATGAGTCAACCCTCATATCCAATTTTTGTGTTTTGGTTCCCCCCGGGTTCTAGATTCTGAAGTACTATTGATATACATTGGTAGACCACAACTTTGACATGTCAAGGTTTTTGTAAAATTGCCATAATTTTACATATTGAAATTCATATTCAGAACAATCTTTCATTGTTGGATTTTCCCTCTATCTATTTCTTATTATTTAAGTAGCCTAGAAACTTGTTTGGCTTCAGAGGATTTTATGTCAACTGAAACCTAATCGGGAGATTGTTCCCATTCCCATATTTTCACTACATTAGTATATTAGTAAATGATTTTATATGGATAATATATGCTTGGGGGATTGACATTGCTAATTCCCTGAAACCCTATATCCCTATTTCTTGTTCAGTCCCTATTTTCTATCTCGTTTCCTGTTTGTTGCTTCTATTAACATTGGTTGAGGCCACATCGAGGGTCTCGCATGGTCCATCTACTTCATTTTCTCTAATATGATTGTTCCAATACATCGATTTTTCCTTTATGGGATTTTGAAGTCAATCCAATTAAACTACAAGCGGAAATCTTATTATGTGTTAAGCAATTTATGATGTGTTGAAGGCTATGTATGAGGTTTTTATTTAAACCAGTTATCTCTATTTGAGAAACAAGTTATATAATTTGAGGATGGTAGAAGGTGACTCAGTAAAAGATGACCTCAACAAACAAAAAAATATAAGATATCAACTAATTGGTGTTGGTGACAAGATTGGAAATAGAGATCTCATCTCTACAACTCGTAACAGTTTGCCTCGGGATTTCCTAGTTTTTGTAACAAGTCTCAATTTATCAACAAGAACTAATTCTTTAGTATTTTAGGAACCAGGAGGATCACTTTTGAAAGGTGAGAAAGAAAAAATATCAATGATGAATATTTTAATTTTGTACATGCTTTTCTTGTAAAACTGAAGGTTAATCATTGTTCACAATTCAAAAAAATTGAAGGGATAAGATAGGATAATTTTATTAATGTGCAAGAATGACCAAAATGATAGTTTAATAAAACTAAAAATTCCAGTCAATTATAAGAACTTATAGGAGCATGCTAGGCTACTCTGAAAGCATAATTTATGGTTTCTTTCTCAACCCAATACCAGTGCCAAAGTAATGATACACAACAACATCATTTTCATAAATTTACCTCATGCTAAATTGGGCACAAAGACAACACCCTCGTTTGATTTTTTTGTGTGAGTAAGATAAAAAGCCTTCTATTACTGAGAAAAGAAAATAAGTGTACAATAATATACAAAAGAGGTATGCCCATGGAATGGATCATACATGAATGGATTTTCCTTCATCCCATAAAGATGGAAAACAAACAAAACAATGAAACCCTCAGTGATAACATATAGAGCCCACAGATAATGTCCACAGATGGTGCCCAAATTAAAAAAAAATAGATATAGCCCACTTGGAATTACATAGATAGAAATGATCCAAAAAACTTGTTATCCTCCCAGAATCCCCCAAGACCCCTTACCATGACACAAAAAACTGGAGATAAAATATACCCACAAAATCAATAGTGCGACCAAAAAACAAAAACAAATACAAGAAACGACGAGTTGTAGTGGACGACCTACCTAGATCCCTTAGTGGTGGTATCTTCCTTCATCATATGTTCTTCATTATGGTCTGTCTCCTGGTACAGATTCATTGGAGAGGTCGTCCTGCCCAGAATTTCCTCATGGGTTGGTGTCGTCTGTTGCGCCACCTGTTGTGTCCCTCCTCCTTCCTCATTCATTGCTTCAAACCAACTCGACTTATGTAAAAATGGAGGTTCTTCTACCTCTATAAATACTTCCATTGAGTTTATCTCTTGTACCAGGGTGTTGTGTAACCTTCCCAACAGTTCCTCCACTAATTCCCAAAACTTCTCTCATTCCATCATCAATCTTCCTAACAGGGTGCAAACAATCTAGTATGGAGTGGCTACCGACACCATTCCATGTTCCTCCTCGCATCTGTGAATCTTTTTGACCTCCATCTCAGAGATGGCTGCACCAATGTGTTGAGGAGTGGAGGCCATATAAATGTGGTTCCAGTCAACCGCATGAGGCTATGCCTCACTTCTTCTTCCATCACCCCTGCGGCTTCTCATACTCTGCCTTGGTGCCATATGGGAACCAATTAATATCTCATGACTCTCTTCAAGCAAAGGAAAGGACCCATGGTAATATCACTTTGACTTGAATGCTTACTTTCCACTCTTGGTGGAATTTAAATAACCATAGTCCCCCTGTTACAGGATTTGGAACCAAATCACTTCCATCCCCCTTCTTGTCACCTTCACGCACTCGAAAATCCAGCTACAATCTTCTTTCCCTTTCCAAATCTAGGTCATGTTAGGTGAGATTTGTACTCTACATTCACCTATCTCATCCCAATGTCCTTGCTCACTACGAATTCCTTTTTTCCTTAACGATTTTTGTAGGAGCGTGGAGTTTCGCGTCCTCCTCCCCCATCCTGCTTCTTTAACTCTGCATGCTCGACGTTGTACCCTCATCCTGGTGATATTGAAAGCCCTTCGCCCTTGAATAAACTTTCACAAGTGCATTAAACTCCAACATCTATCACTTGTCTTGTATCCCATGTGGGCGCTTCTCTCCAACAGGTACCTCGTCTGCTGGGCCTCAAGGCTACTATTTGTCTACTCGCATCTAGGTTATTCGTATCCTGTGTGGAGGGTCTCTACAATCGATTTTTGAGGGCCAAATTTCGAATGTCTTGGCATGACCCTCCCCATAGGGTTGTATTCTCCTGGACTCCATGGTTTGCTAGATGATTAGGAAAGATATTGGATTTCCATTTTCTATGGCTGAAAATGAGGGTTGGACTCTCCCTTAGGAGAAGAGATAGCTGCTCAAGGCGGGCCTCAAGTCTTCAATTCTTTGCTATTTTTTCTGGCTTAGTTCTCGATTAATTTTTTTTTCCATGTTGATGATGATTTGTGAATCTCCTTTGATGATTATCGGTTTCCGTCGCTTGTCAAGAGCAAGTTTGATCCCCGTTATTAGACCATTAAGCTCATGTACATTTTTAGTTGTTTCTTGAAAGAAACCCCATAACACCTAGATAATTTCCCCATGAGAATCTCTTACTGCCCCTCCAAATACCGTTGGGCTTGTTTTTCCTTTAGAATCTCCATCAAAGTTTAGCTTAAAAGAACCCCCATGAGGCCGCTTCCATGCTTCCAGCCTTCCTGCCCTCCTAGTCATCATTATCAAAAGGCCAGTGTAAATTGGGATATTGAAAATCTACTAATCGTACAAGATTGCAATCTCTGCTGGCCCAATTTGCATACCTTGTGCATTCCATTGTTGGAGTTGGATTGTCTCCTTAATATGTTGCTTTATGATGGCCCAAACCTTCTCCTTACTCTTCCATTTTCCTTCAAAAATGTGTTTACTCCTTTCCTTCCAAACTTCCCAGACCAAAAGTATAGGAAACAATTCCCAGATTCGATTTAGCAGAGGACTATGAAAAGGATTATCTTGCCATTCAGCTATAGAAATATCCGGACGACCTCTAACCCTCGAAGTTGCACCAAAACTGTTTTCTCCTATGTCCCACAGAGCAGATATGAATTTGCACCTGTCAAGAAGATGATCTATAGTTTCACTTTCTTTATTGCAAAGGTTGTACCAAGATGGTCCTGAGAAACCCTTTTTGAAAAGGTTGTCCCAAGTTAAAATCCGTCATTGCATCAAAAGCCATAAGAAAGTGCCAACTTTCGACTAAAGATTTACAGACCAAATATTTTTCCATTTCGGTTCCTTGGGGAGATTTGCATATCCAACATACCTCATTGAGGTTGAAATCCCCCGAAATGGAGTAACCCCACATTATTTTATCCTCTCCTTCCTGGATACAGATTTTCCAGTCCTGTAGTAGGGTCATCATGTCCTCCAATTTCTCCTGCGGACCTAGCCTCTCCCACCAGTCAATGTTTTTCCATCTTCGAAACTTCCCATCCCGCTATACTTCCTCCCACATATATTTGACCCTTACTAAATGCCTTCCCATGATATTTTCTTGAAGAATTGGGAGATGGAGAGTTTCTAATATATTGGGGAGTTGTTGCCAAGAGTGCTGCATGAAGTAAGCCGCTTCCCCGTTTCTGATGTCCCAAAAACAATGCCCTTGGATCAAATGTATGTTCTATCTGGCTAAGTTCCAAAAATGAGAGCCCCGTGTCTCTTCTGCATATCAAGCTAGGTTTATCTTCTCCCACCCCAAAGCATATTTTTTGTGTCACATATGTGCCCAAGTTTCACTGGTATAGTTAATCCACCTCCACCATATTTTTGCACTCATTATCTCATTACTTACTTCTGGATCATGCAGACCCAGTCCTCCTAGGAGTTTTGGGGTACACACCATGTCCCATCTCACAAGAGACCATTTATAGAGGTCTTCTGATCCTCCCTAAAGGAAATATCTTTGCAAAGTTCTGATCTTCTTCAGTATGGATTTGGGCGCCGCTAGGACAGAAAAAATATATAGAGAAAGAGATTGAAGTACCGATTTCACCAAAGTTAATCTGCTTAGGAGGTTTGGAGTCCTGCAGGTCCAATTCGACAGCTTGGCCTTCATTTTTTCCAGCAACGCCTGCTAGGATATCTTCTTGATTGGCGAGTCTAATAGGGGAGCCCCTAGATATTTAGAGGGAATATATCCCTCCTGGAAATCCAGTATTCTTAGTATGTTTCGGAGGGTGATCTGAGGGGTGTTAAAGAAGTAGACCTTTGATTCTTCATTGTTGATGGATATACCACTTGCTTGTAGGAAATTCTCCAAACCTTTTTTCAGAGGTATGGCTTCTTGAATCGAGGACAACCCCATGAGCATTGTGTCATCCAGGGAAAATTTTAAGAACCACTCCTAAATTTGTATGTATAATAAATGGGCGAATCCCCATGATATATGGGAAAATATGAAGGCTATTTTATCAATGTTATATCATGTATATATAATTTTTTGGTGAATCTCTCATTGAATCATATAACCTTGTAAAATCTTGGCGAATCTTTCACTAAATTACAAAACCTTGTAAAATTTTGGAGAATATTTCACTAAATTATAAAACCTTGTGAAGGCTCGTCTAATATTTCGGAATTTTTCTCCTTAGCAAGTCAAGGCCCCCTGCATGGCCAAATACGCGGCTATGAATGAAGTCCCATCCCCTAGGTATGATGCCCCAAACACCCACAAAACATTATTGTCGCATTGTCGATCACGAGATTCACAAACCCCATGCTTCTTGGGGAAACTTTGGATATGAGGTGATGGGATTTATAAATATCCTAGATGCAAATGGGTCGCTCTAAGACCCGATAGTAAATATCAATTTCCCTTCTCATGTGGACATTACGCAACTTGAAAAACATGATTCAAACCATAAAATCTAGAGGAATATAACTCCAACTTCGATTTCCATGATTGATAGAAGGTGAAAGAGCCCCTAACAACTGCCATTTCTGGAAATAGGAGGTGAATGGGAGATGCCTAGTGATTTTTGTGGGCGAATAGAGGTTTAAATCTGTTTTTAGAGGGGCGGATTTTTTTTATTATCTTGGCTCCCCTTTTTAAATTTGATGGGGCTAACCTCCTATTAATTAAAAATAAATAAATAAAATGTGGGCTAATCATACATAACAAGTGTTTAATACAAAATTAGCCCATTAAAAATTTAAAACCCCTAAATTTATCCCATGGGCTAAGATTAGCCCCTAAAATTTTCCATGGTGTCGTCCACAAACTATTGATGGGTTTGGGTTCGACCACCATTGTGAATATTTTTCCCCTTGAATTCATTAGCCGCCGTCATTTCCTTTAAAGTTCGCCAAAGGCCTTCTGTAAATGAGAAAGGGGGTATGCTTTTCGTATCCCTCTAGAGGCCTTGAAAGAAGTGGATGAAGTTCCATTAACCAAAATTGAGAAGAAAGTTGTAGAGGCTAAATTCTTTATCCATATTATCCATTGATTGTTAAAACCAAAATCTCTTAGCATTTTAGCCATGAATTTCCAATTTAACTTGTCATGGGCCTTTGAGATGTCCAATTTAATTAAAATCCCCAGTGACTTCATCACTTTTAAGGAATGTATTACCTTATGTGCTAGCAAAATTCCATCCAAAATCTACCTTCCTTCTACAAACCCATCATGTTCAGGAGAAATTAGAAAATGGAGTAATGGTTTGAGCCTATTTTCTATGAGCTTAGTTATAATTTTATAGATTACATTACATAGAGAAATTGTTCTGAACTTGCTTGGATTCTCTGCCTCATTTTATTTTGGGATCAAGGTGAGGAATGTCTCATTAAAATATATTAGGACCCATCCTATCTTCCTAGATTCCTCAATAATTTCTAGAACTTCCTCCTTTAGCATTTCCCATCAGGAGTGGACAAAATTCGTGGTGAACCCATCTGGCCCCGGGGTCTTTCCCCCCTCCATTTCCTTCATTGCTTCCTCGAATTCATGCAATTATATCGACCTCATCAAAAGATCATTGTGCTCTTGTGTCACTAGGGAGGGTATGTGTTGAGTCACTTTTCTATCGCTTCACCCCTGTTTTGATCCGGCTCCTCCATTAGGTCCTGGAAAAAAGAGTTAAGCTCATCTTCTATTTCTGTCTTTCTTCCACATAATTACCAGTCTTTGTCTTTAATTTGACAATATTATTCATTTGTTTGTAATGAATAATAGATATATGGAATAAATTTGTATTTTTATTCCCCTCCATTCACCATTGATTCTAGGATTTCTGTTTCCACAGGGTTTCCTCTTGGATTCCTCTTTGATCTAATTGAGTTTGAAGGTTCGCTTCTTTAGCTTTCAGCTCCTCCATGTACCTTGACTCCATTACCTGTTGTTGAAGCTGCTCCAGTTGATTTTCCAGTCCAATTTTTTCCTCAAAGATGTTCCCAAATGAATCTTTGTTCCATTTTTTAATCTTCTCCTTTATGTATTCCAATTTTGGTTGGAATTTGAACATGACGATCCCCCTTGGGGGCTCGAAATATGTCCACCACCGTTTGACCTTGTCTTGGAAATCAGGGTGAGAGATCCAGAATTGCTCAAACCTAAAAGGGTTTCTAATGTGTTCACCGAGTTGATCCCATTCCAGATGAATGGGCCAATGGTCTGAACCCACCTATGGTAGGATTAGGGCTGTTAGGTCACCTCCTCCTACTAGGGTCGACTCAGAAACAAGGAATCTATCCAAACTCGAAGCATTCTGTCGATCTCTAGTATTTTTATTATTTTGGCATGTAAAAAGGATGTTTGTTGTCCGAATATCAACCAGCTTCAGGTTTTCAATCACGATTGAAGTGGTGGTTTATTTCTGCTAGAGTTCTCCTTCCTCCTCTTTTCTCATCTAAGTGGCAAATTATGGTGAAATCGCCCCCCATTATCCGATGGCGGTGTCCAGCCCAGACTCCCAATATTTCTAGAGAGTATAAGAAACTCAATTTTTGGTTTTCCAGGTAAGGTCCATAGACATTTGAAATAATTCCCCGGATATTTTTCCTAATGACATGAAATTCAACTGAAAGAGTATTAAAAGTGGAAACAAAATTGGATAGGCTTACCTATGAAGGGTTCCAGATGATTGCTAGTCCTCCTACTATCTTGATCGCATCAATACCTATGAACTTGCTACCTCTACAAATTTTCACAAACATATGTTGCAACTCTGTTCCAGAGCACTTTGTTTCTTGAAGCATTAAAACTGTCAACTTCTCTTTTTCAATTTTTTTCTTCATAATTCTCCTTTTTTTGTATGCTATTGGAGCCTCTAATATTCCAGGAAACTATCCGCATTAACAAGATCTGGTAGTTGCTTGAAAGGACTCCTTGATGGTCATATATAGGCCCGACGCTACTAGTTTTTCCCCGACTTATTTTATCCTTACTCTATTGCTTCTCCTACCTTGCTACTCCTTGGCTCCCTCTCTACCTTTTGGGGATGCCAAGATCACTCCAAGGGTTTTGCTAGGTTTCGATTTGAGAACCATTTCTATTAGAAGGATCACTTGCTATGAAGGGATGTATCTTTTTTTTGGGTTGGCGTATGCTTGTTCAATGCCATCCAGATATAGATCCCCTATATCCATGTCGTATGCCTCCTCCCCTTGCATTTTAGTATCCCTTGTCTCCATTGTGCTAGCTTTGGGAATAACCCCATCTTGCTCGTCGCTGTTCTTTTCTTGGCCTATTTGCATTTCCTCCCCTTCTCCTGATCCTGGGGTTTCCTATGGAACCTAGTTTAGAGCTTCAAACTTGTTTGATATTTGAGGCTTTTTATGAATCTCCGGTCCAACTCCTCTTCTTTCCTGCCTCTTCCTACTATTGACCTTTGTAAAACCTTCCACATCTATTGTTTCTTTGGCCTGGGTCTAGGGAGTATTTAGGGGGAAATATCTGAATAGGTGACCGCTCTCATGGCACTGTCTACATCTGAAAGGTATATGCTTGTATTCCAGGGTCTGAACCTAGTTCTCGTTCTCCCAAGATAAATTGATTTCCCCGGGAAGCTCTTTAGAGATGTCCATGAAAACACATATCCTAGCGTATGATGTATAATGTCCCATTCTAGTTTGTTATGAGGAATTCACAAAATTCCCTAAGGTATTGCCCAGATCTGTCAGAATGTATTCCTTCTAGTACTCGCTTGGAAGGGAGTATAGCCTTATCCATATTGGTGCTACCGTTAGGTCTTCTTTGTTTGGATTAAACCTATCCTTCAATATCCAGAGGTAGAGCCGTTTTGAATTGAAAAAATATGGTCCTCCATCCACCACTTTGTTCCTATATTCAAGATTGACGAATATAACTGTGAAGAACCCTTTTAACCCCAACTGTAAGTCATAGTGCCCTTCCGGCTTCTAGGTAGTGTTTATCCACCATGTTAGGGATTTTTCCACTGGTCACATCCCCATAAATTTTCCTATCATGACGTGATATTTCATGTACTGGATATGCGCTTGCAGTCCCTCTAAGCGGATCTGCATTGTTGGTATCGTGTTTGTCTTAGGCATGCATTTCCCATGTTTTCTTCCCTCCATTTTGGTCGTCTTGAGATTTCGACCACTTCCTGGTACCTCTCTTCCCATTCCTGCCAAGGAATTTTTTTGAATATCGATCAGAGTCTCTTTGTTGTTGGATCCTTGGGTGGGGTTCAAGGTCCCCTCCATCGACTCCCCCATGCCTGTTCCCTCGAAGGAGATACCTCCTGGTCAATATCTATTCGATGAAATGAAAACCCTAGCTGCACTTCTCCTTCTCCAAGTTCCTACCCTCCTTTGATTATTATAGTAGCCTCTTTTCTAAATTATAAAACTAGAAGCACATATTCCTCACCAAATCAGCATAGTCTTCATCCAATAGCAACAATGCTATCTTCAAAAAATGGTAGAATTGTTTCCTTTAAACAATGGCAATATTTAACAAAAAAGGAAATGCCCTTTGTTCACTAACGGTAGCACACAACATACAACTATGTTCATCTCATGTAAATAAATGATATAACTACCAAAGCATATTCCATAGTCAGGGTACAATTCCTTTAGAGTTAGTAGTTCTTGCATTATTGACATCTTTGTGGATACAATGTGAAGCTAAAGAATAGTATGAATTTGCACGAGATGAACATAGTAGTATGTTGTGTGCTAAAGTTAGTGACCCAACAAATCCCCCCAAAATTGAATTTTTTAATGAAAAGACTTCAAATAGATCCACCACCCTATTATGTAGGTACTGCAGGATCCATGGATCTGATCCAGATTCGCTTAGGATCCATCGTGGAAATGTATCCCTTGGAGAGGGAAATGGATCCTTTGGAAATCAAACAAATCCTCAAATTTTCAAATGGATCTTGAAACTTCCAAGGATTTTGTGACCCACAGATCCCCCCAAAATTGATTTTTAATAAAAAAATTCCAAAACATTGAACACATATAAAATAAAACCCTAAACCCCTTTCTTGGTCAAGGTTTGATCCATCCTTGTGTTAAGATCTGCTCTCAAACTCTAAATCTATTAAGGTCTTTTTTCAAGTTTTTTGTTTGATTTATCTTTATGGTCAATGTATACTTTCAAGGGCTAATCTATCCTTATGTGTTATTTTGTTTCTCACTTCACCCTCACTGTTATTTAGTCCTAGAACAACCTTCAATAAAACCACTTCTTTCATTGCTAATATGGGCATGTGATGTGGCTGACAAAAATGTTATTATGAGCTGCTTCATGTTCATGTTGAAATGACCTCTATAATTATTGATTATGATTAATGGTTAATCTTATCAAATTATCAGTTAATGTACTTTAATGGGTAATAGTAATATTTTTTCTTCACTCTATTTCTTTTGTACTTGTCGTTTCCCTACCGTATCCAAATATCGACTTTAAAAAAATCTTGGTAACTTAGAAAAAACATAGGTCTATATTAATCCTTGATCTTTTCAACATCAAGAGGCTTACACCTTTTTTTTAAATGCATAGATCTGGTTCATGTCTATTAGGATGGATCTATGCTATTGATAATCACTTCATGCAAGCAAGGACTACATGCCACGTGGGAGGTTAAAATAATGCTATCCAAATAAATCATAATTGTCTATGCAAACCAATTGTGTTAAATGTTATGAAGATCATACATCTAGTTAGTAGTTGACAAAAATAAGAAAATGATAAATTCATTAGGGTGCACAGAACAAAATTGGTATAAAAGTGCCTATCTAACATTTTGTTTCAGTATGTTAGGTCCCAAGCTTAAAGGTTTTGGTTCATGCGGCTCCAAGATGAAATTTTTTTATTCATGTCTTTTAAAAAAATGCCCCAAATGAGGTGCATTCCACCTCTTGTTCTTGTATGGAATATGGCTTTCATGGACAATTGAAGTGTCTAAATTAATTCAATGGTGCTTTGAATGTGATCTGTCTGATGAAGAATGTGGTGCCTATAATGAGATAATTTATGTACTAAATAAACTTGTACTCTCCTAACTTTCATGTTAGTTTATAGGGCATATGGTATTAGGTGTAGACTTTAACATCTAACATATGTGTTATCCAACTCTTTTTGATAGCTTTCTAGGAATACCATTAATTTAATTTTTAAAACTTGATAAACCAAGCTCATGTACCTATAATATCTCTTGGTGCATGAGCATTTGGGATTGCGTAACGGTAATGTACACTTTATTTATTTTTGGATGCTTTTAGGCTAAGATATTGTTCTGTTGTGCATGAGAGCCTTTGTAATCATGTGATGTTCATTTTACTCCCTTGTAGGGTATATTTAAGTTACACTACTTTCAAATTGTTTTTTTTTCAATTGATTTTTAATATGGTGACAGTTTTGACAGATATACTTTGGATCTTGTGGAAAAAATGCTCACTTTGGATTGTAGCCAGGTATATTTTCACTTATGTTTAGATACTCACTCTTTATCTAAATCATGGGTAAATGCACTCTTTGTTGCTTCTCTTGAATGTAATTGCATATTTCTCCCCATGAAATACATATCTTGGGGAAACTTACTAGGTACTTCATTTCATTCCAAGGATAGTACCCTCTATAAACTGGATTCAATAGAAGCTTGAGAATTTCTCAACACAGGACTCAAGGCCATTACAAATAATATACTCCTTAAGATCTCAACATGTCTCTTGTAGGAATTGAACTTTGGTGCATAGAAAAATAATTATTACTTTCAATAACCCCATATAGACCCAATTGACAAATGGAATTGCATATGTTATGAATTTTTTTTCCATTTTCTACAATTTAGAATTTGTGTTGGAGTGTGATTATCATATTTTGTGTTTATTCTTGTTTATTGGATCCGCTTCCATGAAATATCCAATCATATTTTTTTTTCTATTTTTTGTCTCTTCAAAAATGATTGGCTGACACTTGTCTAATTGGCCTTCTAATTCACAAAGAATATGTGCAAAGGATGGGCTCGATGCTGAATATTTCTGGACAGATCATGTTCCTTTGTAGGTCAATTTTATTTTATTTTTATATGCAATAACTGTTCAAAAAAGTTATGAACTGTCATTCTATGAGAATTAAATAACCTTTTTCCATTCAGGTTGAATTTTGTCTTTGGAGGGATAAATGATACATCTCATAATGTAGAGAGCAATATTACTTTGTTGATGGATTATTTTTTATGTTGTAGCTTTCCAAAGTATGAATCATTGCATGATTTTCAAACAAAGAAGAAACAACCGTAATAGAGGCAACATGATGAAATGGCTAAGAGACGGAAAATTTCACAGCATCCACAACAACATATTAGAATTACTCCTATAACTGATACTCAAGGTCATCTTCCTTTAAGGCCAGGTCCAAATCCACCTATGCATAATTCACAACTTTAATTTCCAGTTGGACCTAGTCACTATGGTGGGGGTCCTCAGAGTATACACCCACTCCATTGATCCCAAGGGGGAGGATACAACACAAATTGAGAACATGCCCCTCCTCAGCAACAATGAGGAGGGTAAGCACCACATGGAATGGGAAATCAGGGACCAAGAGGTGGACATGGTAGATGTGCAAGCTATCGTCTGTTGATGTATATGTAACTTCGGAATGTATTTCATCTGTATATTATATTTATATTTATTGTACCCTTATAAGAGATGTGTTATTCCTCTATAAGGAAGTGTCGTCATGTGGATTGACAAGTGTCGCAAGTGCGTGTACTTGCCGATGGGTTATTAGACCACCTTATGGGGTCGGCCCTAATTAATATATAATATAATGTGGATGTACTCAAGTAGACAAGTCGGCCCCAGTAGGTCACTGGGCAAAAAGGTGAGTATAAATAGAGATAGGAGATCTCTATTTTACTCATTCGGAAAAGCATCTATCTCTCTCTCTGAAAAGTGGCGCACTAGTGAGGAGGAGGAGGATCATCTGCTAGGAGACTATCTCTGTATTATTTGGTTGTATTTTGGTTGATCCATTGCTCTCTCTATCTCTGAGGAAGTTGTGGGGTTTTTCACCTTAGGGTTTTCCCCACGGAAACTTTGTGTCTCTTGTCTCTATGCTTTTGATTCTTGTGATGCTTGTCATATTATGATTGTCATGCATTGATATACTGTAGATGTTATTCTCTCAGCAAAGATCCTATAGTATTGTGATTTAATACTCAAAATTTAACATGGTATCAGAGCCTAACTGAGAAGAAGACATTTTGCAGTGACTGAAGCTTGTATTGCTTGTTTATTGGGTTTCTCTCCACAGATTTTTGAAATTCAGTATAGTAGATTGGATCTACTCATCAAGGCGCATCTTTCTGTCCAATCAGATTTCAGTTCCGAGCATTTTCAGTTTTGGCCCTAAAAATTAGGGTTTCCACAAAAATAGGAATTTCTGGAAACTGAAGGTACAGCTGGAAGCTCCTTGCAAAAATCGAAGGTTTGAGCTTTGGATCGATATTTTTGGCTGGGTAGATCTCCGGGAAACTCAAACCCTAATTCAGGGCTCTCCCTAGTGAACCCGGGAGGACAAAAAGGCAATTTTGAAGGGCAAGACTTTGCTGATCTCAATTTTTGAATGTACTAGGCTGATCAGCTCTCCAAGGCGCATATTTCTATCCTTTCGGAATTTTGAAATTCACATTTTGAATTTTTAGGGTTTCTCTGACAAACCCTAATCCGGGACCAGATCCAGTTTTCAGCACTTCAAGTGGTAAGTCCTAAATCTTTTCTATTTCCATTTGAAGTACTCTTAAAGATGTCTCTTCACACCAAGCTTGAGGATAAGCTTGAAGGGGCTGACAACTTCCGAGCCTGGAAGTATAGGATTGGGCTAATCCTGGAAGAGAATGAGTTGGACTCATATGTGAAAGAAGACATCCCTATCCCAGAGGATGAAGAGGCCAAGGTATTGCACAAGAAGAACTTGGTCAAGGCAAAAAGAATCATTGCTGATTCTATCAAAGACCATCTCATACCCCATGTGTCTTCTCTCAAGACACCCAAAGAAATGTTTGAATCTTTGACCAAGCTATTTGAAGGAAAGAACATAAATCGAAAGATGACCCTGCGGAACCAATTGAAAGCAGTGAAGTTTCAGAATGGAGAAACCATTCAATCCTACTTTTCAAGGGTCTCTCAGATCAAGGAACAATTAGAAGCAGTAGATGAAATGGTGGAGAATGGTGAAGTGGTGATGACCACTCTAAATGGCCTACCCAGGTCATGGGATTCCTTTATTCAAGGAATTTGTGCAAGGAAGAAGTTGATCTCCTTCAGTAGACTTCGGGAAGAATGTTCTCAAGAAGAAGCTAGACTTATAGCTCGTGAGGAAAAGATGGGAGGATAAGATCAAGCTCTTGCAGCCCACACCAGGAAAGGAAATTCCAAGAAAGAACCATCTCACCCCAAGAGATCTTCACATCAATTCAAAGAAAGAAGAGTATGCTTCACCTGTAATGAGAAAGGACATATTGCCATAAATTGTCCCAAGAACAAGAAGGACAACAACATCTCCAACAAGAAGAAGAAGGGTGGAAAAAGAAGGTTTCATGCTCATGCTGCAGAAGATGATGAACCTCCAAAGAAGAAGGCTAGGGCAGAAAGTGATAGTAATGATGACTCATCAAGTGAAGAAGAGTATGTTCTGATCTCTGCTCTCACAGGTACCATCTCCCATGGTTGTAATGATTGGTTGATTGATAGTGGGGCTTCCAAACACATGACTGGGTTTAAAGAATCCTTTGTGAACCTATCTGAACATGAGTCACCCCATAAGGTGAAACTTGGGGATGATTATCAATATCCAATCAAAGGAAGTGGTGAAGCTTCTTACAACCTAGATTCGGGAAAATCTCTGAAGATGAAGGAAGTCCTCTATGTACCTGGGCTCAAGAAGAACTTACTCTCCATCTCTGCTCTAGATGCAAAAGGTATGAGGGTTGCATTTGTTGATGGCCAAGTACTAATGTGGCCAAAGGGAAAGACTATAGATGATGCAATAGTGATTGGAGAGAAAGAGGGAGGCTTGTATAAATTAAAGGGTCAACCTGAACATGCCATGGTACATGAATCCATGGAGCCAAGTGAACTTTGGCATAGGAGACTTGCTCACATGCACTATAGAGCACTTCCAATTGCAAGCAAGGCTGTAGAAGGTCTTCCTGAAATCAAGACCAAACATGAAGGGGTTTGCAAAGGATGTGCAAAAGGTAAGAACACTAAGAAGGCTTTCCCAAGCAGTGAAAGCAAGGCAAAAGACATCCTGGAAATCATCCACTCAGATGTATGTGGCCCCATGTCATCCAATTCCCTCAGTGGGTATGTTTACTATGTATCATTTATTGATGACTTCTCCAGGAAGACTTGGGTATACTTCTTGAAAGGCAAAGATGAGGTGTTTGCTAAATTCAAGGAATTCAAAACCTTGATGGAGAATCAAACTAACAAGAAAATCAAAACATTCAGATCTGACAATGGTGGAGAATTCACCTCAAATGATTTCAAGAAGCTTTGCAGTGACTCAGGGATTAAGAGGGAGTTGACTGCTCCTTATAATCCTCAACAGAATGGAGTTGCAGAAAGGAAGAACAGAACTATCATGGAAGCAGCAAGAGCAATGTTGCATGACCAGGATCTTCCTATGCATCTATGGGCAGAAGCAGCTAGAACAGCTGTATATGTGCAGAACAGAACTCCCCACAAGATATTGGACAACAAGACACCAGAAGAAGTCTTTTCTGGTAAGAAACCTGAAGTCAGCCATCTCAGAATATTTGGTTGTCCAGTATATACTCATGTCCCAAAAGAGAAGAGGACTAAACTAGATCCTTCAGGAAAGAAGGGCATCTTTGTGGGTTATAGTGAAAGCTCAAAGGCGTACAGAATATACTTTCCAGGGTTCAAGAAGATTGATGTCAGTAGGGATGTAACATTTGATGAAAACTCAGCATTCATCAAATCAAGGAAGGCACCTACCGAAGTTTATGAAGAACCTAAGGAAACAAGATTTCAGGACACTACCATGACTGATGTAGTTCCAGAAACTGATCGTGAGTATGAAGATCCACAAGAACCTGTAGATCCACCCCGAGAGGATAACTCTCACAAGAGGAAACCTGTATGGGCTAGAGAGCTCATTCATGATGCAGAAAGATTTGGCATTCCAGAAGAAGAACACAGAGCAAAGAAGAGAACCAGATCACACACCAGTTATGTTGCTTTACTCTGTGACATCATGAACAAAGAGCCTTCCAGTTATGAAGAGGCAGCAGAAAAGAAAGAATGGAAGGATGCTATGATTGAGGAATATCAATCAATTATGAAGAATGATGTTTGGGATGTTGTCCCAAGACCTAAAGGGAAGACTGTTGTGACTTCCAAGTGGATCTACAAAATCAAGCATGCTGCAGATGGCAGTGTGGAAAAATATAAAGCAAGATTCGTAGCTCTTGGTTTCTCTCAGAAGGAAGGAATAGACTATGAAGAAACCTTTGCACCTGTAGCCAGGTATACTTCCATTAGAACAGTACTTGCCCTGGCTGCAGCAATGAAATGGAAAATACACCAGATGGATGTCAAGACTGCCTTCCTGAACGGTGTAGTAGAAGAGGAAGTATATGTGGAACAGCCACTTGGTTTTGAAATACATAACAGGGAATCATATGTATGCAGATTGAAGAAAGCCTTGTATGGCTTGAAGCAAGCCCCCAGAACCTGGTATGGTAGGATGGACAGTTTCCTATCTAGTTTGGGCTTTACCAAGAGTAAAGCGGATTCCAACCTTTACTACAAGGTTGAGGAAGGGAATCCTGTGATTCTACTACTATATGTGGATGACCTATTTGTGACAGGAGATGACAGACTGATTGCGGATACCAAGAGGAAGCTTGCAGCTGAATTCGATATGAAAGACTTGGGAATGATGCACTATTTCCTAGGTATGGAGGTGTGGCAGAGTGCAGGTGGGATCTTCCTTGGTCAAGGGAAGTACACAATAGATATCCTGAAGAGATTTGGGATGATGGATTGCAAGGCCATGGCCACACCCATGGCATCGAATCTGAAGCTTCTATGTGATGCTTCATCTGAGCCAGTTGATATCACTATGTATCGTCAGATGATTGGGTCCTTGATGTATCTGACGAACATGAGACCGGATATTTGCTTTGCTGTGAACACATTAAGCCAGTTTCTGACGGATCCGAGGAGTGTTCACCTGGTTGCTGTAAAGCATGTTCTGAGGTACCTAAAGGGTACAGTGGATTATGGGCTCAAATATGAAGCAAATCAAAAGTTTAACCTACAGGGTTATGTTGATTCAGATTGGGCTGGCAGTGCTGCAGATAGGAAGAGCACATCTGGATGCTGCTTCAGTATGGGATCAGGTGTGATCTCTTGGTTTAGAAGGAAGCAATCCTACATAGCACTGAGTACAGCTGAGGCAGAGTATGTTGCAGCCTGTTCAGCTAGTTGTGAGGCAGTATGGCTACGGAAGCTACTGTCTGAGTTATTTGATCTCCCGTTGGAGGCTACTGGTATCTTCTGTGATAACCAGAGTTGTGTGAAGCTGTCCAAGAACCCAGTGTTTCATGACAGGTCGAAACACATAGAGATCAAATATCACTATATCAGGGATATGGTGCAGAGAGGAGCTGTGAAGCTCCTGTATGTTGCGACGGACGAGCAGATTGCAGATGTGCTGACGAAGCCACTAGCCAGGGTGAAGTTCGAGTACTTCAGAGAGAAGCTTGGCGTGCTTCAGGTCGAGGACACTTCGAGGAAGAAGTGATGGACACATTTACTGAAGCCATTCCAAGCATGTTGGAAGGGGGATCCTTCACATGGCTGTGGATGTAAGCGCTGGATGATGAACATCAGGAGGATGTTCTGGTTTCTGCTAGATATGATCAGTTGAATCATGTATATGTATTTTGTGTATGCATCATGTTGGATGCTGGATATGATCAGTTGGATCATTATATGTATGTATGTATGCATCATGTTGGATGCTGGATATGATCAGTTGGATCATTATATGTATGTATGTATGCATCATGTTGGATGCTGGATATGATCGGTTGGATCATGTGTCTGTATTTTGTATATGCATCATGTTGGATGCTGGATATGATCGGATGGATCATGTGTATGTATTTTTGTATGAACGCATCATGTTGGATGCTGATGGATACACTGTGTGGATCATGTATCTTTGTATGATCAGGTAGATCATGTATACTGATGGATACATTGTGTGGATCATGTATCTTTGTATGATCAGGTAGATCATGTATGCTGATGGATACATTGTGTGGATCATGTATCTTTGTATGATCAGGTAGATCATGTATGCTGATGGATACATTGTGTGGATCATGTATCTATGTATGTATCAGGTGGATACTTGGATGATCGTGGATGACGAGCTTCTCCAGATGACATGCAGCAGGATGTTGCAGTGATGATGATCAGGGTGATCATGTGTACATCAGGATGATGTTTGATGAGTATCAGATGATACTTTATGGCCGTGGATCAGGTTGTGTAGGAAAGCATGTAATTTGTGCCCTGGGAGATTTACAGATGGTCTTTCGAGGTTTTGCCTATGGCATGTAATTCGGTGCCTTGGGACATCTGACAAATGCTCTTGCGAGGTTTTGCTTGAGAGGACATGTAATTTGTGCCCTGGGAGATTTCAGGTCGGAGTTGTGTACCCGTAACATCCTGAGATGCTCTTGCGAGGTTTTGTCCTATGGCATGTAATTTGCTCCTGGGAGATCTGGACAGGATGAAAAAGGCCTCAGATGCTTCATCCAGGTTTTGCCATGACCACATGTAATTTGCTCCTGGGAGATCTGGACAGGATGAAAAAGGCCTCAGATGCTTCAGCCAGGTTTTGTGGTGGACCACATGTAATTTGCTCCTGGGAGATCTGGACAGGATGAAAAAGGCCTCAGATGCTTCAGCCAGGTTTTGTGGTGAGATCACATGTAATGTGCTCCTGGGAGATCCGACAGGTAGAGCCGAGTGCTCGTAACAGCCTGGGATGCTTCAGCCAGGTTTTGTGATGGGTCACATGTAATGTGCTCCTGGGAGATCCTACAGGTAGAGCTGTGTGCTCGTAATAGCCTGGGATGCTGCAGCCAGGTTTTGTGACGCACGTAATAAGTCCTGAGGATTCCACAGTATGGCCAGTGATGATGAAGACCTACAGATGGCAGGCCTACATCCAGTATGAAAAAAGGACTGGCTCTGTAGAACTTCCTATGACGAGTAGAGACAGAGATTGGACGAGATAGCAGCAGCAGTGAAGATGACGATGACGATGCATCGATGATGATGATCCAGAGAAGAAGACTTGTCTAGCAGATCTGTGTCGAGAAATACCTTCCTAGTTAAGAGGGAGTGTTGATGTATATGTAACTTCGGAATGTATTTCATCTGTATATTATATTTATATTTATTGTACCCTTATAAGAGATGTGTTATTCCTCTATAAGGAAGTGTCGTCATGTGGATTGACAAGTGTCGCAAGTGTGTGTACTTGCCGATGGGTTATTAGACCACCTTATGGGGTCGGCCCTAATTAATATATAATATAATGTGGATGTACTCAAGTAGACAAGTCGGCCCCAGTAGGTCACTGGGCAAAAATGTGAGTATAAATAGAGATAGGAGATCTCTATTTTACTCATTCGGAAAAGCATCTATCTCTCTCTCTGAAAAGTGGCGCACTAGTGAGGAGGAGGAGGATCATCTGCTAGGAGACTATCTCTGTATTATTTGGTTGTATTTTGGTTGAGCCATTGCTCTCTCTATCTCTGAGGAAGTTGTGGGGTTTTTCACCTTAGGGTTTTCCCCACAGAAACTCTGTGTCTCTTGTCTCTATGCTTTTGATTCTTGTGATGCTTGTCATATTATGATTGTCATGCATTGATATACTGTAGATGTTATTCTCTCAGCAAAGATCCTATAGTATTGTGATTTAATACTCAAAATTTAACATCGTCAAGGAGGTTCTTATGGTAGTCCTGTTGGGGGCCAAGGTCCAAACTTGTGTGGAGGAAATCGAGGTCAACAGTTTTGGTCGAAATAGTGTACCTATTGTGTTGAAAAAACTTGTTGGAAGAATGATCCCATATAAAAATATTAATATGTAATTGCTACTTTTGGAGAGTCTATATTACGACATCTAGGCAACAAAATTACAAATTCATTCTGGAAGTTGATAGGACTCTAGGGTGATGAAGGTGTTCTACTAATGAATAACTAATTGTTTACACTATGCACCCATCGCGATTATAAGCTATTATTTAAACTATAAACTGCTAAAAAATGGTATTGTTCCTAGTACATTTGTTCATGTTCCAACTAGAGATATTTACCTAGGTAATATTCGTTTGACAAACATCTCACTTCTATGGATTGTAATGGAGTGCTACATTTTGTGATTTTAGAAGTGAATTTCAATGGTACATATATGTGCTTACAATGTGATGTATATTGGCATTACTTTATGTAGATTGAAAATTATCATGCTCATCCTAAATTGAATCTATATTGCATACATCACGATAAAAGATTAGTCTCACATTTAGCTATCTCACAAAAATTGAGAATAATGTCACATTTAGCTATGTCACTAAAATTGATTGTTCAATCTTTTAGGCCCACATGGAAATATTATTTATGTTGGAGCACTACAAAGGTTCTTTGACAGTCACTCAATTGACTAGTAACACGTGTTTGCCAATTTTTGTAATCTTTTTTCGACATTTCTATAAATTAACAGAGAGAAAATGAAACTACATTATAGGGACATTGAAAGATCAATTTAAAATTAATCAGGAATTCCCTATGAATTTTATAAATCTAGCATAACTTGGTTGATCAATTTAATGATTCTTGAAGTATAATATTAAACATTTCTCTAGGATAATCAAGTTGATTATTTTTTTGTGTATGCATCTAGTGAAATGTTTGCTAAAACTGCACACAACATACAACTTCAGTTGGTGGATGTGCTATTTATTATTTCTAAGTGAAAGATTTAGTTGTGATTAATAGAAACATACTTTGACTTGCAACTTGTTATTTTGCAAATGGATGCTATCATTGGGCCTCCATGCATTGTAGTTGTAACACTAACTTGTTTAGGGACATGTATTTCTAAAAATATTTTACAATCTTCATTGTTTGAGGAGTCACTTTCTACATTGGTTTTAGATGAGGTACTTTACCAAATCATTTTCTGAGGTTGCTTGTGTGAAGTAACAAATTTTTAAGAGGAATACTTATTTTTTAATGCTTTGGACTATGAAATGATATTTCTCACACTTAGTTTTCTAAGAGACATTTTACACCATTGTAATTAATATTGCATGCTAGATCAACATGGAGGCTTGCTTAGGAAAATATTAAATAAGATACCTCTTCAACAATTGTTATTGTTGTGGATTGGAATCCAGATAGTCAAAGGCGGGGAATTTTAGTTATGAAATTCAAAGACCATTCCCTGTGTTTCTCCATGCTAATTCTTCTAAAACATAGGCTTTAGTGATCTTTCTTTCTTTTTCCCATTGCTAATTTATACAATAAAGTATTGTAATTCATTAAGATTCAATCCTACAAGACTTACATTGTGTGATATACATTTTTATGAGCTGTCTGACACAACACTGACATGTTGAAATATTTTAATAATGTCTATGCTTTAAAAAAGAAGGTAATGTACAACAAATTCATTTAGAAACCAAGTCCCATTGTTTCTATTGTTGGTTATTTTGTAACTCTAGTTACGAAAATATATGTTAAAGAAATTAACTTATTTGGTGGAAGTGTCCATATGAGATATTCCTCAAGAAATATAGTATAAGTGGCTCATTAATTACCCTATTGGAGGCATACATGCTTGTAGATAATTTAATGTAAACTTTTAAAATGTGGATGTATGTAGCCTTTGGACTATGGATTTGATTTCCACGCTCATATAAGATTCAATAGCACAATAATTTTTTCAAATCCCCCTTAATATCTTGTGGGTTTCCCTTTGTATCTCAAACACGAATTTTTTGGTTTGATATACCCATGGTATTTATGTTAAATATACAACATCAGGAGACATTCTCCAAACCAATATTGTACAACCAAGATTGATCCTCCCATATAGAGGTGGGAACTTTGATTTCCTTCTGTGTAAAGGTTATTCCTCCCGTATAAAGGTACTTGATCAAAGTAATGATGTTGTAAAGTCTTGTTGGACAAGAATCCAGACTTGTGTGTCAAGTCATGATTATCATGTGAGCCTTCCGTATAAAGGTATCCATGAGATGAACCTCCGGTATAGAGGTGGACCTTCTGTATAAAGGTCATGATTTACTTGTTAAAAGCATTTAATGTTGTGTGGTGTATTATTAACCATGATAACCGGATTTCTATCAAGTCTCCTTTAGCCTGATTTATCACCTCTAAAGTGAATTACTTTAGCATATGATAATTTGGTTTGGAATTATATAATATGATCACATCATCCGATAATTATTCTTAATATAATGTAATGTGATGGATAATTAAAGTTATCACATATTGAACATGAAGTAAAAGATAAAGAAATAAAATATAAAGCATAGAGATCAAGAGAATTTAAATTTCCCATGCAAACACTTCAGCTAATTAAAGAGAACTCGAATTGTTAAAGCATTAGTTAAATATATTCCTTGGTTAACTAAAGAAATCACAATGGTCACTTCAAGTAAATCAATCAGCATGATTTCAGTTAATTAAGTGTTAAATAAGAAGGACTAGTTAACTAAAGTGTTTTCAGTTTAGTTAAAGTAAAAGACAACACTTCAGTTAAAGAGAGTTAACTAAGTGACAACAAAGAAGATATAGTTAACTAAGTGTTATTGCATGATGAAACTTATGTTAAACTAAAATATGACACGTGAGTTGTGACACTTGCATGTCAAAACTTAAGTTAGCCACCTAACTAAGTGGAAAATATTTCTATTAAGAGGTGAGTTCATCCTAAGTGACATCTCAGTGAGATAAGGAACTGCATGAGAAGTGGGGCACACCTCTGCATGCAAGATTAATACATCTAGTTTGAGGGCGAGTTCATCCTGAAGTTAGAATTTAAAAATAGAAGAGAAGAATGTATAAATATGTTATATGGGATTGATGAATCCAATGTGAAGCGAACTCTCTTCTCCATTGAAGGCAGGGCACTTCTCTTTGTGCAAGGTATTATTCGTGCTTGTTATTATTGTGTTGGGCACACATCCGATTGATCTCTCTTCTCTATTTCTTATGTATATTCATCAAGAGTGTTTGGTGATCTCTTATCTTCCGAAAGAAATCTGCTATGTTGTAAAAGAAAGCATTCCCTGCTATCCATTATTTTATATTGAGAAGAATTGCTAGGGTTTTTGTTCTCATAATTTTGAGGATTTTCCCTAGGGTATATCTTGTGTTATGGTTGTATGAATTTCATGGATTAAATTGTCTCATTGCTTCAAGTCTATGAATCTAAAATAATTAAAGATCAAAGATCAAACACATTTCAACATGGTATTAAAGCTCAGGGCATGAAGGAGATCAGTTTTGCATTCCATTTAGAGCCTACGTTGATCCTGAGAAGTTGAGCACAATATTTGAAGACTATGGCATTCGTCTCTATACAACCGGAAGACTGTCTTGAGGGCACCTCAAACATCAACACTTGGAAGGATAGGATTCTCAACATATTCTAGGAACATGAATTAGATGGCTACGTATCCACTATGGTTGAGGAGACTACATCTAATGCAAGGCGCATCAAATTCAAGAAGAATCAAGCTAAGGAAAAACATATCATCTATGATTTAGTAAAATATAACTTGATGCCCGTGATCACACCGCTAAAGACTACGAAAGAATTGTATGATGCATTGACTAATATATATGAGAAGAAGGCCCCGAGTCAAAAAAGGGCATTGAAGAATAAGTTTCGAAACTTAAGATGGATACATATGAGACAGTGGCATCCTTCTTATACAATATCTCTCAGGTAAGAGATCAACTTGCCAATATTGGAGTAGTGGTTGATGAAGACGATCTTCTCCAAACCACTATTGATGGTCTCCCAGACTCATGGGAGACATTCTTGGCTGCAGTAAATGGATGAGAGGTACAACCAAACTTTGAAAGGTTGTGGCATGAATGCCTCCAAGAGGAGGGGCGAATCCAGAGCAAGTCAGTGGGCATCAAAGAAGAAAATATTTCCCTCGCGACAAGAATGAAGAAAGGAAAGAAAACCTTCTTCCAAAAGAAGTTATCTCATCCAAAGATGAAGGATTTCAACAAAGGATTTGACAAGTCAAAAGCTAGGTGCTTCAATTGCAACAAGAAAGGCCATTTCTCAAGAGATTGAAGAGAAAAGCGGAAAGGAAAGTTTCATGCTTCTACCACCATAGAAGATGAAATCACTCAAAAGAATGCATCCCAAGAAAATGATACAAGAAGGGAGTATTACCTTATCTCATCCCTTTTGGGATCTGTAATAAAAAAAGTGGACACATGGTTGATTGAGAGTGGCGCATCCAAACATATGACTGGTTACAAGAGTTCCATCACTGATCTAAAGGAGAAAGAATTCACATGCATGGTAGAGTTGGGGAACAACCCAACTTATTTGATCCAAGGAGTTGGATCCACCTCATTCCAAATTATCATTGGTGATATTCTACATGTGGAGGACATTCTGTATGTTCCAGGCTTGAAGAAGAACCTCCTCTCATTTTCGGTTCTTGAATATAAAGGCTTCCAAGTTATCTTCATGGATAACCAGGTACTTTTATGGTCGAAGAAAAAAATCCTAGAATCTGCTGTTGTGATTGGAGTTCGAGAGGGGGGACTCTACAAGGTAGTCGAGAAGTACATTCAAGCTATGATTCACCACACTATCAGTCCATGCGAGCTATGGCACTGAAGGCTTGGACACCTACACTACAAAGAACTACCAGGTAAAAGGTATGCACGTATTTGATTTTGAGTGTGATAGTGTATGTTGGGGTTGTGCACTTGGGAACAATGTTAAGTAAATTTTTTCTAGCAGTTCTACTAGATCTAAAGGGATTTGATATTTAATACATTCTGATGTATGTGGTCCCATGTCATCCCCCTCCCTGAGTGGCTTCTTATATTATGTATTGTTCATAGATTATTTTTCTAGGAAGTCATGGATTTATTTCATGAAGGCTAAAAGTGAAACTCTTAGAAAATTTAAAGAGTTTAAAGCCCTAGTTGAAAATCAGAAAGAAATGCACATCCATAAATTAAGGTATGATAATGGAGGTGAATTTGATTCATATGCATTTAATGATATATATAGTGATGCAGAAATATGTAGACAGTTAACAGTACATTATAACCCTCAATAAAATGGGGTTTCCGAAAGGAAGAATAGAACTATATGTGAGGCTGAAAATGCCATGATGCATGATCAAGATTTTTCTACCTCATTATGGGAAGAAGCCACCCATACAACTGTGTACATCCATAATAGAATCCCGCATTCCATAAGCCATTCTAGATGAGAAGACACCAGAAGAAGTGTTTACCGGTGAGAATCCAAACATCTCACACTTGAGGATCTTCGGGAGCCTAGTATATATTCATGTACCGAAAGAAAAGACAAATATGGATCCTTCTGGAAAGAAGGGAACTTTTGCGGGTTATAGAGAGTCATCCAAAGCATACCGAATATATGTACCTGGTGAGAGACACATTAAATTCATCCAGGATGTTACCTTCCATGAGGAATCTGCTTTCAAAATATTGGAAGAGATTCAATGTGATTCAGAGATGGAGGATCCCAAGTCTAATCATCCCCCTTCATATTTTGAGAGGGAGAAACTAGAAGATGCCTCAGATTCGCTAGCTCCTGAATAAATAGTAGAACCAGTTGAGAGTTCACCTGATGAACCTCCCGCTAAAAGAAGATATGATTGGTGTCGAGACATCTTACAAAATGCATAGAAACATGGAGCATCAATAGGCTCATCCAGAGAGCGCAAGCAACCTGACATATATTCAAGGTATGTTACACTGATGAGTCACATCAGTGATTCAAAACAATCCTTATATGAAGAAGTTGCAAAGCAACACGTTTGGAATGATGCAATGGTAGAAGAGTACAACTCTATAATGAAGAATGATGTTTGGGAGGTTGTTCCAAAACCTGATGGGAATTCCATTTTGACTTCCATATGGATTTACAAGATAAAGCATGTTGCATATGGTAGCATTTAGAAGTATAAATCTAGATTCATTTTCATAGGTTTCTCTGAAAAAGAAGGCATCAATTATGATAAGACCTTTTCCCCTGTGGAAAGGTACACCATAATACGAGCAATGATTCCACTTGCATTTGTTCTAGGATGGAAACTTCACCAGATGGATGTGAAGAAAACCTTCCTCAATGGTGAGGTTGAGGAAGAGTTTAATATTCAGCATCCTGAAGGATTTGTGGTCCATGGGAAGCAGTTGTTGGAGCACGATTTCCATTAGACCAAAACCTGCAGGTGTTAATCTCTGCTATAATCACCAAAGTTAGGATCCACGAGAGGGGGTTAACCCATGTCACGAAACTCACGGGGAGCGTTGCATGCAAATGCCAACAATATCCCCCCCAGCGTTACCCAGGTGAGTTTCGAACTCGAGACCTATCGCTCTGATACCAATTGTTGGAATATCCAGCAATACTGAGAGGGGGGGTGAATCAGTATTTCCTTCTTTTTCATTTTATTATAACAATTAGTATAAGACACACAAAGAATCAAACAAGTAAGACATAGGATTTTATCATGGAAACCTCAAAGAGAAAACCACAAACTCATACTCATTAATAAGATGATTTTTTACAAAATTGTTTATTTGCTACTACAGAAGGGATGCAACTACACCCCAGATTTTTCCTGCTGCTACAAAGAAGGACTCTACTACACCCCAGATCTTCTGCCTATTGCTACAGACAAGGATGCAACTACATGTTGTTCTCCAAATTCCACTGGATGGAGGCTACGACCCCCTGCAGGCTTCCTTCTTGCCCTAGCACCACCCTAGCTCCCTAATTTGATATTATTAAACTTCTCAGACCTTCTTCAAACTATGTTTCTTGCTATCTTTTACTTGGTCTCTGGCTTGCTGCTACAAGGGTCTTCACTGGTCTCTTTACTGCATCAGATTTTCAACATACTCTTCAGTAGACATCTTCTATTATTCTATTTCTTTCTCTGGCCCTTTACTGCCTCAGATCTTCATTCCCAAATCTTAGAGATACAATTTTTATTTCTCTGTTCTTTTTAATATTCAAGATCTTCATTAAAAAGGAAACATAGAGGCACACAGCTTCAGATCTTCATATTCGAAATCGTAGAGATTCAATTTTGCATCTCTGGTATTTACTGCTCCTTCTATATGGGCTGTAGAGACACACCACTCTTCTAATTCGAACCTTCGTTTAAATACCTCATTCATGCCTCTTCAAATCATCTTCAGAACCGTGCCTCTTCATTAACACACCCTTTTGTATTTTACAATTAATTATTTTCCAGATTAATCATTTCCAATATTAATTAATTTGCTATATACATGTACGCAGATGCTTAAATATTCACAGGATAGACACAGCGGGCATACACAATCTTCAGGCCTTTGGGCTTCTCTTCCTTTCACGCTCACAGGCTACTTTTCCTCCTTTGCGGGCTCCCTGTAGGATTCCTCACGCAAGCTTACCTTCTGCGGGCATCTTTAGACCCTTCTGGGCATCCATAGCACTCTCTATGGGCATATTAAGCTCCTGCAGGATTTATTTTAACCCCAGCAGGCATCCTTAATGCTCCTGCAGGCTTAACTAAGCACCTGCGGGCATATTGAGGCCCTTGCGGGCATACAAGCCCTTGCGGGATTTTCACAAGCCCCTGTGGGAATGAAACAAGCCCTTGCGGGCTTAACTTTAGGCCCTGCGGTCATAATAAATCTCCTTGGAGCTTTTATCTCTTATGCCCTAACACTTAACCATTTTTTTTCTTACTATGCATAACAATGTTTTTCTCTTGTTTTTAGCAGATCAAGAACTCACACGTGTGAGCACTAGGAGTGGATCTGACTCCATGGATGGATAGACAGTTCATCAAAGAACAACCCCATGCCCTCTGATAAATTTATCATCATCAGGATGATCTTTGGCGGGCATTTCTAAATGCCTTATCAACCTACATTTGAACATCAAAACACACTTCTTCCCATTTTGGCAGGCTAGTATTTCACATGTGTGACCACCAGAATAGGATCTGAGACTGTGGATGGATAGCCAGTTCACCAAGGAACAAAACCATGCTATATGATGAATTTTATCATCAGAAGAACCCCTCCTTGCGGGAATTTCCAAATGGCCCCTCAAACTCCTGTTTTCAACACTTAGTCAATTTTTCATACTTCTGAATATGCAAAACATTTTTTCTATTTTGGTAGATGGATATTTTCCTTATCTGACCACCATAAGGAAAATCAAGAGCATGGATAGATATCCATTTCAACAATGAAGAGGACTATATCACAAGATAAATCTATTGACACACACACAACCTTTGGCAGGCATTTGAAAGTGGTCTCTCAAAAATACCGATTTGACATTTAGATAAATTTCTTCAAACCCTAGGTCACCAACGTGATTTTACTTTTTCATCAAACTTGGAAAGTGAGATATCCACAATGTGAGGAATATCATACTGAATCCAACCATGCTACTCTTCCCTTCTGCAACCTCATCATCAAACATTGGCGGGCATTTTACTGGGACAGTGCAAACTATGCCAGATAATACTTTTGGTAGACTTATATCTTCTTCCTTAGAGATTCTTTGGACAATCCAAGACCATGGTTGGATGCAACAAACAACATAATAGAGTTCCATGCTCACAAAATGATTTAAGAAATCAACCACAATAGGTGGAGGGCATTTTACTGAGGTCACTCAGTCAGTTTTTACCATTAATTCTATACTTACACAAATTTCCTAAACTGGTTAAATTTGCCTAAAACACTGTTTTGGCAGGTCCATATGTTTCTACTCAAAGACCTTCAAGTCAATGTGAAGACATGGTCAGGTTGAAAAAACACCCATCTACAAGATACCCATATGATGCAGGCATTCTTTTCAACCCACAAATCGTGGCGGGCATTTTCCTAAGGTCACTTAGGCAAATTTGCCACTTTGGTGTACAAGCAAACTGAAACCATGTTTTGGCAGGTTGTTAATTTTGTCACCAATCACTCTTTTTTAGAACTGAGACCATGGTAGCATATCCTCTTCAACAGGACATAGGATGATAGTTTCAAATAATTTTTATCATACACCTATGAGGTATGGTGGGCATTTTCCCAAAGCCACCTGAGCCATTTTTCCAACACTTAGGCATTTTCAGGACTTTCTCCAAAGTTTATCCCGAAACTCTGTTTTGGAAGATATTTAATTTTCTCCTCAGAAGTGATTAAGACAAACTGAGACCATGAATATATAGCCACTTCAACAAGCTATAACCCAGCACCATGGTGTGGGCATTTTAGTAAAACCATGAATTATGGCGGGCATTCTCTCAGACCAATTTTGACTAATTTTTCCATAGTCAATTTCCTGATTTTCACCAAATTGCCATATTTCTCCCGAATGATGTCAGGATGCAACAATGACTTTCTGATAGCACCAGAACACCATCATATGTATTCTCAACTTCATGCCACATCATCATACATGCCATGCCATGTCATCATATTTGCCACATCATCATATAGGCCATGTCATCACTCTCTTTGTTATTCCTTTGTCTTTCACTGAGTTTTCCTTCCCATCATGTCCTTGGTTATTCCTTTGTCATTACTGAACTCCTTTGACATCAATGACAACCACATTCAACATTATCCCCCTTTGGCATTGATGGAAACACCTAAACATTGTCCCCCTTTGACAACAATGACAAAGGATAACCTATTATGCCCTTGCTATAACCATCTTGACGTAGAATTTCCAATCATTCTTCTTTTAGATAACTACTTCTGCCAATATACTTCTTCTTACTTTTTCTTCTCTACCTTGTGTTACCTTATACTTGGTGCTGATCATCTAGTTAGCATCCTTCTTTACCTTCTTGTAGCTTAGTCTTTGAATGAGAACTTTGGGTGATGAATTCATAGACTCCCCCTATCACAGTGCTCCACCTCTTGCCAACATTTTCTTCTCTTTGTGATAGAGTTTATACTCATTGGTGTGTCATTGAATGACAAGCATCACAAGAATCAAAAGCATGAGAGACAAGAGACACACCAATGAGTATACATAGAGAAGAAAATGTTGGCAGAGTTTATACTCATTGAGTTTTTAAGGATACATCATATAACTTGTTTTTCTTTAGGGATTTTTCAATGCCATACAAGCAACTTCTCAATCTTTATGTTTTCGCTCCCCTTTTTGACCAAAGATCAAAATGATATGCACTAGCTTCATTCACACTATACTATTCTTCCAATATTACTGAGATTATTCTCTTTTCCATTACCTCCCATCATGGTTATGCTTACACTTCAGCTTTAATCTTGTGCTTCTGTCCTTCACTTGTCACATGGATGGTCTCTAGACAAGTATTCTTATGACTCTTCAATCTGACACTCTACCTCTTCTTTTCCTCTTCACCACAATTATTCTCTTGATTTTACTATACTTCAGCTATTAAGTGTTCTTCACTTGTCACATAGATTGTCTTTTATCTTTACCAAATGATATTTATTCAAACTACCTATTGTAATTCTCTGATATTAACTCCCCTGAGCATATGATTCCTTCTAATGCTGGTTTTAGGATTTCTCTTTTAGGTCATGAGATAATTTAGAAGAGAATTTCATAGTTTCTCTCTTCATCGGTGAGTTCTTTTACATCTTCATCTTGCTTTCCATCATCATGAATTTCATTCTTATCCATAACACTATTATGCTCCTCATCATCTTTGGAAACTTCTTTGATGTTTGAAATCTTTGTTTCTTCTAAATATTTGGAGTCTTCCTTTCTTCTCCACATCTTTCCATGAGGTACCCTGCTTATTGACCTTGTTTGTTTCTTGGATTCCCTACTTAGATCTCTTTTCTTGGTTATACATTCAACATCTTTGTGACCAAACTTGTGACAGTAGTGACAATATCCATAAAATATTCCTTTATGTTTGATGAAACTTTGATCTTCCTGCTTCATATCTTCCATCTTCTTCTATTCCTTCTTTTGTTCTTGACCTTCTATTGAAGTATTCTTCCTTAGCTTACATTCTCTAGCCATATGTCCAAAATTATGACATGTGTAGCAATGACCAACAAGGATCTGTTGGACCGTAGTTGTCTTTGGTCCTTGAGGTATCATATCAGTTTTTTCTTTATTATGAGATGAGGGAGCATAAATTTGACTATCCTTCTTAATCGGTATTTTGAGTGTAGTATCATAGCTTCTTTCATTTCTATCTTGGAGTGTAGGAGACAAATATTCAGAATTCTTTTCTTTGTTATAACCTAATCCAGTTTTATCACTTGATGGTCTTTGGCTGCTCAAGATGTCATCTAAAGTCTTTGAACTTCTTTCATATTTTGATTTAATAGATTCTTCATCGAGCTTCTTTCTAAGTTGCATAATATTTTCTTCAAGCTTCTCTGATTCTTGCATTCTCTTTTTGAGCTGTAAAACTATGTCCCCTTCAACCTTCTTAGCCTCTTCAAGCTGGGTTTTCAAATTACTAATGATTTGATTTGATTGTTTGTTCTTTTTCCTGCATTTTTCAAGTTCTTCAAGAGCACTGATTAATTCAGCTCTTAGATCTACTCCTTCTTCCATTGATTTATCATCTTAAGCTTGGGATTTTATTCCCATGAATAGAATTTATGTCTCCTCATCTTCACTTGTGTCTTCATATTCACTATCTTCTATGTTGTAAATGAACTTCTTTTTGTTTCATGTTCTGTCATTTTTGAACTTCTTTCTCATCACTTCCATTTTGCTTAGGATAAGGAAATTTTGAAGAAAAGTGTCAAATTATTCCATAGTTAAAGCACTTTAGAGGTAGCTTTCCCTTGTACTTACCAGTACCTCTCTCAAGCTTCTTGATGAACAAGGATTCTTCATCATTTGATTTTTCTGATTGGTTCTTGGATAAGGATTTAAAGGCTGCTTCTTTCTTTGATTGATCATATTCTCCTTTTCTCATCTCGTAGGCAGTGAAGATCCCATGTAGTTCATCTACTGTCATGTCTTTAAGATCATCTCGTTCTTCTAGAGAAGATACTTTTGAGTCATACTTCATTGGCATGCTTCTTAGTACTTTGTCAACTACTTCTTTCTCCTCTAATTCTCCTCCAAGGCCTCAAATAACATTGACAATTTCATCTACTCTTAGAATATATTCTACAATATTTTCTTCCTCTCTCATTTTTAGGCTTTCAAATTGTCCCTTGTATGTCTGAAGTTTTGATTGTTTGACTTTGGATGGTCCTTCATAGAAAAATTTTAATTTATCCCAAGCCTCCTTGGCTATTTTGCATTGCATGACTTTCACAAATAGGTTTGGCATGATAGATTGCAAATCTATGACTACACTGATGGTTTACAATTTGAGTAAATTTCATGAGTTGGGATCTGGATCAAATCGAGCAAATCCCACTTTGTATACATAGATTATAGGATCGTGGAAGTACTTGATACATTCAAGGCATGATATATGTTTTGCTATGAGCATTCTAAGTCAATTTATGTCTGATCCAAGACATAGACAGTGGACAATTGCTAATCGTGTGCTTAGGTACCTTCGAGGTACAATTTCATATGGAATCAGATATGCCTCCAGTGGAGGAGTCATGTTACTTGGTTATACAGACTCAGACTGGGAGGAAGGATTGTGGACCGTAAGAGTACATCCAGCTACTGTTATGGCCTAAGATCATCTATGATATCTTGGTCCAGTAGGAAGTAGGGCTCCGTATCCTAGAGCACTACCGAAGCCGAATACATAGTTGCTAGTGTTTCCCGTCGAGAAGTATTGTGGCTCAGAAATCTACTTGCAGGGTTGTTTGATGAAAATACTGAGCCTACAGTTATTAGGTGTGACAATCAGAGTTGCATAAAGCTTTCCGAAAACCCAGTGTTTCATCACAAGTCGAAGCACATTGAAATGAAGTATCACTTCATTTGAGACATGGTCTAGAAAGGTACAGTGAAACTTCAGTACATTGCTACTGATGAGCAAATTGCAAATATGGTAACAAAGCCTCTGTTAGTGATGAAGTTCAGGTACTTTGGAGAAAATCTTGGTATTGCAGAGAATGCCTCCCTCGCTGAGAGGGAGTGTTAAATATACAACATAAAGAGACATTCTCCAAACCAATCTTGTACAAACAAGATTGATCTGTTGATGTATATGTAACTTCAGAATGTATTTCATCTATGTATTTCATATATATTTATTGTACCCTTATAAGAGATGTGTTATTCCTCTATAAGGAAGTGTCGTCATGTGGATTGACAAGTGTCGCAAGTGTGTGTACTTGCCGATGGGTTATTAGACCACCATGTGTGGGGTCGGCCCTGAAATATATATTATATTGTGGATGTATCTAGATAGACAAGTTAGTATAAATAGAGATCGGGAGATCTCTATTTTCATCAATTCGAAAAGTCACACTTCTCTCACTCAGAAAGTGGCGCACTAGTGAGGAGGAGTATCATCTGCTACTAGGAGACTATCTCAAGTGTATTTTGGTTGTACTTTGGTTGAGCCATTGCTCTCTCTATCTCTGAGGAAGCTGTGGGGTTTTCCCCACGAAAACTCTGTGTCTCTTGTCTCTCGTGCTTTTGATTCTTGTGATGCTTGTGATGCTTATTGTGATTGTTATGCATTGATATACTATATATGTTATTCTCTCAGTAAAGATCCAAGAGTATTGTGAATTAATGCTCAAAATTTAACATGGTATCAGAGCTAACCTGAGAAGAAGACATTTTGCAGTGACGAAAACTTGAGTTTCTTGTTTATTGGGTTTCTCTCCACATATTTTGGAAAAGTAGTATGGTAGATTGACTCTACTCATCAAGGAGAATCCATCTGTCCAATCAGAATTCAATTATGAGCATTTTTAGATTTGGCCCTAAAAATTAGGGTTTCCACAAAAATAGGAATTTCTGAAATCTGAAGACATAGCTGGAAGCTCCTTGCAAAAATCGAAGTTTAGAGCTTTGGATCGAGATTTTTGGCTGGGTAGATCTCTAGGAAACTCAAACCCTAATTCAGGGCTCTCCCTAGTTAACCCGGGAGGACAAAAAGGAAAATATGAAGGGTAAAGCTTTGCTGATCTCAAATTCTGAATACACTAGGCTGATCAACTCATCAAGGCGCATCTTTCTATCCTTTCAGAAAGTTGAAATTCACATTTTGATTTTTTAGGGTTTTTTTGACAAACCCTAATCCGGGAAAAGATCCAGTTTTCAGCGTTTCAAGTGGTAAGACCTAAATATTTTCTATTTCCATTTGAGGTACTCTTTAAGATGTCTCACCACACCAAGCTTGAGGATAAGCTTGAAGGGGCTGATAACTTCCGAGCTTGGAAGTATAGGATTGGGTTAATCCTGGAAGAGAATGAGTTGGACTCATATATAAAAGAAGACATCCCTATCCCAGAGGATGAAGAGGCTAAAGTATTGCATAAGAAGAACTTGGTCAAGGCAAAGAGAATGATTGCTGGTTCTATCAAATACCATCTCATACCCCATGTGTCTTCTCTAAAGACACCCAAAGAGATGTTTGACTCTTTGACCAAGCTATTTGAAGGGAAGAACATAAATTGGAAGATGACCATGCGGAACCAATTGAAAGGAGTAAAGTTTCAGAATGGAGAAACCATTCAATCTTATTTTTCAAGGGTCTCCCAGATCAAGGAACAACTAGAAGCAGTGGATGAAATGGTGGAGAATGGTGAAGTTGTCATGACCACTTTGAATGGCTTACCTAGGTCATGGGACTCCTTCATTCAAGGAATCTGTGCAAGAAAGAAGTTGATTTCCTTCAATAGACTATGGGATGAATGCTCACAAGAAGAAGCAAGGCTTGTGGCACGAGAAGAAAAGATGGGGAATGAAGATCAAGCTCTCACAGCTCACACCAAGAAAAGGAAGTCCAAGAGAGAGCCATCTCACTCCAAGAAATCTTCACATCACTTCAAAGAAAGAAGAATATGCTTCACCTATAATGAGAAAGGACATATTGCCATAAATTGTCCCAAGAACAAGAAGGACAACAACAACTTCAACAAGAAGAAGAAGGGGAGCAAAAGAAGGTTTCATGCTCATGCTGCCGAGGATGATGAACCACCCAAGAAGAAGGCTAAGGTAGAAAGTGATGATAGTAATGATGACTCATCAAGTGAAGAAGAGTATGTTCTGATCTCTGCTCTCACAGGTACCATCTCCCATGGTTGTAATGATTGGTTAATTGACAGTGGGGCTTCCAAACACATGACTGGGTTTAAGGAATCTTTTGTGAACCTATCTGAACATGAATCACCCCATAAGGTGAAACTTGGGGATGATTATCAATACCCAATCAAAGGAAGTGGTGAAGCCTCCTACAACCTAGATTCTGGAAAATATTTGAAGATGAAAGAAGTCCTTTATGTACCTGGGCTCAAGAAGAACTTACTCTCCATCTCTGCATTGGATGCAAAAGGTATGAGGGTTGCATTTGTGGATGGCCAAGTCCTAATGGCCAAAAGGAAAGACCATAGATGATGTAGTGGTGATTGGAGAGCAAGAGGGAGGTTTGTATAAATTGAAGGGACAACCTGAACATGCCATGGTGCATGAATCCATGGAGCCAAGTGAACTTTGGCATAGAAGACTTGCTCATATGCACTATAGGGCACTTCCAATTGCAAGCAAGGCTGTAGAGGGTCTTCCTGAAATCAAGACCAAACATGAAGGTGTTTGCAAAGGATGTGCAAAAGGTAAGAACATTAAGAAGGCTTTTCGCCAAGCAATGAAAGCAAGGCAAAGGATATCCTAGAAATCATCCACTCAGATGTATGTGGTCCTATGTCATCCAGTTCTCTAAGTGGGTATGTTTACTATGTCTCATTTATTGAGGACTTCTACAGGAAGACTTGGGTATACTTCTTGAAGAACAAAGATGAGGTGTTTGATAAGTTCAAGGAATTCAAAACCTTGATGGAGAATCAAACTGACAAGAAGATCAAAACATTCAGATCCGTCAATGGTGGAGAATTCACCTCAGGTGACTTCAAGAAGCTTTGCAGTGATTCAAGGATTAAGAGGGAGTTGACTGCTCCTTACAATCCACAACAGAATGGAGTTGCAGAAAGGAAGAATAGAACAATCATGGAAGCAGCAAGAGCAATGCTACATGACCAGGATCTACCTATGCATCTATGGGTAGAAGCAGCTAGAACAGCTGTATATGTGCAGAACAGAACACCCCACAAGATATTGGACAACAAGACACCAAAAGAAGTCTTTTCTAGTAAGAAATCTGAATTCAGCCATCTCAGAATATTTGGTTGTCCAGTATTCACTCATGTCCCAAAGGAAAAGAGGACCAAACTAGATCCTTCAGGAAAGAAGGGTATCTTTGTGGGTTACAGTGAAAGCTCTAAGGCTTACAGAATATACTTTCCAGGGTTCAAGAAGATTGATGGTAGCAAGGATGAATATAAGTTCAAGGACAGGTAATCCAGGAAGCAAAGATCAAGAGGGAGCACACTCCAGCAGCTCCTGCAAGGATGCAGATTTTCAGAGGGAGTTGACCATCTTCCTACATTCCACAACAGAAAGGTGTAGAAGAAGCTACTTCAGTAGCTCCTGCTAGGAAGCAAAGACTCAGAGGGAGTCCACCCAACAAACAAACAAAGATAAGTATTTCAATTATCATTTCTTGCCTATTTTTGTTTAAATAATATTATGCTTAGGAGATGTATTGTGCATATTAGAATGATTGCATTAATGAACATGATACTACTAATATGCATGTGATGGGTAAGTGGCCTATGGCACTGTACAACATTCCAGTGCTACTTATCTAGAATGAAACCTCTTTGCTGACATGTTGAGAGTAGTGCAAACTCTTAACAATGTTCTGGTAGAGACTGGAAGGCATCTAGAAAGTTGTGGAACATGGATAAATGTTGTATTGAAGCATTGGCTAAGATAACTGCATGACTGCATGACATATTTCTTTATGTGTAAAGAATTTGTTCTGAAAATTATGAGATGTTTCTAATCATGCAATTTAACTTGTTTTGTAGGAAAGACCGTATATCTTCACCTACAAAAGAAGGACTACAACATTTGTTCCAACAACAAAGATATCTATTGAAGATATTGAAGTTCCCAGGATCTGGATGAAGAAATGGAATGCCATGATCCGTTGATCATGAAGAAGATGTTTGGGATGCAGCCCCAAGACTTGATAGGGAGTCACATGTGTGCAGATTGAAGAAAGCCTTGTATGGCTTGTAGCAAGCTCCCATAACTTAGTGTGATGCAAAGAGGAAGCTTGTTACGGAGTTCGATATGAAAGATTTGGGAATGATGCATTATTTGCTAGGTATGAAGATGTGGCAGAACGCAGGTGGGATCTTCCTTGGTCAAGGGAAGTACACAGTAGATATCCTGAAGAGATTTGGGATGATGGATTGCAAGGCCATGGCCACACCTATGGCATCGAATCTGAAGCTTTTGTGTGATGCTTCATCTGAGTCGGTTGATGTCTCTATGTATCGTCAGATGATTGGGTCCTTGATGTAACTAACGAACACGAGACCAGATATTTGCTTTGCTGTGAGCACATTGAGCCAATTCCTGACAGATCCGAGGAGTGTTCACCTGGTTGCTGTAAAGCATGTTCTGAGGTACTTGAAGGGTACAGTGGATTTTGGGCTTAAGTATGAAGCGAATCAAAAGTTTAACCTGCAAGCTTATGTTGATTCAGATTGGGCTGGCAGTGCTGCAGATAGGAAGAGCACATCTGGATGCTGCTTCAGTATGGGATCAGGTGTGATCTCTTGGTTTAACAAGAAGCAGTCCTGCGTAGCACTGAGTACAGCTGAGGTAGAGTATGTTGCAGCCTATTCAGCTAGTTGTGAGGTAGTATGGCTATGGAAGCTACTGTCTGAGTTATTTGATCTCCCATTGGATGCCACTGGTATCTTCTGCGATAACCAGAGTTGTGTGAAGTTGTCTGAGAATCCAGTGTTTCATGACAGGTCGAAACACATAGAGATCAAATATCACTATATCAGGGACTATATCAGGGATATGGTGCAGAGAGGAACTGTGAAGCTCCTATATGTTGCGACAGACGAGCAGATTGCAGATGTGTTGATGAAGCCACTAGCCAGGGTGAAGTTTGAGTACTTCAGGGAAAGGCTTGGCATTCTTCAGATTGATGACACTTCGGGGAAGAAGTGATGGACTCATTTGCTGAAGCCATTCCAAGAATGTTGGAAGGAGGATCCTTCACATGGCTATGGATGTAAGCGCTGGATGATGAGCATTAGGATGATGTTCTATTTTTGCTTTGTATGATCAGTTGGATCATTTATATGTATATGTATGTACGCATCATGTTGGATGCTGGATATGATCAGTTCGATCATTTATATGTATGTACGCATCATGTTGGATGCTAGATATGATGAGTTGGATCATTTATATGTATGTACGCATCATGTTGGATGCTGTATATGATCAGTTGGATCATTTGTTTGTATTTTGTATATGCATCATGTTGGATGCTTGGACCATGTATCTGTATATGTATCAGGTGGATACATTGTATGATTAGGTAGATCATGTATGTTGATATGTATCAGGTATGATCAGGTAGATCATGTATGCTGATGGATACATTGTGTGGATCATGTATCTATGTATCAGGTGGATACACTGTGTATGATGATATGTATCAGGTAGATACTTGGTGTGCATCAGGTGGATGCATTGTATGAGCAGGGTGATCGTGGATGACGAGTTTCTCCAGATGACATGCAACAGGATGTTGCAGTGATGATGATCATGATGATCATGTGTACATCAGGATGATGTATGGTGAGTATTAGATGATACTTTGTGGCCGTGGATCAGGTTGTGCAGATGAGCATGTCTGGGAGATCCTATAGGTCGGAGTTGCGTACCCATAACAGCCTGGGATGCTCTTTCGAGACATTGCTCCGGGAGGATAGGTAATTTGTGCCCTGGGAGATCTTTAGGTCGGAGTTGTGTACCCGTAACATCATGAGATGCTCTTGCGAGGTTTTTTCCTATGGCATGTAATTTGCTCCTGGGAGATCTGGACAGGATGAAAAAGGCCTCAGATGCTTCAGCCAGGTTTTGCCATGACCACATGTAATTTGCTCCTGGGAGATCTGGACAGGATGAAAAAGGCCTCAGATTCTTCATCCAAGTTTTGTGGTGGACCACATGTAATTTGCTCATAGGAGATTTGGACAGGATGAAAAAGGCCTCAGATGCTTCAGCCAGGTTTTGTGGTGAGATCACATGTAATTTGCTCCTGGGAGATCCGACAGGTAGAGCTGTGTGCTTGTAACAGCCTGGGATGCTTCAGCCAGGTTTTGTGATGGGTCACATGTAATGTGCTCCTGGGAGATCCTACAGGTAGATCTGTGTGCTCGTAATAGCCTGGGATGCTACAACCAGGTTTTGTGATGCACGTGGTAAGTCCTGAGGATTCCACAGTATGGCCAGTGATGATGAAGACCTGCAGGTTGTGGGCCTACATCTAGTATGAAAAAGGACTGGCTCTGTAGAACTTCCTATGACGAGTAGAGTAAGAGATTGGTTGAGATAGTAGCAGCAGTGACAATGATGATGATGATGCATCGATGATGATGATCCTGAGAAGAAGACTTGTCAAGCAGAATTGTGTCAAGAAATACCTTCCTAGTTAAGAGGGAGTGTTGATGTATATGTAACTTTGGAATGTATTTCATATATATTTATTGTACCCTTATAAGAGATGTGTTATTCCTCTATAAGGAAGTGTGATCATGTGGATTGACAAGTGTCGCAAGTGTGTGTACTTGCCGATGGGTTATTAGACCACCATGTGTGGGGTCGGCCCTGAAATATATATTATATTGTGGATGTATCTAGATAGACAAGTCGGCCCCATAGTGTAACTGGGCAAACATGTTAGTATAAATAGAGATCGGGAGATCTCTATTTTCATCAATTCAGAAAGTCACACTTCTCTCACACAGAAAGTGGCGCACTAGTGAGGAGGAGGATCATCTGCTACTAGGAGACTATCTCAAGTGTATTTTGGTTGTACTTTGGTTGAGCCATTGCTCTCTCTATCTTTGAGGAAGTTGTGGGGTTTTTCACCTTAGGGTTTTCCCCACGGAAACTCTGTATCTCTTGTCTCTCATGCTTTTGATTCTTGTGATGCTTGTGATGCTTATTGTGATTGTTATGCATTGATATACTGTATATGTTATTCTCAGTAAAGATCCAAGAGTATTGTGAATTAATTCTCAAAATTTAACATGATCATCCCGTATAGAGGTGAGAACTTTGATTTCCTTCTGTGTAAAAGTTATTCCTCCCATATAGAGGTACTTGATCAAAGTCATGATGTTGTAAAGTCTTGTTGGACAAGACTCTGGACTTGTGTGTCAATTCATGATTATCATGTGAGCCTTCCATATAAAGGTATCCATGACATGAACCTCCGATATAGAGGTGGAAATTATGTATAAAGATCATTCTTTACTTGTTAAAAGCATTTAATGTTGTGTGATGTATTATTAACCATGATCACCGGATTGCTATTAAGTATCCTTTAGAGATTGATCACCTCTAAAATGAATTACTTTAGCATATGATCATTTGTTTCGTAATAATATAATATGATCATAGCATCCGATAATTCTTCTTAGTATAATGTAATGTGATGGATAATTAAATTTAGCACATATTGACCATGCAATAAAATATAAAGCATAGAGATCAAGAGAATTAGGAATTTCCCATGCAAACACTTCAACTAATTAAAGAGAACTCAAATTTTTAAAGCTTTAGTTAAGCATCAATGCTTCAGTTAAAACATCAGTTAAATATATGCCTCAGTTAACTAAAGAACTCATATTGGTCACTTCAAGTAAATCAATCAGCATGATTTCAGTTAACTAAGTGTTAGATAAGAAGGACTAGTTAACTAAAGTGTTTTCAGTTTAGTTAAAGTAAAAGACGACACTTCAGTTAAAGAGAGTTAACTAAGTGGCCACAAAGAATATCTATTTAACTAAGTGTTATAGCATGATGACACTTATGTTAAACTAAAAGATGACACATGAGTTGTGACACTTGCATGACACTTAAGTTATCCACCTAACTAAGTGGGTAAGCTTTCAGTTAAGAGGCCAGTTCATCCTAAGTGACATTTTAGTGAGATAAAGCACTGCATGAGAAGTGGGGTGCACCTCTACATGAAAGATTAATACATCTTGTTTGAGGGCGAGTTCATCCCAAAGTTAGAAGTTCAAAATAGAATAGAAGAATGTATAAATATGTTATATGGTATTGATGAATCCAATGTGAAGCAAATTCTCTTATCCACTGAAGGCAAGGCGTTTCTCTTTGTGCAGGGTATTGCTCGTGCTTGTTATTATTATGTTGGGAACACATCTGATTGATATCTCTTCTCTATTGCTTCTGTATCTTCATCAAGAGTGTTTGGTGATCTCTTATCTTCTGAAAGCAATATTCTATGTTGTAAAAGAAATCATTCTCTGCTATCCATTATATTATACTGAGAAGAATTGCTAGGGTTTTTGTTCTCATAATTTTGAGGATTTTCCCCAGGGTATATCTTGTGTTATGGTTGCAAGAATTTCGTGGATTGAATTGTCTCATTGCTTCAATTCTATGCATCTAAAAGAATTAAAGATCAAAGCTCAACCAAATTTCAACAATTTACACCACTGCCTTTTATGACTACAACTACATTTTTCTTGTGCTTGAAGCACTTACACAAAGTACAAAAGCTAGCATTTTTCTTGTGCTTGAGGTGTTTACACAAAGTACAAAACTAACAATTTGGTCATAGATTATAACATTGATATATTTCACTTTCTTGGAACATTGCACTACTATCATAACTTATACTTTTATTACAATTATGTTTACACTAAGTATTTAAAGTTTTGCATGTGCCTCTTGTGCTAAGATTTTAGAAAATTCTTAGCTAGCCTTTAGCTCCTCTTTCTTACTATTAGAGATTGTGTTCCATTTATAGAATTATACCGATATTGTATTCAAATCTCAATGTCCATCAAAGTTGAAAGGCCAATGCCATATTGAATATTGCAATTCTTCGACTTTCTTTACACATTGATGTCACAATGATTTCTCTCTGGTGCCAGTTTGGTTTATTTTGATCTTTACAACCTCAGGGTTATGAATTCCTTAGGTATTCCTCAACCATGAGGTTGTGGTATTCATGGTTTTTTTGTGAGATTGTGGTTGTGGTCCCTTCGGTTATTTCAAAATGTCAGGTTTGCAACCTCCTCGATGAGTTTTAAATTTAGGTTGCAAGTTTCTTAAGTGTTGTTATTATAATTAGGAAAAGTATTTAAGAGGTTTAATACATTATCATAAAGATTGTATAGTGATGCAGTTCGTGCCAAAGAGGTTGAACATATGTGTATAATTTTCTATCATGATTATTTGGTTTAACGTTTTGAAATTCACATTGTTATAACTTCCATGTATGATTTATACTTTTGTGTCCAATTAATCAATTTTAAACTTTCACAAGCTCTACACATTGCTTATGGTTGATGGATTAGATTCTATAGGCCTAAATGATGAAAGAACAATTTTTGAAAGAAGGATATGTCAATGTATGCATATTAGTTAACAATAAGAAATGGTGGAGATGCATGCCACTTTCAACTAAACATGTAAGCTATAGATCATTTGAACATAGAAACATATAATTACTACCTTTAGACCCAAGGGTTATATCAAGTGTTTATGAGCCTCGTGAGATCTCTCCACCCCAAAGTTGGGGAGGTCACGAGGTCAATATTTTGATCCCTTTAGGGTTACCCCGTTTGCCATACATGAATCATGGGGAAGTACTCAAAGGGTTTTGTGCGAGGTTTCTCCTTAGAAAAAAGAGATAATCATTGCCTTCATTTTAGTCAACAATTATTTAGAGTTTACCTTCAATAATAATTTTTCACTACAATATGGAATGTTATACATCTCATAGTTGTAAAATTTTTCAATTTAGAAAAGTATCCAATGCAAAAAAAAAACATAAACACTTAGCCATATAGTAGTGGACTTTAGGTGGATTCCCACATCCTTTAAGATTAAATAACATGTTTGTAATCAATCAATATTTCGTACTAAGATTCCCTTTAACTTAACAACCTAAGTAACACACATATAGGTTTTTCCTATCAAGGAAGGCTATTCAAAGAAAAGTACTAATTTATGTGATTAACAAACCTTTTATATCAAGGACTCTCTCTAAGTATGATGTAAGTTTTGAATGCTTCTATTCTCTCCTCCCTGTATTTATTGTTGAAATATGCAACATCTAAGCATATACTTTACCTTTAGGACATGAACAAGAGACACAAAGCAATGTGTAAGAAACATGAAACATTGGTCACTTTAGTATCTTCTTGTAACACGCTGATACATTTGACACATGTATCTGTATGTGTCCTAAGTGTTATACCACTTTTTATCCTCCTTATGGTATAGATAGGTATTGAGAGAAATAGATACTTTGGAGCTAGGATTGGAAGTATCTACTAAAATTGAGTATTTACTTTACTTATGGGATTTACTTTACATCATTCTATTATTAAGTCAAATATTCATATTTCAATTGTGAGTTTGTTTCTTGTTTCGAGGTGTAACTTGTTTCCTAGTGGCCAAACTGTTTTTCCTCTTTTTTTTCTCTTTTTCTCTTGATGTTCCTTTTTCCCTCTTGGGGCAATTGCTAGTTTTAGTTTCATTTAAACTATAAAAAAGAGACAAGTTATATAAAATAAAACAACATTTAAGAAAAAAGGTTGTTCCTTATAACTAAAAGGATTCAAATGCTATTAACAAGTGTTACGATTAAATGTGAGTAGCTATGTTTGTATAAAAAGGGAAAATTAGACTTTGCTCCTTAATACACATTAATGATAGGTTAAGTATGAATGTATCTTTTGGATTACCTTAGTATTGATCCATGTAATATATTGGATTAGATTATATATAATTTGTAAATTTGGGTTTATAATGATGGGAGTTAGGCTATGCAAGCTTCAATAAATGAACTTGCTTGTAAATGATGTAAACATTTTAGTATGGATTCCTAGTGTGGAGCTCAAGGCTAAGACCAAACTAGTGAATGACTAGGTATTTATGATGGAAATAATTCTAAGGATCATGTGATGGATTTCCACCAAGAATTCAAGTGATGGAAGTATTAATGTTGAACACTTGTAAGAATATTTTTCAAAAATTGAAAAATTTCTTCACATTTTTGTGTCCACTCAAATTTTATTCCCCTCTTTTGCAAAGAAGTCACGGGGTGTGCAACCTTAGAGAATTCTTCCATGAACCTTCTGTAATAACCAACAATACCCATAAAGGATCTCACATCTGTCACATTTCTTAGAGTTATCCAATTCATAGTGGCTTCAATTTTTTCTGGATCCACTGATATTCCTTCCTCTAGAATAATGTGACCCAAATAATGATTTTTTTTTATATAAATCACATTTTCTTAGATTTTCATACAACTTATGCTCCCTTAGAAATTGAAAATTCATTATCAAATGTTCTTCATGCTCCTCTCCATTCTTAAAATAAATAAGAATGATTTCTGATTTTCACGCAGGTAAATTTAATGTTAAGAGGAGGCTGCGTTGGTGAAGAGGAAGGTCTTGACATTTCAATCCCTAAATGCGGGTTCGTCTTCAGGAGAGAAAGGCTCACGATTTTTTACATTAGCAATTATGGAATATATATATAGTTGACACTGCTAATGTAACTTAAAGATAGGTCGGTCCCCAATATCAATTAATAATTAATGAACCAGGTTTTGACTGTTCTTTATAGCACGTACAATTGGTTTCCATGCTTCCTTTATTTTCATGCCATCTAGAAAAACAAGAACAAAATTGTCCAAATACCTACCGAAAACACAATTCATGAGACACATGAATGTAGCCGGTGCATTAGTGAGACCAAATTGCACCACAAAAATCTCATTGTGTCCATATATTTTTCTAAAGGTTGTCTTGTCGATTTCTTCTTCCTTGATTCTCATATGATGGTAACCAGACTTCAAGTCAATCTTTGAAAATACCGTTTTTGTCCCTCTCATTTGATCAAAGAGATCATCGATTCAAGGTAATGGGTACTTGTTCTTTACTGTAACTTTGTTCAGATGCCTGTAATCAATACATATCTTTAGTGTCCCATATTTCTTTTTCACAATAGCATGGGTTCAACCCATGGAGACACACTTGGCCTAATATATTTCTTTTCCAACAATTCTTGCAATTGCATTCTCATCTCTAATAATTCTAGTGTACTCATTTTGTAAGGTGCCTTAGACATTGGTGTAGCTCCTGGAACATGCTATTGTGAAATCAATATCCCTCTTTGGAGGAAGTCCTAACACTTCATGGGGAAATACATCTCTAAATTATTTCAACACATGATAGTCCTCCAACTTAGGAATTCCATTTTTTTTGTAACTAGGGGAATCGATAACTGGGAAGGGGCTAGTACTCGCGTGACACGGGGTCTAGGGATATAATCCCGTCTGCTACCACTATACCCCTAGGTGCACCCACACAACCCACAAGCATGGGGAACGGGTAAGCTGGGGTGATTTGAACTCATGACCTCCATTTACAACATTTCCTTCATATCAAGTGAATCATCGGTTGAGCTACACCCCTGCGGGCCAATTCCATTTTTTATTTTATCCAAAACATGGGCTACATATAATTGAAAAGCCTTTCTAAAGAAATTCTTTAGTTGCATGGTTTAAATATGCCTAATAGAAACTACCTTTGGAATTCCCTTCACTACCCTTGGGTTTCCTTCTTCATTAATGCATTCAAAGGTCTTGTTGTAGCAATCAAGTTTAAATTTGTGTGCTTCTAACTAGTCCATTCCAGTGAGAATATCATAGGAACCAAGTGGAAAAATATTCATATTTTCACATGTGAAGAGTCCATCCATTTCCAATGGACATTTATCGACCATTTCATTAACTTTCCTCTTGGTTCCAATGGATTATTGGACCAACCATGATTTACCATGCTTTATTTTATTAAAAGCACAAATCTCAACAATTTTAGGAGTGATATAAATATGAGTAGAACTAGGATCAATCAAAATAGAAATATATTGCTTAGCAATATTACCTTCAACCTCAACCACATTTTATTGATGGTTTGCATGGCGGTCCTCTAGTGCATCATTGATTCTAGGAACGACCCTTTCCACTTGACCCATAGTTTCATCCTATTGGAGATTGTGAACATGTTTTGTATTCCCATTTTGATGTGGACAGTTTGTAAGCAAATGGTCCTCTCCACATCCCAAACATTGAAATTGATCTCTTGGCTCTCTTGGCTCTCTTGGCTTGTCTCCTACCATCCTAGCTAGCTTAGTCACACCCTATGGTGGTTGGCTTTGTTGATTTTTGAAATGGGTAGGATTGAACCCTTTCTTTCTTTAGTCAAATTTATCCCTTTTATTTAGTCAAATTTATCCATTTTCTTGAACCCTTTATTTGGCTTGCCTTTGTTTTGATCATAACAATGCTTCTACTTCCTTATGGTCTCATCTATAGTTTGAGGTTCATCAAACTCAATTTTGTCCTTGTATGCCTAAGGTAATCCACTTAGAAAACACTAAATTTTGACATTATCACCTCTGATATACTTGACATATCTTAGTAGCTCCAAGAATTTATTGGCATATTATTCCATGGTTATTTGTCCTAGTTTCAATTCATGGAACCTTTGATTTTTTCATCACATTACCTATTAGAGAGGTACTTTTGTTTGAAGTATTTCTTGAATTGCTTCCACACAATCTTCCTTTCATTGAGCTTCTTCACATTCCTAAGGTGATCCCACCATATAGATGCTCTTGCATTTAGATTGAATATGGATACCCTTTCCTTCATGTTCCTGTAGTAGTCTTGGACTTTGAAATACTTCCTCATCCCAAGAATCCAAGCCTCAACTTCTTGACCATATTTTACTTCACCATCAAAAGTAGGAGGATTGGTCTTTCTAAGTTCTCCTTGTGAGTTTTTCTTGAAATACTTATTCCTTTTATTCCTATGATATGAAGATATTGAACCTTTAATGGAGTCTTCAGATGCAGATGATTCACAAGAAGAGAAATATGGAGTATATGTCCTATATCTAGAAACCCTTCTTGAGCTATGGGACCTCTTGTGAATATGTTTCCTTGATATACTCCCACTCTTTTCCTCATTTCCTAAGTGCCGCCTATGGTGAATCTTCCTCTGAATTCCTGTCAAACTTTGGAGCATGGTTGCATTCAACTGGTTCTATTCTTCCTGATCTCTTGTTAGCCTCTCATTATTTGCTCTGCAACTTTACAGACTGTTAGGCTCCTCATGGTTTCTACAATGTCTAGGGGAGTTACTTGATTTATTTGACCATTGGATTATGTCTCTACATTATCCACCTATATATTTTCTCCCATGACATATGTTTCGGTTGCATAGGGATCATGTACATCATCCATGATGATGATATTATTGGCCCAAGCAAGACCAAGGATTTCCAAACTGCACTATAATAAATGTTGAACCTTAATTTTCCTGGATAGGATATTGAATATGCAAAAAACACATTTGTTGGCTTCATTATATTCTTAGAAAACCATAAAATTATTTTTCATGCATTCTGGGAACTACCAATATTGACATATGAACCAACCCTATATGAACCAAATTTTAGAAATATATGAACCAACCCTTCAGAATATAATGAGCACATTTTTTCTCTCATGGATAAACTTTCCATTGACTATAAATATGTGTTTACAAAGCGACTATCGATAGGGGTTCACTTCGCACTGTCGTCAACAAATCATTAACGAAACTCTGTGATGCCTTCTGCGACTGTCTGTGTCACCTGTTCCATCTCCTGGATCTCTGTTACGGCTTCCTCGATCGTAGTCTACCGACTCTGAATCTGCTCCGGCGGTGTGCTGGGTATCGCTCTAGCATGGAGCTCTGCATTCTCCTTCCTCAATATTTCAATAAGGAATCCTAGCATGATGACCTTTGCTTTTGGTAGTACCTCCTGTTCTACCTCAGGGGCAGTCTCCGCTACTCTTGAAATGTCTTGCGCTAGTCGCTCCCTATCCTATATGGCCTTCTCATTGTTGGCTAACATTTGGGCTTGCTCTTGCTGGAACCGCTGTATCCCTATCCCACTGTCGTGCGCCTGCTATTTGTACCACACCATTTGGTCATGCAGGCCAGCTTCTCTATCATGGATTTCGGCACTTGCTGCGGTTTGAATTCTATGTAGCAACAACATTGGTAGCATGTTGAAATCTATGTCTATTGAATCAAACTGTCTTATTTGCACATCCATCTCTTCATTCCCTGTGTACACCGCATTTGGTAAAAATTTGACTAATCTTGGGTTTGTTCCAACTGCTACTTCAATCCTGCTTGTTGACACACTCTGTTGAACCTCCCCTTATGGTACACTAGACTCGATAACCGCATTGGATAATGTGGTTAATAGTTGGTTTACCCGATGGAAGTAGTCGGTGGAATGTTGTGTAACCTTCACACTATTGGTCACTATGACCTCTATTAGCGTCTCCAAAAGTCGATTCACCTGTTCCACCGGAAGACCACCACTTGTGATGCCTTCTCCACTGTCCATCCTGTGCTTCGTCCTCCATTCCTCATCCTATGTGTCCAATTCAGAATCTATTAGGTTTCTTGCTGTTGAGGCTCCATCATGGGTGGAGTCCTTTGACTGATCTTCTGCAGGTTTGTCTTGTTCTACGCCTTCCTTCTGGCTGGCGGAAGCTATGTCCTCCCTGGCTGAGTTTGGTCGAGCTGCTACCTGTCCATTTGACATGTCCTTCTGATCGGCTGGGACCTTCCATTCCTCTGGCCATCTGGTGATAATGGTGTCGAGCTCAGCCTCGGTGAGCTTGTATTGTGTCTACACCCATTGCTTCACCGGATTTGCTCGGGCTTGAAGGTAAATCATCTATGCTTCGACAAATAGTCATGCGATCGATCGATACTTTGTTGCGGCTTGTTCTGGTATTCGCGGTATCATCTGTGCATCCATCTGCATCTTCTCCAACCACACATAAAATTGCACAATGTTGTCTTTCTGTCGCTCTTTATCAGTGGTTTCCCATAAGTTTTGGTACCGCACACCTTTGCGTACCCAGGCTTGTGCGATGTCCAAACCTTGATAGTGGTCAGGTTCCCTCCATCCTACTAATGTAATCGGAAAGTTGAGCCATGAGTACGTAAATGGATTTCTGTACTCTTGTGCATCGTGCACATCTTCGATCAACTCGTGCAGCAGGAATTTGGACCAATTCATATGCTCTCTTGTGGCACATTGTTCCGCGGCGGCAATGAACCCCAAATTACATTCCTTAGGCCTATTCTTCTGTGTCACCTTAAATGCTAGTATCTTTTCCCTAACCTTGACATCCTGGTTGTTGATTGTGTGGATGAGGTATCCTCTAGAATCTTTCTCCTCACCATACTTTTCCGTTAACTGTTCCACATGCTTCTTGTCATTATCCTTTCCTTGGAAAAATTGGGAAGGGTCGGCTCCATCTTGGGGAAGCCCGGTGATTCTTGCGATTAAGTCGACTGTGGTGGGAATCTTCTCATGCAGCCAGAGAGACCCGGCATGAAAAAATGCAATCAGTTGTTTGATGCATGCATTGACCTGCGCTAACCGCCTGAAATGCGGAATGTGGGTGAGGCATAATAGCCCCGAGCATTCAAATCCCAATTCCCATGCCATGGGTTCCTTTGTGGTTGGGCCTCCATCGTGGGGGACATCAATGTAGCCTTCTGCGAATTCTTTGAATTTCGCAAGGTCAAGGTCGGTATAATGCATTTTCTGCAGCTTGGCCACAATGTTCCCAACGTGTGCAATGCCCTGCGATATTGGCATCATCTCAATAGAATACCTTTCATTCTTGTTTACCCGCAACGCCTGTGCCCCTTTCTGGCATGGTGAAACATACTCTGAGAGCATGGGGCCATTGTGCCCTTCTTGAAGTACTTCGGCACAGGAAGGACTTGTAGCTTCATCGGTGAACCGTGCTGAGGCCCAGGTTCCTTTCTTCCTTGTGCGACCGGTGTCTGGATGCCGATTCGCGCTCCTCTTCTTTTTGGTTGGGATACTGGACATGACTTTTGGCTTCTCCTATATAACTGGCGTCGGTGCTCGATGCTCAGTACTGGTGCTTGAAACATAAACCTCCATGTAGTTCTGCAAACTCTCACTTAATCGCGCGATACCTTTCACTGCTTCATTGCCTGTATTTATAGCGTTGGTTGGCCGCATCTAACTGATTTAAGACCATAATTACCAAATCCTATGGTGATTTTCCAAATCTGTCTCATGCATTGGGTATTAAATTTTGGTTTCTCATTTTTGCTGCTGCCCGTTGTGGTTTAACTGCTGCATTTATGACAAGATTTGACTTGTTCACACTATGTCCTATGATATTGCGGTCCCTCTGTCGACCGATGTGGCCGACCAATGCCTGTTGTGATCTACGGTAATCCCCCCCTCTTTTTTTTTGTGCATTATTTAATTAGCAGTGCGGACATCGCCACTGTGCCGGGGTGTCACAGTATGGTCTTATGGTCGCACTTCTTGGAGTTGTCACTGATCCGCTCTGACTTCGCTGTTTTGGTGTCATGTACTTCCCGAACTCATCCATTACTGGTTGTATAAACCCTGCATCCAACATCCTTTCAATCTCGGCCTTTACTCTCTCTTTGTGCCTTGGATTCAATCAGTAGGGCCGCTGCTTGACTGGCTTCGCATCGGGTTTCAGGGGGATCTTCATTTTTCCTAAGTCCCCAGAAATTCCTTTCATCTTTGAGAATTTCGTTGGGAAAAGATCCCGAAACTCATGCAACAGATCATTCATCTTCGCAATGGTGGAATCATCCCAATAATCCCCAATGCTTGCAAACTTTGGGTTCTCCTCTAACCCAATGTTTACTTTCTTGATCTTCAGTGGTTGTTGGAATTTGTTGGAAGGTATTTCTAGTGCCTCGACACTGCGAATTCCTTTCGACTTCGGTACATGCGCAGCCCTCAGATCATCCTTGTCATTCGGCTCTCCTGTGATGTTATAACACTCCATCATCATTTCTGGTGTCGCAGTCCACTGAATTTATAATGGTTGCTCTGTTGGTACTGCTTCAAATATCTTCTCACGGATCACCTATAGTGCACTATGGATGAAGGGGTTCTCATCTGAGAAACAAAACGTTTGGCTGAAGCCAAGTGTTAGCTGCTCCCAAGAAGTCATTCCGCGTCGCAGTTCTGCTGCGACATACCAACTCTACGGTACTTCATCCAATGTGTGAACAAACGCATGGACCCATTCTTCTTTTGCTTTTAATCCCCATTTTCTTTCGCACTCAGCCAAATGCGCCTTTGGATCACTTCTTCCATCGAACTTCCTTCCGCTATATCCTTCCTCATAACCGAACCTAACCGTCATTAGGTGGTGGCATAGTGGCCAATTTGTGATATTAGACTTGTGTGCCTCCCACCAGCGTGCTGGAGTAGCCTTCAAGGCTTCTTCCAAGGCCAATAGACACTGCGGTTCCGCCACTTTTTCCTCAAATTTAGTGGGAAAGCTGCTGAAATTGGGAAATCCCTCATATGTTGGTAGCGTGCACTCCTCTGTGGCTACCCATAACAATGATTGTGTGATCCAGGCACACCTTCTGAATGAGACTTCATGCATCTGGTTCTGCTAATTCTCGAGCGCCTCATCCAAATCCGACGACACCGAACTGATGCTGCGCCATCCCAATTCTCCATCCGCGGTAGGATTAATGTAATCCTCGGATATATTGTATATAATATCCCATCCCTCCATAAATTCATCTCTCTCCAGTTCAACGTATCGTCGCCCTTCCACAGGATACAGAGGTGCAACGACCCTCATCTCGCGATTCTCAAACGACATGGTCCACTTCTTGAAGTTGATAACAGATAGGTTATCGATTTCCCAGTCAATCCCTAGCAGCGTTGGTGATAACAACAAATAGGGTAGGGATGTGTCTACTCTATTTTAGCTATTTTACTAAGAAGTGGTGAGATTCTATGTTAGCTAATGAAAATAATTATCACAAGTTATTAATCAGATCTACATTCATTGATCAATTAAGATAAGCAAAGCTAAGATCTAATTCCATTTAAAAATCTAAATCATGCAAGATAAGCAACATTCAAACATTCAAATGGAACAAACTTGAATCATTTCATATTAAAACAATGAAGAGGTACATCCTTACCATGGATCTTGGTGTGAATCCCTCCTCTATTGCCATGAGCTTTCCTTTCTCCACCATTGCTTTTGAAGAAATTGAGCCTTTCCTCCTCCTTCAGAATCTTTCTAGCATTCCTTTGCTCTCTCTTTGTGTACCTTATAATGCCCCAAATGCCTTTCTTATATAGCATTGGAAAATGGGCCTTCAAGCTTTTCTTCGTAATGTGGGATTGCTCATTTTCATTATTTTAGATCATTTTCACTCAAAAACCCACTTTTTAATAGTTTTTAGGCTTTTTTGCACAACTTAGCATACTTTAAGCACAATTAATGCATTTTAATGCATTTCTCTTCACTTTTTGATTGGTGTAGCTTAGTTTTGGACCTTTTGTGAGCGGTTCAATCACTGAAGTTGATCTCTTTCAGTTCTTACTTTCTTCATCTAATCCTTCCATTTATGGGAGAAGTGATTAGATCAGAGAGGATTTGTCTCTGAATGTACTTGTGTTCTGTCTTCATGTTGCTGGTGCATAGTAAAAATGTGCTTCTTCTATCACATGACTAGGAGTGTTAATTTGATTGTTAACATATGCCCCCTAATGTGTGAGGTACAAAGTAGAGGTAAGGGCCGAAATACATTACTGAAATTTATACTCTGTATACTGATACTCTTTATCGTTCAAAGCAAGGATGAGGAAAGGAAGAACTCACGGGCGTAGGATTGAGGATCACACCTGCAAAACATAACAATTTCTCAAATATAATCTTCTTGAGGCGGGCATAACCATGCTCAGTAGTAAACAAGCATGGCCACGAACAATACATAGTGGATCCATGTCAAAAGTAAACTTTTCAGAAGTGTAAACATGCACTTTGATGAGTGTGAGAACAAGGTCTTTATCAAACTTCTGACATGGCAGTCTAATCTAGCGTATATCGGGCAATGCATCGATGAGTGATACAACTGTTTTTCCCAAGGTCTTCAATAATAACCGACGATCGTACGAGTTTATATCATGAGAATAGATGATCTGATGTCGAGCATAATAAAACACCATTTGATTATCGATCATTGATGTATACCGTTAATAGATGCGAAGAGACCCACCGATAATGATGATGGACTCTAAGGTACTGAGTACAAACCAGCAAGTGCGAATAGATGTTCTGAAGTTGAACACTTGTAGAATCAAACAATCAAGGGTCATTGATGTATACCCACTGTCATTTGCGAGGAAACCTGCCACTAATGATTGCAAGATCCAAGGTACTCTTAGGTTTCTAGATCCATGTCCTAGATGATGATTTGATGTCGATAGGAATAGATCCATCGGAAGGATGCCATTAATGCATCCCACATCAACCGATATGAAACAAAGATCAATAGTCTGATATAATTTGGTAGAACCGCAAGGTCCAAAACTGTATACTGACACAAGGAAGGCCGACATGATTGGTCAGGAATATTTGAGGAATGGCTGACTCGGTTTGAACTTCCATTGAACACATAACACGATGCAGAATGGACACTTGGAAACATAGGACTTTGAGTAATCAACCTTGATGAAATCCGCTAATGCTAGATGCATTAACGAAAGTTCCATTGGTGACGGGAAGGATAACCCATCGGTGGAGATCTGTTCAAAATACTGGTGCAGTTTCCTAAGGAAAATGTAGATGGTGTACTGACGGTGGATACCAAAATATGTGTCATGTTCAAGGGAGACAAGGACTGACTGTTGCCGTTTTCTTCAAAGTTTATAATATGAAGTAATTCAAGTCTCTCCCTTTTTGGATTTTTGTGTTTTCCGAATTTTTTAACCTTTTTCATTTTTTAGCTTGAAAAAAGAATAAAGCATGCTGACGAGCTATGCATATGACCCTTTTCGTTCCTTTATTTTACCTTGTCTATGACTCATTTTTGGCATAATCCTGTATGACCACTAGCTCTCTTGCTTACATCTTGCACATTTTGGCTGTGGCAAGGATTGATCTTGTCCTCCTTGTTATTTGTCAATTGCTTATGATTGGATAGAGTTATGCTGCCATTATTGCCTACTAAAGAAGTGGCGTTTCAGGTTTAGTATCAGTTTACCTACAGGTTGCAGAATGAAGGATTATGGAAGCTAGAAGATATGCATTTCAGTCTTGAGCTATTACACTAAGGTATCAAGATTGATGTATTTCTTTACATCATTTGGTTACTGATCTAGCGGTCAGATGATGATGTAGTCGATCCAAGGATTGGAGATTTTGTACTTAATTCAGTACCTTGGGTCTATTATGACTCATAAGTTGACTACTCTGATATCTCTGGGATCGTCTCCACTTTCCATGATGCAAGATCCTAAAATATCTCTTTGAAGATCTGTAGGTAGGCCTTAATTGGAATCCTGTTGTAACTATATGATGTCTCATATTTCTCTCATAGGCGTTGATGTATAAAAGACATTGGGACTCTTCAGAAGGGTTAGCCACAATTGCATAAGATCTATTGAACACTGTATCAGGATTTTATATAAAGGATTTCTGGTTTATCTAATTCAAATGTGTTGATCAATTTCATGTGATTGAGTGGTTATTCAGCTCCTGTTGCCAGAGGCAGGGCCCCCTTCTGTAACAGGTGCTGTTATAAGTAGGATTTCTTTCCTTTATGCATGTATGTTCAGGTTGATAAATTAATTGTTGATGCAGTGTTGATTGGTTTAATTATTTGATATTCAGAATTGGTGTGTTGAAGCCTAGCTGAGTGTGAATCCTTTAATGAGTGATACGATTCGATTGCCTAGTCATTTCTATTATCATTTACAGAGGAACATATGAATGATGAACATTGAATTAGAATTATTTATGCAGTGAATGGATGCATTAAGTTATTCTTGGAATTATGTTGTTAGTACGTAAGGGTAGAGGCAGATTGTAAGAGTTTAATTAGTTTGTTCAATTCCTTCATTTCAGTTGTGGCTTATCGAATTGTCTTTCTTAGGAGTTTCTTATTTTGTTCAATTGGAAATTAGTTTGCTTTCTGTAGTTTGACAGGGTGTTGTTGGTGTTGATTACTTTCTATAGTGTAGCAGAATATCATAGCATAGTAGAACATTTCTTGAAGTTAATAGTTAGGTGCTTTGATTTGATTGCAAGATCCTTTCTGTAATTGGCATGTTCTTAGGAGTCCATTCGCCAAAAGATTGCATCCTAATTTCAATTCAGTAATTCATTGATCTCTCATGTGTTAAGATCACCCAAATTGCAGTCTCTAGCATATATTTTGCTTGGTAGCTCATAAGCCTTCGTGGCCCTGGGTTGATAATTTATGAACAACTTTCTATTTCAATTTAATTAAAGAGGAATAAAAGAGCTCGTCATTTTGGCGCCATTGCCGGGGAGCTGCCAAGGACATTGTAGTTTCAATTGATTATTTTTGGTTCTAGTTGCGATTTCTTTTTTGGATTGGATTGTGTGTGACATATACTTCTTTCTCTGGAAAATAGTCTGGTGTGATTTCAGAGGAGGGATGAGTAAGACGCACAGAAAAATTCATTAGAATATTGCTCGCCACAAGTCCATGTGATCCTGGAACATGCAAAGTAATCATGCGTAGAGTAAGAGATAGTACAGGTAGACTTGTATACGCATATGATACCCCCCCAGGTACTAATCATGTAGGAAGCGCAATAAGAGGAGGACGTGTTCAAGGTAGGTCACCTTCTCTTAGCAGTTCTAAGCAAGAGACTGAAAGTCCTGATCCTTCTACCACGCACATCGACGGAACGGTCTTACCAACGCTGTTAGGAACCCATGTCTTTACTATGTTAGTATATTGTTGTTGGACGCATATGCTTTGTAAGTCGTCCTGTAGTATTTGTTGATCCATAGTTTATATTAGCCCATAGTATTGACCCATAGTATTGGACGTATATGCTTTGTAAGTCGTCCCATAGTATTATATGTCCCATGGTTTTGACTCATAGTATTGGTGCCTAGACTTAGCCCATGGTTTGTATTGACACATAGTATTGACCCATGGTATTGGCACCTAGACTTAGTATATAAGTGTGTGTTGAGGCCTATGAAGGCACCGTGAAGTTAATTGTATTGAGCTTGCTCAAAGGAGGTTGCCCCCTTGAAGTGGCCCGTGATCAATATAAAACTGATTCTGAGTTCTGTTATTTCTGATATCTCGTGTATTTGCATTAATTAATTATTGCAGGTTCTTCACATCTGGTATCAGAGCACTTTCTTGGGCTTGTTGGGTGGAATTTCTGCCAAATTTTTTTTTGCATCTGTTGCAGCTTCGGATTTGGGAATAATCCCTATCCGCTTAACTGTGGGAAGTACTTGGGCATAAGCCCTAAAACTCATTGTGAGGAGTACCACAGGAACCCCAAAGTAGCTGGCCCATTGAGAGGACCTGCCAGCGAAAAGGGCAACGACCCCTACCTGATTGACTAGTTCCCACCCGTGAGGTAAACCAAGAGTTGTCGTTTGTGGCAAAGCGGTTATCAGTTTTACCTGAGCCGTGGAGTGAGGGGTACTGCCTCAATACGCAAGCCGTCAGATAGCATTGGTGGCCGAGTGAAACACCTGAACTGTTAGGAAGCCGTGCATACCTGGGGTCCATATCTATTTTCAGTTGAACTATTGCCGATCACTTCCACTCCAGATCCATCCATTTTAGATCTATTTTGAAATTCGTTCCAGATCCAACCGTTTTCGATCCCTTCTGCGCCGTTGCAGATCCATCTGTTGCGGATCCCTTCTGCGCCGCTGTTGCCGATCCATTTCTGGAAAAAAAAAAAATGTTTTTCGGCCATATCTCCCTTGTTTTCGATCCCTTCTGCGCCGTTGCAGATCCATCTGTTGCGGATCCCTTCCGTGCCGCTATTGCCCATCCATTTCTGAAAAAAAAAAAAAAAAAACCTGAAACTTCGGCCATATGTCCCTTGTTTCAACTTTGTTTTCCCTGAAACTTCACTGACATCCCTGCAATCCCATTCTGTATATTTCATTCCTGAAGACCCTATCCCAAATTCCACTTCCCAAGACCAGAAATCCCACATTTGTCTATTTTTAGGGTTTTCCATAACTTCTTCAATTTTCACCCGATTGCCTTCAAATTTTACCATAGAGTTCCCGCTTATGAAATCCCCATTTTTTGCTTCCCTGTCCCTCAAAAAGTGTCGAAAACCTAGTCAAACCCCAATTACCCCTCTGAGTTTTTCCCAAATAATTTCCCCTTACTAAATAAGCTTGTGTTTGTGTTTTTCTATCCATTCCCCCCCCCCCACAAAAAAAAAAAATTACTGGTTATGGTTGTCACTCGCACAGGAGCAAACACCATGGAGGAAGCACTTGTAGCCATCCAAACCAAACTCCAAGATCTGGATGAAAAATTTCTCAGCCTCCATCTTCAGCATTCAGCCATGAACAATAACCGACAGCCAGAATCTTTTGTAGCCACCGGGTTCTCTTCTTCCAACAATTTTTGTGGGCCATAGCTTGATTTTCCTTGCTTCAATGGTACTGATCCGACTGGATGGATATACCGAGCGGAACAATATTTCAATCTACATAATACTTTTGATGTTTAGAAAGTTCCACTTGCATCCTTTCATTTGGAATAGGAAGCCCTTCAATGGTACCGTTGGTACATCAAAGCTCATCCCGAGCCAAACTGGATAGATTTTTGCCAACTCCTTTTGCCACGATTTGGTCCTAGTGCTTTTGATGACTTCACAGAAGCACTCACTAAACTTCACCAAACTGGCATAGTGAGAGAGTATCAGATGGAATTTGAGAAACTAGCCAATCACACAGAAGGATTTTCTGATGAATTCTATAGGAGTTGTTTTATCAGTGGTCTCAAGGATGAAATCCGCTCAGAGGTCAAAATGTTTTGTCCCAACGCAATGATGGAAGTCCTAGGGTTGGATAAGCTGGCCGAGGACAAGATCGCAGCTCAACAATGCTCCAAACCCACCTTTGTTCCCTTCAGAAATATGGGTTCCCAACGACCTCCCATCACGCTTGCTCCTCAACCAACTCCTATCAAGCAATTGTCTGAAACAGAGATGCAGGCACGTCGAGAAAAAGGGCTTTGTTATTATTGTGATGAGAAATTCACTCGGGGACATAGATGTGTTCCACAAAAGCTCTATCTCTTGGATGTGGATTCTCCACCTGCCTCAGAACTTGATGAAGAAGCTCCAGATACAGTAGATGATCAGGTCTACATTCAACACCCGCCTGTTGACACCCCATCTCAGGACGACCCACCCGAGATCTCACTCCATGCTGTAACTGACGTCACCACCCCACAAACAATGAGAGTCAGGGGATACTTCAAGAAGCTCCCTCTTACCATACTCATTGATTCTGGTAGCACTCATAACTTCATTGATCCTCGGATTGCCAAACAGTCTGATTGTTTTGACCATCCTTGCTCCAACTTTGAAGTCATGGTTGCCAATGGGGGCACCTTACCTTGCAAGGGGAAGTGTCACAATGTGCGTATCTCTATGGAATATTATAACTTGCGCTCTCACATGTTTTCCTTGTCCTTAGGTGGATGTGATGTGGTTCTGGGCGTTCAATGGTTACGCACACTTGGCCCCATCTTATGGGATTTTGCTGAACTTTGGATGCAGTTTTCAGTTAATGGGGCACAACACAAATTTATGGGCTTACAACTAGTGTCTCTCTGCATCATCAGTTCACATCGCCTGGAAAAAATACTTAAGAAGAATTCACATGGTGTCATCGCTTAGCTCCATTCCATTCAGATTCACCCATCAACAGTCTCCACTACTTCCTTGGATAGATATGCAGGTGTCTTTGCTGAACCAATGAGCTTGTTGCCTTCAAGAGACCTTTCCAGTAAGAATTTAGCCGCATCTACCTCTCAACAGGAAATGATGACTATTTTGCATATAGTCCAGAAGCGGCAACCATCCCTATTGGGGAATTATTTCTGCATCAAGACTGATCTCCAGAGTCTGGAAACTTTCCTGGAACAACGGGTCTCCTCCCCAAAACACCTGAAATGGGATATCCAACTCATGGGTTATGACTATGCGACCACTTACCAGAAGGGTAAGGATAATTTGGTGGAAGATGCTCCTCCTCGGACATTTGATGACCCAGTTTCTCTTACAGCTATTTCTCTGCTTGTTCCAAATTGGTTGCAATCTGTTCAACGGGGCTATCTCTTCTATGAACTCCATGCTTCTTCATCAGTAGGGCACTCTGGGTTCCTCAAAACGTATGACCAGGAACAATGTAACTTCTTTTGGCAGGGACTCAAAAGGACAATTCAACGGATGGTGGTTGACTATGATACTTTCCAGGTCAACAAGGGTGAAACGACCCTCCTTTTGGGACTGCTCGAACCCTTGCCCATCCCTCCACAGATTTGGACAACTATTTCTATGGATTTCCTAGAAGCGCTCCAGTGGTATAGTACCACATCTCTAAGGACACCATATGAAGCAGTCTCTGGACAGGCACCACTAGTTCTTCTTCCATACACCCTCAGCAGCCCCCCAGTTCAGGAAATCGACTCAATTCTTCGAAACTGTGATCAACTTCTTCTCATTCTGTAGGACAATTTTCACATGGCAAGAATTCGACTGAAACAACAAGCCGATCAGCACCATTCTGAGCGCACTTTTCACATCGTCGATATGGTTCTTCTTCGTCTACAACCTTCCATGAAATCCTCCCTGAAACTCCAAAGGCGCCAGTGGCTCAGAATGCAACCCGAGGATGCTACAGGGGGCCCACTCCTTCAGATTCTGCATAAATTTCCACATCTAAATCTTTGAGGACAAAGCTTTTTCTAAGGGAGAGGGGATGTTAGGAACCCATGTCTTTACTTTGTTAGTATATTGTTGTTGGATGCATATGCTTTGTAAGTCGTCCCGTAATATTTGTTGATACATAGTTTATATTAGCCCATAGTATTGACCCATAGTATTCGACGCATATGCTTTGTAAGTCGTCCCATAGTATTATATGTCCCATGGTTTTGACTCATAATATTGGCGCCTAGACTTAGCCCATGGTTTGTATTGACACATAGTATTGACCCATGGTATTGGCGCCTAGACTTAGTATATAAGTGTGTGTTGAGGCCTATGAAGGCACTGTGAAGTTAATTGTATTGAGCTTGCTTAAAGGAGGTTGCCCCCTCGAAGTGGCCCGTGATCAATATAAAAGTGATTCTGAGTTCTGTTATTTCAGATATATTGTAATGTCCCCTCCTATCATACCAGCATGATAGAGAGGATCATTGTGCCACAACTGGGCATCTAGCCCCATGATCTCATTCATAAGAATTCAGTTATTATAACAGGCATATGAAGATGCATAATTATTTTAAGAACACAGTGGAAGTAATTTTAAATACACATTCATCACACATTCAAGATATCCATCGATTGATAATTGCAAATTTAACACAAGGGAATACTTATCTCAATAAGGTAGTCCCTAGCAACTGGCTACGCTTCTGCAATGTTCCACCCAACCGTAGGCCAGTGTGCTCCTCAATCTCTCAGCACCACTGCCACCCCCGAGCTGGGCATGATCTCCACAAGGAAAAAGGGGAAAACAGGCTCTCACATAGCCAAAGGTATGTCAAAATCAGCCAAGCCAATCAGAAATTGGGTTTCTCAAGCTGTTAAGAGATGGGTGCATATAACAGCAAAAGTGTAAGTGCTGGGCATGAGGAAAACGTTTTCCACAGTGGAATGCATGAGATGGGGTTCAACTCACTCAGAAAAACGTGGAGAAACACAAAAACGAAATTGGAAGATGGGGAATAACCCTGGGAAGCCAAATCCGTTTTTAGAAAAACGTCCCTGGACATTCTGGGGCAAAAACGACCTCCATACAGTCCCCCAAGTCGTGGCCCTTCTCTCCCCAGCTAATGTATATGCAAAAAACGAACTCCCAGGCATGGAAAAATGCAGGATTGGGATGAAAACGGGTAGGGAAAGACCCAGCTAGCTCCAACTGCGTGAATGATGAAAGGCTAACCGTTCAGCATGGCATTGGGCACCAATTCGTGGGTGTTTTTTTGCCCAAGGAGACAAAACACGTTTTTCCAAGTTGATGGCCTGCCCATGCACGAATTTGGCTGCCATACTTCTTCAATCCCAAGACATTAACTGCCCCAACCAATCTTTGGGAGAATTAAATGATTGGGTGCATGAGACAAAATGGGTAGTTGGTGGTTTTATGGGTTTCCCCATTGACACATGGATTAATTCCATTGGCTCAAGGGTTTGAATAATTTCCCTCCCTTTTCCTTGTAGAACCATGCCCTATCTCTTTTGTTGCATAGTGTAGCCAGCTGTTGGTTTTCCATTAAATTTCGTATTTACATGATGTCTTAATTACATTGTGCTCCGCTAGCACAAGAACCATATGCATCTATTCTAATTGCCGATACATAAAACGATAAATCAATGGCGGGGCCTTGGCCGTGAGCTCTTCACCATGACTAAATAACAATATTTACATCATTTACAATATTAATGCAATAGGGTCAAGCTGGGGACATTACATTCCCCTCCCCTTGGAATAACACCATCCTCGGTGTTCCAACACTTCGGAAATAGATACCCACTTTACATATGTCCAAAATTCACAAAATGTGGTAGGTTTGTCCTGCAATTCACCCTTTACTTGGGTCTTTCAGGACTAAGTCCTTTGGTCTTTACCAACTGCTCTTGCTAGCTAGGACCTTCTAGCTCTGCATGAGGACATCGTTCCACAACAATTCCTTCTTTTTCTTTTCCTTCCAACTGATCCACGAACTTGGGGAATTTACGGTTGCTGCCCTCTTGATATTCTCTTGTTGGGCAGTCACGGAGGCAATGATTCCCTCCACATCCCCAACATTTCATTGGCGGATTTCCCTTCTCCCGGTCCATTTCCTCGGAGTCTTCCCACCTGGAAGGTTTCTTACTCGGACAGTTGGATGAACGCTTCTTCATTGATCCACTTTCCTTTCCCTTGCTGATTGCTCCCAGAATGCTTTTTACTTCTTTTTGCAGACGAATAGAGTCCTGCAAAGCTTCAAGGTTTCTCTCATTCTGTTGCCTCTGTAGCTTGAGCATCTCCCCAAGATTCTCTTGGGTCCTGGCAATTGTTCGAAGAAGACTTTCAGCCAACTCCAATAGCCCTCGGTCTGCTGCCATGGTCAATGGGCACAACTGAACACACTTTGCTTACTAGCAATACTTTCTTGTGCCGGTCGCAACCAATTGTTTCACTTTCTTACCTGTGAAATTCATCATGGGAATTCTTTGTTAGGACAAGCATAACATAAACATTTAGGATTAGTCAATTATTTTCCTAATTGACATGGAATGTCCATGCTTTATTCATGGGACTTCCATACTTTTCATGCTTTCCCAACATACACATGAACTCATTCATGTTCATCTTTTCACAGGAAATTTACTACTTCAGCATTCACAATTCATCTCAAGCAATTACACACAATCTATTTTCAGCCATGATATGCACTCAACAATCTTTTGTTTTATAAATGCATCAATTAAAAGGAAAGAGAAGAGTAGGGGTTTCTCCCTCTTAGTCTTGTTATATTATGGAGCTACACCATCGCTGTGGTTTCATGCTCCTTAGTCTCTTTCACTTCAATGTGAATGCTTTGACTTTCCTTTCTTGGCTATGACACTTAGTCTCTAAGGTCTGCATATAGATTTCAACCAAGGAACCCTTCCCCATTGTCGCTTACAGAGCCTTTGGCTGCTAGGACCCACACAGTTCCACTAGCACCATCTTTCGTTACTGCTCATACTGAGCTCTTTAGGACGGTCACATGTCCACATGCATCTTTAAGATGCCTTCATAGTCCTTGCTTCCAGCAATACCTACACTCAATCATTGAATCAAATCACATGTTTAGTTCATCTTCATAGGGTTTTTCTCTAAACAAGAGTTTAGGAAATCATAACCAAATCATATACACACGTATATTTATAAGCAAGAAGCTGCAAGGTAACTGAATACTTATCTGTATTGGATGTCTTTACTTTCTTCCACGGGATCCTTCTTTGCTTTACGAGCCTTGGGTTTCCCGTGAACACAATAACGAATGTTGGGCCAACACATAGGCTACTCCACAATCATTCGAATCGGCAATTCCAGTCCAGTACGCTGACTGGGTTTATCAATCACTTCCTTTAGCAATATGCTAGGCCAGTGCTCTGACTGGTTTTATCAATTGTTTAAGGGATGTTGGGCCAGTGTACACGCTGCTTTACCATATGAAGTGGTTAATTCCCAACTAGTCACTCTCCGGACTTTTCAAGAACTTTATAGCGTTCAACCAGCTACTCCCTGGATTTCTTAATAATTTATATCGCCCACTCATTTACTCTCTGGATTTACCAACAATTTATATTGCCCACTCATTTGCTCTCTGGATTTACCAGCAATTTATAATCTTTCAGGGTCTTTCCTTCCTGCAACGACCAAGGTTTCCAACAAAGAAACAATAGTGTATCAGCTTAGCTGTTAAAAGATTTATACCTGTAACCTTCATTATTCCAAACAAGACATAAATGAAAACGAATACTTATCTGTATTGTGCGTTTCCCCTCTAGTCCACAGGATCCTACTTCGCTTTGCAAGCCTTGGGATCGCCTATGGACTTGGATATAGTTAATGCTTAACCAGTACACCTCCCCATCGGCTGGATTTACCAAGCATTTGGTGGTGCCCAACCAGTCCCATACCTGGTTGGCCTTCTCCAGTGCCGAGCCAGCACATTCATCTGGGTCATCGACCAATGGAAGGAAACTGCGCCACCGACCATTATAGGTCAAGGCTCTACTATGGAGCCATAAGTATCTCAGGGTTTCCAGTCAGTCATCGGTGCCCGCCCTCCCACTGCTGACCCAATAGGCATCTCAAGGTTTTCAGTCAGTCATCGGCGCCTGCCCTCCCACTGCTGACCCAATAGGCATCTCAGGGTTTTCGGTCAGTCATCGGTGCCCGCCCTCCCACTGCTGACCCAATAGAGATTTCATGCCTTCACCAATGTCACCACACCTTCTTGCACTGTAACCCTTCACACACATCGGCTCTTAATTTATACAAGGACGCCACTCCTTCTTTTGTGCAATTCGGTGGTTCCTTTTAGGAACTCTATAGGTGACTTTCTTGACTGCAGGTTAACATGACCCCTACTCACACAAGGATGATACCTTCTCTTATACACAGCTCTTCGGCCTGTCCATCCCTTCTGGTAATATTTCACGTGAGCATAGATAGGTTGCTAATTCCCATACAGTCTCTTTGCGTACCCTTCTTCACTCTGCCCGTTAATGTGCAGTACCAATCTGCATCTGTGTAGGCTGACAACACAAGAAGGATAAGCAAGCTCATCAGTATCGCTGATCAATTCTTAACCACATTCCATATCATTCACTACCAAGTATTGAAACACCAGGAATGCGTCCATTCCCTTAGGGTGTAGTCAATATTGAAAACCCTATCATGACCCAGCACCAGAAAAGGTGTGCACGCCCTTTCCGATGTGCGCCATGTAGGCCCTAATCATACTCAAGCATTCTGCAATGATATAAATAAGACAGAGCATGCTATGCGTATTAACCCTAATAATTTAGACATGCATGTTCTTGTCTAGGGTTACAGAATACTCATTCATTTTGCAGATGTGTCTCACATGCCTTTTGGGCATAGTCTTACCATCTCACTTTCATGGTTTACCGTCATGCGGTTTGGCTGAGACATTATCAATGGCGCTTCACCCGAAGCCCATTTCCAAAGCATGGGGTCTTTCCCATCTGGTTTGGCTTCTGCAGGCCATCACACATGATCTTCCTGCAATGTGTCTTCCTGACACACTTTATCAAATAGCCAAACCGTCAGCAACATTTAGCAATAAGCTTCAAATACGATTGTTCCATAACCAATCAATAGCATTCATAAATAAATTCAATATGAATTTACAATTCTGTCGCCTACAGAAATTAGTTTTCTTATCCATGAGGCTATCCTCATATTGTTTGGCTCCTGTAAGGGACACCACTCTGCCCGTTATGGTCTTATGCTTGCTGCCATACATGAGCATCCACTTACAGCATGTCCTCCTGACACATTTTCATATAAGCCAAACAGTCATTAGCAGTTATTAGCAAAATTTCAAATCCGAAATATTTACCAATCTGAGATTTACAACTGTTCTTACTAACAGAACTTAGAGCTCTCAACCATGAGATTCCTTCTCATAAGCTCTAGATCAAATTTCACAGTCATATCATTCATACAACTCTGTCCTTTCACAGAGCATTCTAGCAGCCCATCGATCATGATTGGGATCTTCATGCACTTACTATTCTGCATTCATAACAGCCCATGAAATGGTCCTAGAATTATTATCAATTCATCATTTCATTCATTATTTATTTTGCAACGACATATGTATCATCCCTATGCATTCATACAATGCATCACAAGATTTATAAAATCTCTTAATGCACATCTACTCAATGCTACTTCGCATTGTTTCATGAGTGCTATGCATTCACGCATATTATGATCGAAACATGACTATCTCATATATCTTGCATTTCCATAATCAGGACCACCAGTCCTCACTTGCTTTGGTTATCAAGCACATAACAATCATACACATGGCATGATACAAATTCATATGAATGCATTGAGATTTCTAAACGGTCATAGGGTGTAAGGATCATTTCCTTCACTTACCCACACCTCACCAAGCTTGGTAGGTTAACAGTCCCAAGCGGTATTTAATATCATATGCAAACTGTCTCAACATAACTCATACATAGTTGAAGGGATCTTACCAAATCCTTTTTCAACATTCATGCAATTTGGCACCAATAAACATTACCTATATGGTTACCATTGACATCGTCTGATGTTACCTGATTAGTTGGCCTCTTACCAAGGCTGCTCAGTCCTTTTTTCCAACTTTATGATCCTAGACTCGTTGCACCATCCTTTCTGCATAAGGTTGTTGGCTTTATGCAACAACATCCTCAACACATTTAGCCATGCTCTTTGTTATCTTTGGTCCTACACCAATACCAACATCAATAGTGATTATCAACCACGATATTCTCCATTAGTGGTTCATTGCATATGCATACTTCATTATTCTACCAATATGCAATATCCCATTTATGCACAAGCATTTCTATATGCACTATGCAATGTTTGTTAAGATGCCATCTAGTGCATATACATCTATGTAATCCTTTACATTTTTAACATTTTTATGCCATATGACAATTTCATAATTATAAGTATGATAACAAATAGAGGTTTAAGAAATTCTTCCCTTTTCGATCCCTCATCGTGACATGGAATTCCTCTTCCATATCCTGCAATTGTAGAAATTGCCCATATTGACAACAAAATTTGTTTGTCAAAATAGCCGCTGGCACTCTTCTGCACTAAATATCTATGATATATGTAGACCTCCTTCAAACTCTGGTCATGCATCATTGTTCCATGCTGGACAAGCTTTCCAATGCCTATCTTCATGCTCCATTCTGACATCAGGTGCGGGAACTACATCCTTTCAAAAATGACAACTTTCACTCCCATTCTGCACATTTTACACAGTTGCATTATATTCTCAGAAATTCACTAATTACTTCATGCATGTGGGAAGAATGCCATACTGACAATTCGTCAAATCACAAACAAAGACACATGAGGGGGAAAAAGAAAGGGGGTCAAGGGGGCTTGCCCCCTTGTGGCTCCTGCCGCGATGGGCGGTTGGCTGATTGCTCCTGCAACTGCGGGGCGGTTCACTATATGCTCCCGCAACTGCGGGGCGGTTTGGCGATGGCTTCCGCAATTGTGGGGCACTCGGCTGAAGCCTTCCACAATTGCGGGGCGCTTGGCCGAAGCCTTCCGCAATTGCGGGGCCATTCGGCGAAGGCTTCCGCAGTTGCGGAGCCCTTCGACGAAGCCTTCCGCGGTTTCGAGGTGATTCTTGGCTCGCCTCCGTTGCGGGGCGGTTCGTCGGACGCTTTCGAAATTTCGGGGAGATTTGTGGAAGCCTTCCGCAGTTGCGGAACGATTCGGTGAAGTCTTCCGCAGTTGCGGAACGATTCGGCGAAGTCTTCCGCAGTTGCGGAATGATTCGCAGAAGTCTTCCACAATTTCGGAAGGGCTTGCCGAACTCTTCCGCGTTGCGGAACGATTCGCTGAATCCTTCCGCAATTTCGGAAGAGAATTCCTTCCGAAATTTCGGAAGAGAAATCCTTCCGAAAATTTCTTTCGACGCCGACACTTAGAAAATTTTTTCTCTGCTGTTTTGGAGCCGTTGGCTGAATTCTTCCGCAATTGCGGGAAGGTTCGCCGAACGCTTCCGCAATTGCGGGAAGGTTCGCGGAACCTTTCCGCAGTTTCGGGACGACTTCCCCAAACAGTTTTAAAACGAAAAATTTCCAGAAACAGAGTTAAAACAAGATTTTTTTCAAAACTCTTAAGGAAAAATTTAAAATCTTCCTTTCTAACTGCTATCAGGTTTGGCCCATAGAGGCCCAATGCTGCAACGTAGCTTTGATACCAAAATGTAATGTCCCCTCCTATCATACCAGCATGATAGAGAGGATCATTGTACCACAACTAGGCATCTAGCCCCATGATCTTATTCATAAGAATTCAGTTATTATAACAGGCATATGAAGATGCATAATTATTTTAAGAGCACAGTGGAAGTAATTTTAAATACACATTCAAGATATCCATCGATTGATAATTGCAAATTTAACACAAGGGAATACTTATCTCAATAAGGTAGTCCCTAGCAACTGGCTACGCTTCTGCAACGTTCCACCCAACCGTAGGCCAGTGTGCTCCTCAATCTCTCAGCACCACTGCCACCCCCGAGCTGGGCATGATCTCCACAAGGAAAAAGGGGAAAACAGGCTCTCACATAGCCAAAGGTATGTCAAAATCAGCCAAGCCAATCAGAAATTGGGTTTCTCAAGCTGTTAAGAGATGGGTGCATATAACAGCAAAAGTGTAAGTGCTGGGCATGAGGAAAACGTTTTCCACAGTGGAATGCATGAGATGGGGTTCAACTCACTCAGAAAAACGTGGAGAAACACAAAAACAAAATTGGAAGATGGGGAATAACCCTGGGAAGCCAAATCCGTTTTTAGAAAAACGTCCCTGGGCATTCTGGGGCAAAAACGACCTCCATACAGTCCCCCAAGTCGTGGCTCTTCTCTCCCCAGCTAATTTATATGCAAAAAACGAACTCCCGGGCATGGAAAAATGTAGGATTGGGATGAAAACGGGTAGGGAAAGACCCAGCTAGCTCCAACTGCGTGAATGATGAAAGGCTAACCGTTCAGCATGGCATTGGGCACCAATTCGTGGGTGTTTTCTTGCCCAAGGAGACAAAACACGTTTTTCCAAGTTGATGGCCTGCCCATGCACGAATTTGGCTGCCATACTTCTTCAATCCCAAGACATTAACTGCCCCAACCAATCTTTGGGAGAATTAAATGATTGGGTGCATGAGACAAAATGGGTAGTTGGTGGTTTTATGGGTTTCCCCATTGACACATGGATTAATTCCATTGGCTCAAGGGTTTGAATAATTTCCCTCCCTTTTCCTTGTAGAACCATGCCCTATCTCTTTTGTTGCATAGCGTAGCTAGCTGTTGGTTTTCCATTAAATTTCGTATTTACATGATGTCTTAATTACATTGTGCTCCGCTAGCACAAGAACCATATGCATCTATTCTAATTGCCGATACATAAAACAATAAATTAATGGCGGGGCCTTGGCCGTGAGCTCTTCACCATGACTAAATAACAATATTTACATCATTTACAATATTAATGCAATAGGGTCAAGCTGGGGACATTACATATATCGTGTATTTGCATTAATTAATTATTGCAGGTTCTTCACAAACGCATGCTGATGAGAATCTATCAGTGACATAATTCGTAAAAGAAAAAGAGTTTGTTCAAAAAGAAGGGTTTCCCGAGCAACTCAGTGTTAACAATCAAGGAGGTGAGGAACAATTGTTTGTTGAATCTCTGTTGTCAACAGGATCAGCTACATTTGAATATTTTATAGTAAATATGGATGGCGACGGAGAACATATTCCCCGTGGGGAGGATACGAACCGAGGAACTACAAATGGAGAATCCAGTATTGGAATGGTCACTTTTGAATTTCCAATCCGAAATCTCGGATCTACACTTACAAACCAGATGAAGAATATTCCACATTCGGCATTGCCCAATTTTCATGGTATGGCAAGCGAAGACCCGGATACGTTCCTATTCGAATTTGATGTCCTCTGCAGGAGCTATGACTACGTTATAGATCACCAGAAACTCAAACTTTTCCCAGCCACATTGAAAATCCAGGCTCTGAGGTGGTTCATGGGGCTAGGAGGGGAAAGTATAACGACTTGGGCTCAAATGAAGAAAGTCTTCTTGGATAAATATCAAGAATATTGCAAGGACAAGGATCGGAAGGAAGCAATTTTTAAAATGACCCAACAGGAGGACGAGAACCTAGAAGACTATGTGGAGAGATTCCAATATAATTTGCAAAGATCGAGACAGAATGGGTTAAATGATGACACACTAAAAATTCTGCTCCTACGTGGGATTAGGGATGATTGCATTGATTTGCTGAATTTAATGGGTGCAGGGGATGTATCCCTACTAAAATATGTGGAAATATGCAACCTTTGCAGAAGGTATTCAAGGAATGCCTCCAGATCGGGAAGAGGAATTAGGGACACAGTAAGTAGGACCACCAAGACCTCAAGAGAAGGATTTTCAAGGGTGGAGATTGGAAAACTCTTGGAGGATTTCAAGACCGACATACTCAGTTCCCTGAGCTCACAGTTAGATGCACTTCAAGCAAAGAAAAGGCAAGAGGAGGAAGATCGAGATTTGGCTGTCTTTTGTCCTAAATGCAGAAAGAGACACCCTCTCAAAAATTGCCCATTAGACAGAGTGGAAATCTGCCTTTTATGCGACCTGGATCACCCTACGAAAGAATTCCCTTCGCTTCCAGGACTCAAGGCTATATATGAAGAAGTAGTGACGGATGCAGAACCAGTTTGCTTTATATCTCAAAAACGTCCATGGAAACCCCGACCTTTAGGTACAGTACTAGATTCCATGCAATCATTTAATCCTTATTGGAATAATGCTCAATTACATCAGTCACAAGTTCCACAAGCTCCACAAGTCCAACAAAACTCTCAGCCTTGGTACCCACCTTTGCCTCAACAAACTTGGGCACCTTCCTATCCCCAAAATAACCCTTGGCAATCAAACTAGAGGAATTCAACTTTTGGGAATCAACAACAATTGCAGCACCTAGCCCCTTAATTACAGAATCCTCAATTCCTGTTTGCACCAGTACAACCATTAATGCAACCTCTTTTACAACCTCAGTTAACCTTTCCGTTGAACAATCCACGTCCAAAACCACTTCTTCTTGCACAACTCACTCCTAACCCTAATAATAAGGTTGGACAACCTGTAATGGCTGTTGAAATACCTAATTATCCATCCTATTCCATCTCTACGGTGGACTGCCACGACATACAATTATACTATGGCAGATAAATTAATAAAACTACCTCTCCTATAATTACAGAGGAGGAAGAGGAAGAGACACCAGAAATCTTACCGATCCAGTCCGAAGAGATACCAGTACGATCCAAAGATAATTTCCCACCCCTCCCACCCAGGAAGCCATCCCAACCAGAGCAAAAGCAACCTCCACCATATCCTGAGCGCTTAACCATGGATAAATTTATGCCCCAGTCAGAATTTGATCTCCTTGGAGAACTACGAAATGTATGTGTAAAAATTCCACTCTTCCAAGCTATCAAAGACATTCCCATTTACTCCAAAGCTGTCAGAGAGTTATGTTTAAAAAAACCAGGCAGAAAGAGGAAAGACCCCCCAACAGTCCATGTGATAGGAGACTTGGCTGAATTGATGATGGGTAACACTCTTACTGCTAAGTACTCTGACCCTGGTAGTCCTGTTGTTAGAGTGCAAATTAATGGCATTTCTATCTCTAATACATTGATAGATCTGGGAGCAGCTATTAATGTCATGACTAAAAGAACAATGGATAGATTGGGCATTACAAAACTCAGGAAAACTTCTACTATTTTACAGTTGGTTGACCAATCTCCTGTAAAACCAGAAGGCATCATAGAAGATCTGGTTATTTCAGTCGACTCATGGGAGTATCCAGTGTATTTTATGGTTTTATAGACGAAATCAAACTTGGGAGGCTATCCTCTAATTCTGGGGCGACCATGGTTGGCCACAATAGATGCTTATAGTGGCTGCCAATCAGGAAACATGCACATATCTCATGGTAATGCTGTTAAGGAACTTACTTTGTATCCTCCAGCGAAGCCAATAATACAACCAGAACTCCCTTCATGGCTAGATTGAAGAAGAAACTGAGCAAGCAGATGAAACCCTACATCTGTACATGATTGAACAATCGCTAGCAGCAAAACAATTAACTGAGGATGATCTGCTCAGTCAATTCATTTCTTCTAGTCCTTCGGGAGATTTCGTAGAGTTGTTTCACTCAGTCTGTGCTACCCAACAAATTGACAGCATTCCAAGTTCATCAACAACATCTAATAGTACCGCTACGCCCACTGGTGAGTCTGCAATTATAGAAGTAGAAATTGAACCTGGCAAGCTCCTGAAGATTAGCGCTACATTGTCGAAACATGAAACAGAGCAGCTTACCTTGGTATTAAGGAAACACAAGTCTGCATACGCCTAGGATTATAGTGATATGAAAGGTTTGCACCCCGACCTATGCACACACCATATATATACTAAGGATGATTCCAGACCCATCAGGCAACCCCAACGCAGGATGAATCCGGCACTCAGAGAGGTGGTCAAAGAAGAACTTCAGGAGTTGCTTTCTGCAAATTTTATTTATCCCATTTCTGATAGCAAGTGGGTGTCTCCACTGGTCATAGTTCCTAAGAAGAACGGGAAGTGACATATTTGTGTTGATTACAGGGAATTAAACAAAGCTATGCATAAGGACCATTTTCCGTTACCCTTCATCGATCAAGTGTTGGACACACTAGTAGGAAAGAAGTATTTCTCTTTTTTGGACGGCTTCAGTGGGTATAACCAGATCAGGATAGCACCGGAAGATCAAGAGAAAACGACATTCACATGCCCATGGGGTACCTTCGCATACCGTGTGTTACCTTTCAGATTATGCAACGCCCCTGCCACATTTCAGCGGGCAGTTCTCAGTATCTTTTTTGATCTTGTTCATGACACTATGGAAGTTTTTATGGATGATTTTACATTCCATGGTGAAGATTTTGCAGTAGCTTTGAATAATCTGGACAAAGTACTTACACGATCCAAGGAAGTTAACCTCTGTCTCAGTAGTGAGAAATGCAAAATGATGCTCACTCAAGGTGTTGTTCTGGGTCATCTCATATCTCCCGATGGCATAAAAGTAGACCCAACAAAAATCCAGGTGATCAGTAATTTATCAGTTCCATGCACACAAAAAGAGGTACGCAGTTTTATAAGATATGTAGGTTATTATAGAAGATTTGTTCAAATTTTTTTAAAGATTTCTAGTCCCTTATTTCTGCTGATGTCGAAAAATAAACAGTTTGAATGGACGAACGATTGTCAACTAGCCTGGGAAACTTTAAAACAGAAAGTCTCTACAGCACCTATCCTACATGGACCAAATTGGTCCCTTCCTTTCCTGATTTCTACAGATGCCTCTGATACCACCATAGGAGGAGTCCCAGGCTAGTAGGAAGATCATAAACCCTATGCCATATATTTTATTAGTAAAAATATGACTGCTGCCAAAATTAATTATACAGTGACCGAAAAAGAATTCATGGCTGTCATTTATGCCATCAATAAATTCCGCCATTACATCACAAGATACCCAGTGATTGTCCACACTGACCACTCTGCTATCAAATACCTCATGAATAAACCCATCACAAATGGTAGAGTCACTAGGTGGCTGCTGTTGCTACAGGAATTTGACATTTCAATAATGGACAGACCTGGTAAAACTAATGTGGTTGTTGATTTTCTTTCAAGAATAACTATTGATGAAGAATATCAACCGATGGATGATGCTTTCCCAAATGAACATTTGTTTGCTATTTCTACTAACGTTCCTTGGTTTTTAGATGTAGCAAATTATTTGGTTGTAGGAAGACTTCTAGGGCATATGAAATCAAAAGAAAAGAAGAGGATTGTGCAGCTTAGCAGCAGATTTTCATGGATTGATGGCTATTTGTTTTATACAGGACCAGACTTGGTGATCCGGCGATGTGTTCATGAAGATGAAATCTATCTAATTTTGAGAACCTTTCATGATGGTCCATGTGGAGGACACTTTGCCGATAAATGAACAGCCCACAAGATTCTACAATTGGGGTATTATTGGCCCACAATATTTAAAGATGCCCGAGAATATGTCCAGAGTTGTGATAGTTTCCAAAGGATGGGGCATCCGCTACAGTCCGATGAAATGCCACTTCAGACTCAGCTCGTGGTGGAACCATTTGAGAAGTGGGCAGTAGATTTTGTTTTCCCTATCAAACCTCTATCTAGGTAGAATTCATACATTTTAGTATGCACAGATTATGTAACTAAATGGGTAGAGGTGAAGGCACTTCCAAGGGCAACAAAACAGGCAGTCTCAAACTTTCTATATGCAGAGATTTTTACAAGGTTTGGAGTTCCAAGGGAGATTGTTACTGATGGAGGCTCTCAATTAACATCTAAACTTATCAAAGCTCTCACAACAAAATACCATATCAAGCATAGGGTAACTTCACCATATCACCCTCAGGCCAACGGGCAAGTGGAAGGCACAAACAAAATTATGGAATTGGTGCTGACAAAGACTGTTCAACTTCATCAAAGGGAATGGGATGATAGGCTTCTTGAAGCCTTATGGGCCTACAGAACAGCATGGAGAAGCACAAAAAGTTTGAGTCCTTATCAATTAGTTTATGGCAAGCAAGTCACCCTGCCAATAGAAGTTGAGATTAAGACATTAAGAACTACATTTCAATTAGGCATGGATTTATCACAGGCTCAACATACTCACCTACAACAGCTTAATGAGCTTGATGAATTGCGACTGGCTGCCATAGAATGTACAACCATTGTCCAACAACAACGAACCAAGTGGCATGATAAATTTATCAAAACTAAGTATTTTCAAGAGGGTGACTGGGCTCTTCTCTACAACTCCAGATTCAAAAAGTTCAAAGGAAAACTTCACACTCGTTGGCTTGGACCATATGAGATCAAAACAGTTTTTGATAATGGCATAGTACGACTCAAAACCATTGATGGTGAGGGAACACTTCTTATGTCCAATGGTCACAGACTAAGGCCATATAAGAAACTAGTGTCCAAAGAGGCGTTCATTCACAATATTGCTGCCTGCTGGTGTACTAATGATTTCCAGATCACTAGCTCAACCTCTGAATAATAATAAAAAATAAAAAATAAAAATAAAAAAGGGAGAAATTGGACTGTGAAAATCCTTCTGGGATGTATCCCTTAAGAAAAGAAAAGAAAAAAGAAAAAGAAATAGACTGTGAAAATCCTACTTGGACGCAGCCTAAAAAAAAGAAAAAAAAAAGAAAAAATAGGAAAATCAAATTATTTTGTGATTCTAATAAGCCTATCTATTTATTCGTTGCAGGGACATTCTATCATAATTCCCCTTCTTTATTCCATCCATCCCATCCTTCCCCTTGATATCACTCGCCTATGGATGGCCCTGCTCCCTTGAATAACTACTTTTCAGATGATTTCACACAATTTTTCCACCATGTTCTGCTTTATTACAGAATCTCTTTCCGTTTCCTCACGGAACATGTTCCGCTCCATTACAGAATCTTCTTTCCATTTCCTCACGGAACATGTTCCGCTCCATTACAAAACCTTCTTTCCATTTCCTCACGGAACATGTTCCGCTCCATTACAGAACCTTCTTTCTGCTCCATTACAGAACAGGTTCCGCTCCATTACGGAACAGATTCTGCTCCATTACAGAACATGTTATGCTCCATTACCGAAACCTTTTCCGCTCCATTACCAAAATCCCTTCCCGCTTCATTACAGAACCCTCATCCATTTCCCATAACTTTCTGTAACACCACGAAATCATTTCACATAAGGTACCGGCTCCTTTTCCGATTTCCCCAGCACTTGAATGGTCACATTCTCGGCCACCTTTCATGTCACACCCACATGGCGGCAACTCGCTTACCTATATGGGCCCATCATCATTTGACATCGTCGGTAAATAAAAAAGGATCACTCAGCACTTGATCTGCAGCATTACGGATACCGCTCAACAGCTAACCCAAGTGATATCAAATCCCATTCGAAAGGACTTGTTACTAGGAACATCATCGCAGCTCGTCAGCCTCAAAGAAGAATGATCGCAGCTCCTTACAGTCATCAACGGAGGAAGTGGAGAACCTTCTACTCTTCTTCTCGCCATCTAATACAATCATCGTAACCAACCAGAAAAGTGAACTCCACGCATCTCTTCTCAGGTAAGGCAGGTACGTAACCATCCTTCATTCGCTTTTGATAGGTACAGAAGGACGGATCATGATTTATCATGCTAATTAGTGCCACACGGGGTTGTGTGTTGAGTTAGTTGGGGAGGGGGGAGAAATTGGGTTGCCTTTAAAATTCTGTCAAACCAACTATTGTCTGATAATCCCACCACCTATGAGCTCTCAGCCAGACCAGTATTGATAACCCACCTTCATCTAACCCAAGTCCATTTCTCTCCGGAAAACCGACATGAACTTGAAATACTATAAGTAGTTGGGGAGAAATAAGGAACGAAACGCAATGAAGGGGGCAATCCGAAGTGAACCTGAAAACATGGAGATGGTCTATGGAAACATAGCGGTCAAAATAGTTTTTCAACATGCAGGATGGCTGGAGTATTTCGACAAAATGAAGAAGGGAGATGATGTGATCGCAATGGAATTTGTGCTCACTTATGACGGGGAAATTGCAGAAGTACGAGGACTGAAAATTCCAGCAGATAAGCTCACAATCGCAAGGGTCTCCGGATTACCGCAGATAGGTGAAAAATGGTTTGAAAGACGCGTGTCAATAAAGCCTCTTATTGAAGCATTTTTGGAACTTTGTGAACTGCTGCAAGGAACAGAAAAAGGGACAAAACGAGCTTCATTACTAGTTCCATGGGGTGAGGTCGCACTCTACATAATCAAATTCATCACATGTGAAGGTCGGTTCAGTCTGATTTTTGCTTATCATTTTAAAATTCTGAATCATTTAAGGCACCAGAAATACATCAACATGTTGTATTTTCTGTGCAAATCCTTAGAATTAATGGGCAAAATGGTTAAGGGCAGTAATAATCCAGATACAAGTCTAGCATATCATGGGTTGATTAGATTATTGGTGGAGGACGCCTTACAAAAACAGAACCAGACATGGGAATCATTCGTGGGCATACCCTCGAGCACTGGGCAGATAGGGAAGAAGAAGAGGAAAACATTGGAAATTACCCCAAAAATTCAACAGGAGAAGCCAGTTCATGTGATTCCAATGAGAAGCCTTCAAGCTGAAACCCCAACTTGTTCGATAGAAGGACCCCATACCCGGACAAGATCAAGGGCTCGGGGGAAGCGACAAGACCATAAAGAACTACTTGGCCAGAGCAAGGAATTAGAGGAAGGACGGGAAGTATTCATTATGACAAAAAGCACCAGTAAAAACTAGGAGAATCAATTTGGATTGCAGGATGTAGAAGAACAATAGAAGAAAGAAAAACGATGGACGGCTTTGTTCAAGGGGACGCGAGGTAGCAGGATAAGGAGATTTCAGTATTTCCTGTTATGCAAGTATCAGAGGGCATATGGTAAGTTGAAGAAAGATTACTGGGACTTGAAAAATTCTTATCAGAAGAAAACAGAAGAAGTGGTGGTCCTGCAAGGGCAAATTCAGAGGATGGAGGGATATAAGATGGATACCTTATTGGAGGCCGTAGCATGGGAAGACGAGCAAAAGGAAGACTACAGAGAGACACTCAGTGATGGAGGAATAGAGGATAGCATGCAAGAAAAAAAGTATGGAACCTAAGGAAGGTTCTGAAGCAGAAAGATCAGAGGGTTTTGAAGCAGAAGGACCAGAGGGTCAAGAATTGCATGAAGAGAACCCTCCAGATGAAGTCCGAATCAAATACATGGAAGAAAGGATAGCTCAGCTACAGGAGACAGTAGGAGACCTGGAAGGAAAACTAAAATTGGCCAGTAATCAGAGAAAAGGGAAAGAACATGAGACAATTACAGAATAGCTGCAGAGACAAGATTATGCCATGGCTATGAGAAGGCTTGGTCAAGAAGTGGAGAAATTGAAATTTGAAAAAGAATATATGAACTACCTAGCTCATTCCATGAGAAATCTAAGACGCCCTTCAAATTTGTATTCTGTGTTTTTAAAGGAATAGCTTATATCTTTCAGACTGTCACTAGTAACTATGGGACATAATGATCATATTGAGACATTAGATCAGTTTGTTGCTGCCTTTTCCAGGAGAAATGACGAAGAACATGATTTTCTATGTGAATTATACATGCATAACCTGGTCATGACAGATTATGAAGATTGGGACCCAAACCCTCATGTAGGAGAAGTACAACTGAGAGCGTTTATGTCATTTATGAGAAATCATTTGAGATGGAACAATGCTGCCACTGCTATAGAAAACATTGAATGGGAAGATGCCCTTTGGGTGAGAGGTTCCCCCTCAGTCAAAAAGCTATTCATGGCCAGAAACTAGGTTATGCAGGATTAGTCATTTGTTACTCTCCTGGATATTGCTCAATCTAAAGTTGTTCATGAATGTAGGAGTTGGATTCCCTTTCATAGGTTGGAGGTGATGCTCTGTCTACGAAGGAGGGTTAATGATCTGAGCTTGGACTTGAAGAGAAAGGACCCCTTCTTTGTTAGGATGTTTGAGTGAGCCCTGGACAGAATACAAGTTTACTTTGACTGCCTGAGTACACAGAGAGCCAACTGGATTGGACTCCGATTTCACTTCCCTATACTTTGGTGCCATGTGGTGGATGGAGAAGACAGTGAATTTTTCAAGATTGTTGGTGAACATAAAGGTTTTTACAGTATAACAGAAGGCGGCCAGTATTCCTACAAGTGGAGTGATGAGTGCCTAAGCAGCTCTCCAAGTACCCCTATTAGTGGGTCACAGTCTTAATTTGCATAGGGACATGCAAACCCTTTGGATGGGGAGAGATGATGAGCTGTGCATATGACCCTTTTTGTTCCTTTATTTTACCTTGTCTATGACTCCTTTTTGGCATAATCCTGTATTACCACTAGCTCTCTTGCTTACATCTTGCACATTTTGGCCGTGGCAAGGATTGATCTTGTCCTCCTTGTTATTTTTCAATTGCTTATGATTGGATAGAGTTATGCTGCCATTATTGCCTACTAAAGAAGTGGTGTTTCAGGTGTTACACCCAAAATCTACTCATCATAAGATTCAGTGTATACATCCTTGAAGATACTTGGACTAAGTAATCATCCTAGGAGGATTTGTACCCAATTGTGCTATGTTTTGAAGGGTCATCGCAGGCTGCACACTAGCAACATGTGACGTCGCACCTTTCCCCATTACAGGGTGTGACGAAATCAGTTAGATGGAAAAAATAGCTTCTTCGAGGTCCATCTCGAAGCTTGCTGACTTGGGACCCTATCCCTGACCTCTTGGAAGAGTTGGCACTCGGTTTCTAAACCTTTGGAGAGATCCCTTAAGCCGCTCCTACCATATCTCAACCTATCCTATCCATACCCTATCCATTTAGTCCTATATAAATGAAGCTCACTCTCATCCCAAAGGGAGGAAGGCTATGGTATCTACATGCTGGTGAAATCACTCTTAGAACATCTCCACTCACCTATTGGAGAACTCATACTTCCTTGGAAGGATATGGAAATCGGCTTTGTCGGAGAAGGGTTACAACGTTAATCCTTGGTTGTAGTTCTATATCTCTATTATGTACTCCTCTATTTGTAGTAATACAAATGATTTCCACCAATATTGTTCATGTGTGTAATGATATTGAGTAGTTTACCTGCTTAACTATTTACTTAGATCTCTTATTGTATAGATGTCTTTTACTCGTTTCTCTTGTTTCTTGTCTTGACAGGTCTTGCATCTTGGATCTGACGACCATGGGACATGGAGAAACATTCAGGAGAAAGGATTGCGAAGTGAGAGGTAAGACATCTAGTACTCGATCCTTAAGTAGATCTGGGAAATGCATTAGTAGTCTGTTCTATTTGTTCTAGACTCACTTTGAGCTAGGGAAATCCTGCTCGAGTGGATTGTCTGATAACAAATATGGCGACTATACTGGTGGAATCCCCAACGGACCTTCCGTTGGACCTCCCCAACCCTCTAGAACATCCACCATGGGATTATCTCATGTTGGGGGCCTGTCCAATGTAACTCAACCCTCATGGAGTCAAGCGTATCCAGGTTCTGTTAACCCTGCGCTGGGACAATCTAATCCCGGAAACATACCATACAGGATACCTTATCCCGAGAATCCATACACTCTATGGGGGAAACAACCTGTGTTGAAACACGGACCCCAACCAACTATCCCTCAAGTACCACCACCCCCAATCGGTCCTCCCCCACCTCCTGCTGGAGGTGGTAGGCCCCCACCTAAATTTGGTGGAGGCCCCCCTCATTTTACCAACAATATCCCTCACCCTTCTGGCGGTGGCAGGAATGGTCCACCACCCCCTCCCGGCAGAGGCGATAGGGAACCACCCTATCATGGTGGAGGGGGACATTTCCCTTCGGGTAGCGGAGGTGGTCCAGCACCCCGTCCGGGCGGAGGCGGTGGAGGACCTAATTACTATGGTGGCGACGGTGGTGGTGGAAACCCTCATCCTTCCAACGACGGAGGTGGTAGGGTCCCCCATCCTTCTGGCGGCGGAAGTGGTCCACCACCCCCTCCAGGCGGAGGCAATGGTGGGCCACCTCATTATGGTTATGGAACCCCACCTCCTCCCGGTGGTGGCGGCAGACCTCCACCCCCTCCCGGTGGTCGAGGTGGCCCCCCCACCTTATTGGAACGGACCAACTTATGGTGGCGGACCTCCTTATGGTCTAGGCGGCACACCCCCCTACAGCCAGTTTCCTCCTGGTACACCTTACGGTCAATTTGGTCCTTACACGCCTTATCCGTATTATCAATACGTGCAACCTAACCCACAACTGCCCTTCCTGGATACTTTGAACCTGCCTGACCTATCCCATTTAACCAACGATCCTATTTACCACGGATCTAACTGGCCACCAATTCCGGTGAAACTTTCATCTGGTATCCCCAAATTTGACGGCAAGCCGAGTGAAGACCCTAAAAACCACGTGATGACATACCACTTATGGTGTTCATCTAATTCCTTAATGGACGATTCAATTCATCTTAGATTGTTTCAAAGGACTCTCACCGGTTCGGCTGCCAAGTGGTACATTGAGTTGCCACCCCACTCTTTTCCTGATTTTGGTTCTCTTGCCATGAACTTTTTGACGCATTTCCAGCTTCCCATACGGTATGAAACTGGTACCGAGCTTTTAACCTCGCTCCGTCAGAATACCGCCACTCATATTTCAGATCATATCCACGAATGGCGAAGGAGACGACGTCTCATTAAAGCTCCTATTCCAAATAAGCTCCTAGCAAACTAGTTCACAAAATCCCTCATCCCTACCATAGCAAGAGATGTTGCCATGCAAGGTGCTGTCACCAAAGAACAAGCCATCGCAAGTGCCCACGTACTAGACCTAGTCTACACTCAATCCGACACTTTGTTTGATATTCTGCCTGACGCACCCCGTGACTTTAGTGACCCTGGGAAACCACATAAGGGACTCCAAACTGATGGAATCATTGGTTCCCTTAACACCTAGCCTGCTTCTAGCACTGTTGGATCATCCAACCTTCATGCTTCCTCCCCATTACTAGCTCAGGCTGGCCACAACACTACCAAATCCACCACTCTTGCTCAAACTGAAGAGGTGAATTCTGTCCAATTAACTTAATATTAGAAGTCTGGCGGTAAAAAGAAGAACAAGGGGAAACCCAAAAATTCTTCCACCCAGTAGGAACAAAAGAGTGCTCCTGACGATACCAAGCAGAAACAGAAACTAAAGTATCCTTTTTTTACTATGTGGAGATGACCACTTCTCCAAAGAATGTCCCCATAGAGACGAAGTACAAAAGTTTCTTCGGGGTAAACCAACTCCCACAGTCCTTAATGACCCATTTCCTACTCAGAACCAGCAGATGATTGCTTAACCCCCCTAGCCCAGGGGGAACCATCCAATACCACGCATGTTCTCATGGTGCGTAACGTGACGATCAATTTGAACACTCGCGCGCGATCTTAAGAACCGGTCCCTTCGAAGGAATCCACTGGAAGTAATACTGAAAAAGATTTCGACTCCTTAACTGATGTCACTATACCATCTACTTCTCTCACCATTGAGAAGCCCTCCTTAGACTCTATATTGCGACCACCCAAGAGTACGATTTGAAAAGCTGTTTTCAATCCCAACGCGCGGGGGGTGCAAAATTACAATATCGTAGAAGACTTGGCACAAGCTCCTTGCGCCATGTCTTCCCTGGAAGTTTTGCAGAATTGTCCTAATCAATGCAAAACTCTCCTTGCAGCCATCAGTGCAGTCGACCCTAATTCCTCGAATACCATCATGTTCCAACTTGACCACTTCAAGCCGAGGCTCTCCCACCAGCTCGCATTCCAAGTTTCTGCGAACATTGCAGGGAAAATTGTCCATTGTACCCTTTTGGACGAAGGCCTCCACTTCTGTCATGTCGATCGCTTGTTGGAGAGCCATTGGCTCCCCTGAATTGAATCGTTCTCCTACCATGTTGAAAGCATTTGACGGGCGTGGCTTCCAACCTCATGGGTTCTTACAAGATCTTGCAGTTGAGTTGGGCGGAAAGACTGTAACCGTTAACGTGGAAGTGGTCTTGGCCCCAATAGATTATAATCTCTTGCTTGGTCGCAATTGGTTTTATGCCATGCAGGAGGTAGCTTCTTCAGTCTTCCGCACAATACAATTCCCCCACCAAGGACGAATTGTTACTATCGACCAATTAGATTTTTGCACACCAGACACTACTACTCATCCTGGTGACCATGTTCCTTCCATTGGACAAATGTCAAAACAATATGAGAGTATAGGGTTGGCCTTTTGAAAGATTCATCTCTCATGAGCATTTTTTCAGCAATTGACCCCCCTCATCATGTCACTACGGTGAACATGATCTCCACAGAGATTTTATCTCACTCTACCGATGCTTGGCTTGTACCGGATGAAGCCACAACACACCTGGTTGGAGATATGATGCCTCCTTCACCTGCTAAACGTATTTATGAGGCTATCCAATCAGCACTAGAGGACCATTTAACCGTGGCCTCTCCATCCTATTCTCTACGATGGACGTCATCTCTACCTGATCTCTTACTTCAGACTTTTCATTCTGACGAGTCCATCATGGAATTTATGAATGTTGACGACAGTCCGTGGGATGATCTCCACCATAGGTCATCTTTTCTTCCTCCTTTGGATTACATAGAGGACAACATCCATACCCTCTTTTCACCATACATCTACCCGTTCCCTCATTCCCCCATTCTTACATGTCTTACGGACACAGAGGGAAACTTGGCCAACATTGAGCCAACCACCCCAGTAGACATCTCGGTGAAACCTGGTATAGTGGAACACATTCGCATAGGCCATAAGTGTTCCCCTGAAGAAATAGCTCCTGGCACGGCCTTATTCAAGCAATTTCGAGACGTATTTGCTTGGTCCTATGAGGAGATCCCTGGGATAGACCCTGTGATTATTTCTCATGAAATAAAAACCTATCCCGATGTCAAACCTGTATGCCAAAAATTGCAACCGATACACCCCAGGAAGACGGCAGCAATCAAGACAGAGATTGAAAATCTCTTAAAGGATGGTTTTATTTATCCTGTCCCATTGACGGATTGGGTCTCAAACGTCATCCTTGTGAACAGAAAGCAAGGTACCATTTGCGTCTGTGTCGATTATCGGGACCTTAATCGGGCTTGTCCAAAAGACAACTACCCGACCCCCTTCATCGACCAGATTATCAACAATTGTGCCGGAAGCGTCATCTTCTCATTTATGGATGGCTTTTTTGGTTACCACCAGATTGAGATCAACCCCGCCAACCAACTTAAGATGGCTTTCATCTGCCCATGGGGAACGTTTGCATACCGCAAACTCCTGTTTGGCCTTAAAAATGCTGGCGCCATGTTTCAGCGGGCTATGTCGTATGCCTTCCATGACATTAAGGACTTTGTGGAACCTTACTTGGATGATATCCCTACTCATTCAAAGCAGCGCGAGTTCCACATCGATCATCTGATGGCCATTTTCCTCAGATGCAGACGGTACAATATCCGTTTGAATCCTCATAAGTGTATCTTTTACGTTGAGTCCGGACGCCTCTTAGGATTTATCATTTCGAAGGATGGGATCCGCATTGATCCCTTAAAGGTGGAGGCCATCATCAACCTGCCACCCCCGACTGATGTGACAGAACTTCAAAGTCTCCAAGGGAAGGTGACTTATTTAAGACATTTTGTTTGCAATTTCGCGGAGAAGACTCAAGGGTACATGAGAATGCTCAAGAAGGACATCCCATTCATTTGGGACGACCAAGCTCAAAAATCCTTCAACAGTATCAAACATGCCATCACACATGCCCCCGTGCTCCAATCGCCCAATTATTATCGAGATTACATCCTATATCTCGTCGCTCTTGCTACTACTATCGCCATGGTTTTGGTACAAGAGGATCAAAATTCCCAGGAACATGTAATATACTATGCAAGTAAGGGTCTTGCTGACGCTGAAACTAGATATTCACATGTCAAAAAACTCACATTCGCGGCGGTCATCACCGTCCAGAAGTTCCAACACTATATCTTGCTCCGCACCACCACCATCATAGCAGACTCAAACCCCATGTACCACGTCCTGACACGTCAGGTGCTTGGCGGCAAGTATTCACATTGGATCGTGATACTGCAAGAATTTGATCTTCTTTTCGAGAAAGCCAAGTCAAAAAAGTCTTTGGTGTTTGCCGAGCTGATTTGTGACCTTCCCCGTCCTGATGCAGAAATTGAGCACAATGACTCTTTTCCTGATGAATCATTGTTTCTCATTAGTACGACTGAACCATGGTATGGAGATATCTCATTATATCTTCAAACCCAACGCTTCAACCTTCAACTGTCTCGCAATGACCATCGTAAGATATGTCACCATGTGAAGTATTATTTAATCACCAATGATACTTTGTATCGCCGTGGCATTGATTCAATTCTTCGATGTTGTCTCACTCATGATGAGGCTAAACACATTCTTAATGACTGTCACACTGGGGCATGTGGCGGTGACCTCTCTGGCATGGCTACAGCCCAGAAGATTTTGCGCGCAGGATATTTTTGGCCTACTATCTTCAAAGATTGTATTGAGGCCGTAAAAAAATGTCCTCCTTACCAACACTTCCATACGAAGAAGCGCACCCATCCCACCCCGTTAAATCCGGTTATTTCCATGGGCCCCTTCACAAAATGGGGCATCGAATTTATGCATTGTAAGCCTACCTTATCCAGGGGGCATAGTTACATCATTATAGATGTGGATTACTTTACAAAGTGGGCCGAAGCTATGCCTACATACAAGAACGACGACAAAATCACCGCACTCTTCATGTTCAATCATGTAATAGCGCAGTTCGGAGTTCCTCAGGCGATTGTTACCGATCATGGTTCCCATTTTCATAACCATATGGTTGATGAACTGAGCGATAGGTTGGGATTTTGCTATGAAAATTCAACACCCTACTACCCGCAGTCCAATGGACAGGTTGAGGCCATTAACAAAGTCTTGAAAACTATGGTCCAAAGGATGGTAGGTACGCATAAATCCAATTGGCATAACATGCTCTTTTCAGCGTTATGGGCCTACAGAACCTCTGTTAAAACTGCCACAGGTTTAACTCCTTTCCAATTGGTCTATGGATTGGAGGATGTCCTACCTATAGAGTGCGAAATTCTGTCTCTACAACTCGCTGTCAAACTTCTTCCTAATACTACTGCTGAGGAAGAACGTCTCCTGCACTTAACAAAACTTGATGAGTCCCGCCGAGATGCCGCTCTTGCTAATTAAGCGCACAAGAAATGCATCAAAGCCCAATACGACAAGTCGGTTCAACCTCGTATCTTTAACAAGGGTGACCTAGTCCTCACTTATGACCAGAAGCATGACAAATTAGGAGCAGGAAAGTTCGAATCCATGTGGCATGGACCTTACATTGTCAAACGTGTTTTGGAGAAGGGAGCTTACGAGCTTGAAGACTATGACGGAATTTCTTTGGGTGAACCCTACAACGGGCTTTACCTGAAGAGATACTATGCCTAAACTCGTCATGCTTAGACTTTCTTGTATATACTGTACATGGTGTGTTTTTTGTGTGCCATGACGCTTTTGTTTTTGAGTGTCTTTAGATCTTGTTTCCGCTCCTTATACCATGTTTTGTTTGCATGTGTAGATGGCAACGTGCTATGAATTCGAGGACGGCACCGGCCGACATACCCGTAACCTTGCTTCGGCAGCCTGGGTACTATATTCCCCAACAGGTGAGCTCGTCGGCTCAAGAGGAATTTGCCTAGGGTTTGCGACCAACAATGCCGCAGAGTATCAGGCAGTAATCGGAACCCTAGCTAACGCCATTTCCTTGGGTATGAAACACATTGTCATCCACATGGATTCTCAATTAGTGGTTTCCCATCTTAACCGGGTTTACTCCATCTGTGATCCCACCTTACTCTGTCTCTTCAGAAGAGTACGTCTCCTGGAAAGGTCATTTGAATCCATTCAGTACCTACACATTCCATGAGAGTTAAACACAGTTGCTGACTCGATGGCCAACGTCATTTTGGATTGGTACATAACACACACATAATATTCATAATATGTAAAAGCATTCACAACATGTAAATAATGCAATGTATAAAAGAAAACATGTAAACAAGATCACATCACTCATCATTTTAAAACACATAATGTATAAATCGCTGAGAATTTCTGTATATATATATATATCGCTCAAAAGTAGTGCTGGTACAAAATCTGAAGCACGACGGCTTTCAGTGAGTCTCTACAAAATCTGAAGCATCGTAGCTTTCAGTAGTACAAAATCTGAGGCCTCTAAGCTCTCGGTACAAGTATAATAGTGTCATCAGGCCTGATGCCTGACCCGTACACCACCCCTAGCACGGATAGCCCACTGTCGCTGCGTGAGGAAGCAATCCACAGTCCTTGCTACCTTGCGGAGTAGGGCATTGAAGCGTATGGACGCTCCAACCCCAAACCTCTGCATAGGTCTCGGCAAGTCATCTATCGCTGGCTCAAGAACCTCCACTGTCAACTGGGACAAGTTCCTGTATACCTCCTCCATCTCCTCGATAGCAGCATGAGCACCAGGGGGCAAACTGCTTCCCCACCTCTATCTCTCCTCGCTAGGAGGGAGAATCCAACCGGTTGCACATGCCCCACATCTGCACACACATGTTATATACTTGTCAACACTACATAAAAAAAAATGATAAATATGCAAAACTAAAAGTACAAGAGTTGTTATTCTTACCTATGTCACCCCATGCTGCATCCTCGGGCAGCACCAAGTCAAGATCCTCTCTGAAATCTGTACTGTCGTACTGGAAGTCCTCAACCATGAGTAACTGGCCTTCCAGCCAGCTAAAGAACTTAGAACAAAAGCTGATGATAGGTCCTCCACCATGGCGGGTCATCACCTCAGCCCATCTGAGCATGTGGGGATGTCTAAGCTCCCTGTCATCTAGTACTACCTGTGGATGCAAGAGAGGGATCCACTCCAAGAGGAACGATACCACGATCGACCCATAACCAAACTGCTTGAGCTCTCCCCACCGACACTTCGTCAGCTGAGCTCGAAGGTTTGCGAGGAGACCCTCGCACCAGTTGAAAACCATGGAGGACATACAGTCCTCCACATAAAGCATCTGAGTCCGAGTATCCATGTGTGGGGCTTGGCTACCCACCACTCTAGTAATAGTAAACAGTATGGTACGCAGTGGGCGGCTCACCACATCCCTGATAAGGATATTCCCACTGGAAGATCGAGCAGTAGCGGTACAATGCTATGACACCATGTCATCAACTGTGCGGTCACTATCCCGTGTTCCAATAAGATCTACAAGGTCCCCTCTCCGAGACAAACCAGTAAGGAAATAGATTTCCTCGACATCTATTGTGATGATGTGCTCACCAATCATGAAATATTGTTGGGCAGCATTCTAACTCTGGAACATGTGTGATAGCAATAGGATTTGGGATCTCTTCCCCTGAATCTCAAAGAACTTGAGCAAACCGCAGTTCCTCAAGGCATCCACGCATTGTGGATCATTGGCAGCTTGTTCATCTTCTACTTCATGTTCTTGTTGCTGCCACTCTAAAACCATGTTGGCTTGCTAGCAACCTGCCAAAAGGGACATTTAAACACTGTTAGATCCTACTTCAACCTCTGCAAGTTCATTTTTGGGATTAAATTTGATGTTTGGGAAGTGCGACTCCACCGTCGCACTGTACTTTTGTGTATAGTGCGATGTCATCACACTTCACCCATTCGGGACTTGCGTTGGGTCGATCTCGTCGCAGTGCCCGAAAGGGCCAACTGCGACGAGCCAAGAGCACAATAAGCCTCCATGAATTCATCAAAAACCCAAAAATTGAACCTAAAAACAAAATCTAATCCACTAGAAAGTTGCTGGATGAAGTTTAGGCTTACCTGCTCTTGACGGTGGGTGAAATGGCGGATCGTAGCTCTTGGAATCGGCAAAGGAAGTTTTGGCTCCAAATTGGTACTTCTCCTCCCAAATTGGCAAATAAAACAATGAAATCTATTTTTGGCCCATTTTTCTATTTATAAATAGAATGGAATATTCCTTTTCAAATATTTTGATGCTCTTGGGCCATTTATCATAGTTTTTGACCATTTTTGTCATATTTGAGGCTATTTGACACATTTTCTAGTGTGCAGGAGTTGTAATTAGTCTTTCGTGCCATTTCTCATATCACAACGGTCATCACTGGTATGAACATTCCCTTGAATGTTTTGTCGTTATTTTTGCAATGGTTAGTCTGTAATTATTGCGTGATGATGAGTTTACTCTTGATTTGTACTCGTACCACGGAACTATGAGAACAAGTATCGAGTTATGATTTATCACTTTTCCGGGCTCATTCAACTTCCATGGAAAAGGACACCCCCCGAAGTCTACCGTTAAGCTCTTTTCAGGCTCTCAAAAAACGAAAAGATTGCCAAGCGAACTTGTCACGTTCACGCTTGTTAAAGTATTTGAATGGTCGTCTTCTTGGTGATAGTTTACCCCTTTTTCGGACCAGGAGGCACTAATTACGAAAAAAGGTATACTCCAGCCAATCATGACTGGAAGAGTCCTCTCCTGCGTTGTTTTACCCTTTTTCGGGCGATGGGGCTAACTTTACGAAAAAGGACCGTTGGAGTCTCCTTTAGTTCTTTTCAGACTCTCTAAACATGAAATGACGACCGAATTTGCCTTCTATGGACTCGTTAAAATTCTCACATTGAAGGGCCCATCATGGGACGAAACCCTCCTATCCTAGGTTTGGAAAATATATGGGATTGGACTCATCTATGAGATGAGCTATACTGAGCATCTAGTTACCCTCATCAAGCTTGTAAAAAACACATGAGGCACTCATCATTCATGATGGGGAAAAAGGAAAGTGTTTGTGTTACATACCTTATTAGTGGTGGTATGTAGTCATTCTTGAACATGGCACTCATCTGCATACAGCACTTGGATCATTCGTTTGTCCTTGAGTTCCACTTATTTCCTGAGTCTTGTTACTCCTTTGAGTCGTTCAATGAAAAGCTTCCATCATCAGTCGCTTTGAGAATTTGTGTCGCACTCATCATGTCAATACTGCCAAGTCATGCCATGCCTATGTTCAAGAATATGTCTATCATTTATCATCTATAGTCAGTACACCCGCCATTATGTCGGTCTACTATGAGTCAGTCTTGCATGTTACTGTACCGTCCGCTCTACCCTATACATCTTTGTCGTGTTTTGTGTCGATTGATGGGGGATTCATCATGGCCCTCCTTCAACATATTCATCCTTGTCGACTTCAACTCATCATCCAAGGATTGGATCTAGAAACCAATCAAGTACCTTGGCCCTGCATGCCTCAATGGCAGGTTACCTCGCTTTCAACATGAGTTTACATCATTGACTCTTGATTGAAATATTTAATCTTGCATTCGACTTCAACTCATTTATTCATGCTTGATGATATGTACTGTGATACCTTGGGAATCATTGACATCAATGGTGATCTCCCTTGCACTTGTTAACGGTTTTCATCAATGGCTGGTAATCAAGTGGTTTCTACCATATTCGACATCAAGACATTTGTAATCAGGTGGATATATTCGTATCATTGCGGGTTCAACTTGAAGACCCTGGGGAGTCATATTTTACCCAGGTTGCGATGGAGTTTGTATTGAGTTATATCACATGGATCCACACTTGTATTGTCGTGGCTGTGTTATCATCTCATCGTGGATCTACGCTTGTGTCTAGTAACCATGATTGTGTTCAGTTGGTCATTACTACCATGTATCTGCAATGTATTGGTCGGCAGCCATGTTGTACTTCATATGAGATTGTCAGTTCAGAGTCAGTTTTACTGCAGCAGTGTCCTTCGTCCGACAAGTCTATTGACATTACTTATATCAAAGCACTTCACCTGTCTATCTTCAACAGCTTCGTGCTTTGGGGGGCATTCTGTTACACCCAAAATCTACTCATCATAAGATTCCGTGTATACACTCCTAAAGATACTTGGACTAAGTAATCATCCTGGGAGTATTTGTACCCAATTGTGCTAAGTTTTGAAGGGTCGTCGCAGGCTGCACACTAGCAACATGCGACGTCACACCTTGCCCCATTAGAGGGTGCGACGAAGTCAGTTAGATGGAAAAAATAGCTTCTTTGAGGTCCATCTCGAAGCTCGTTGACTTGGGACCCTATCCTTGACCTCTTGGAAGAGTTGGCACTCGGTTCCTAAACCTTTGGAGAAACCCCTTAAGCCTCTCCTACCATTTCTCAACCTATCCTATCCATACCCTATCCATTTAGTCCTATATAAATGAAGCTCACTCCCATCCTAAAGGGAGGAAGGCTATGGTATCTACATGCTGGTGAAATCACTCTTAGAACATCTCCACTCACCTATTGGAGAACTCATACTTCCTTGGAAGGATATGGCAATCGGCTTTGTCGGAGAAGGGTTACAGTGTTAAGCCTTGGTTGTAGTTCTATATCTCTATTATGTACTCCTCTATTTGCAGTAATACAAATGCTTTCCACCAATATTGTTCATGTATGTAATGATATTGAGTAGTTTACCTGCTTAACTGTTTACTTAGATCTCTTATTGTATAGATGTCTTTTACTCGTTTCTCTTGTTTCTTGTCTTGACAGGTCTTGCAGCTTGGATCTGACAACCGTGGGACGTGGAGCAACATTCAGGAGAAAGGATTGCGAAGTGAGAGGTAAGACATCTAGTACTCGATCCTTAAGTAGATCTGGGAAATGCATTAGTAGTCTGTTCTATTTGTTCTAGACTCACTTTGAGCTAGGGAGATCCTGTTCGTGTCTGCTCGAGTGGATTGTCCGATAACATCAGGTTCAGTATCAGTTTACCTACAGGTTGTAGAATGAAGGATTATGGAAGCTGGAAGATATGCATTTCAGTCTTGATCTATTACACTAAGGTATCAAGATTGATGTATTTCTTTACATCATTTGGTTACTTATCTAGCGTTTAGATGATGATGCAGTCGATCCAAGGATTGGAGATTTTGTACTTAATTCAGTACCTTGGGTCTATGATGACTCATAAGTTGACTACCCCGATATCTCTGGGATCGTCTCCACTTTCCACGATGCAGGCTCCTGAAATATCTCTTTGAAGATCTGTAGATAGGCCTTAATTGGAAACCTGTTGTAACTATATGATCTCTCATATTTCTCTCATAGGTGTTGATGTATAAAAGACATTGGGACTCTTCAGAAGGGTTAGCCACAATTGCATAAGATCTATTGAACACTGTATCAAGATTTTATATAAAAGATTTTTGGTTTATCTGATTCGAATGTGTTGATTAATTTCGTGTGATTGAGTGGTTGTTCAACTCCTGTTGCCGGAGGCAGGGCCCCCTTCTGTAACAGGTGCTGTTATAAGTAGGATTTCTTTCTTTTATCCATGTGTGTTCAGGTTGATAAATTAAATGTTGATGCAGTGTTGATTGGTTTAATTATTTGATATTCAGAATTGCTGTGTTGAAGCGTAGCTGAGTGTGAATCCTTTAATGAGTGATACGATTTGATTTCCCAGTCATGTCTATTATCATTTACAGAGGAACATATGAATGATGAACGTTGAATTAGAATTATTTCTGCAGTGAATGGATGCATTAAGTTATTCTTGGAATTCGGTTGTTAGTACGTAAGGGTAGAGGCAGATTGTAAGAGTTTAATTAGTTTGTTCAATTCCTTCATTTCAGTTGTGGCTTATCGAATTGTCTTTCTTAGGAGTTTCTCATTTTGTTCAATTGGAAATTAGTTTGCTTTCTGTAGTTTGACAGGGTGTTGTTGGTGTTGATTACTTTCTGTAGTGTAGTAGAATATCATAGCATAGCAGAACATTTCTTGAAGTTAATAGTTAGGTGCTTTGCTTTGATTTCAAGATCCTTTCTGTAATTAGCATGTTCTTAGGAGTCCATTCACCAAAAGATTGCATCCTAATTTCAATTCAGTAATTCATTAATCTCTCTTGTGTTAAGATCACCCAAATTGCAGTGTCTAGCATATATTTTGCTTGGTAGCTCATAAGCCTTCGTGGCCCTCGGTTGATAATTTATGAACAGCTTTCTATTTCAATTTAATTAAAGAGGAATAAAAGAGCTCGTCACATGCTATGATACATTAGAGGAAACAAGTGTCTCAAGGACATGCGCCTAAATGTTAAGGGCATGGGTCAGGCCAAGGCAAAGATCTATATTGCAAACAAGGGCTGAGCTAGTTATGTACACTCTTACAGATGTTTCCTCCATGGGTATGGGTCAAATATACAGAAGCAATGGTTTATAGGCATCTTGTAACATAAAGTGACTGCAAAGGAAAATAAGCAACATAAGCAATAAGCAACGGAGCAGTTTCCACGGATGTTCAAGTGGATATTTTAACACAAGCTTATGTAAAATGACAAAAAATTAGGATCCCATCAAGATATGGTCATAAATGAATGAAAGAGAAATATGTGGTCTCAAACTCCAAGTCATGATGGGACTAATCGGGCTCCTGGGCCTATGAGAATAACTCAGTGTAGGCACCAAAATGGAACTGGGGTGCTGACTAGGGTGTCCCATGTTTGGTAGGCTCTTCTGTCAGAATGGTGGAAAATATAGATATGAAGGGCTGACTCACCAATTTCCAATAGGTTCGACCCTATGGAAAGTTTGGGTTTCAAAAGATTCAAATGCATCTTCACAAAGGGACGGGTTAAACCTATATGCAAGCTTCCAAATATACCAGATCAGATCGATGAACATGCAGATCACGCTCCTATACTTGGGTAGATTTAATCCAATTATGCTCCTGGTGGCCCCACAAAAGATGTCCTTAGGTGGGTGTAACCAAATGTTTACAACTTCAGGGATATCTTCATTTGATGATAAAATGTAATACAAGAAGTCATGTGAGCTAGGAGATCTCACAGCCCAAATGGGCCAATTTCATATTCCTCCATCAAGGGAAGATTTTGATCTGAATCTGGCGAAGCTATTTGAGTAGCTTGGTATGAAACTTCTATGAAAGATAGGGGTGATACAAATTCTTGCCAACATTTAAATGACATTACACAAGTTGAGGTCCCTTCATCCATTCTGGTTAGATAGATGTTCTTACCATGAGTCGTTACTTTAATCTAAAAAGAAACTTCGGAAAGGATCCTACATATTGAATGTTCTATGTCTGATGTGATCAAAGTTTCATCGGATGGATCGACAACACCAATGGTAGAAAATAGTTCCTTTCTTTGCGCATAACGATATTGCAATACCTCCAAGGCCGACATGGCACATGGTACTTGAGCTGGGTCCTCAAGCACATTACCGTTCTGAGCAACTCGCATGTTAGGATTATGCATTGTTGTATGTAGAACACCTTTGGGGGGGTGTGGTACTAAGTCTATGGCTGGTTTCTCAATGTAGAGAGAACCACTTGGCTGTGATACCGATTGATCCGATGTACTCGGAGAGACATCATAAGAATCAAGTCTTGTTTGTATGTTCATCTCTTGATCACACATGAAGACATTGGCATAAGGATCATTGCCCCCTTGCCGGGGGGTTGGCTGGTTGCCCCCTGGCGGGGGTACCGGTGTCAAAATAGTGGGTTGTTGTTTCCCACCGCATTGAAGCATAGTTGGTGCATCTTTCTTCCCAGAGTTAGCATTTTGCTTACTCTTGCATTTCTTCTTCTTTTCCCTAAGGTCCTTGGACTCGACTATAAGGATTTCAGAATTCTGGGAAGGATTAGAACTTTGCTTACCCTTGTACTTCTTCTTCTTTCCTCTCAGGTCTATGGATGAGACTACGAGGATGTTAGAATTGTTGGAAGTATTAGTAGGTTCCTGCATTTCCTGGCCAGCTGTGGGTTGCAAATTCTGAATAGAAACTTGTCCCAAATGTGGGGTACTATGTTCAATATGGTTGACGGAATCCATCATACCATTGACATGAGGTCCATGTGGCAGCCTAGCTGGATCAAACGCAAGTCTCGTAGGTTGGTTCCAAAAAAATTGGTTACTTCCTAGAACCTGACCACTCCATTGTAGAATGGGGTTACTGGTTGGATTGCCCCTCGTGGGGTTAGGCCCAAAAAAGATTGGTTACTTTCTAGAACCTAGCCACTCCATTGATGTGGTCCTTGGGCTTGAAAATCATTCCAAGAGGGGTTACCTCCTTGCGGAGGTTGCATCCAAAAGGATTGGTTATTGCCTGGATGTTGCCCAGTCTATTGTGAACTAGGTTGCATGTATGGATTGCCCCCTTGCGGAGGTATGTTCCAATAAGGTTGGTTATTTGGTGGAACATTACTACTCCCTGACTGGTTGGGATTCATGGGAGGATTGCCCCCTTAGGGGGGTGGGACCCAATTATATTGGTTACTAATTGGAATTGGACCACTCCATTTATTGTTTCCTTGGTTTGGATAAGCGTTCCAAGGTTGATTGCCTCCTTGCGGAGATGGAATCCAAAAAGATTGGTTACTTCCTAAATGTTGTCCATTCCATGGTGGAACAAGATGGATGGATGGATTTCCCCCTTGTGGAGGTAGGCCCCAAAAATATTGGTTACTTTCTGGAATATGACCAAACCATTGATTGTTTCCTTGGCTTAGATAAGCATTCCAAGGTTGATTTCCTCCTTGTGAAGGTGGTGCCCAAAAAGATTGGTTACTTCCTGTAACCTGCCCACTCCATTGTGGGATGGGGTTGATAGGTGGATTTCCCCTAGGCATTGTGCTAGGATAAGTTGGAGGATAAACCCCTGGGGCATTTCCACTAATCCGAGGAGCATAACCCCAATTGGCATAAATGTTCCATGGTTCATTGCTTTCGCCAGGAATATTACCATTCCATGGTGAAGGTTTTCCCCTAGAAGTAGAATTTGGACAAGTGCTAGGTATACCAAGAGGACTCTGGTTTACTCCTTCTGTGTGTTGACCTTGATTAGCCGAACCATATGGAAAATCAATGTTTGGTAAGGCACACCCTTCAGTAGGGATTCCTGTAGACGAAGTGGATGTACTTTTAGGATTGTAACCCGAAACTATACCAACTAGCACTGAAGTGCTAGTTGAACTTATGGTACTAACATGTATACTAACTGTTGGGATTGATGTAGAGGCCAAATTGGAAGTATTGCTACCTCAAACAACTGTTTGATGTTGCGACGATGCAATCCCTTGTGCTCCTGATGAAACCATAGGGTCACTTGTTGAATTTTGCATGTTAGTCAAACTTTCAAAAAGAGGTTTGATATCACCAAGTGACTCACGGATAGTAAGTACAACTGGTTCTTAAAGACTCATCAAAGGTGGAATTATATGAGCATTTGTATGATTTTTCAACTTTTCAATTTCAGCTAGAGTAAGATCATCAACTATGTCTGTATTCATTTCGTGATGTGATAATGAATGTTCAGGGTTTGTTTGATGTTTTTCTTCTTGAGTAATATTAATTGTATTTAAAATGAATTTTGTTTCCAAGTCATTAGGATGTGGTTTTTGTATCTGTCTCTGTAATGTAGCAGGGCCTTCAATTTTTTATGAATCACCTCGCTGCCACCGTGACTGGTGGATCAGGAGAGTAGCCACTTCTAAGAAGTTGATAAAATGATGTGTTTAAAATGGTATTCTTAATCAAACAATCCTGAGGCAGACTAGAATCAACAAAAATAAAAAGTGTCCACACAGTAAAAAGTCCTATAGATCCAAGCAAGCAAACTACTTTTCCAAAGAGACAAAGCTCAATGAAAAGATGGATTGGAGGGCCTTCCAAAACAAGTAGCTGCTGAGGGATCTCAAGCCTCAAACAATTGCTAGCAACGAAGGTATGAGAAATAGTTACAATAAAATTTAATCGCCAGGGGTGCAAGCATTGGTTCTTGACCAATCACCCTCCCAAGGAGTAAAAGTTTCAAGTCTGTCTCAGGTATTGCAAGTGTGTCCCACTCACAATAGCCTATGTGATATCCTAGGAATAACCACTAAAGTTACCACTTCACAATCAACGGTCAGGAGGAACAGTTGTAAGTCGAGGACAATTCTCATAACCAAGAACTCTAGAAACAGTGATGTCATCCCGAGGACTTGTCACTAAACATAGAATCCTCTCGTTAATCTCATGTCCCAATAAATAAGCAAGAAGGGGGAACCACCCTTAGTTATCCAGATTGACCTCGTTCTTGACGCATGTTTCAGAAGCGCTTTCTCGACAAGCGTTTTTTGCTACTAATGGATTTACTCTCTTTAATCAATGCTAGTTTCACATTTTTGCAGCCCAGGAGTGTTAACTCTCCAAACTTAATCCAGAGCACTAACCTAAACTTGTTGGTGATATGAAAATCAAAAGTTTGTCAATTTTAGATTAAGCGCCAATTTTCAATGGTAGTTTGCTTAGTTTCAGGAGTGGAAGCGAAACTGGTGGTGTTTTGACATGAAAAATATGAACCACACAATGCAATATGCTCACTATACTACCTTTCAATTCGATGAATGTTCTAAACTAATGAAAGGTTATAGGTTCATTTGTGTCTTTCAGACATGCAAAATGGTTTGGAAGATTTTGTATTTTCATGCACAGTTTTTCTGAAATATGGATAATAATTTATTTGAAAGATCAATGTAAACCAAACAAATATCTCAATTGAAAATGAATCTAATTCTATTACATGGGGGATCTCTGTTTCTCATTCACAAGATCGCATGAAGGCCCAAGTGAAGAGGATACGGTGGCTCGAAAATAAGATGCTTGAAAAATCAAATCCTAAACTGTTACACTTGAGATCCACTTTTTCATTCACAAGATCGCACAAAGGCCCAAGTGAAGAGGATACGGTGGCTCGGACACAACTTATCACAAGCAAATTGAGATCTAAAGCTACAACTTCCTCTAATTATGCAAGAGTATAATGAAAATACTTGTAAATCCAAAACAAAATTTGATTGGTTAAAGCTTGTGCAATCACGGATCTAACAACAACATATAACTTGAAGCAAATGAATCTACCACAAATTTAAGAAAAATTTGATATAAATGTCAATTTGAGCTATTTTTGGAGGTTTTTGGTAAGAATTTCAAAATCTAAGGAGCTCAAACCCTCCCAAATTTTCCTTAAATAGTGGTAAACTGATCCTAAAAAGTTTTAAAATCTTTGTGAAGTTCTGCAAATACAAAAAGAAAGCCTCAAATCTGCCCTAAAATAGTGAAAATTCAAAACTAGGTGTCTTTTCAAGGTTATTCTTCATGTTTTTGTTTTTTAATTTTTGCAAATTATGAAAGGAGGCAAAATTCTTTTAAAGACCAGTCCCAATACTATCCAATCAGGTACCTAACAGATAAATATGGCTTTAATAAATGGTGAGTTCCAATGTTAGATATGAAACAATTAACTAAAATTCCTTAACATCTTAGCCATTTTAGAATTCAAACTAAACTTGATAAGAAAAACTCAAACTCTTAAATGGAAGGAAAATTGAATCATTTCATTAATGGTAATGAAGAATATACATAATTACAATGCTTGAGATCCCTCCTCCTTTTCCATGAGCTTTCCTTTCTCCACTCTTGCCTTTGATGAAGATTCCAAGCTTTCCAATCCTCCAAATCTCTCCAGCATTCCTTTGCTCTTCCTTTTTCCTCTCTACCATGCCCCAAATTCCTTTCTTATATAGTATTGGGAAATGGGCCTTCAAGATTTTCTTCTCAATGTTAAGTTTAGCCTAATTTAGCTAGCAAGATCACTGAAAGAAACACAATCACGAGATAGACAAAGATTTACCTTGGGAAACCCTCATGGGGTAGAAAACCCAGCAAAGCTTTCCTCAATATAGATAATCTACCCAATACAAGATGTAGTCCTCAACAAGAGCTCCTTCTCCTCCTATGCACACCTCTCTCTCACTTGTGCGCTAATCAAAAGTGGATGAATGAGTGAGATAAGTGAGGAACATCCCTCCTCTACTTATACTTGTTTCCCGACTGACTTTTTACCCTAATGGGGCTGACCTCTTCCAGAAGAGTATAATAACCCCCAAAAGGTAAACTCAGGGCCGACCTCACATGGGAGATCTAATAACCCTAGTTACCACACTCTCCCGGAGGAATAAACATCTCCGGATATACAATAGGGTCACCACGGAGGAATGTACCATCTCTAGAATAATAAAATACAATATAATATTCTTTGAAGTTACAATATTTCAACACTCCCCCTTAACGAGAAGGATATTATAACAACATCTGTAGGAGCAAGGAGTCATCAACTACATGGTACATGATACATATATAAATCATTGGAAGCTTTCTTTATACATCATGATCAGTAACTCATATAGTTACTGGAACATAATCAACACTGGAACATCAATATCTTCAGTACTGAGTCTTCATCTTCTGCAGCGCTTAATCAGCTACAACATCATCATCATCTCGATCATCTCGACCATCATCATCTGGATCATCTGGATCTACAAAATCTGGATCATCTCGATCTATAGCATCTAGATCATCTCGATCTACAACATCTGGATCATCTCGATCTACAGCATTTGGATCATCTCGATCTACAACATCTGGATCATCTGGATCATCACGATCAGCAGCATCGTCATCTAGATCATCATGATCAGCATCATTGTCATCTAGATCATCACGATCAGCAGCATCATCATCTAGATCATCACGGTCAACAGCATCGTCATCTAGATCATCACGATTAACAGCATCGTCATCTAGATCATCACGATCAGCAACATCGTCATCTAGATCATCAAGATCAACATCATCGTCATCTAGATCATCATGATCAATAGCATCATCATCTAGATCATCACGATCAACAGTATCGTCATCTAGATCATCACGATCAACAGCATCGTCATCTAGATCATCACGATCAGCAGCATTGCCATCTAGATCATCAGAATACCCTGCAACACATATGATCCTTCCTTTCGGAATTACGGGATCATGGACAGTCCTTCCTTTCGGAATTACGGGATCATGGACAGTCCTTCCTTTCGGAATTATGGGACTCTGGTGCATCAACTCTGGTGATCCTTCCTTTCAGAATTACGGGACTCTGGTCCATCAACTCTGGTGATCCTTCCTTTCGGAATTATGGGATCATGGACAGTCCTTCCTTTCGAAATTACGGGACTTTGGTCCATCAACTCTGCTGATCCTTCCTTTTGGAATTATGGGATCATGGACAGTCCTTCCTTTCGGAATTACGGGACTCTGGTCCATCAACTCTGCTGATCCTTCCTTTCGGAATTACGGGATCCTGGACAATCCTTCCTTTCGGAATTACGGGATTTCAGTCCATCAACCATATCTTAGAATCCTTCCTTTCAGAATTACCGGATTCTTAGTCCAAGGATCAATATTTAAGACTATCCTTCCTTTCGGAATTATGGGATCACTTTCTAAGGATGATCAATCCTACCACAATTCAAGGATCAAGTTTTAAGACTATCCTTCCTTTCGAAATTGCGGGATCACTGTCTAAGGATGATTAATCCTTGATCCATTTAAGACACCTCTCATGTCTATAGACGATGCAGTCCATATCTATTTATAGGATGAACAATCCTGATCCATTTAAGACACCTCTCATGTCTATGGACGATGCAGTCCAAATCTATTTACAAGATGATCAATCCTGATCCATTTAAGACACCTCTCATGTCTAAGGACGATGCAGTCCTCTCGTCCACTTAGATAGATTCTAAGGACCACACATCGACTTCATCATTGGTATCACCAATACAAGTATCCACATCATCGACCTCATTGTCGATGCAAGCAATCTCATCATCAGTGACAACATCACTCCCCCTTTCGGGGAGGGTCCTTCTGAACTACACCAAGCTTGTCTCGGAAATACTCAAACTTTACTCGAGATAGAGGTTTGGTCAATATATCAACAACTTGTTCATTAGTGCTTACATACTCAAGCTTGATAGCTCCTTTCTGCACCATATCCCGTATATAAAAATATCGGATTTCTATGTGCTTTTACTTATCATAGAACACTGGATTTTCTGTCATCTTGATACAACTCTGGTTGTCACACAGGATCTCAGTGGGTTCCATCTCTAAGTCAAATAAACCAGATAACAACTTTCGAAGCCATATTGCTTCACAACTCGCAGAGCAAGCAGCAATATATTCTGCTTCAACTGTACTGAGAGCCACACTGGATTGCTTCCTACTAAACCACGAGATCATGGCAGATCCCAGACAATAACATCCTCCCGATGTGCTCTTCCTGTCTGACATACTTCCTTCCCAATCAGCATCTGTGTAGCCATACAATCTGAAACCATGATCTCCAAGATAGCATAGACCAAAGTCTATTATACCCTTTAGGTACCTCATCACATGCTTTGCAGCTATCAGGTGAACTCGTCTAGGTTCCACTAGATACTGACTCAAGGTATTCACGGCAAAGCATATGTCTGGTCTGGTGTTTGTTAAATACATCAATGACCCAATAATCTGTCTGTACAGAGTCATATCCACTAACTCTGATGAGTCATCTGCTAACAGTTTCAGGTTGGAATCCATGGGAGTGGCCATGGCTTTACATTCCAACATATCAAATCTTTTCAAGATTTCCACAGCATACTTTCCCTGATTGAGAAAGATTCCCTCTGGGCCTTGCCATACTTCTAGACCTAAGAAGTAGTACATCAATCTGAGATCTTTCATCTCAAACTCTAATGAGATTTTCTTCTTGCATTTGAAAATCTGTTTCTCATTTCCTGTCAGAAATAGATCATCCACATATAGAAGCAATATGATAGGTTCATCATCCATAACCTTGAGATAAAGATTAGGATCAACTTTACTTTTGGTAAAGCCTAAGCTTGTCAAGAAACTATCAATTCTTCCATACCAAGCTCTGGGAGCTTGCTTCAACCCATACAAAGCCTTCTTTAGTTTGCACAAATGGGTTCTTCCATATTCCACCTCAAATCCTTGTGGTTGTTCTATATACACTTCCTCCTCAATTACACCATTCAGGAAGGCCGTCTTTACATCCATCTGGTGTAATTTCCACTTCAACATTGATGCAAGTGCCATGATAGTTCTAATGGAAGTGTACCTTGCAACTGGTGCAAATGTTTCTTCATAGTCAATTCCCTCTTTCTGAGATAACCCTCTGGCTACAAACCTTGCCTTATATTTTTCAATGCTGCCACTGCAGCATGCTTTATCTTGTATATCCATTTGGAGGATACCACACTCTTGTCCTTTGGCTTGGGGACTATATCCCAAACATCATTCTTCATTATTGACTGGTATTCCTCAGTCATTGCCTCTACCCACTCTTTCTTATGAATTGCATCTTCATAACTAGTAGGTACTTGATCTACAAGATCACACATCAGGGCCACATAGTTTGAGAATGTCTTTGGTTTCTTGCTCACCCTAGTGGAGCCTTTAGGAGCTCCATATTTTTCTGCTCCTAGTATAATGTCTCTTGCCCATGCTGGCCTTCTCTTCCTTGAAATTTCCATGACAGGGGGTTCTTGTGGTTCCATCATGTCATGGTCTTCAGGAATTGTCTCTTCAGGGGTGGGTGCAGCTTTTGTAATTCTGGAAGGTGCCTCTTCCTCATATACTTCTTCATGTTGGCACTTCCTAGATCTCTTGAGAGCTGCCTCTTCATCAAATGTCACATCCCTACTTATTTCCATATGATGGAATCATGGGATGTATATTCTGAATGCTTTGGATGCTTCACAATATCCAACAAATATTCCTTTTTTCCTAGAGGGATCTAGCTTGGTCCTCTTTTCTTTTGGAATGTGAATGTATACTGGGAATCCAAATATATTGAGGTGACTTACCTCAGGATTCTTCCCTGTGAACACTTCTTCTGGGGTCTTGAAATCAAGAGCACTATGAGATAGTCTATTTTTCACATAGACTGCTGTCCTGGCTGCTTCATCCCATAAATACATGGGTAGGTCTTGATCATGTATCATTGTCTTTACTGCTTTCATAATGGTTCTATTCTTTCTTTCTGCAACACCATTCTGTTGGGGATTGTAGGGAGTGGTTAGTTCCCTCTTGAATCCAGCTTCCTTACAAAAGGCTTCAAAATATTTTGAAGTATATTCTCCACCATTATCTGTCCTGAGTATCTTAATCTTCTTTTCTAAATGGTTTTCTATCAAGGCTTTGAACTCCTTGAACTTTCCAAAAACTTCATCTTTTCCCTTCATAAAATAGATCCAAGTCTTCCTTGAGTAGTCATCAATAAATGTAAGGTAGTATTCATATGCACTCAAGTATGTGGATGGAATTGGTCCACATACATCTGAGTGAATCAATTCCAATGTACTCTTAGTCTTTGTATCACTCTTTGGGAATGGGTTCTTGACATTCTTCCCTTTTGCACATCCTTTGCAAGTTCCATCATGGTCAATCTTTAAGTCTGATAATCCTATGACTACTTTGCTCACATGAGGTAGTGCTTTGTAGTTAATGTGAGAAAGCCTTCTATGCCATAGCTCACTTGGGCTTGTGGCTTCATGAACAAGGGAAGCTTCTGGATGACCCTTGAGTTTGTATAGACCTCCTTCCTCTTCACCAATAACAATTGCATCCTCAATTGATTTTCCTTTGGACCACATTAGCACTTGTCCATCTATGAATGCAATCCTATAACATTTCTTATCTAATGCAGAGATAGAAAGTAAATTATTCTTCAAACCTGGTACATATAGGATTTCCTTCATCTTCAATGGGGTTCCAGAATCAAGCTTGTAGCTTGCTTCACCAATTCCCTTGATGGGATATTGATAGTCATCTCCTAGAGATACCTTATGTGGAGAGGTCATTTCTTCAAGTCTTGAGAGAGTCTTCTTTTGACTTGTCATGTGTTTTGAAGCACCACTATCAATGAGACATGTATCTTTTCCAGGTGTTACTGACCCAGAGAGTGCAGAGAATAGAACATACTCTTCTGCATATTCTTCTACTGCTTTAGCTCTCTTTCTTTCAGGGTTTTCCTCTTATTCTTCTTCACTATCATATTCTGCAAGGTGTGCATGATGTCTTTTGTGAGGATTCTTCTTCTTCCTTGTGGGACAATTTCTGGCAAAGTGTCTGGGTTTGTGGCAACTATAACATTTCACTGAGGAGAGATCTCTTTCTGAGCTTACTCCTTCTTTCTTTTGAAATCTATGTGGAGGATGAGATTTCTTATGGCCATTCTTCATGGAGTTGAAATGACTCCTTCTTCTGGTATGAGTGGCCAAGGCTTGGTCATCTTCTTTGAGTAGGGATTCTCTATTAGCTACCCTAGCCTCTTCCTGAATGCAATCCTCCCATACTACATCAAATTTCATACTTTCCTTTCTTGTACACATAGTTCGAATAAATGACTCCCAAGGTCTAGTGAGACCATTGAGAGCAGCCATGACTAGTTCATCTTCATCAAGGGTGTCTCCAATAGCTTCTAGTTGTTCCTTGAACTGGGAGACCCTTATGAAATAGTCTTGAATAGATTCTCCTTTATTCATCTTGGTATTCTTCAATTGAGTTCTTAGATTCATCTTTCTATTGATGTTCCTCCCTTCATACATTCTAACTAGGGAATCATACATTTCCTTTGGAGTCTTCTTGGATGCCACTTGGGGAATCAAGTGGTCCTTAATAGAATCAACAATGATTCTCTTTGCCCTAATTAAGTCTTTCCTATACTTCTCTTTGGCTTCATCTTCTCCAGGTTCTACAACCTCATCTTTAATATATTGGACAAGATCATTTTCTTCAAGAATGAGACCAATTCTATATTTCCATGCCAGGAAATTTTCTATACCCTCTAGCTTGTCTTCAAGCTTAGTGCTTGGAGCCATCTTATCTAGGAGGTCACAGAGATTAAAGTTTCAAAAGATAGAATAGTACTTACCAGGAGATGATCTTGATTGAATTGAGAATTCTGGTGTGATCAGCTTCTAGAAACTTCAACTTTACACCTTCCGGATCTGCAACATAATTTCTGGTTTTCTGGTGCACAGGTTCACAGCTTTTCTGGTTCACTGGTTTTCTACACTTTTGGTCAAACTAGGGTTTGACTTTCCCGGAGTTCTACCCAACCAAAAGTCTCGATCCAGGGCTCAAAACTTTGATTTTGAGGAGGGTTATCCAGCCATGCAATCAAAATCCAAAAATTCCAACTTTTGCAAAAACCCTAATTTTCACCAAAGGAGGAGAGAGAGGTATTTTCACCTGGTGAAAGATGTTCTATTCAGGATAGCTCTGATACCTTGTTAAGTTTAGCCTAATTTAGCTAGCAAGATCATTGAAAGAAACACAATCACAAGATAGGCAAAGATTTTCCCTGGGAACCCTCATGGGGTAGAAAATCCAACAAAGCTTTCCTCAATATAGATAATCAACCCAATACAAGATGTAGTCCTCAACAAGAGCTCCTTCTCCTCCTATGCACACCTCTCTCTCACTTGTGCGCAAATCACAAGTTTATGAATGAGTGAGATAAGTGAGGAACATCCCTCCTCTACTTATACTTGTTTCCCGACTGACTTTTTACCCTAATGGGGCCGACCTCTTCCAAAAGAGTCTAATAACCCCCAAAAGGTAAACTTAGGGCGGACCTCACATGGGAGATCTAATAACCCTAGTTACCACACTCTCTCAGAGGAATAAACATCTCCGGATATACAATAGGGTCACCACGGAGGAATGTACCATCTTCGGAATAATGAAATACAAATATAATATTCTTTGAAGTTACAATATTTCAACACTCAATGTGGGATTGCTCATTTTCCTTATTTTAGATTATTTTCACTCAAAAACCCACTTTCCATAGTTTTTAGGCTTTTTTGCATAACTTAGCATACTTTAAGCACAATTAATGCACTTTAATGCATTTCTCTTCACTATTTGATTGGTGTAGCTTAAGTTTGGACCTTTAATGAGCGGTTTGATGACTGAACTTGGTCTCCTTATGTTCTTACATTCTTCACCCAATCCTCCTGATTGTGGATGTAGTGATAGATAAGAGAGGAATGTTCTCTTTTGTACTTGTCTTCTGTCTTATGTTGCAGGCACATAGTAAAAATATGCTTCTTCCTTCACTTGGTTAAGTGTGTTAATTTGATTGTTAACAGATGCCCCCTAATGTGTGAGGTTCGAAACAGAGCTAAGGGCTGAAATACATTACTGAAAATGATACTCTGTATACTGATACTCTTTATTGTTCAACGCAAGGATGAGGAAAGGATAAACTCACGGGCGCAAGATTGATGATCACACCTGCATGTCAAACATAGAAATTTCTTAAATATATAATATCTTCCTGAGGCGGGTATACCCATGCTCAGCAGTAAACAAGCATGGCCACGAACAATACACAGTGGATCCATGTCAAAAGTAAATTTTTCAGAAGTGTAAACATGCACTTTGATGAGTGTGAGAACAAGGTCTTCATCGAAGTTACATGGCAGTATAATCTTGCGCAGCTCGGGCAGTGCATCGATGAGTGATACAACTGTTTTTCCCAAGGTCTTCAATACAAACTGACAATAGTATGAGTTTATATCATGCGAATAAATGAACTGATGTAGAGCATAATAAAACACCATCTGATTATCGGTCATTGATGTATACCATTGACAAATGCGAAGAGACCCACCGATAATGATGATGGACTCTAAGGTACTGAGTACAAACTAGAAAGTGTGAATAGATGTTATGAAGTCGAACACTTGTAGAGTAAAATAATCAGAGGTCATTGATGTATACCCATTGTCATTTGTGAGGAAACCTGCCACTAATGACTGCAAGATCCAAGGTACTCTTGGGTTTCTAGATCCATGTCCTAGATGATGATTTGGTGTCGATAGGAATAGATCCATCGGAAGGAGGGCATTGATGCATCCCAAATTAGCCGATACAAAACAAATATCAATAGTCTGATATAATTTGATAGAACTGCGAGATCCAACATTGTATACTGACATAAGGAAGGCCGACATGATTGGTTAGGAATATTTGAGGAATGGCCGACTCAGTTTGAACTTCCCTTGAACACATAACACGACGCAGAATGGACACTTGGAAGATAGGAATTTGAGTAACCGACCTTAACAATCAGATAATAGCTTTAAAGGTAGTGTTAGGTCTACTTTAAACATGCTATATTACTATGAAATGGTGAGTTCCAATGTCAGATATGAAACAATTAAATAAAATTCCTTAACATCTTAGCCATTTTAGAATTCAAATTAAACTTGATAAGAAAAACTCAAACTCTTAAATGGAAGGAAAATTGAATCATTTCATTAATAGCAATGAAGAAGATACATACTTACAATGCTTGAGATGCATCCCTCCTCCTTTTCCATGAGCTTTCCTTTCTCCACCCTTACCTTTGATGAAGAAACCAAGCTTTCCAATCCTCTAAATCTCTCCAGCATTCCTTTGCTCTTCCTTTTGCCTTCCCTGCAATGCCTCAAATGCCTTTCTTATATAGCATTGGGAAATGGGCCTTCAAGCTTTTGTTCTTGATGTGGGATTACTCCTTTTCATTATTTTAGATCATTTTCACTCAAAAACCCACTTTTTCATAGTTTTTAGGCTTTTTTGCACAACTTGGCATACTTTAAGCACAATTAATGCACTTTAATGCATTTCTCTTCACTTTTTGATTGGTGTAGCTTAGTTTTGGACCTTTTGTGAGCGGTTCAATCACTGAACTTGATCTCTTTAGGTTCTTACTTTCTTCACATAATCCTTTAATTTATGGGAGAAGTGATTAGATCAGAGAGGATTTGTCTCTGAATGTACTTGTGTTTTGTCTTCATGTTGCGGATGCATAATAAAAATGTGCTTCTTCTGTCACATGACTAGGGGTTTTAATTTTACTTTTAACAGATGCCCCCTAATGTGTGAGGTTCGAAGCAGAGCTAAGGGATGAAATACATTACTGAAATATATACTCTATATACTAATACTCTTTATCATTCAAAGCAAGGATGAGGAAAGGAAAACTCGCGAGCGCAGGATTGAGGATCACACCTACAAAACATAGCAATTTCTCAAATATATAATATCTTCCTGAGGTGGGCATACCCATGCTCAGCAGTAAATAAGCATGGCCACGAACAATAAACAGTGGAGCCATGTCAAAAGTAATTTTTTCAGAAGTGTAAACATGCACTTTGATGAGTGCGAGAAAAAAGTCTTTATTGAACTTCTGACATGGCAGTCTAATCTTGCGCAGCTTGGGCAGTGCATCGATGAGTGAGACAACTGTTTTTCCCAAGGTCTTCAATACTAATTGATGATAGTATGAGTTTATATCATGCGAATAAATGATCTGATGTCGAGCATAATAAAACACCATCTGATTACTAGTCATTGATGTATACCGTTAACAGATGCGAAGAGACCCATCGATAATGATGATGGAATCTAAGGTACTGAGTACAAACTAGCAAGTGTGAATAGATGTTCTGAAGTCGAACACTTGTAGAACCAAACAATCAGGGGTCATTGATGTATACCCACTGTCATTTGCGAGGAAACCTACCACTAATGACTACAAGATCCAAGGTACTCTTGGGTTTCTAGATCCATGTCCTAGATGATGATTTGATGTCGATAGGAATATATCCATCGGAAGGAGGGCATTAATGCATCCCATATCAACCGATACGAAACAAAGATCAATAGTCTGATATAATTTGGTAGAACTGCAAGATCCAACACTGTATACTGACACAAGGAAGGCCGATTTGATTGGTCAGGAAGATTTGAGGAATGGATGACATGGTTTGAACTTCCCTTGAACACATAACACGACGCAGAATGGACACTTGGCAACAGAGGACTTTGAGTAACCGACCTTAATGAAATCTGCTAATTCCATATGCATTAACGAAAGCTCCATTGGTGACAGGAAGGATAACCCATCGGTGGAGATCTGTTCAAAATACTGGTACAGTTTCTTAAGGAAAATGCAGATGGTGTACTGACATCGGATACAATATTATGTGCTTTGTTCAAGGGCGACAAGGACTGACTGTTGTCATTTTCTTCAAAGTTTATGATATGAAGTGATTCAAGTCTCTCCCTTTTTGTATTTTTGTGTTTTCCAATTTTTTTAACCTTTTTAATTTATTAGCTTGAAAAAAGAATACAACATGCTATGATACATTAGAGGAAATGAGTGTCTCAAGGGCATGCGCCTAAATGTCAAGGGCATGGGTCAGGCCAAGGCAAAGATCCATATTGCAAACAAGGTCTGAGCTAGTTATGTACACTCTTACAGATGTTTCCTCCATGGGTATGGGTCAAATATACAGAAGCAATGGTTTATAGGCATCTTGTAATAGAAAGTGACTGCAAAGGAAAATACGCAACATAAGCAATAAGAAACGAAGCAATTTGCATGGATGTTCAAGTGGATATTTTAACACATGCTTATGTAAAATGACAAAAAATTGGGAGCCCACCAGGATATGGTCAGAAATGTATGAAAGAGAAATATGTGGTCTCAAACTCCAAGTCATGATGGGACTAATAGGGCTCCCGAGCCTATGAGAATAACTCAACATGGGCACCAAAATAGCTATGGGTTGCTGACTAGGGTCTCCCATGTTCGGTAGGCTCTTCTATTGGAATGGTGGAAAATACAAATATGAAGGCTGACCCACCCATTTCCAACAAGTTCGACCCTATGGCAAGTTTGGGTTGCAAAAGGTTCAAATGCATCTTCATAAAGGGATGGCCTAAACCTATATGTAAGCTTCCAAATATACTAGATCAGATCGAGGAACATGCTGATCACGCTCCTATACTTGGGTAGATTTAATCCAATTATGCTCCCAGTGGCCCCACAAAATATGTCCTTAGGTGGGTGCAACCAAATGTTTACAACTTCAGGGAGATCTTCATTTGATGATAAAATGTAATCCAAGAAGTCATGTGAGATGGGAGATCTAACAACCCAAATGGGCCAAGTAACCAGATCATATTCCTCTATCAAGGGAAGATTTTGATCCGAATCTACCGAAGCTATTTGAGTAGCTTGGTATGAAACTTCTACAACAGATAGGGGGTGATCCAAATGCTTGCCAACATTTAAATGACATTACACAAGCTGAGGTCCCTTCATCCATTATGGTTAAACAGATGTTCTTACCATGAGTCATTACTTTAATATGAAAAGCAACTTTGGAAAGGATCCTACATATTGAATGGTCTTTGTCTGATGTGATCAAAGTTTCATCGGATGGATCGACAACACCAATGGTAGACAATATTTCCTTTATTTGCACAAAATGATATTGCAATACCTCCAAGGCCGACATGGCACATGGTACTTGAGCTAGGTCCTCAAGAACATTACCATTCTGAGCAACTCGTGTGTTAGTATTATGCATTTCTCTACGTAGAAAACCTTTGGGGGGGTATGGTACTAAGTCTATGGCTGGTTTCTCAATGTAGAGATAACCACTTGGCTATGATTCCCATTGATCCGATGTACTAGGAGAGACATCATAATAATCAAGTCTTGTTTGAATGCTCATCTCATGATCACACATGAAGACATTGGCATTAGGGTCATTTCCCCCTTGTGGGGGGGTTGGATAGTTGCCCCCTGGTGGGGGTACGGGTGTCAAAATAGTGGGTTGTTGTTTCCCACCGCATTGAAGCATAGTTGGTGCATTTATTTTCCCAGAGTTAGCATTTTGCTTACTCTTGTATTTCTTCTTCTTGTCCCTAAGTTCTTTGGACTCGACTATAAGGATTTCAGAATTCTGGGAGGGATTAGCACTTTTCTTACCCTTATACTTCTTCTTCTTTCCTCTCAGGTCTATGGATGAGACTACGAGGATGTTAGAATTGTTGGAAGGATTAGCAGATTCCTGCATTGCCTAGCTAGCTATGGGATTCGAATTCTGAATAGAAACTTGTCCCAAATGTGGGGTAATCTGTTCAAGATGGTTGACAGAATTCATCATACCATTGACATGAGGTCCATGTGGCATCCTATCTGGATCAAATGCAGGTCTTGCAGGTTTGTTCCAAAAAGATAGGTTACTTCCTAGAACCTGACCACTCCATTGTAGAATGGGGTTAATGGTTGGATTTTCTCCTTACAGGGTTAGGCCCAAAAATGTAATACCCCATTTTGACCCTTAGGATATATTAGCTTTTAATGTAAATATTGTATACATGTGATGTATGTTTTCCTAGCGTGGAGCTCAAGGCCAAGGCCTCACTAGTGGAAGCTTGAATTTATTTAAAAAGCGCAAGTATTAGATATTATGTTACCCATGTGCTATTTAGCCATGGAACATTATAAAAATGATGTAAATAAACATCATGTAATAAAATACCAAAACTGGCTATGGAAGCAACGAATGAGAAGGGGACATGTGTATCGACTAGGGAGTGGTGAGGAGGCTATGGGGATGAACCATATGCTACCAAATGTCATTGTGAGAACCCATTTGACTTTTCTTTATGACATTTATTTCTGTTGTAAGGAAGTAGTTGAAGATTTCAGTCCATGGCTTCAATGGAGCATGGACAGCCCGAAAATTCGTATGCAGAGTATGGGATCTATTTTCTTGTACCACAAGTCACTCTACCTCATGGGGATTGCTTCTTCCTCATTCCCATCCCATTGTGAAAGAACCCAGCATCAATTTTTATCCAAAAACGAATTTCCAGCAGTGAGAAAAACCAGAAATCGCAACTGTGAAAGAACCCACATTTTGAAGAGCCATAAATGCCCAGAATTGGTATTTGATAGTGAGATCCAATGGGGGATCCATATGTATGAACCTTGGGGGCAAATTTGAGAGCATTACCTATCCCGAAATCCATTGGAAAACCCATTTTTTATAGCCCAGAAAACCAGTGATGGGATTGAGTTATTTGATGATAGAGTTCTGAGAAATCCAAGTATAAATGACAGAGCAGAAGTTGGGTTTGCTTGATAAACCCAGTGAAGGCTAGAATCTCAAAGAATTAACAGCTGGACCTTTCTATGCCCATCTGGAAGAGCACTGGAGCTAAGGGATGCCTGAGGGACTGTGCAGCAGAGGAGGGGACCTTCCTTGTGTTGGGTGTGGTAGGTATTGTGGGTGCCTTGACTGTTTGAATTAACTTGAGATGCCTGTAGCTCTGTGGTTGAGCTCACTGGTTTAGCACTGCCCTCCTCTATCTTCTTGTATGCTTGATAAACCCAACTGTGTGTTGGCTTAGCATAACTGTTGAGTGAAACCATGGCTGTGAGTGAGCCCAGCTAGTTCCTCCTTAGTGGATATACAACCCAGCTCGGGGGTTATCTCTCCGCTGAAAGAATACAAGATGGACAGAGATTTATGGTTGGGTGGAACGTTGCTCTCACATAGCCAGTTGTTGGACAACTTCATCTCAAATATAAGTGCTCTCTGTGATGTAAATTATATGCATTATGTGTTTTGCATTGTGTAATTCAGGATGTTAATTATTCATGAAAATGAAATTGATATAAAATCTGTGAATGACATGAGAATGGGATTGGTTCCATGTGTGAATGATTTATCATTTGCCTAGGTTAAATATGCTGATGCATTCCATTTTAGCTGTGTGTTAATATGTTTAATTCCGTTGTGTAAATTAATTGTGCATCTTATTTTAAATGACAAAATTTTATCATTAGGGCTTTGGGGACGAATTAGACACCCCATGTTTCAGTCATGTTCCCTACCTTGCATTGGATAGAAAGAAGGGGACGTGACAGAGTGGTATCAGATCCCAACTTACAGCACTGGGGCTACTTGGGCCAGACTCTGAGTTTACAGGCATGTAACAGGACGTTTTAGTGCAGTATTGGTGAAGTTGGGGCGGTATTTTTTATTGGCAAACTGGTAGGGTCATATTTATCAGGTGTGGAAGAGGATCACACAGGTGCATAGACCTCTCCAATAGCTTTCCAACGATACCAAACTCGCCTCATTTGGCCAAGGGACGAAGGAGTTATGAACCCCGAAAGTTGCAGGGATGAAGGTGTTCCACGTGTTTCGGGTTTCGGGTTTTGGGAACGCGAATTTTGAAAATTCCGTTCTGGATTTTCGAAATCCCGAACCCGCAATTTCAGCTTTCGGGATGTCAGGTTTCGGGTTGTGAGTTGCAGGGACGTAGAAGTTTGAAAAGTTGCATTCCGGTTTCCGCAATCTCGATCCCGCATTTCGGGTTTCAAGTTGCAGGTTGCGGGGACACAGAAATTTGGAAAGTTGCGTCCGAGTTTCGGCAATCCCGATGCCGCATTTCGGGTTTCAAGTTTCGGGTTGCGGCCTGTGTGTGGCGGGATATTAAAAAAAAATAAAGAGCATGGAGCCTGAAATTTGATTTTTGGATTACAGGAGCTTGCAAGGTCAGAATTTGATGAGTTCAGGGTCATTCTGAGGCCATGAATGAACCAGTGAAGATCCTGAGCCCATTATGCTCCGATTTGGCATAAAATTAGAATGAATGACTTTTACAAATCGGTGTCCCGACGCTTGACAGAAGGTCGGATTGAGATGAAACTGATATGGGGCGGTCATGGAGCAGGCACGGTGTTAAGTTTGGAGTTTTGGAGTCAAAATCCAAAGGAGGTGGAGTCGGGGTGTGCAAGAAGGCCAAAAAGCACTATTCCGGGCCACGTTTTTGGGATTTTGAAAAGCTTGCAGTGGTTGAAAGTGACCCTATAATTCGGAATCAAGAAATTAATGAACTCAACATTTCGTATTCTCAGTAAACCAGACATATTCTGTTAGACAGATTTTCCAGAAATGTACCATTTGGGAAATAGCCATTTTTGACCCAAAATTTGAAATTTTGGAAAAATGTGAAAAGTGGAAAGTAGTCAAACCCATAATTTTATAGAAGATGAATGGTGCATCGAAACAAAGATCCATGAGTTGCTGAGCGTTCCTTGTTATATATACTAACTTCGCCCGGTAGAAACGTTTTTGTGATTCTTCATAGATTTTCTTTCATAGGTGGCTGAAGTTGGCATTCCGTACCAAAATACAACTGTGTAAAAATGTGCAGAATTGCGGTGAAAGTTGTCATTTTTGAAGTAATGCAGTTTCCACACCCGATGTCGGAATGGAGCAAGTGGATAGGAATTGGAAATCTTATCCAGCAGGGAGAAATGGTGCATAGTCTGAATTTGAATGGGATTATTATGATCCATAGTTAATTAGAGTAGAAAAGTGCCAGCGGCTATTTAGACAAAATTGTTGTAATATAGGCAATTTCTAGAATTGCATGTCTGGAAAGTAGCAAGTTAGAATATTATGCATGAGTATATGTATTGAATTGATGCTTGGTGATTAAATCATATCTAATGATTCCTTGTATGTTTCCTAGAGGCCATGAAATCATACTCGCTATGATGTGGAAGAGGAATCCCATGTGTTGATGAAGGATTGGAAAGGGAGAATCCCTTAACCCCGTTTTGCCACTGTATTTATATTTATAAGCTTTATGTGCATAAAATTATGGCATGAGAATGCTGAAAATGCAAGATATTAGATGAGTGGTATGAATATGCATTGGTTGGCATACTAATAAACATGCACAGTGCATGAGAATATGATTTTGCACGCATATGATATTACATATTGGTAAAAGTAGTGGGATTTTACATATGCAATGAACCACCAATGGTAAATATTGTGGTTGATAATCACTATTGGTGTTGGTATTGGTTGTAGGACCAAAGACAACATAAGCATGGCTAAAGATGTTGATGATGTTGCTACATATGGCCAACAAACCTTATGAAGAAAAGGCTAGGGCAGCAAATCCATGTTCAAGAGATTGGTGGAAGAATGCTGCAATCTGCTGTAAGAAACCAACAAATCAGGTAACATCAAAGGTGTAAATGGGAGCCATGCAGGTAATGGTTTACTTATGATGATTGCATAAATGTTGAAGGGGATTGGGTAAGAATCCATTGAACCATATTCGGTAATCATAAAATGGTATGCATTTAGAGTTGAAATGCATTCATGTGAACGCCATACTGCCATAGTGTGGTGGAGCATGAAGTGGTGAAGGAAAGAGGCCTCATACCATGTGGCTATTTAGAAATTTAGATTGCATTCATATAAAATACATCATGCCATGTGTATGTTGGTTATGAGCTTAATAACCAAAGCAAGTGAGGGCTGGTGATCCTGATTATGGTAATGCATGTTATATGAGATAGTCATGATTAAGGCATAATATGCTTGAATGCATAGTACTCATGAAACAATGCAATGTGGCATTGAGTGGGTGTGCATTAAGAGATTTTATAAATCTTGTAGTTAAGCATTGAGTGAATGCATATGAAAAACTTGAGTAAATGTTGTGAATATGCATGCATGTGGGTAGTTACACCTGAGGAGATGTATTGTGTGCATGCATGATTGTGATATATGTATATGTTTCATTACAATTGAGTAATAGATGAAATGATGAATTAATGATAATTCTGAGATCATTTCATGAGCTGCTATGAATGCAGGGGAAGAATTGCATGAAGGTAGTCATGATTGACAAGCTTCCAGAGTGCTCTGTTGGAAGGATAGAGTTGTATAAATGATATCGCTATGAATTAATGAGCATTTAAAAGCTTTAAGTTGATTGCATAAATGATGTGACTCTACTTTGCAATTTTAGTATGATATTGATTTACGTGAAGTAAATGAGTTTGGTGATATTGATATGTTAATAGCTAGAAGTGTTTGAATTATGGGAATGTTATAATTCTGGAAATGCTTCAATGACTGTTGTAGCAATAAAAATATTATATGCATAGAGGCTTACAAGTGTTTGGTTGATTGAAATTTCTGATTACAGGTAGATTGTTCTAGGCATGGCAATATGGGTAAGTCCATGATGAAGGATGGAATCTACCACGTGAAAAAGCCAAACCTCATGAGAAGGAACTCATGATTGCAACCTTTAAATTCTGTTAGAAAAAAGAATTGTGAATTACATATTTTTAAATCTCAGATTTGTAAATTTTTAGATTTGAAATTTTGCTAATAATTGCTAATGACTGTTTGGCTTATGTAAAATTGTGTCAGGAAGACATGTTGTAGGTGGATGTCCATGTGTGGTATCAAACATAAATCCGTCATGGACAGAATGCTGCCACTTACAAGAGCCAAGCAATATGATGATAGCTTTATGGCTAAGAAAATCAATTTATGTAGTAGACAGAGTTGCAAATTCATATTGAATTTAATTATTAGTGCCATTGATTGGTTATGAAACAATCAGATTTGAATTTTAATGTTAAATGTTGCTGACTGTTTGGCTATTTAATAAGTGTGCCAGGAAGACACATTGCAGTAAGACCAAGAGAGAGGGCCTACAGAATCCAAATTTCATGGGAAGAAATTCCATGATTTGAAAATGGGTTTCGGGTGAAATGCCATTAGACATTATGAATGTCTCATCCGCACAGCATGATTGGTGAACAATATGAGTGAGATGGTAAATATTATGTCAGTAAGACATATGAGGGTTATGTAACATCAAAAGGAGTTGGGAGGGCAAACCGAGGGACTGTCAACTCAGAGAAGGAGCCCCCATTTCTCATTAATAAAGAAAAACTACATCTACAAATGGATAAGTGTTCTCTGACCCTAGCTAAGAATATGCATGTTTAATTGTTAGATTAAATATGCAGAGCCTGTTTTGATTTTATTTCCATTATGACAGATTGCTTGAATATGATTAGGACCTACATAGTTCACATCAGTGAGGAGTGCACACCTTTCTGGTGTTGAGTTATGTTAAGGATGCCAATATTGACTACACCCTAAGGGAATTGACGCATTCCTGGTGTTTCAATGTTGGATAGTGAATGTTATGAAATATATTTATAGTTTTAGAGCAGCAATAGTAATGAACTTGCTTATCCATTTTGTGTTGATAGCTTATACATATGAAATTTGGTGCTGCACATTAAAGGGAAAAGTGAAGAAAATGGCACTCAAGAGGACTGTATGAGTAGTGTTAACCCTTGTGTAGTGTAAGTGGGTATCATGGGGCCATGATATCCTGTAGTTAAGAAAGTCACCTAAAGAGTTCCTAAAGGGAACCACTGGTTTGCACAAGAGAAGGAGTGCCACCCTTGTGTGGGTGAAGAATTGTTATGCACATTGAGGGATTGTGACACATGTGAAAGGATGATGCAAGCCTAAGGCAGAGTAGTAGAGCCTTGACCTATAATGGTCGGTGGCGCAGTTACCTTCCATTGGCCGATGACCCAGACAGATGTGCTGGCTTGGCAATGGAGAGGGCCAACCAGGTATGGGACTGGTTGGGCACCACCAAATGCTTAGTAAATCCAGTCGGCGTGAAGGTGTACTGGTTGGGAATTAATTACTTGATGTTTTGGAGCAGCCCGCGTGCTGGCCAAACATACCAGTTCGCAGGAGGATCCCAAGGCTTGTAAAGAAAAGCAGTACCCTGTGGACCAGAGAGGAAACGCATAATACAAATAAGTATTCATTTCCATTTATTTCTTGTTTGGAATAATAAAGATTTCAGGTATAGGTCTTCTAACAGCTAAGCTGATACACTATTGTTTCTTGGTTGGAAAAGCATAATACAGGAAGCAAGGACCCTGAAAGAACTATAAATTGCTTGGTAAATTTAGAGAGTGACTGGTTGAGCATTGACTATTTGATGTTGTGGAGCAGCCTGTGTGCTGGCCAAACATACAAGACTATTTGATGTTGTCGAGCAGCCTACGTGCTGGCCAAACATACAAAACTATTTGATGTTGTCGAGCAGCCTGCATGCTAGCCAATCATACAAGACAATTTGATGTTGTGGGGCAGCCTACGCACTGGCCAAACATCCAAGTCCATAGGCTATCCAAGGCTTGTAAAGCAAAGGACCCTATGGAATAAAGTGAAGACATCCAATGCAGATAAGTATTTGGTTATCTTGCAGCTTCTTTCTTATTTAATATGAATATACATGTGTATATGATTTGGTTATGATTCCCTAAACTCTCGTTTAAAGATAAATCCTATGAAAATAAGTTAAACATGCGAATTGATTCAATATTTGGGTGTAGGTATTGTTGGAAGCAAGGACTATGAAGGCATCCTAGGGATGCATGTGGACATGTAACCGTCCTAAAGAGCTCAGCGTGAGCAGTAATGGAAGATGGGGCTAGTGGAACTGTCTGAGTCCTAGCATCCAAGAGTTGTAGACAAACCATGTGGAGGGACTCCATGGTTGTGAGGTCTGAAAAAGACCATAGACACTAAGTGTCATAGCCAAGAAGGGCTGGTCAAGCATTCACATGGAAGTGAAAGAGGCTAGGAACATGAAAACCACACTGGTGGTGTGGGTTCCAGAATGGAACAAGATGAAGAGGAGAAAACTCTTACTCTTACTCTTTCCTTTTTATTGATGCATTTATAAAAATAGAAAATTGTTGAATGCATGTATGGCTGAAAGTAGAGTGTGTTTATTTGCTTAAAATAAATTGTGAATGCTGAAGTAGTTAATTTCTTGTGAAAGAATGGACATGAATGAGCTCATGTGCATGTTGGGAAAGCATGAAAAGTATGACAGTCTCATGGATAAAGCATGGACTACACATGTCAATTGGCAATTAATTGATTGATTTTAATGTTTATATTATGCTTGGCCTAACAAAATTACAATGATGAATTTCACAGGTGGGAAAGTGAAACTAATTTGTGGCAGTTGTTGCAAAGCAAGTGTTGCTTGTAAGCAAAGTGAGAACCAGCTGTGCACAGTGACCATGGCAGCATACCATAAGCTGTTGGAATTGGATGAAAGTCTTCTTCAAACAATTTCCAAGACCCAAGAAAATATTGGAGAGATGCTCAAGATACAGAAGAGGCAGAATGAGATGAACCACAAGGTTTTGCAGGACTCTAGTTGTCTGCAAAGGGACGTAAAAAGCATTCTGGAAGCAATCAACAGTAGAGGAGACATTGGGTCAATGAAGAGGCATTCATCCAATTGGTCCATTAAGAAACGTTCCAGACATGAAGCCTCAAAGGAAATTGAGCAGGTAAAGATGAAGCAGCAAGTGAAATGTTGGAAATGTGGAGGGAATCATTGCCTCTGCAACTGTCCAACAAAGAAACATTAGAATGGTAGCAGCCATAAAGTTTTCATACTTGTGGATGAGCTGAAAGGTCAGAACTAGTAGGAGAATCTTGTGGAAGCCAAAAGACTTGATCCCGAAAGTTCAAAGTAAATGATAGAATGCAGGGCAGGTCTGCAAAAATGTTTTGAAAATTTTGGACGTGTAAATTGTATATGTATTTCAAGTATTGGAACACCGAGGACAGTGTTATTCTAAGGGGGAGGGGATTGTAATACCCCATTTTGACCCTTAGGATATATTAGCTTTTAATGTAAATATTGTTTACATGTAATGTATGTTTTCCTAGCGTGGAGCTCAAGGCCAAGGCCCCGCTATTGGAAGCTTGAATTTATTTAAAAAGCGCAAGTATTAGATATTATGTTACCCATGTGTTATTTAGGCATGGAACATTGTAAAAATGATGTAAATAAACATTATGTAATAAAATACCAAAACTGGCTATGGAAGCAACGAATGAGAAAGGGACACGTGTATCCACTAGGGAGTGGTGAGGGGGCTATGGGGATGAACCATATGCTGCCAAATGTCATTGTGAGAACCCATTTAACTTTCCTTGATGACATTTATTTCTGTTGTAAGGAAGTAGTTGAAGATTTCAGTCCATGGCTTCAATGGAGCATGGGCAGCCCAGAAATTCGTATGACAGAGTATGGGCTCTATTTTCTTGTGCCACAAGTCACTCTACCTCATGGGGATTGCTTCTTCCTCATTTCCATCCCATTGTGAAAGAACCCAGCATCAATTTTCATCCAAAAACGAATTCCCAACAGTGAGAAAAACCATAAATTGCAACTGTGAAAGAACCCACATTTTGAAGAGCCATAAATGCCCAGAATTGGTATTTGATAGTGAAATCCAATGGGGGATCCATAGGTATGAACCTTGGGGCAAATTTGAGAGCATTAGCTACCCTGAAATCCATTGGAAAATCCAATTTTTATAGCCCAAAAAACCAGTGACGGGATTGAGTTATTTGATGACAGAGTTCTGAGAAATCCAAGTATAAATGACAAAGCAGAGGTTGGGTTTGCTTGATAAACCCAGTGAAGGCTAGAATCTCAAAGAATTAATAGCTAGACCTTTCTATGCCCATCCTGAAGAGCACTGGAGGGAAGGGACGCCTGAGGGACTGTGCAGCAGAGAAGGGGACCTTCCTTGTGTTGGGTGTGGTAGGTATTATGGGTGTCTTGACTGTTTGAATTAACTTGAGATGCCTGTAGCTCTGTGGTTGAGCTCACTGGCTTAGCATTTCCCTCCTCTATCTTCTTGTATGCTTGATAAACCCAACTATGTGTTGGCTTAGCATAGCTGTTGAGTGAAACCATGGCTGTGAATGAGCCCAGCTAGTTCCTCCTTAGTGGATACACAACCCAGCTTGGGGGTGATCTCTCAGCTGAAAGAATACAAGCTGGACAGAGATCTATGGTTGGGTGGAACGTTGCTTTCACATAGCCAGTTGTTGGACAACTTCATCTCAAAGATAAGTGCTCTCTGTGATGTAAATTATATGCATTATGTGTTTTGCATTGTGCAATTCAGGATGTTAATTATTCATGAAAATGAAATTGATATAAAATCTGTGAATGGCATGAGAATGGGATTGGTTCCATGTGTGAATGATTCATCATTTGCCTGGATTAAATATGTTGATGCATTCCATTCTAGTTCTGTGTTAATATGTTTAATTCCGCTATGTAAATTAATTTGCATCTTATTTTAAATGACAAAATTTTATCATTATGGCTTTGGGGATGAATTAGACACCCCATGTTTCAATCATGTTCCCTCCCTTGCATTGGATAGAAAGAAGGGGACGTGACAAAAAAGGATTGGTTGCTTTCTATAACCTGACCGCTCCACTGATGTGGTCCTTGGGTGTGATAAGATTTCCAAAATGGGTTTCCCTTTTATGGAGACTGACCCCAAGAATATTGGCTACTTCTTGGAACATGACCAATGGGTGGATTGCCTCCTTGCGGAGGTGTGGCCCAAGAAGATTGGTTACTTTCTAAATGTTGTCCATTCCATGGTGGAACAGGATGGACGGATGGATGGATTTCCCCCTTGCGGAGGTAGGCCCCAAAACGATTGGTTACTTTCTGGAATCTGACCAAACCATTGATTGTTTCCTTGGTTTAGATAAGCGTTCCAAGGTTGATTTACTCCTTGTGAAGGTGGGCCCCAAGAAGATTGGATACTCCTTGAAACCTCCCCACTCCATTGTGAAATGGGGTTGATATGTGGATTTCCGCTAGGCATTGTGATAGGATAAGTTGGAGGATAACCCCCCGGGGCATTTCCACAAATATGAGGAGCATAACCCCAGTTGGCATAAATGTTCCATGGTTCATTACTTCCGCCTGGAATATTACCATTTCATGGTGAAGGGTTGCCCCCTAGAAGTAGAATTTGGACAAGTGTTAGGTATACCAAGAGGATTCTGGTTTACTTCTTATGTGTGTTGACCTTTATTAGCCGAATCATATGGAAAACCAATATTTGGTAAGGCACACCCTTCAGTAGGGATTCTTGCACAGGAAGTGGATGTACTGCCGGGATTGGAACCCAAAACTGTACCAACTGGCGCTGAAGTGCTGGTTGAACTTATGCTACTAACATGTATACTAACTGTTGGGATTTATGTAGAGGCCAAATTGGAAGTATTGCTACCTCCAGTCATTGTTTGATGTTGCGACGATGTAGTCCCTTGTGCTCCTGATGAAGCCATAGGGTCACTCGTTGAATTTTGCATGCCATTCAAATCTTTCAAAAAGAGCTTTGATATCACCCAGTGACTCACGGATAGTAAGTACAACTGGTTCTGAAAAACTCATCAAAGGTGGAATTACATGGGCATTTGTATGATTTTTCAATGTTTCAATTTCCACTAGAGTAAGATCATCAACTATGTCTGTATTCAGTTCGTGATGTGATAATGAATGTTCAGTGAAAATATGGATTGGAGGGCCTTCCAAAACTAGTAGTTGATGAGGGATATCAAGCCTCAAACAATTGCTAGCAGTGAAGGTATGAGAAACAGTTACAATAAACTTTAATCGCCAGGGGTGCAAGTGTTGGTTCCTGACCAATAACCCTCCCAAGGAGTAAAAGTTTCAAAGTCTGTCTCTGGTACTGCGAGTGTCCCCCACTCACAATAGCCTATGTGATATCCTAGGAATAGCAACTAAGTTTACCACTTCACAATCAACGGTCGGGAGGAATAATTGTAACTCGAGGACAACTCTCATAACCAGGTACTCTAGAAAAGTGATGTCACCCCTAGGACTTGTCACTTCACATAGAATTCCATGATGAGATCATGTCCCACTAAACAAGCAAGAGGGCGGTAACCACCCTTACTTATCCAGATTGACCTCGTGCTTGACACATGTTTTAGAAGCGCTTTCTCGACAAGTGATTTTTGCTACTAATGGATTTAAGCTTTTAGTAATCAATGCTAGTTTCAAAAGTTTTGCATCCCAGGAGTGTCAACTCTCCAAACCTAATCCAGGGAACCAACCTAATCTTGTTGGTGATATGAAATTCAAAAGTTGGTCAATTTTAGATTAAGCGCCAACTTTAAGGGTAGTTTGTTTAGTTTCTGGAGTGGAAGTGAAACTGGTGGTGTTTTGACTTGAAAAATATGAACCACACAATGCAATATGCTCACTATACTACCTTTAAATTCGATGAATGTTCTAAACTAATGAAAGGTTAGAGGTTCATGTGTCTCTTTCAATCATGCAAAATGGTTTGGTCGATTTTGTATTTTCATGCACAGGTTTTCTGAAATATGGATAATAATTGATTTCAAATATCAATGTAAACCAAACAAATATCTCAAGTGAAAATGAATCTAATTCTATTACATGGGGGATCTCTGTTTCTCATTCACAAGATCGCATGATGGCCCAAGTGAAGAGGATAAGCAGAGCCCTTTGGAATTCTTATGAATTAAATTCTAGACTATTACACTTGAGATCCACTTTCTCATTCACAAGATCGCACGAAATCCCAAGTGAAGAGGATACGGTGGCTCAAAAAACTGTATGCAAATCTACTCTATTACACGTGAGATCCACTTTCTCATTCATAAGATCACACAAATGCCCAAGTGAAGAGGATATGGTGGCTCGCAAATAAGATGCTTGAAAAATCAAACCCTAAACTATTACACTTGAGATCCACTTTCTCATTCAGAAGATCGCACAAAGGCCTAAGTGAAGAGGATACGGTGGCTTGGACACAACTTATCACAAGAAAATTGAGATTTAAAGCTACAGCTTCCTCTAATTGTGCAAGAGTATAATGAAAATACTTGTAAATCCAAAACAAAATTTCACTCGTTAAAGCTTGTGTTTGTTTTTGAAAGAAAATGGTTTTCAAAATAACTCAAAGTGTGATGTTCAAAATTTTTTGTTTTTCAATGCAAATGAGTTCAAATGATCTTTTCAAATGTTAGAACTGAGATTTGGTTTCATGTTTCAGATATGCAAGTCTATGAGATTCATAAATTAAAAGGCCTTAAGGTTCTTTGAACAAATCTTGATATTTCGTCAATTTTTGTGATTTGCAAAATCTTAAATGAAGAAAAAATAAATTAGATATCAGTCCTAATCTTATGCAATCAAGGATCCAATAGCAACATATAACTTGAAGCAAATGAATCTACCACAAATTTAAGAAAATTTTGAAATAAATGTCAATTTGGGCCATTTTTGGAGGCTTTTGGTAAGAAATTCCAAATCTAAGGAGCTCAAACCCTCCCAAATTTTCCTTAACTAAGGGTAAACTGATCCTAAGAAGTTTTCAAATCTTTGTGAAGGTCTGCAAGTACAAAAAGAAAGCCTCAAATCTTCCCTAAAACAGTGAAAATCCAAAACTAGGTGTCTTTTCAAGGTTCTTCTTCATGTTTTTGTATTTATTTTTATTTTTACAAATTATGAAAGGAGTCAAAATTCTTTCAAATATCAATCCCAATACTATCCAATCAGGTACCTAACAACAAAATATGGTTTTAAGAAAGTGGATCTAACACCAATTTAAAAAATCAATTGGAAAGAAATGACAATTTGGGCTATTTTTAGTGGTTTTTGGAGGAAAATTGCCAATCTAAAGATATTAACCCAAACTCTTCAAAAAATTTCAAAACTTTTCAAAGTTAGTGATAAAATGATATTAAAAGATTTAGAATCCTTAATAAGTTCTGCAAATTCAAAAACCTGATAATAGCAAATAGTGTAGGGATGTGTCTACTCTATTTTAGCTATTTTACTAAGAATTGGTGAGCTTCTATGTCAGCTAATGAAAATGATTATCACAAATGATTAATCAGATCTACAATCATTCATTAATTAAGATAAGCAAAACTAATATCTAATGCCATTTAAAAATCTAAATCATGCAAGATAAGCAACATTCAAATGGAACAAACTTGAATCATTTCATATTAAAACAATGAAGAGGTACATCCTTACCATGGATCTTGGTGTGAATCCCCCCGCCATTGCCATTAGATTTCCTTTCTCCACCCTTGCTTTTGAATAAATTGAGCCTTTCCTCCTCCTTCAAAATCTTTCCAGCATGACTTTGCTCTTCCTTTGTGTACCTTACAATGCCCCAAATGCCTTTCTTATATAACATTGGGAAATGGGCCTTCAAGCTTTTCTTCTTAATGTGGGATTGCTCCTTTTCATTATTTTAGATCATTTTCCCTCAAAAACCCACTTTTCCATAGTTTTTAGGATTTTTTGCACAACTTAGCATACTTTAAGCACAATTAAAGCATTTTAATGCATTTCTCTTTACTTTTTGATTGGTGTAGCTTAGTTTTGGATCTTTTGTGAGTGGTTCAATCACTGAACTTGATCTCTTTAGGTTCTTATTTTCTTCACCTAATCCTTCCATTTATGGGAGAATTGATTAGATTAGATAGGATTTGTCTCTGAATGTACTTGTGTTATGTCTTCATATTGCAAGCGTATAGTAAAAATGTGCTTCTTCCGTCACATGACTAGGGGTGTTAATTTGATTGTTAACAGCTGAGTAGGGACTGGTATTGTCCATGATTTCAATTACATCAAAATCTACATAATCCTCGAGGCCCCCAATCTCGACTGGAAGCTGGTACACTCGACCAAGTGGAGTAACCTTACACTGATTTCCTAATCGCAGCTATATCGGTGACTAGGCCAACTACGGTTTCCCTATTGTCTCCCATGTCTGCTTGGTCAGAATGTTGACGTCCGACCCCAGGTCCAAGATAATTGAGTCGACATCAAATGCTCCAATTTGTCCTGACATTTACATCTCTCTCCCGGTCTTCCTCTTGTGTATGCGATTGACCTTATTTTCCTGGCGTACACCCTCCCGTCGAGTCTACAGATTGGATATCTCCTCCAGCGTTTCCTGATCCTTTTTCAACTCCAGAAAATTTTTCAAGAAGGCTTTTAAGGTGTTATTCTTTCCCCACGACTTTGTTGTGTCGAACGTTCATGGCATGTTGTAGGTAATTTCTTCCTGAATAGGTAAGTGCCTCCTCTGTCTCATTACCTCCTGCGCTTCCAAGAAAAAATCCCTTTCGACCTCCGCGTCAAAGGTGACATGTTTCCGTACTGTTGGTCGGAAAATAGCCCGTGACCCGTTGGCTCCTATCACAGTTCCTCCTCGTGTCACTACTCCAACAGTCACCCAATGTCTTCGATCCTCTGTTAATATCATCTGTACAACCGATGGATTCTGATTCTGGTCTTGTGGAGGTGGTGGCAGATTCTTAGTCTACCATTTTGTGATGAGCTGCGGACAGTCTTCAATGCCATGATCCAAAGCGCTACAATAAGTGCACTGCGGTGCTGGATTCAGGAAATACCTCTGATAGTGTCCCTGCTGCCCACAATTGTAGCATATAATTGGTCCTCATCTACGTCCAACAGCTCCTCCTCATCCTGCACCAGCACCTCGACCTCCGCGGAATCCTCCTCTAGCACCTCCACACGGTGTGCCATATGGTGGGTACTACGGTTTCCCATACTGTGGCTGTAGCGGTGGTCCATATGGTTGGTACTGTAGTGGCGGATACTGCGGTGTTAGATACTGTGGCTGACCATACTGCGGTTGTCCATACTATCCCTGATCATACTGTTGTGGTTGGTGATTATACTGGGCTGGCGGTTGATTATATTGATGTTGTTGCTGACCCGGTGCCTGTTCTTCTCCTGCCATGAAGTATGCAGCTGTAGTCCTCTCCTGGAGTAGGCCATAAGCTCTATAGTTGTTTTCATCGTGGCCAACCAATTTACAGAACTTGCAATACAAGTTCTCTGGTTTCGACACCATCTTCTACAGATAAACACACTCTTCTGGTCGATGGCCTCTCGTTTGGCAGATACGACACCAAGGTATCCCTCCCTGACTAAGGGGATTTGGTGCACCGAATTTCAAATACTCTCGAAAGTATGGGCACTGATCCTTGTGGTGTCCCTATGTCCTACACCTGGTACACCAGACCTCTTCATGGGCCTCTTTCCCTTTCTTCATGTCTTTCAATTGGATCGTCAAGTTTTCCAGCTGCACTTGTATTCGATCCATACCCAACCTCGTTTTGCCGATTGGTGAAGCCTCCAGCTTCATCACGATCTCCAATGCTTCCACTTGGGTCGCAACCTTTTGTTGCATTAGTAGTCCACGGATGTGTGGTACCAATCCTGCGATGAACCACTCCTTGTGCTGCATATCGTTTATCCCAAAACTTACCTTCACTATTAGTGTTTTGTATCGCTGATCATATTCCCATACAAGCTCATTTGGGTATTGCTTAATTTCTTTGAACTTGGTGACATACTGCGATTCCGACTTTGGCTTCCTGAATTCATCGATCATTCCTGCTTTGATCTACACCAACGAATTGGCTAGTGTTCCCGCCAGAACCCTTGTAAACTTCATGAACCAATCTAACACACAACCCCTAAGGGTCGTCTCTAGCTGTCCCTTTTTAATATCCTCATCCTGGACCTGCTTCACGGTCCATACTGCTTCGCACAGAAACCAAAACTGCTCGAGATCCTCGGTCCCGTTCCCCTGGAAAGTGGGCCATTTTGTGTTGTCTGCCATTCTAACTTTCCTACTATTATCGTTTACTGATGCACTACTTTTACTGTTGCACGTAGGGAAACTTTGCGAATAGCTTGTGTTTCTTCTTGTAAAATTCTAGGTAGTGCATGGGGTTGCAGGTATGTTGTAACTTACGATCCATCCGTCTTCTTCTTCTGGGTATCCTGGTCATTGTCTTCATTGCAATAGGTTCGCTTTCTCCCTTGTGGTCCTGTTTCGCAGTCTTCTGTTCCTGTCTTCTCAGGAGACACTCTCTCAGTCCTCCTCTTCTTCTCAGGATGTTGGAATGTCACCCCACCCCTCAAGGTACCACACTCTTCATCAGCTTCCCTTAGAAACTCATCGTCGCTCATGTCCATCTACCCCACATCTTTCTATCGGATCCGTATTCACGCGATACCCACAATCTCCGCACACTAATCTTTCTACTCGTCGGAAGTCATCCTCAAAATTCCCTTTTCATAGACGAGCATCTTAATCTACAGTTTTAGCAACAGTAAGAAGCTTCCCCTTAGTCCGTTGAAGAAATTCCTTTCCGCGTCGCTATACGATTTGATTGTGTCTACTGTGAACTCAGTAATATATCCCTCTAGGATACTATCCACCCAGAAATCGACAGCCCTTGATACTGTGTTGTCGACACGTTTCAGTTGTCGAAACAGTTTTGGTGTCCAATGGTTAGGCTTAGATTTTTGGAAATTGTTCTTCTGAAACGTTAGCTGCACTAACCACTCATGCAACAGTACTGGGAATTCGCAGAAAAATATCTCGTGGATATCTGAATAAATGTATCTCTGTAACCAACTGCTTACCGTCTGTCTGGGGTTTTTCTTTTCTCCTTTTTTGAATTCTTCTGTCTTTCTGTCAAACCACTCTTGAATCTCCGGTTTTGTCGGGTGCCACAGCATATCCTCTTATTTTCCTCTTCAGGGTCCCGACAATGGAACCATTTGTTGACACAGCGACTGTCGACAGGGGTTCACTTCGCACTGTCATCAACAAATCATCAACGAAACTCCCTTACGCACCGACCCAGAAAGGTTTTACCCTTTCCAGCAACACTCGCAGAGTGAGTGAGATCTCACCCGAGATGCACAAGGGGGCTGCAGGAACCAAGTTTCCGCAGTGGAGTTGAGGACGTGCATTAAACACACATTGCACTCGCAGAAACCAGAGATTATGTCTTCCGCACTATACTAACATTTCATCATTCGCATATTCATCAATCGCAACATCAACACATAATAAACATTCGCATCAACAGTATCTAACATGAACAGAAATTACCAATCCCATAGAGCATTAAACATATCAAAAAAACATTCGCATTCATCATCTCACAAAAACAAAGACGAAGATAGATCCATAATCGAACATCTTCATGCATTCATTAAAACTTGTGGAATGACCTTTCGCAGAAACAATCAATACATCATATCGCGGATACAAAACATATCAACAACCGGATCAGAGCTCAAAAGGTCGATTGTTCTATTCATCGATGGATACCCTTAGGATTACAATCATACTCCTATTTATACAAAACTAAGTGGTTACAAAATGGTCCACATGACCCTTATCTAACTAATTATCTGCTTCCGTGAATGACCCTTTCTTCTGTGGATCATCCATTTCGTGGTTGTCATCCTCCGCACTTCCTGCAAACTAATCTTGTGCCAACAGTATGCCCATTTATATTTCTAGGAAAAAATTTACAACCTTTCAAAATTGTCATATTTGTCCAATTTTGCACTTTTCCTATAGGTCCATTTAACTTTAGAGGCTAACTTCAGACACCTGTAGAAAAAATTCATTGGAGAACCAGAAAAAAATTTCTATTGGTGTTGATAATAATCATGACAAGGATTACTTATTAACTCTAAACTATCTGAGCTGATGCTCCAAACACATTTTATGAAATTATGGAATTGACTACTTTTAACTTTTTTTTCTTTCTCTAAAATTAGAAAAAAAATTGTAGTTCTGTAACATACGGTATTCCCGATCTGATAGCATAGTGAAACATATTCATTCGCATTAGTCATGTCATCACCACAAGGAATTTACTCAAGTATTCAATGTATCGGGGGGGGGGGGGGGGTGGCAGGAGACGATAGGGATCAAGGGGTCTTGCATAATATGACACATAAGATCCACAATATTTTTTAGTTTTCGTTACCTACAAATCGAGTGTGGAAACCATTGCTTATTTTTTGCTTTACCCTTTTTTGGCGATGATATATGAGTCGTCACTCAAATTAGCAACACCTTTTCCTTAAGCATAAATGGTATCTATTTATCGATAAGCAATTTCCGTCACTGGATTTCTCCTTTTTTTCTGGGGCTTTCTCACATGCAAAAAAATACTTCATGCAAATGTTCCAAATTCCCCCCCCCCCCCCATCAGGCCTAGATTAAATCTCAATCGTTCACGCAACTACACCTATGGATAAGGTGCATTCACCTTTTCATGCATGAATGGTCATGATCACATGATAAGATATGCACGATTCAATCCTACCCATTTGCGCTATCACCCCCTACTGATCCACATGGGTATCAGTGGCCATCCACCTATTCCAATGGCTCAAAACAATTTTTACAGTTTGGCAATATTTTTCGGTTTTTTGGACCCAATAATTTCAGGATCGTTTGCAACCTTAAACGACATTTTTTGGTGATGCAGCAGTCCATACATAGCTAGAGGAATATCTAGACATCCAAAATATGTTCTTTTTTGCTAGAAATTTCCAACGAGATACCAAATTCCCTAAACATAGATCATATGCAAAAGTTATGCCTCCGAGAAGTTGACACCTCAACTAACCACTTGAGGCCCACAAACGTTTTTTACGGTTCATATCCTAGGGTTTAGTTTTTTTCCTCATGCTTATGTTAAAAAGGAACTTATGCTTCCATTTGTAATCATCTTGTCACTAATGAGTGTAGCCACCACATATCTTCCCAGAGATATAGCTACCACCTTCTAGCTTCTTTTATTTTACAATATGTTATGTTTTATTTATTTAATAGAATCTAAGTTTAATGTATCGATGTGGCCCTTGAAATATATCTATGTATGTGGTTCTATATATGCCATTTCATTTTGTTCTCACATAAATCTAGATCGATGCTATCAGAGCAACCTGCTCTTTTTTTATTTCTTCGTGCATGTCCTCGACGAGGTCGGAATATAGACAGTTGGATCTTGAACTAGTTGAGCTTGAGAAAGACCTCCCTTGGTGGCCCAAACTACCTCCCATTTATGAGGAAAATAAAGAAGATCGAGTAGGAGATCCTATCAAGTTGTTGCTCAAGGAATCCCTCGCGCGATAAAGGAACAAGATGATGGACAATTTCACCCAAATCCTTGGACGAATGCCATATTAACGAAGAGATCATCCCTTCAAGGTACAAATTAAATTTAATATTCCTTTGTTTTAAGGCCATATCAATGTTGATTCCCTAGATAAATGGTTGAGTCTGCTAGAAGGGTATCTCTCTATCCATATTTTTTCCGACGGGAATAAGATCATCTTTGCACTCTTTAAGGTTGTCCCCGATGTCGAAAATTGACAGAAAACTTATTGTGAGAAAAACTTAACAAAGGAGTGTGGAATGTTTGAGGTCAATCCCACTTGAGCCTATTTTATATATTTCATTAAGGAATACTATTACCCCATGGGAAACTATGATGACCAGTACACAAAATAGATCATTATGCGTTAAAGAGAGGGACCAAGCGGGGCTGGAGTATACCAACAACTTTCATATCTTGCGCATAAAGCTGGGTATCAAAGACTCCGAGCAGCACCTAGTTCTAAAATATCACAGTGGCCTACATTAGTACATCTGAACATAGATGTAATTCCTGGACATCTCTTCACTGGGAGCCACTTATTGGTATGCTGCCAAAATAGAGCAAAACTTTCAGCAAAAGAATAAGCAAGATTTTGGGACTGGAAATTCGTTGCAGCAGGAGCATGGAAAAGGCATCCTAGAGTCACAAAACAAAGGAATCAAAAGGATAACCAACCTCAAGGAAACCTGTCCAAGAAGGGTAATGGGAAGGTTGAGAAGGACACTGGAAAGTGCTGTAAGTTCCAAAAAATCCCCTGGCTCTAAACACTAATGAGTGTCGCTCAAGTAGTCATTGATGGATGAGATGAAAGCTTTAGAATCAGATCCCGGTTTTGATTCCGATTCAGACCCAACAAGGGGAAGCAAGTCATTGATGTAGAACTCAGTGTCACCATGGCTACCACATAGATTCAATTAGAGGGACCTGAAGGGTTAGAGGCAGAAGAGCACTTCTTCCACTCACAAATGTGGGTGAAGGGAACCCCCTACATTGTTTTGTCGACTACGACAACCAAAAGAACCTGATCTCAGTAGAAGTCATTAAGATATTGGAGCTACTACACACCACACCTGCAACCACACACCATCGGTTGACTAAGACAAATAAAATGTATCCATGTAAGTCATCAATGTCATCTACCATACAACATCAAACCTTTCAAATACGAGGTACTATGTGATGTAGCCCCAAATAAGACAATTAATCTAAAAAACAAAATCACATAATGATGAAGTATTTTACTAATTAAGAACATTTCATATACTTCTATTAAACCATTTTTTACAAAACCATAAACATCTCATACACATTTTCTCTAAAACCATGTGCATAGCCTGCATATTTTTAACAAAACCACTAAACATCTCATGTTTTTTTTTTCTTATTTTTGCAAACAATTGATATTCACATATAATAATCGTTTTTCCACTTCATCTTGTGTTTTGAGATGTTCTTTTATTTTCTTATTTTTGCAAACTATTGATATTCACATATAATAATCGTTTTTGCATTTCATCATGTTTTGTTAAGAACTAACTCACTCACCCTAAGGAGATTGAACTCGGGTCGCCTTGTTGATGAGACCCACACCTTAACCGAATGAGCTAGCGAAAATTTTCAGTTTTTTTTTTTTTAAATACAATAAAAACTTCAAATTTAATTACATGATATCTACAAATTTAATTAAAATATTACTAAATACATGTATGTAAACATATAGTTTTTTACAAAATTATGTGATACTTATTAGTTATTAATACAACTACTTAACTTGTAGCTCCTAAATGTTGATAGCTAATGACAAGCTAACATATTACAAATCAAAAAATTCGATATAAAATTCGCAAACATAGTAGTAACGCCCAACCTCCTTTGCAAAGCATGTCCTTAGAGCGTGTCTCTAGCTATGCTATGCTGTAAAAATTATCATACATCTTCATCATGTGAATGAATGGGAGAGAAATTTAAATTTTAGTGGATTTTGATATAAACATATGTTGTTTTTAAGTGAAAATTATAAATAAAAAATAATATATGATAATTGAGTTTTTTTAATTTTAATTTATAAAATATAAGACGAATGTGTATGAAAAACATGAAATTTTATAATAGATAATTTAACTTCATATTGTATGATATAAAGTTTAGAAGATAATAAAGAATATAGTGAATATTGATTATCTGTGCTGCTCGGGGAGGGATATACTTTTTGAGGACAAGTTAAACTTTATTGACTTGCATTAGTTGGTTTTTTGAAACAATTTTTTTTACAATGCTTTATGATGTTTTGTGCAATTTTAATATTAAACATAATATTTTGAAAATTCAAAATAACTTTAACAATTTTTAAAATACAATATTTAATTTTTTGATTGGTCTAGTACAACCTCCTATGGGATATAAATCTATGCAAGAGTGATTTTTATTTTCTTAATTTAAAAATAAATAAAAAATAATTTATAAAACAAAAAAAATCCAACAGAGCAATTCTTGCCAAAATCGCAATTTGGAGTGCTCAGATCGCAATTTCGGCGATCTGGGTAGTTTTGAAATTGGGTAATTAGTCTAGAACAAGCAATCCCAATTGTTGAAATTACAAAAATGCGAAAATAGCAATTTCCAGCAAGAATTTTAACTAGTTTTTATCCCAAAATCGCGAGGTGTTTTGGTTGGAAGCATGGCCATATGGTACTTGAGCCGAGGACAACATCCGGAAAATGGACTGAGTGGGATAGATGAACAGTGCCTGATGCTACTGTTGGTGGGGATTACAATTCAAAATGGCCACCTCCATGTTTTGAACCTTAGACCTTGTCTCACAACAATCCTGATTCCCGAGTTTTGATTATACTCTTGTCGCAATTGCTATTACAACTTATAAGGCTTTGCATTTCCTTTAGAATCATGCTTTTTCCATTTTATTAGTGTTTCCTCGTGGAACATTCTTATCTTCCATATTCAAATATGTTACGATACCTTAATATATGGTTTAGGTCATTGTGACCCAATGCAAATTTTTGGGACATGACAAATCTTCCCTTTCAAATATTGCTTGTCCTCAAGCAGTTTCAAACATGGATGTTGAAGAACTTGCTTTATTTCCAAAACTTTGCTTCCAAAACTTTCTTACCATTCTATAATTCTTTGAAGTTTCCACTGATTTTCCCAACTTTGAGTCTTCAAGATGCCATGAAAATTTTAGAGAGGAAACACCATGCTTGCTGCTGCACTACTCTGATTAAAATCACTTTATTAAGTGGGGACTCAATCTCCCATACTATTTGCTTCCCCAAAAATTTGAAACCAATGAGACTAAAAAATTATCCCAGTGTCCCATTGCTTGTATTGCACTCCAACAATTGGGAGTGCTCTCCAACGCATACCATCAGGAAGGAGAATTCCAGGATCCCATTTTATTGTATGCATTCTTCCAAACATCACGAATACAAAATATATATCATCAAAGTACATAACAAAATAATGAAAAGGTACATCAAGGAGGTGCCTCATCAAAAGAATCATGAAAGTGCTTATACCTCCAAGTAAGTAGACCACCATTGGCCAAGTGCATACAACTTCAAGTGACCAATCAAATCTGCTCCAATGACATAGGTGATGATCCCATGTCCTATAATGCTGCTCCAAAAGGATGTAAGATGCATCAAAATAATCAGCCATGCATTCTTTCATCCAAGAAGTGAATGAAGAACCTCCACTAAAATCTGAACCAAGTAGGGAGCAAAGAAAACAATGAGCCTTCAAGGGGCTCACATAAGTAGAGTTTGTGCATCCATGAACATGTGTATCATCAAGAAATAACAAAGAATGTTGCTTCCAATAATAATTTTCTCCAATCATATATCTCGTCACCCAAGTAGTGGATGAGGTTCCTCCAATATCACTTGAACTAAGCAAGGAGCCAAGAAAATCATGAGTCTTCAAGTGACTCAAGTGAACATCATAAGTGCATCCATGTAGATGTTTTTCATCATAAGGTAACAAGGGATGTTGTTGCAAATGTAAATAAGAAATGGCTCTAATAATTCCATCATATAAAGGAGATATAGGAGTTTCATACTCCTCATGTGGCACCATAAAAAATAAACCTTTCACCCATACTTCATTAGGATGAATGCTGCAAAATATGGAAGTGTAGGATGTAGGAGAATGAACCAACTCACCCAAATGATCAGAAAGTGAAGAAGTATCCTCATGTGAATGCTCCATAAGGGTAGGATCATGCACCTCCCTCAAAAGTGCAAAACTTTCCTCATAGGTTGGTTCCAAGGTAGTGGAATCATACACTTCTTCAAAAATTGTGTCACCATTTCCAAGAGGAAACTCAAGTTCCTCTTCCACCACATCAAGTGTTTGGATCTCATCAAGCTCATCTTCAAACACATCAAGAACATGCAAATTTCCATGTTTCTCATGATCTACCATGTCATGAGAATCCTCCATGCAATCTACCATATGACAATTTGAAACATAGGAGGAAGAACAAGTATATTGCAACCTTTCAAGAAGTTGCTCATTTTGAATTCTAAGTTTATGAATATCCTTATTTTTCTTCAAGTATGCATCATGTAACAATTCATTAAACTCAACCAAATTGTTTCTATAAAAAAGCAAAGACATAAAACATAAAATTACCTTTGATGTTGCACATTGCTCTTTGAATCTTCTCCATGTCTCCAAGGAAGGATGGATCCTTCAATGAAGAAGCTTTCCAACAAGAATTTCACACTAATGCTTGAGTGGCATGGAGCATGCTAAGGGTCTCTTGATCTTCTTTTCATTAATATTTAATGAACCTCCAAGAAAAAGAGGATCTTGCAAATGAACATCCTCATCTTTTTCCTTCTTACTTGGACCAACTTCATGAAGCTCAAGTGGTGATGGGGAAGTTGATCTTGTTTCTTCTTCTACTGCTACAAGGTCTTCATTTTCATGCTTAATGGAAGTTTCACTTGTATAAACACTTTCAAAAGTGATCTCTATGTCACCAACATAGAGGTGTGAGCACCCATCAATAGGTACTCCTTCATAGTTCAAGCATCCATCAGTAGATGCTCTTTGAGTCATGTCCAAGGTAGAATGTGTCTCGAAATGATATTCAATATTTTCGATAGAGTCTTCTTCATGCTCACGTGATGTCTCTTCATATTTGGAATATATTTTTGAATAAAAACCAAAAAATCTCTTCAAGTAGGAATTACAAGAATTCCCTGAAACTTCAGATACTTCCCTGCTATTTTCACTCAACACACATATGATTTTCTCTCCAAGGGCTTTTACAAGAATGGCATAAAGCTTTCTTCACTAACTCCACATGTTCATTTTTGGGCCTATTTTCAAACACCCAATCAGCAAAGTCTTCAAAAGGAATGGCCTTTTGTGTATCTCCCTTGTACACATCAAGATATGCCTGATATTGTTGGGGCAAGGTTTTACATGTTGCTCTCAATCTTTGTAATTCATTCATAGGATTATCCTCGTAGGAGTCATCATAATAGTAATACATGGATGCAATTTTATTCTTCAATGGATGAAACTAATCCACAGGTTCAAGGACCATGCTCTGATACCACTATAATGTCCCCAATTTGATATTTTTCCCAATTTAGTCAATTTTTGAAACTTGGACTAGTAAAGCCCCAACTGTCCCAAATGATCCCAAATATTTTCGAATGGTGTATGGAGTGGATTGAGATGTATTTGGAAAGATTAAATAAGATATTATATTCTTGGACACTTTACAAATACTTCATAAACTTTCATTTACACTTAGAGAATGAAAGGCAGAATTACTAGGAAAATCAATGTTGAAACCCCCAAGGGTACATGGCTCCAAAAGACTCCTGAGGATTTTGAATTGGGTATGAAGGTATATGAATGGTATTAAGACATAAAATTTAAACTCATGGGTTCTTAGAAACTATCAGAATACTTCTGAAACATTCATTTAACTTTAGGAGAAGTTGGGGAATTTTACTAGTAAATTCGAGGTTCAAACCCCCAAGGGTAGGTGACAAAGATGGCTTCCCAAATGCTGTAATACCTTCCCAAATTTCAGAACAGAGACATGGTACTGATAATTTAATTCAATGGGATCCCCAATGCATAATCAATTAGTTTCTATAGGCTTCTTCAACTCCAATAAATTAGAGATTTGTATACATATCTTCACATAGGGGAAAATGATGGTAAACTTCACCACTTGTTATGAAATTCGAATTTTAGGTTCCAAGGACTTGTGAAATGTTAATGAAACTTATTTATAACATTAATTACAGTCGATACATAAACAAAATCACATATATTGACTGATACAATTCAAAATAAATCCTCTTCAAGCTCCAACAACAAGATATAGGGAAAATGGCACCATTTATGCATTGTTTGGTATTTTTACATAGTTTCACTTGGTATTTTGACTTGAGAGTATTCTGAGCATCAAATACAGAGTATATATATTAGAATACAAATAAATGGAGATTATTGGACTCTCACAAAGTGATCAACATCTCACCAAGGCGCAATTCCTCCATGAGCCAAAATATGCAAAGAAATGTGTGATAGAGATGAGAACAAGTTGTAGAAGAAATAAGCACGAGTTCCCTTTAGCTTCATCATGAAACTAATAAATCAATTTTAGATCCAAATGAAATGTCTGAATGGCCTCTCCAATTTCCAATTAGGATGGGAATATTTCACCCTCAAAATTGTTACTAAGGCAAGTAGAGTAAACACTCCACTAGCATAGACAAGCTAGAAGCTCTCCAGATTCCAAAGATGCAAATAAAAAATAATCAAAATATACTCTCATTCTTTGTTCTTGTCTTTTATAAAATTCTCAAGTCCTCCATGGGTTGAATTCCTTCCAAAATATTCATTCCAACTCAAGTTGGGGAGAGATTCCAATGTGTGCCACTTGTCCACCATTCCTAATCTCCACCTTCCCTCATTTCGAATGGGTGTCTCTTTGGATGCCCTAACTCCCTTGTGTTCCTTCTTGAAGGATATTTTTATCCCTGACATGTCATATGTGTTAGATGTCAGCATTCAGGTCTGATTCGTGTCATAGGTGTCATAGCATCTTCATCATTGTTGTCATAGAGCTAGGGAATCTAGCCCAAGTGTCACAATTATTCTAATATGCCTCTTCCTCTTCCATGGGAGTTATTATTCCACTCCAATTCGAACTTACATGACTCATGCCATGAATAATACCTCTTAAACTCCCCCAATTATGTTACCCTTCATCTTGAACTCGAATTGGTGAGAGAATCATGCCAAGTGTAGTGGGGAATCTTGCCACAAGTGGGTCCCACAGCCTCTTATGTGCCCTCATGGTCCAATACCACCTTATTTTCTTTGTATTATTTAATTGACCCATTTAATGTGAATTTGTAATTCTAAGGTCATTTTGGGTCTTGTAGCTCCTTTACTCCAACTTTTAATGCTTCCACCCTCAACCTTGGAAACTAGTAATTTTCCTCCATGATAGTTCATTTGGATGGGAATATTACAAAATTGGAATTGGAATTTTTCTCTTAATGTGACCCACCTTATCCACTTGGATCTAATTTTACATTATTACTAACTTAGACATCGTGCTTGTTAATTATTTGACCCTTATCATCAATTTGAAAGACTATCATGAATATGGCCAAGTGGTTTAGGCCATTATGACCCAATGCAAATTTTTGGGACATGGCAAGGAGCAGGTCTAAATTGTGGCATCGTAGTTTGTGATCAAAAGGCCCATGAAAGATACTGGATCCCCTAATCCAGATTCCCTCTCTAAAACATATGACGGTCCTCAAAATCCATGGAATAATGAGGATGCTCTCCTTCTAGTTGGTGTTTGCTTTCAAATCTTTCTTCCTCTAGTTTTAACTCTGAATTTTACTGCTAGTTGGGGTGTTTTAATGGTTAAATATTATTTAGAATTCCAATATTGGATCTCCCCCCATGATTCAATTGATGAAAGGGGGCATGCCTCGAGCATGAGACAAATGGTCTCCATGCACTGAATCTATACGGTGGATTGTTGGGTTTGTGGTGGTATTAATTCTCATGCTTGGAGCGGCAAATGCATTAACTATGGTATATTATCTGATCGGCGTATGGAGAGGAGGCATCTTCGTAGGATATTCTGTGTAATGGGTGATTGCATCCCTGCTCATACCTCTTCCCTGGACTGTGTTCCGGCTCCTTCCCCGTCTTTCTTGTGGTGTAAGAAACCCTTAATGAAACACGGGGGATTCTCAAGCTGGGAAGCATTGAAGGTTCATTCTGTGAAAGAGGGCATCCCGAAGACCGCACATGAGGAAGACTCCTCGATAAGCTCTATCTCTACTCTCCACGCTCCTTGTCATTTTGATTTCCTGGGAATGGAAAAGAAGTTTTTTTCTCCATCGGCAAAGGAAGAATGTTGAAGCTTCGACTCTCCCCAAATTTTTGATAGTCATATCATTTGTGTTGAGGTCAAAAATTACATTAAAGGTATGGAAGAACATGTTCGCTTGCTTCACAATGAGAATTTAGTGATAAAGAGGGCTATCACTCGCCTCTTCTCCCTTGCCCATGCCACACATTCGGAGGTCAGAAATAGGAACAACCAATTGAATGGGAGGGTTTCTAGTCTGGCTGAAACCATTGATAACGTTTCTTCTTGCACGGCCAATATGGACTCCAAAATTGATGATGTCAACAGAAATGTAATTGAAGTAGAAGGGAAAATTGTTATCCTAAGAGCTAAATGTGGGAAAAAAAATTCGGATATGCAAGCAAGTAGGGGTTCGGCGATAGGAAGAAATGATGAACCATTGGCTGGTAATTTCCTCAGGAAAACGGAGTCTCATCGCCAACTTTAGTTTTTATGGTCTTTGGTTATTCTAAATTCTGGTTTTTTGTAATGGTTTTCTATTGTCTAAGTTTTATAGTATCACCAAGCTTTGAATCTATGATAGTGTTTCAGGACATTGTGAAGTCTAGTTTAGGAATTTTGTGCCATTGTGTCAAAAGTGAATGTATTCTAGAAATCCTTTTGGGCAGTAAGATAAACCAACTATCTCAACAATGTTTTGCTTCTGCATCTTCCTTCTTGGACAGTTTGTGAGATACAGTCTCCATAGCTTAGGAAAGTTTCATGATAGTTATAGACTTGTAAATGAAGAACAAGGATTCATGGACGCAGTCCTTCTCTGGGAACAATCTTTCCCCCGATCACTATAATTTTTGTTTTTTTATATAATCAAAAGCTCCTAAACAGTTTCTGTTACAAAAAAAGAAACATGAAACATAGATCACTTTAGTATCTTCTTGTAACATGTTGATACATTTGACACATGTATATGTATGTGTCCTAGTCTATACCCAACTTGCCATATGTTCATATTTACTATTGTTATACCACTTTTTATCCTCCTTAAGGTATAGATAGGTATTGAGAGAAATAGATACTTTGGAGCTAGGATTGGAAGTATCTACTAAAATTGAGTATTTACTTTACTTATGGGATTTACTTTACATCATTCTATTAGTCACTCAAATATTCATATTTCAATTGTGATTTTGTTTCCTGTTTCCCAGTGGCCAAACTATTTTTCCTTTTTTGTTCTCTTTTTCTCTTGATGTTCCTTTTTCCCACTTGGGGCAATTGCTAGTTTTAGTTTCATTTAAACTATAAAAAAGATACAAGTTATATAAAAGAAAACAACGTTTAAGAAAAAAGGTTGTTCCTTATAACTAAAAGGATTCAAATGTTATTCAAAAGTGTTACCATTAAATGTGAGTAGCTATGTTTGTATAAAAAGGGAAAATTAGACTTTATTCCTTAATACACATTAATGATAGGTTAAGTATGAACGTATCTTCTGGAGTACCTTAGCATTGATCCATATAATATATTAGATTAGATTATATATAATTTGTAAATTTGGGTTTATAATGATGGGAGTTAGGCTATGCAAGCTTCAATAGATGACCTTGCTTGTAAATGATGCAAATATTTTAGTATGGATTCCTAGTGTGGAGGTCAAGGCTAAGACCAAACTAGTGAATGACTAGGTGTTTATGATGTAATTAATTCTAAGGATCACATGGTGGCATTCCAACAAGAATTCACCTGATGGAAGTATTAATGTTGATCACTTGTAAGAATATTTTTTCAAAAATTGAAAACTTTCTTCACATTTTTGTGTCCACTCAAATTTTATTCCCCTCTTTTGCAAAGAAGTCATGGGGTGTGAAACCTTGGAGAATTCTTCCATGAACCTTCTGTAATAACCAGAAGACCCATAAAGGATCTCACATCTGTCACATTTCTTAGAGTTGGTCAATTCATAATGGATCCAAATTTTTCTGGATCCACTGATATTCCTTCCTTTAGAATAATGTGACCCAAATACTGAATTTGTTTTTTTATATAAATCACATTTTATTAGATTTGCATACAACTTATGCTCCCTTATAAATTGAAAATTCATTCTCAAATGTTCTTCATGCTCCTCTTTATTCTTAAAATAAATAAGAATGCCATCTAGGAAAACAAGAACAAACTTGTCCAAATACCTGCTGAAAACACTATTCACAAGACACATGAATGTAGTCGGTGCATTAGTGAGACCAAATTGCACCACCTAAATATCATAGTGTCCATATCTTGTTCTAAAGGTTGTCTTGTCGATTTATTCTTCCTTGATTCTCATATGATGGTAACCAGACTTCAAGTCAATCTTTGAAAATATTGTTTTTATCCCTCTCATTTGATCAAAGAGATCATCGATTCAAGGTAATGGGTACTTGTTCTTTACTGTAACTTTGTTCGGCTGCCTATAATCAATACATATCTTTAGTGTCCCATCTTTCTTTTCAAAAATAGCATGGATTCAACCCATGGAGACACACTTGGCCTAATGTAATTTTTTTCCAACAATTCTTTCAATTGCATTTTCAGCTCTAATAATTCTGGTGTACTCATTTTGTAAGGTGCCTTAGAAATTGGTATAGCTCCTGGAACATGATCTATTGTGAAATCAATATCCCTCTTTGGAGGAAGTCCTAGCACTTCATGGGGAAACAACTCTCTAAATTCTTTCAACACATGATAGTCCTCCAACTTAGGAATTCCATTTTTTATTTTATCCAAAACATGGGCTACATATAATTGACAACTCTTTCTAAAGAAATTCTTTAGTTGCATGGTTGAAATACGCCTAATAGAAACTACCTTTGGAATTCCCTTCACTACCCTTGGGTTTCCTTCTTCATTAATGCATTCAAAGGTATTACTGTAGCAATCCAGTTTAACTTTGTGTGATTCTAACTAGTCCATTCCAATGAGAATATCATAGGAACCAAGTTGAAAAATATTCATGTTTTCCCATGTGAAGAGTCCATCTGTTTCCAATGGACATTTATCCACCATTTCACTAACTTTACTCTTGGTTCCAATGGATTTTTGGACCAAGCATGATTTACTATGCTTTATTTTATTAAAAGCACAAATCTCAACAATTTTAGGAGTGATATAATTGTGAATAGAACTAGGGTCAATCAAAATAGAAATATATTGCTTAGCAATATTACCTTCAACCTCAACCACATTTTATTGATGGTTTGCATGGAGGTCCTTTAGTGCATCATTGATTTTAGTGACTGCCCTTGCCACTTGACCCACAGTTTCATCCTATTGGATATTGTGAACATGTTTTTTATTCCCCTTTTGATGTGGATAGTTTCTAAGAAAATGGTCCTCTCCACATCCCCAACATTGCAATTGATATCTTGGATCTCTTGGCTCTCCGGTATTGTCTCCTACCATCCTAGCTGGCTTAGTCACACCCTATGGTGGTTTCCTTTGTTGATTTTTGAAATGGGTAGGCTTGAACTCTTTTCTTTCTTTGGTCAAATTTATCTCTTTTCTTGTCCTTCCATGCCTTATGGAATTTTGGCTTGCCTTTGTTTTGATCGTAATAATGCTTCGAATTCCTTATGGTCTCATCTATAGTTTAAGGTTCATCAAACTCAATTTTTTCCTTGTATGCCTAAGGTAATCCACTTAGAAAACACTAAATTTTGACATTATCACCTCTCATATACTTGACACATCTTAGTAGTTCCAAGAATTTATTGGCATATTATTCCATGGTTATTTTTCCTAGTTTCAATTCATGGAACCTTTGATTTTGTCATCACATTACCTATCAGAGAGGTACTTTTGTTTAAAGTATTTCCTGAATTACTTCCACACGTTCTCCCTTTCATTCAACTTCTTCACTTTCCTAAGGTGATCCCACCACATAGATGATCTTGCATTTAGATTGAATATAGATACCCTTTCCTTCACGTTCATGTAGTAGTCTTGGACTTTGAAATACTTCCTAATCCCAAGAAGCCAAGCCTCAACTTCTTGACCATATTTTACTTCACCATCAAAAGTAGGAGGATTGGTCTTTCTAAGTTCTCCTTGTGAGTTGCTCTTGAAATACCTCTTCATGTTATTTCTATGATATGAAGAGATTGAACCTTCAATGGAGTCTTTAGATGCATATGATTCACTAGAAGAGAAATATGGAGTATATGTCCTATCTTTGGAAACCCTTATTGAGCTATGGGACCTCTTTTGAATATGTTTCCTTGAGATACTCCCACTCTTTTCCTCATTTCCTAAGTGCCGCCTATGGTGAATCTTCCTCTGAATTCTCGTCAAACTTTGGAGCATGGTTGGATTCAACTGGTTCTATTGTTCTTGAGCTCTTGTTAGCCTCTCATTATTTGCTCTACAACTTTACAGACTGTTAGGATCCTCGTGGTTTCTACAATTTTTAAGGGAGTTACTTGACTTATTTGACCATTGGATTATGTCTCTACATTCTCCACCTATATATTTTCTCCCATGGCATAAGTTTCAGCTGCATAGGGATCATGTGCATCATCCACGATGATGATCTTCTTGGCCCAACCAAGACCAAGGATTTCCAAACTGAACTATAATAAATGTTGACCCTTAATTGTCCTTGATAGGATATTGAATATGCAAAAGTGTTCATATAAACACATTTTTTGGCTTTGTTATATTCTTAGAAAACCATAAAATTATTTTTCATGCATTCTAGGAACTACCCATATTGACATTTTTTGTCAAATTATGGCTATAGGCACTTTTCTGATCAAATTTTAGAAATATATGAAGCAACCCTTCAGAATATGAATGAGCACATTTTTTCTCTCATCGATAAACTTTCCATTTACTATAAGTATGCCCATTTATATTTCAAGGAAAAAAGTTACAACCTTTCAAAATTGTCATATTTGTCCAATTTTGCACTTTTCCTATAGGTCCATCAAAATTCAAAGGCTAACTTCAGACACCTGTAGAAAAAAATCATTGGAGAACCAGAAAATTTTTCTATTGGTGCTGATAATAATCATGACAAGGATTACTTATTAACTCTCAAATATCCGAGCTAATGCTCTAGACACATTTTATGAAATTATGGAATTGACTACTTTTAACTTTTCTTACTTTCTCCAAACTTAGAAAAAAAAATTGTAGTTTTGTAACATACGTATTCCCGATCTGATAGCATAGTGAAACATATTCACTCTCATTAGTCATATCATCACCACAAGGAATTTACTCAAGTCTTCAATGTATCGATGGGGCAGGCAACGATAGGGATCAATGGGTCTTACACAATATGACACATAAGATCGACGATATTTTTCATTTTTCGGTACCTGGAAATTGTGTGTGGAAACCATTGCTTATTTTTTGCTTTACCCTTTTTTGGCGATGACATATGAGTCATCACTCAAATTCATGACACCTTTTCCTTAAGCATAAATGGTTTATGTTTATCGATAAGCAGTTTTTGTCACTGGATTTCTCCTTTTCTCGGGATTTCTCACATGCAAAAAAATCCTTCATGCAAATGTTCCAAATCCCCCCCCCCCATCACGCTTAGATTAAATCTCAATCGTTCATGCAACTACCACTCTGGATAAGGTACATTCACCTTTTCATGCATGAATGGTCATGATTACATGATAAGATATGCAAGATTCAATCCTAGCCATTTACGCGATCACCCTCTTATTGATCCACATGGGTATCAGTGGCCATCCACCTATTCCACTGGCTCAAATTGATTTTTACAATTTGGCAGTTTTTATGGTTTTTTGGACCCAAAAATTTCGGGACCGTTTGAAACCTTAAACGACATTTTTTGGTGATGCAGCAGTCCATACATAGCTAGAGGAATATCTAGACATCCAAAATATGTTTCTTTTGGCTAAAAATTTCTAACGAGCTACCGAATGCCCTAAACAAAGATCATATGCAAAGGTTATGCCCCTGAGAACTTGACACCTCAACTAACCAATTGAGGCCCACAAACGTTTTTTACGGTTCATATCCTAGGGTTTGATTTTTTCCCTCATGCTTATGTTAAAAAGGCCCTTATGCCTCCATTTGTAATCATCTTGTCACGAATGAGTGTAGCCTCCACATATCTTCTCAAAGATATAGCTACCACCTTCTAGCTTCTTTTACTTTACAATATGTTATGTTTCATTTATTTAATAGAATCTAAGTTTAATGTATCACTATGTTCCTTGCAATATATCTATGTATGTGGTTATATATATGCTATTTCATTTTGTTCTCACATAAATATAGATCAGTGCTATCAGAGTAACCTGCTCTTTTGTTATTTCTCCGTGCATGTCCTCGACGAGGTCGGAATATACATAGTTGGGTCTTGAACTAGTTGAGCTTGAGAAAGGCCTCCCTTGGTGGCCCAAACTACCTCCCATTTATGAGGAAAGTAAAGAAGACCGAGTAGGAGATCCTATCAAGTTGTTGCTCAAGGAATCCCTCACGCAACAAAGGAACAAAATGATGGACAATTTCACCCAAATCCTTCGATGGATATCACATTGACGAAGGGATCATCAAGTAGTAACTTTGGAGGAGCCACACCCTTGAAGGTACAAATTAACTTTAATATTCCTTTGTTTAAAGGCCATATCAATGTCGATGCCCTAAGTAAATGTTTGAGTCTGCTAGAAGGGTATCTCTCTATCCATAATTTTTCGATGGGAATAAGATCATCTTTGCACTCTTTAAGGCTGTCCCGATGTCGAAAACTGGCAGAAAACTTATTGTGAGAAAAACTTAACAAATGAGTCTGAAATGTTTGAGGTCGATCCCACTTGGGCCTCTTTTATAGATGTCGTTAAGGAATAATATTAGCCCATGGGAAACTATGATGACCAGTACACAAAAAAGACCATTCTGCGTTAAAGAGAGGGACCAAGCGGCGTTGGAGTATGTAAAATTAGTCACAGCAGATTTAATGAACAAGTAAATCAATCACAACAGATGAATATAGAAAATATGGTGTAAAACTGTGCAAAACATGCAGCAGTGCTCAATATCCCAATAAGGGTGAATGAATTACAATAGAATACAATGTTTGTCAATGAGCAATTCGAATTGACTAAGTAGGCCATTCGAATCACTGAATGGAGTAGCTTGACTCCAACTAGGAGTCCTCATCGTCAATCGGTGGTGGTCATCAATGCACAAGAACCAGTCATCCAGGTGTCAATCTGAGTCTAACTGAGTGTAATAAGTGTAACTGAAGTGTGTAGCACTGATTAAGGAGAGGGAGGCTCAGTGGGGATGCATGGGAGGCTAACTGAAGTCAGAACAAGTCATCTAGTCAATCTGGAGGTCCAACGGGAGTGAAACAGTCAGTCGGGAGTGAAACTAGCCTCAAATCAGGGAGAATCGGAGCTAACTGAGTGTAACTGAAGTGGAACTGCAGTGGTAGGTGAACAAGTGCGCCCTTCTCTAGCAGTAGGTGAGAAGTGGGCGCCTTTCAGCCTAGGAGGGCTAAAACTCTGTAGTAAGTGGCTCCCGGGTGCTAGAATGAGGTGGCTAAGGTGCTGGAGGCATCAAACTGGTGACTGGGATGCATGCAAGTGCATGCAGGTGCATGCAAACCCTAGATTCTGCATGCAAACCCTAATTGCATGCAAGATCCTGAAAAAGATGATGTGGATATCCGAACACCCCCCCTCAAGCTAGACTATGATGTGCCAACAAAAATAATGTGGGGCCCTGGTAACTAAGACCAAAGGTCACCCCAATACAATAATCCAAAAAATGCTAAAAATAAACTAAGTGAGGAAAGAGGGAAAACCCAGTGGGAAGAAAGCCCCCCCTCAAGCTAAAGCATAATAATGAATCAATCTGTCTCCACCATGATGGAACTCACCCCCAATAGTGAACAGAGGTAAGAGAACTTCTTCTCAGTGAAGCTCTTGGTGAAGATGTCTGCAATTTGCTCATCAGTAGGGCAATATTGCAGAATGATGGTGCGGTCATGCACCAACTGTCGAATGTAATGCATATGAATCTCAATGTGTTTGGTCCTCTGCCGCTGAACTGGATCTGTGGAGATCTTGATAGCACTTTGATTGTCACAAAATAGGACAGTCGAAGTAGTGCCACCAAAACCAAACTCGAAAAGAATACCCTGCAACCAAACTGCCTGAATGTAGGCATTGACTGCCCCTCGATACTCTGCCTCTGCTGAAGAAAGTGTAATGGCTGATTGCTTTTTGCTGGACCAGCAAATAGCACCATGACCAATCATGAAAACATAACCGGAAGTGGACTTCCGATCAATGCTATCACCTGCCCAATCTGAATCAGTAAAACCAATGAAATCTAGCTCAGAATCTGCAGCATAATGTATGCCAAACTGTCTCGTACCTTGCACATACTGCAAGATCCGCTTGGATGCTCGCCAATGAAGCTCATGTGGCTTCTGCATATATCTTGACACGGCACTCACGGCATATGAGATATCAGGCCGTGAGTGTGTCAAATAAAGTAGTGAACCAATCAACTGTCGATACATACTGCAATCTGCAAGCGGTGTGGAATCTCCCTCCTCAAGACTGATTCCTGAGAGGAATGGGAATGGGGATGCCTTACATTCAGCCATATTAAACTTCAATAACAGGTCGGAAGCATATTTTTGCTGAGATATAGTGATCCCATCAAAATTTTGAGTTATCTCCAAGCCCAAAAAATGACTCAGCAAGCCCAAATCGCTCATGCCTCCATTTGTAATCATCTTGTCACGAATGAGTGTAGCCTCCACATATCTTCTCAAAGATATAGCTACCACCTTCTAGCTTCTTTTACTTTACAATATGTTATGTTTCATTTATTTAATAGAATCTAAGTTTAATGTATCACTATGTTCCTTGCAATATATCTATGTATGTGGTTATATATATGCTATTTCATTTTGTTCTCACATAAATATAGATCAGTGCTATCAGAGTAACCTGCTCTTTTGTTATTTCTCCGTGCACGTCCTCGACGAGGTCGGAATATACATAGTTGGGTCTTGAACTAGTTGAGCTTGAGAAAGGCCTCCCTTGGTGGCCCAAACTACCTCCCATTTATGAGGAAAATAAAGAAGACCGAGTAGGAGATCCTATCAAGTTGTTGCTCAAGGAATCCCTCGCGCAACAAAGGAACAAGATGATGGACAATTTCACCCAAATCCTTCGATGGATATCACATTGACGAAGGGATCATCAAGTAGTCACTTTGGAGGAGCCACACCCTTGAAGGTACAAATTAACTTTAATATTCCTTTGTTTGAAGGCCATATCGATGTCGATGCCCTAAGTAAATGTTTGAGTCTGCTAGAAGGGTATCTCTCTATCCATAATTTTTCGATGGGAATAAGATCATCTTTACACTCTTTAAGGCTGTCCCCGATGTCGAAAACTGGCAAAAAACTTATTGTGAGAAAAACTTAACAAATGAGTCTGAAATGTTTGAGGTCGATCCCACTTGGGCCTCTTTTATAGATGTCCTTAAGGAATAATATTAGCCCATGGGAAACTATGATGACCAGTACACAAAATAGACCATTCTGCGTTAAAGAGAGGGACCAAGCGGCGTTGGAGTATGTAAAATTAGTCACAGCAGATTTAATGAACAAGTAAATCAATCACAACAGATGAATATAGAAAATATGGTGTAAAACTGTGCAAAACATGCAGCAGTGCTCAATATCCCAATAAGGGTGAATGAATTACAATAGAATACAATGTTTGTCAATGAGCAATTCGAATTGACTAAGTAGGCCATTCGAATCACTGAATGGAGTAGCTTGACTCCAACTAGGAGTCCTCATCGTCAATCGGTGGTGGTCATCAATGCACAAGAACCAGTCATCCAGGTGTCAATCTGAGTCTAACTGAGTGTAATAAGTGTAACTGAAGTGTGTAGCACTGATTAAGGAGAGGGAGGCTCAGTGGGGATGCATGGGAGGCTAACTGAAGTCAGAACAAGTCATCTAGTCAATCTGGAGGTCCAACGGAAGTGAAACAGTCAGTTGGGAGTGAAACTAGCCTCAAATCAGGGAGAATCGGAGCTAACTGAGTGTAACTGAAGTGCAACTGCAGTGGTAGGTGAACAAGTGCGCCCTTCTTTGGCAGTAGGTGAGAAGTGGGCGCCTTTCAGCCTAGGAGGGCTAAAAATCTGTAGTAAGTGGCTCCCGGGTGCTAGAATGAGGTGGCTAAGGTGCTGGAGGCATCAAACTGGTGACTGGGATGCATGCAAGTGCATGCAGGTGCATGCAAACCCTAGATTCTGCATGCAAACCCTAATTGCATGCAAGATCCTGAAAAAGATGATGTGGATATCCGAACACCCCCCCTCAAGCTAGACTATGATGTGCCAACAAAAATAATGTGGGGCCCTGGTAACTGAGACCAAAGGTCACCCCAATACAATAATCCAAAAAATGCTGAAAATAAACTAAGTGAGGAAAGAGGGAAAACCCAGTGGGAAGAAAGCCCCCCCTCAAGCTAAAGCATAATAATGAATCAATCTGTCTCTACCATGATGGAACTCACCCCCAACAGTGAACAGAGGTGAGAGAACTTATTCTCAGTGAAGCTCTTGGTGAAGATGTCTGCAATTTGCTCATCAGTAGGGCAATATTGCAGAATGATGGTGCGGTCATGCACCAACTGTCGAATGTAATGCATATGAATCTCAATGTGTTTGGTCCTCTGCCGCTGAACTGGATCTGTGGAGATCTTGATAGCACTTTGATTGTCACAAAATAGGACAGTCGAAGTAGTGCCACCAAAACCAAACTCGGAAAGAATACCCTGCAACCAAACTGCCTGAATGTAGGCATTGACTGCCCCTCAATACTCTGCCTCTGCTGAAGAAAGTGCAATGGCTGCTTGCTTTTTGCTTGACCAACAAATAGCACCATGACCAATCATGAAAACATAACCGGAAGTGGACTTCCGATCAATGCTATCACCTGCCCAATCTGAATCAGTAAAACCAATGAAATCTAGCTCAGAATCTGCAGCATAATGTATGCCAAACTGTCTCGTACTTTGCACATACTGCAAGATCCGCTTGGCTGCTCACCAATGAAGCTCATGTGGCTGCTGCATATATCTTGACACGGCACTCACGGCATATGAGATATCAGGCCTTGAGTTTGTCAAATAAAGTAGTGAACCAATCAACTGTCGATACATACTGCAATCTGCAAGCGGTGTGGAATCTCCCTCCTCAAGACTGATTCCTGAGAGGAATGGGAATGGGGATGCCTTACATTCAGCCATATTAAACTTCAATAACAGGTCGGAAGCATATTTTTGCTGAGATATAGTGATCCCATCAAAATTTTGAGCTATCTCCAAGACCAAAAAATGACTCAGCAAGCCCAAATCGCTCATGTCAAAAGCTAGATTTAAGGCAGATTTTAGCTTGTTTATTGAAGTAAGTGTGCTACCAGTAATGAGCAGATCATCAACATAAAGTACAATAACCAGCAAATTACCTTTAACTCGCTGAAGATACACATTCGGATAAGATTTGCACCTTTGGAAATTCTAAGAAAAAAGGAAGGAGTCCATCTTTGCGTACCAAGCTCTTGGGGCCTGTTTTAACCCATACAGAGATTTCTTCAATCTACAAACCAATGATGGATCTGATGTGTAACCCTCTGGCTGCTGCATATAGACCTCTTCAGCAAGGCCTCCATGTAAAAATGCACTCTTCACATCCATGTGGTGCACTTCCCAGTGTTTGGATGCGGCAATAGCTAAAACAAGGCGGATGGAATCCATCTTTGCAACCGGTGCAAAGGTCTCAGTGTAGTCCACTCCTTGGACTTGGGAGAAACCTTTTGCCACCAAACTTGCTTTATATTTGCTGATAGTGCCATCAGCAGCAACTTTAGTATGGTAGACCCATTTACACTTCACTAATTTTCTTCCAGGTGGAAGAGAAACTAGCTCCCATGTGTTGTTCTTTTGAAGAGAACTGTACTCTTCATCCATGGCACTTTTCCATCTCGGATCTCGATGAGCAGAATAGTATGATGTAGGATCTGAACCAGCCATCAAATAACAAATCTCAGGAAGAAATGGATCAGCAATAGAAATAGCCATACCTGCTCTTTGAAAGTCTCCTCTTGTTCGTCTCGGATCAGCAGGATTTCCAAGATTCGAATCAACAGAATGTAGAGTGTTTTGGGCCCACTTTGGTAACCGAGGAGGATCATAATGGTCGGATTCCGAACCTGATATGTCATGATCATCATATGCTGCTACAATATCAGAAATATCAGAACTCATACCTTCATTATCGCTGCTCGGATCTTCTTCTGGTGAAGGCGGTGAATCGGCAGTCTTCTCCTCGACTAGTTGCAATTCTTGAAGCGGTTCTTCAAATTGCACACTGCGCTCTATGAATATCTTTTTAGATCTGATATCCATGAGTTTATATTCTTTTGATTCTTCCCCATATCCTATCAATATGCACTCAGTACTTTGTGGATCCAAAGCTCGTCTCTTCTCAGAAGGAATTCTAGCCCATGCAGTAGAGCCAAAAATTTTCAAATTTGACACATCCGGTTTGTGACCAAAGAATGCTTCGAAAGGAGTCATACCTTTCACGGATGAATGTGGAACACGGTTCTGTATATATGCAGCAACATTGATTGCTTCAGCCCAAAGATTTGCAGCCAAACCTTTTGATTCAATCATGCATGTACCCATCTCTTTCAGTGACCGATTTTTCCTTTCCGCTACACCGTTCTGCTGGGGTGTGTAGGGAACTGTATGTTGGATCTTAATTCCGCTTTGGGCACAAAGTTGTAGCAACTCGGACTTGATATATTCTCCACCATTATCAGATCTAAGAGCTTTGATCTTTCTCTCAGTGGTGGTCTCAACAGAAGCCTTAAAATCCTTGAATTTTCCAAGCACTTCTGACTTGTTTTTGAGAAAGAATACCCATGTAAAGCGGGAAAAATCATCAATAAATGTCAAAACATACCTTGAACCATTTAATGAAATATGGGGCAGCGGACCACTAATATCAGAATGGATCAATCCCAAAATAGTAGAAGCTCTGCTAGCTTTGCCGCGGTCGAATCTGTGCTCGGGGTGCTTCCCAATGATGCAACCAGTGCATATTCCCTTCGAGGAATGGAGTTGTGGAAGCCCATCTACCATGGATTTGTTTGATAACAGCAGCAAATACTTATAATTAAGATGTCCAAATCTTTCATGCCAAATCCTACTAACCTCATTACCATGTGTGCGAAGAGCAGTGGGCTTTGCAAGCGGAATAAAGTGTGAAAACTCATAACATTTTGCAGTGTGATTTGCCTTTCCGACTGCAACTAGTCTTCCACTTTTGATATCAGAAATTTCAACTGTATTAGGGCTGAATGTAACTTGCTTTGGTTCACCAGTATGTGTCATTTGATACACAGAAAGGAGATTTGAAGCCAAGGAAGGCACATAGAGAACATTTTGAAAGCTTCCATGTTCTACATGAATCGTACCTTTGCCCTTTGAAGAAATTTTTGAGTCATCTACCAAATGGATGGGGATGGATCTGTTTGGATCGAATGAGGAAAAAGAATCAATATTTGCAGCCATATGATTTGATGCACCCGAATCTATCAAGAGAGTAGTGGGCTTCGAAACCGTTGCCATGAGTGCTTGTCCTCTTTCATGATCATCATTCCTATCCTTCTTCCTTGCACCATCAGGAAGGGTTATGTTGTTTTTTTCCAAAAGGAGGGCCATTTGATCTATAGTCTTCTTCATACATGAGCTTTCAGGATGAAAGCCACGGTTACAATAAGTACATTTAGATTTTTGGTTACCTTCTTTGCCCTTTTTCTTGGATTTCGAACTGGATGGTGCATCCGTTTGCTTGCCTTTGTCTTTTTGCTTGTGAGGCTCGAATTTGGGCTTCTCCTTCTTTTGCTTTCCTTTACCATTCAAGATCTTGGGTCCTTGAACATATAGGGCTGAATCTTTGGAGCTTATGGACCCCATTTGAATCAACTTGTCATGCTCTTTTGTGACAGACTCAATGAAGGCATTCAAGGTAGGCATCTTCCAATTCGGGGTAGTTAGCCGACCGGAATTGAAAGTAGAGACAAATACCGAATAATCTTTCCCAAGCTTGCTTAGAATGGAGAGGATCAATTGTTTATCCTCTTTGATAACTCCATTGTTCTTCAATTGCAAGTTCAAGTTCTTGAATTTTGTGAAGAATTCATTGATGGTCTCGAAATTCTCAGGACTAAGGGCAATCAATTCATTCTCTAATTGAAAGGCCCTAAGCTCATCCTGATTACCAAATAGTGTTTCAAGTTGCTCCCATATAGCTTTTGGAGTCTTCAATCCGCTGAGATGGAAGTGAAGATCTTTGGAGATGGAGAGACAAAGAAGACCATAAGCTTCATCAAGCTTGTTGTAGTGTTTGGTTCGATCTGACACATTGTTTGGCTCCAATTCAAGACCAAGAGTAACTCGGTAGTAACCTTTTGAACGTAATATGATCTCCATATCATCTTTCCAATCAAAATAATTGAATGGGGTGAGGATAGGCTTTGAAGAAGAGTATTCCATTGCTAGGAGCGAGTCAAACTGATGTAGATGAGCCTGCATGCAGAGTGTAGCGAATGCAAAAGAGGAGTTTGCATGCACAGTGTAGCGAATGCAAAGGAGGAGCTTGATAACCTGCAAATCACAATCAAACCAAGAACCGTAAGGTCGAACAATCCACCCTTTTAGAGTTGCATCACACCTGGGATTGGAGATCAAACAATGTTGAATGGGTCCAATGTATCAGATCCAGGAATTATGTGGAAACTCGAGCTTCTGGAGTGGTATTGGAAGTATTTTTAAGCTTTGCATGCACAGGAGCGAATGCCCTTGAGATATCTCATGCCAAAACTTTTTGCAATTTGAGCAATTCAGTCAAATCTTCTTGTAGAAACACCTGTAGAAAAGAGATCTTGTCCCTACAATGGCTCTGATACCATGTAAAATTAGTCACAATAGATCTAATGAACAAGTAAATCAATCACAACAGATGAATATAGAAAATATGGTGTAAAACTGTGCAAAACATGCAGCAGTGCTCAATATCCCAATAAGGGTGAATGAATTACAATAGAATACAATGTTTGTCAATGAGCAATTCGAATTGACTAAGTAGGCCATTCGAATCACTGAATGGAGTAGCTTGACTCCAACTAGGAGTCCTCATCGTCAATCGGTGGTGGTCATCAATGCACAAGAACCAGTCATCCAGGTGTCAATCTGAGTCTAACTGAGTGTAATAAGTGTAACTGAAGTGTGTAGCACTGATTAAGGAGAGGGAGGCTCAGTGGGGGTGCATGGGAGGCTAACTGAAGTCAGAACAAGTCATCTAGTCAATCTGGAGGTCCAACGGAAGTGAAACAGTCAGTCGGGAGTGAAACTAGCCTCAAATCAGGGAGAATCAGAGCTAACTGAGTGTAACTGAAGTGGAACTGCAGTGGTAGGTGAACAAGTGCGCCCTTCTCTGGCAGTAGGTGAGAAGTGGGTGCCTTTCAGCCTAGGAGGGCTAAAACTCTGTAGTAAGTGGCTCCTGGGTGCTAGAATGAGGTGGCTAAGGTGTTGGAGGCATCAAACTGGTGACTGGGATGCATGCAAGTGCATGCAGGTGCATGCAAACCCTAGATTCTGCATGCAAACCCTAATTGCATGCAAGATCCTAAAAAAGATGATGTGGATATCCGAACAGAGTATACCAACAACTTTCATATCTTGCGCCTAAAGCTGGGTATCAGAGACTCCGAGCGGCAACTTGTTCTAAAATATCGCAATGGCCTACATTAGTACATCTGAATAGAGATGGAATTCCTGGACATCTCTTCACTGGGAGCCACTTATTGGTATGCTGCCAAAATAGAGCAAAACTTTCAGCAAAAGAATAAGCAAGATTTTGGGCCTGAAAATTCACTGTAGCAGGAGCATGGAAAAGGAAGCCTAGAGTCACAAAACAAAGGAATCAAAAGGATAAACAACCTTAAGGAAACTCGTCCAAGAAGGGTAATGGGAAGGTTGAGAAGGACACTGGAAAGTGGTGCAAGTTCCACAAAATCCCTTGGCTCAACACTGGTGAGTGTCGCTCAAAGTAGTCATTGATGGCCGAGATCAAAGCTTTAGAATCAGATCCTGGTTCTGATTTCGATTCAGAACCCAACAAGGAGAAGCAAGTCATTGATGCAGAACCTAGTGTCACCATGGCTACCACATAGATTCAATTAGAGGGACCTGAAGGGTTAGAGGCAGAAGAGCACTTCTTCCACTCACAAATGTGGGTGAAGGGAACACCCTACATTTTGTTGTCGACTACGACAACCAAAAGAACCTGATCTCAGTAGAAGTCATTAAGATATTAGAGCTACCAACACACTACACCCGCAACCATACACCATCGATTGACTAAACCAAAGACAAAATATCCATGTAAGTCATCAATGTCATCTACCATACAACATCAAACCTTTCAAATACAAGGTCTTATGTAATGTAGCCCCAAATAAGAACACTTAATCTCAAAAACAAATCACATAATGATGAAATTTGTTACTAATTAAGATCATTTCATATAATTCTATTAAAACACTTTTTACAAAACCATAAACATCTCATACACGTTTTCTCTAAAACAATGTGCATAGCATGCATATTTTTAACAAAACCCCTAAACATCTCATGTTTTTTTTTTCTTATTTTTGCAAACAATTGATATTCACATATAATAATCGTTTTTCCACTTCATCTTGTGTTTTGAGATGTTCTTTTTATTTTCTTATTTTTGCAAACCATTGATATTCACATATAATAATAGTTTTTCCATTTCATCATGTTTTGTAGGAACATATTTTTTCAACAATTCCTATCTCAATCAACATTAATGACAAAATAAAGTTAACATTACCATTACTACTTATCTACTTCTCTAAAATTTTATGTATTTATTTTAAAAAATTAAGTAGTGATAACATGTAAATGGGATTACCATTTAACTATTTATCAATTTCTTTATAATTTTAAGTATTTATTTTTAAAAATCGTATATTAATCAATTGTAAAAGTAATTACCATTTAATGTCTTTTATAAAAAGTTAAAAACTTTTTTTTAATTGTTCGTCACTCAGAACGCGTAATATAAGGGCATCTAAGTCGTCAAAGTCATTTGGGAAAGGGTTGGATTTTTGGGTATCTCCTCCCAACTAACTCACCCCTAAGGAGAATTGAACTCATGTCACTCTGTTGATGGAATTCACACCTTAACCGAATGAGTTAACGAGAATTGCGTAATGTCCCCATTCCAATAATTTCATAGTAAGACAATCCCATCAATCCTACTAGTTTCCTAGGTTGGATGGGCACATGTGGAATGGTAATAAGGAAGCTAATAAATGATGTTTAGACATTAGAAGGGTTCAAGTATTTAATAAATAGAGTGAATAAAGAAATTCAAAAGAAATCCTAGGTGACAAATGGTTTTGGAGACATATGGAGGATGTGGGACCCACACTAGCGTGATTTTTCATAATACATGGTATCTCTCTTTTGCAAATTCGAATTAATGGGAATGTGAACACTCTTGAATGAGTTGGTAAGTCATAACACATGTCATTGAGCATCTCAGGTCGAATTGGGAAGGATTGGTAACCTCCATGGAAGATAAAGAGTCAAAGTGGAAGTTTGTGGATACTTGGGCTAGATTCCCTAGCCCCTATGACACCAATGATGGAGCATCTATGAAAACTATGACAAATTGCAGACCTGACCTCTGACATCTGACCACTATGACATTTCAGCACCAAAAATAGGTTCAAGGAAGGCGAATTTGGGAGTTGGAGAAGCCAAAGAGACTCAAAATCGAATTTGGGAGAAGATGGAAGGTTGGAACTAGGAGACAAGTGGCAAATGTGGAATAATTCCTAAATGGAAATCTATTGAATCTATTGAGAGGATTTCGACCCTTAGAAGGCTGATGTTGGTTATAAAATGTAGAAATGAAGTATGAGAATGGCTTTTGATGATTTGAGAAAAATTGCATTTGTGAAGAGAGAGCTAGTGGATGACTAGTTTCTTGCCTTAGCCAATTTCGAGGGTGAAAGATTCCCATCCAAGTTGGTGTTTGGAGAGGCCACTCAGGTCTTTCATGGTGCTTTAATGGAGTTTGTATTTGCACGTAGTAGCTACAGGAAGTTTCATGGTTTGGTTTAGTGCAGCACTTTCTCTCCACCGTTTCCAGTTTTGAAGGCATATTCATGCTCCTTGAGGGAGGGCGTTTTTGGTGAGCACTTGTGCTTCTTGAGAGAGCTTCTCATTATATATTTCTGATTGTAATAGCTTCATATCCTCTGTTATTAATATTCAGAAAGTCTCAGGTCGAAATACCCACTGGTTGTATGCAAAACTATTGATTAATGAGCAAACAATGTCCATTTCCCCAATGCATTGATGTATGACACTATAATGTTGATTATTTCGAATGAATGGATGATTCTCTGATATATTTGTGATCAATATACTGCCATGGATGTCTTCTACAAGTTTCATGTATTGTACTTGAGCATTTGAAGCATTTTTACTCAGTTTAGTTGTATGGGGAGGTGAAATAGTGTCATTTCCCCAAGGGTCGAATTGGGGGTTTTTGCTGTTGAATGTGAGAGAGTTAGAACAGTAGTAAAAATCAATTAATGGTGCATATGAGACCTCAATCACATACTTAACACATTATATACCTCTGTTCATAAATTCGTGGGAGTTTGGAGGCATTTGGAAGGCCATTTGCAGTGTTACCCAAGGGGGATTTGATGCACAAATTACTAGTCAAAATTACATATATTGATCAGAATACAAATCAAGTTTGCAGCAGTATTTGGAGGGCCATAAAACATCATTGAACCTGATATTCAAGTCTAAATACCATTCAGACACTCCTACAAAAGATTTGGGAGCATTTGGATTGATTTGGAGATCAAAACAGTTAAACTAGTCAAAAGTCGAAATTGGAGAAAAAGTGGAAAAATTGGTATTTTAATAGAATTTTGAAAAAGGGTCATTGCAAATTGACAATTAATTTTTTTTACAATGCAATCAAAGCTTCAAATTTAATTACATGATATCTACCAATATAATGAAAATATTACCAAATACATGTATATAAACATATAGTTTTTTAGAAAATTATGTGATATTTATTCGTTATTAATATAACTACTTAACTTGCAGCTCGTGAATGTTGATAGATAATTACAGATCAAAAAATTCAATATAAAAATTCGCAAACATAGTAGTAAGCCTAACCTTCTTTGCAAAGCATGTCTTAGAGCGAATCTCTAGCTATGTAAAAATTATCATACATCATCATCACGTGAATGAATGGGAGAGAAATTCAAAATTTAAATTTTAGTGGGTTTTGATATAAAGTATGTTGTTTTAAAGTGACAATTATAAAATAAAAACAATATATGACAATTTAGTTTTTTTAATTTTCATTCGTAAAATATACGACAAATGTGTGAAAAATATGAAATTTTATAATAAACCATTTAACTTCAAACAAAACCATTTAACTTCATATTGTGTGTTATAAAGTTTATTATAAAATTTAAAAGATAATAAAGAATATAGTAAATGTTGATTATTCCCCTGTGAAGGAAGGGATTTTTTTCTTATAGAAAAATTCAAATTTTATTGATTTGTATTAGTTGGTTTTTTGAAATAATTTTTTTTTACAATGTTTAATGTTTTATGATGTTTTGTGCAATTTTAATATTAAATATAATATTTTGAAAATTCAAAATAAATTTAACAATTTTTAAAATATATTATTTTAATTTTCTGTTTGGTCTAGTATAATTTCAATGGGACATCAATTTCTGTAAAAGTGATTTTTATTTTTAGAATTTAAAAAAAATAAATAAATTATAAAACAAAAAAAAATTCTGAAAAATACGGAGTATAAGGGTTAACTAAAACACCTCCGATTCGCCTGAATCCGATAGATCAATTCTTGCCAAAATAAAATCACGGGAAAAGCAAGGCGTTTTGGTTGGAGGCATGGCCATATGGTACTTGAGCCGAGGATAACATCCGGAAAATGGACTGAGTGGGATCGACGAAAAGTGCCTAATATTGCTGTTAGTAGAGATTACAATTTAGAATAGCCACTTCCATGTTTCGAACCTTAGATCTCATCTCACAACAATCCTGACTCCCGAATTTTAATTGTACTCTTTTTTTTTAACCATAGGAACAACAACCTCCCAAGATAATAATCCTAACCTCTTACCACAACTGCTATTACAACTTGTAAGACTTTGCATTGCCTTTAGAATCATGCTCTTGGCATTTTATTAATGTTTCCCGTGGCTCAGATCTATCATTTAAACATTCTTATTTTCCATATTCAAATATGTTACGATACCTTAATATATGCAAATATGTTACGATACCTTAATATATGATATGAGCTACCCACACACCCAACTCTTCATGATCTCCTAAAGTTTCTCATTCTGTTTAAATAATAAAAAATTACAAAATCTGTATTATGTTGTACACCAATAAAATCTTTTGAAGCCATGCTCCAAAGTTTGCAATTGCCATCCAACAAAGCATGGGCGGCCCATGCAATAACAATAGCAAGGACGATCCACCAACTAATCCATTGTTGTATAGAAATCGTGTAGGTTCACTTATTATTATTTAATTCTTATTAATTTTAAAAAAAATATTTACCTACCCGAGGCAGTATAAAAATATTTAATTTTAATTTATTTATTTTGAATTAATTAAAAGTCAATTTCAGTTGATTTAAAATCTATTGCTATATATTTGCAGTATAATTCTTTTTATTAATTCTTAAAAATATTTACCAAAATATTGAAGTGGTAGGGTTTTAATAAAAACATGTAATTTTAACTTTATGTATTCTAAATTAATCAAAAGTCTACTCAAGTTGATTCAAAATTCATTACTAGCTAAAATTTAGAGCTTTGATGGCAGCACCATAAGTGTGATGTCTCTGCTAGGTTAAAATGTAGGGCTCTAACACAATAAATGTTAACTCTTTGTCAGCTTATTAGAGCTCTTTTTGCTAGTGCTATGCACTTATGCATTACGTGGCCCATGGCTTATCCTTTTTTGCTCTGACATTACGTGACCAACCACTTATCCTTTTGTGCTACGACATCCTTTGGCAAAGATATGTTGCAACATAACTTTTTATTATTTAAATAAAAAGGGAAAGACATGATCAACATGAAGAAGAAGATGATTCTAGATAAAAAAAAAGATGAATTATTAAGAATGGAATAATAATATATATTATATTTGGATAAAATGAAAAATATTTTTTTTATTGTTCAACTATTATGTTATTCAATTTAATTGACATTAAATCATGTTTTCTATTTTTTCCATGAATGAATAAAGAAGCTTGGTACCAAAATTTTCCCATATATTATTAATGGTGTGGAAATAAACATAAAAATGCAAATAATTATATAAGTCAATATGATCAATAATTGTTTGACATCAACTATAAATTGATGAAGATATGAAAAACCAAACCTCGGGAAGACATTTGCCCACAACACTAATGTAAGAACAACGATTGAGTAAAGGTGGCTTGGGGATCATTAATGAAACAAAAATGTCTCCCAAACCTAAATAAGGAGACATTGTTAGCACTGCAAAGCTATTTTTGTCAAGACCTTCATGTTGGGAATGACATTCCATAGGAGAGGACATTCAATGGCACAATTCAAGCAAGAATTAGAAATAAGATAGCAAGAGAAGAAACTATTTTGAAGAAACTTGGTAATGAAATAAGGTTTACCAATGAGAATTTTTATTCTTTTTTTTCCCTAGTTCAATTTCACACTCAACGTAGAAGCCTTAATCTATGCAAGAAGCCTTGGCTTGTCAAAACCCAAAAATTTTGAAAAATTTAAAATTTTTTAAAATAGCAAATAATGATATTAAATGCAGCCACATGACTGTTTGTTTAGCTTACGGGATCGTAAATGTGTCTAAATGATCTTTTGTTATACTTAAATGTCGTTATGGTTTTCTCTTTTCTGATACTGATTGTTTTACTGTTTTGTAACCACAAGGGGGAGTTTGTATGTCGAACTGGGCTTACTTAGCTTACGAGCTAATGCAATCGATTTTCTTTCTCTTACAGATATACAGGTAATAGCGGTCGCTACTTTTAAATCTTTCAAGTATTAAATATCAATTAGCAGTACCAATTCATTCAGTAAAAAGTGTAACATGCTAACCAGTTTTCATCAAGACATCTTAAAGGTAGAAAGTCTTCCTGCATCTTCCCAAGTTCAACTTCTGAATATGTTTGGATTTATACTTTTTATTGCAAAGGATTTGGAGTTAAAATTATCACTAAAATTGTATTTCTCTTACCTTCAGCAAATGCAGGATTTACCTGTCAGTACATGTTTTCCTATTATTAAATTTAAGGATTTGCCTTGTTTGGTGTCTACTTCTTGTTTCCATAAATGATACTTTGAACAAAATCCATAAACATGTATGGAATTAATCTTTCATTTTCATAATTGATTGAACTCGTTGTGTAATAAGGATAGCAACGGTCCTTTTTCCTTAAGACAATTATTATGATTTGCATAACTTAATTTTTATTAGTTAAAGTTCCAGAAGGAAGAATTGTCAAGTATTAACTCCGCTGTGCAACGCTATCTCCATATGGAATTGTCATTTGTTTAAGCCCTACATCTCTACTATAACTTAGAAAATTGAAAGAGATGTAATTTCTCTGGTTCTTTCACATTAGACTAGGGTATTTAAAATTGGAGATAGGTTTTTCAATTAGCCTTTATTTCACTTGAAAACTACCTCCTTGGTGATTTTTATAATAAATTAACATATGCTCTATGTTTGAAACATACTCCACGTCTTAATCTTGAATGCTATTGACCCAACAAGTTTGTAATGAATACAAGGCAAGATATTTAAGACTTCATTCTAATGTTTTGATTATTATAGGGTGACCAGTGAACTATCAATATGAAGAATCATACAATGATTTTATGTACACATGTTATGAGTTTTTGTTTAGCAAAAATGATAAAAATCTCATTGAGATTTTGAACTTTATTATCATTAGCATGATTGTAATAATTATAGGACCAAGTATGATTGTTCTCCAATGTGAAAATCTAAAGCATGTGTTATCATGGAATAATTGGCAAGATTGATCTATGGTTCATAACCATAATTGGGCATCCCTGCTATGGTTTTTAATTGATTAACAATAATTAGTAGGTCATCGTGGAACTATGGAGTAGCGACCCACTGCATAAAAAAATTAAACTGCTACGTGGTTAAACCGGAGCCAAGTGTTGGGTGATATAAAATGGTTGATCTAACCCTACCCTCTCATTTTTCCTTCGCCTTCGGGCTTGGTCCCTCGGCGAACCCTCCTGGTTCGGGCTCTGTTGTTACAGTGTGCTAGCAGCTTGCATGCTGCCTCAAACCTTCGTATTGTTCATGGTTTCGTCTGAGAGTCATTTGTCTTTGTTGTTTGGCAACTGTAGCCGGTCAAGAATCTAGGGTTGTATTTTTTTTTGTTCACCAAAGAATCCCTGTCACAGCGTGACCATAACTCTCGGGTGATTTTCTTAAGTCTTCCATTCGGGGAAAAACGACCATTGCTTTTGCTAGCTTAGTTACTCGGTGGCAAGGATGGGATTTTTACACATCTTGTGTTCGTGGTTAGCAGGATATTTACTGTAATGGCAGCCTCCTTCAAAACCGGTAAGTTACTGTATTTCTCATTCTCGTTTGTAGTTACAAGAAGAATTGTTTTCAAAAAGAGATAAGGTTTTAAATGATACCATCCTGTCTTTGCAGGTCCTGGCTCTACTTACGACATGGGTGGCATGAGCTTCAGCAAGTGGCGTTTCCGGGTAAGCCTGGTTCTTACCATGGCATTTTACTCCTTGTTGGTGGTCTGTACGGTTGGGGTTTTAGTTTGACAGAAAGACACCGTGGTTACGGCAGCCATGCTAAATCGTTTAACTGTATGTTTGAATGAAAAAAATAAGGGTTTAACCCTGTGTTGTACCTGGATGTTACGACTTTGGTCGGTGTATTGTAAATTTGTAGAGAACAAAGGCTGTGAGCCTGTTCTGTAGGTGAGGTTACAGCCTCGGGTGTTTATGTTTTGTTACAACACTTCTTCAAAAGGTCCTTGGGTTAACGCCCAGGGTTTTGAAAATTAACTTAATATAAATTATTGTCTGTATATGACTTGTTTAATGTCTGCGTAATCCTTTAAATTTAGTGCTATGTACAGTAGTAGGAATGTTTAAGTTTTAAAACGCATGATGAGTGAATTGGTGACACGGCTGCAGGTGAAGGCGTGATCTTAATTCTCAGTGTTCAGTTTTGGGTGTTAAGTTCTAACGATAGGGTTTCAAACTGAACCTTACAGTTGTGAATTTGTTTTTTTTTTAAAAAGCTTAATCTATTAGTATGATGATAACTCTGTCAGTAAATTGGAAGCCAAGAGAAACATATTATCACGATACTGAAGCTTGTTAAGAAGATAGAATATCGTTCTGTTTGTTTCTTTTTGTTGTAAAATTATGAACTAGGTTATTCTACTGTTGATAACCCTGGTTGATAAAATAGTGTGGTTTTCGTACCTAGGTTTTGTTGTTAAACTCTTAATTTATTCGGGTTTTCCACCCAGGTTTGGATAGTATGACTTGTTAACAGTCTCCTGTATGTTTTAAGCTGGTGTGTGGCATGTATTTTTAACTCCAGGTTTTAAAATTACCATCAATATAAATTCTGGGCTACGGCTGTGGTGGAATCATGGCTTGAGATCTTAGTATTTAATTTACTGGATAAACTAGGAGGATAGAATTCTATTCTAAAATTACAGTGGTGATTTTGTTAGATGATTATTATTTCATTAGGATAGGACTCTATCGATACTGTGAAATCATGTGAAGGATATAACTAAAAGATTTGAGCTCAGTAATGAGCTAAATATACTATTCTATTATATTGATTATGACTCTATGATAATAATGGAAGTTTAAGAAAAATAATACTAATTTGTTTAAGCTCAACCTCGAGCTAGATACTGTTCTATTTTTGTTTCTTCTGTTTAAAAGTTAATAGCTAGGTCAAAGCTTTGCCGGTGGTTTCTCGCTGTAGAAACTGGAGAGATAGGGTTTTGATCGAACTCCACAGTCATGATTTTTGTTTAGATAAATATTCAGTTTGTTATGACTAAGGCTCTGTCGAAATAGTTAATTAAGTGAAAGATATACTATACAGTTGTTTGGTTCGATGTTGAGTCAATTAGGGTTCTGCTATCCTTTCGTATGTTCAGACAATAACTAAATAAATTTTTTGTTGTAAATTGGCACATTCATTTGTGTGACAGATAATGATTGTATATTTGTTAACTAGGGTTTGTATCTTTACAAGCTATTCTGATTATAGCTACAACTTCTACTGCAATATTATCTATGATAAGATCATTACTGTAGTTTATGCGGTTATATTTATTTCTGTTCCTATGATTGTTTTAACGAGTTTATGGTTCCAAAAAACTATTTACGGTATACTTAAACTCTACTTATCTATTTAACTATTGTATTAAACCAGGTTTAAGAATCACCATAACATACTATTACTTACAATAATAACAGTGTATAGCAAGCATAAAGGAAATCCCTTATCCATAAAATAATAGCGATAATAGGGAAATGCTGAGACACAATAACTCTACAGAATCTCTCTATTGCTATTCTGATATATTATTTTTACTAACTACTTACTCTTCAGACATAAATAAATCAACTCATCACACATTTATTCTGAATTGACAACATAAGGAAATAAATGACAGAACCTGTTTCTGGGGACAACAACAGCAATGGGAGGTTGTTCCTCCCTACCAACTCCTGGAGAGTGCCCAGACAACACTTCTCAGGACCCCCGAGCTTGCTCTGGTCTCCCTGGCTGGAACTAGGTGCAGCAAATAATTCTCTCATCCCAACCAGCTACAGTGGAACCAAGTTACTGCAGCATTCCTCTCAAACAACTTCCTTACTGTATATTTCCCTCTTCCTCAATGGGGCTCCTGAATAACATTCACCTGAATGTATTCTCCCTCCGGAACAACTGAACCCCCAGCTCAGTTCATTGAGTACTATTTAAAAGATTGCCTAGGCCTTTGTTGGGTTAACTGTCAATTAATGAGCCACCTGCTCAGATTCCACTTTCTTGGGGAATCATGACCCCAAATATAGGGAAGTTGCCACATGCAACTTAGGAAGTGTTTGAGGATGCTGCCACTTGTCATTTGCCTTTCCACCTAGTTCCATCCACCAGTTTGACCAGTAACCTCTTTTTAACAGCTCTCCCATGCTGTTGTCTCCATAATTTATTTATTAATAATAAAATATTCAGAATTACATTCCATTTCTAGTGACTCTGCTGAGTCATCAATTCCTACTTAGCATTAAATTTAACATAATGTCTAAGGAATATAATGAAATAATTACATAATTTTTTTACAAAATTGGGGTATGTGACATGGCTACTATGAGATGATTTGATATTTTCCAACATCAAATCTGCACTCAAAGTAGAAGCCTAGCTTTGAACAAGGAGACACATATATGTTGGTAACACAGGGAACAAAAGCCTTGTACCTTACTAATTATGTAGCTGCTATGAATTCTCTCCCACATATATGATGATTTCCTAATTTATTTTTGCACTCGAAGTAGATTCCTTGGTCCATGTAAGAAGACACATATATGTTGGTAAATGATGTAGGGAATAATACCCTTGTACTTCAGGCTTCCATAGTATCCAAGGATCTGCTCCCTTAGACATAGTAATTTTCCTACTCCAGTTTCACTCTAGAAGTAAAATCCTTGCTTCATGCAAGATGATAGATATATGCTAGTAACATAGGTTAAAGAACCCTTGTACATTAAGATTTTGTAGCTACCTAAAACACAACAATTTTCCTACAATTCCACACTCAAAGTAGAATCTTTGCTTCATGCAAGAAGACACATACATGGTAACATATGGCACAAAACCCTTGTACCTCAAGCTTCCACAGTCGCCAGAGATTCACTCCCTCAAACCCAAATTTTTTAGCAAGTACAAGAAGACAACAATTATTATAAATAAACAACTATAATGTCTTTCCTAAACTAATAGGAAAATAAAGACACTTTCAATTTAGAAAAAAAATGATAATAAAACTTTATATATATATATATATATATATAACTTTTGTTATTCAACTATTATGCTAATCAATTAATATCATACATCAACCAAATCATTTTGGGAGTATGAATTGGTGTATAATAATTTAAAAAAAAATGATTTGTGTCTTGCATTTCATATTCTCTCAATTACATTTTCCAAAACTTAAGAAAGGAAAGAGACTAAGAGAGGAATACAATTATCGACTACAATTGGGCTTGGGATTCTTTGTATAACAAGAGCCGCATGTGGCAATGTCCACGACAGAGCATGAAAATAGAGTTTGCAAAATGCAGGAGCTGTAAAGTGAAGTTTTGGAGAAGTTATCATTTGCATTTGCGACAATAGCGAGGAAGGGATGAGCCAAAAAAGCATGAGGAGTTGAGCATAGCAAAAAGCAATTGTAGTTGGAATCTATTTGCTAGCAATTAGAACATAGGACATAGAAACTAAAATAAGCTTAATACATATAAGATCTTAAGTTGAGTTAGAAGAACATAGAGCATAGAAACTAAAATAAGTTTAATACCTGTATGGTCCTAAGCTAAGTTAGAAATATTGAAGATTGAATTGTTTATAGTGTTATGCCAAAATCCAATTTTATTAAAGACAACTTTTGTGTCAAAGAAAATGAATAAGGAAGTCCAAGTCTAGGTCTTGATATCACATCGCTCCATGAAGATGAAGGAAACATTGGAATGAAAGAAGGAACCATGTGGTCCACAAGTGGATACAAGTAACAAAACATTCTTAGGTATTCCATTTCAATGGAACTAAGATAGACACATTAAATAATTGACAACTAAACAAAACAATACAATAGGAGAATGAGAAGAAGTGAATCATGCATGATATGGATGGCCAATATAGGTAGACATACACTGCTCATGTCTACACAGTGTTTCTTGCTGTAATAATATTCATTAATCCCACAATCAACATAATGCTCATTTTGAAGCTCATTATCGATGGACCTGCATTGGCAGAGCCAATTGGTCTCACCAGGCTACCCAACAAAGATAGTATCCCACCAGTGATAGCTAGTGGGGTAAAAAAAAAATCATCTTGGCTTGTCTTAAAATCTAAAAGCTTTTACCCTCGATTCCTAATAACAATTTGGAAAAAGGAATAAACCTAGCAATCACAAAAGTAAAATACAACTTACATGTGTACGAAGATACCCATAACTTCATAAATGTGAAGTTAGATGGTCAAAAGCCAAATTATACCAAATAGAGATGTCCATCTAGCTCATACTTGTAATGTAAATATATAGCTATTGCAAGAACTTTTGTAATTCCTATCGTACATTCAAGGATCTTTTTAGACCAATACATTCACATGAAATTATCCATTTTTTTACTATTTGTGCCTTTTCTGAAGAGGCTCCACTATTTGTGCCTTTTCGACTTGCTCCTTCATGTAGAAATGTTCCCGCTTGTCAATGCATGATCCATAATGCTTTTACAAGCCCATTCCCAGTAGAGTCCCAACGAGGTCAGTATGATAACCAGTGCAATAGTGGCACGAGGTCAAGTTCATGGCTTATCAGCCCACAACCCATCTATCAAGGATCCATCCCATGAGTAGCACGAGATGCAATTTCACTTCTGATAAGGAAAACAACAAGCTAGCAAAGACCAAATAATAACATGAGGTGCAGTGGATAGAGTACTGGCCCAACACCAAACGAGGTACATATGACCATCCCAACAGACTAGATGATCCAGGATCAAGTGTGAAATATTAGCATTGGTAAAAAAAGTATAGTACATGCTTTCCACTGCGGCCACAAATATGTACGTGCATCTATTAAGTAGTGGGCCCCTAACGCAGTTCTATGCAGCCACATTACTGTATATAAACAAGCAACCAAGTTTAGTAGCTAAGGGTTAAATGATCTAATGATGTAGTACAGGTTTCTCTGTAGCAACCACCGCTATGTACAGGAGCTATTCTAAGTTAGAAACAATAAATACTAGTTTTGTTGGTTAAACCAAGAGTGAGTAGAACTAATAAATGTAGTACAAGTTTCTTAGTGAGCGGTAAAAAGAATTATATACAATAAACTTATGAGCTCATATTTATCTATTAAATTCTATTTTCAAATATTAAATTCTATTTTAAAGTTATTATAACATATGTTATGCTTTAAATTCGAAATATGTTGCAAGTTATTTAAAATAAAAAAATTAATATTACTTAAAAAAATTTGAATGCTCAAATATATTATTTTTAAATTTAAAAAACCATTTTTAATAATTATGAAATGGCTAGTATTTTAATTATGCCGAATTAAAACTCCAATATTACTAGTATAATTTAGAGATTTTTTAATTTACTATTTACATTAATACTACCTAAAATTTAAAAAAGATACATGCCAATGTGATAAAGCTTATCATGTTTATTTATTCTTCACTGAAAATTTTGAAATGAAAACCATTATAATAATAGAAGAGGGAGTTTTATAAACGTTAATTAAAACACCCCCAACTCGCTGGAATCCAGCAGAGTAATTCTGGTTAAAATAGCAGTATGGAGTGCTCATATTGCAATTTCGATGATCTGAGTAGTTTTAAAATTGGGTAATTAATCTAGAACAACAATTCCAATAATTGAAATTATCAAAATTGGAAAATAGCAATTTCCAACAAGAATTTTAACCATTTTTTCTCCCAAAACCCCCAGAAAAGCAGGGCGTTTTGGTTGTCTTATACAATTTTAATTCGATTTCAATGCTAGTGGTAAACCAGACTCCAAGCATTCAATACAACTGAGCACTCAAAAAATGCTAATTCCAAGGTGCGGACGCAATAAGGGAATAGATGTCCAGAAAAATCCCCACTCCAAATTTCGAAGCACGTTTGTAAAAGTTTAATCATGAAAAACTTTGCAAATGCTGAAAATTAACCATTACGGAAGGATTGGATTAATAGGTGAAAAATCGTTACATTTTTTTTCACAGTAAAATTTAACTTACTATTAATATACGAAATAGTAAATGTAGCCAACTGTCAGATTCTTACAAGAAAACATTCATCCCTGTCATAATGACCAGGGAAATCTCACCCAGAGTGTCAAAGTTGTCATTAGCAACAGAAAAACAAACAAAATATAGATGCATATGCCCACATGCCATACCGGATACCTTCCGGTAGATTAAATAGTTCCAATTGTCACCATAATTATATTGTCCCTATCAATAGATATATAAGTCTCATATACAGTCATCCCAATGTATCAAAATATGGATCTAATAAAGCTATAAATACCGATCAACGACCATCTAAGTCTGATAAATGCCGCAAAGTAGTGTATGAAAACAAAAACGTCCAACAAGAAGTTGGAGCCAGTACCTATATGGGATCTGCACATAGAACTATAATACACATAAGTATATCAGCCGCATATAAAGGATAGCAAAAAACAAAATAGTGCATAACATAATAATCAAAGCATCATATCCAATGTAACATATGAGAGCCATGAGTGAAGAGTGTATCCTCCCGCCATTCCTGCCACATGATGACCCCAACCTGCGAGTCCAGAGCTCGCCGTGAGAGCATATCCGCCTCCCCATTAGCCTCTCGGAATACATGTTCAAAATGTATATGAACAAAGTCACGGATAAGTACTCGAGTCGCATCCATCCAATGGGTAAGGGGCAAAACATTGAGGGATGTCACTCCACAAGCCCAGTTGATGATAGATAATGAGTCATCAAAAACAACAAGAGAGGATATCTCTCTCAGACGGGCCCAGTATAGTAATAGCCAGAGGGCACATAATTCACTTCTAGTGTTGGTTCCATTGCCCAGGTTAAGCCAGATATGGATGGATACATGGATGGATAGGTGTATAGTAGCACCCGCTCCACCACTACCATTCCGAGCCACAGCAGCCCCATCAAAGAAACCACATGGATATAAGAGCACAGGAGGGGCATATCTGTGTTGTCTCCTCGAAACAGCTCTACCAACAACAGCACCATGTATTGTGATAAATTCTTTGTGTGCTGCCAGTGTTCTAAAGCAAATCCCATCCTTGATAGGTATCCGGTTTTCAAATATATATAGGTTTCGAGCCCGCCATACCTCCCATATCATGAAATATGGAAGTTCAGTACAACCAGCAGCATCCCGGGACCATGCTTCCAGGCATTCCTCAAGTGTTCTATGGTTCCAACTAAAATGAACCCCAGCTTTGGATGCAATTTGATACCAGAGGTCACTTATGAATTGACAGGAGGTGAAAAGGTGGTCAACAGTTTCCTCCTGTGAACAACAAAGGGAACACCATCCTGGTCCACAAAAACCTCGTGGACAGAGGTTGTCCCAACTGAGTATCCTGTTATACAGCGCCAACCATACAAAACATTTAATCTTGAGTGGTAACACAAGTTTCCATATCGCAATATCCCACCACCGAACCAGAGAAGAAGTATCAGCAAAAATTGACTCATATGCCAATTTTGCTGATACCGTCCCACCAGCCACATCCCAAGTCCAGACCAATTTGTCCGCATCATCAGACAACTTAATATTTGAATGATATATCTGCCTGATATATGCTTCCCATTCATCCCTCAATGAGCCCGATAATCCCAGCTGACTGGCCAATATCCAAAGAGACCACCCATCCACATTCCCAATAGCCGCATGTGCCAGTGTATAATATCCATTAGCCCAGAGATGTGTCCTCAATTCCAGCGATAGTGTATGCCCCATTGAACCACCCAAGAATGGGTCCATACCCAGCTTAATGTCTCGACCATTGCCCAGCAACCATGCAACCCAGCGAGCAATTACCCAAAAGGATTCGATCAAACCATACCAAATATTAGAAGCACCCAAAGCAGCAGGTTGTTTCAAACACAGCCAATTTGACACGGTAAGACCTTTCAGGTATTTGGCTCTGATGATCCTGCCCCACAACGAGTTTGCAAAGAGAGCGCGCCAGAGACTCTTTGCATGCAAGGCTATAACAAATATTTCAAGGTTTTTTATATTCCAACCCCCCAATTTCCAGGGACGCGCCAAATCTTTCCATTTCATAAGGTGGAATTTCTCCTGTCCACCACCACCCGACCACAAAAAGCTGTAACATTTCTGCCTTATCAAGCTTAGTATGGTTCGTGGGATTTTACATAGAGAAAACCAATATACACCTAAATTCTGTAAAACAGCTTTCACCAAAGTCAGTCTGCCACCCAAGGATAAGTGACGAAAACTCCATTGACCAATACGCATTTCAAATCTTTTAACAAGCCAAGACCAATCATTTTTCAAATATTTAGTAGGCTTGATAAAGAAACCAAGATATTTCGTACCAATCTCAAGTTCCTTAAATGGTAAAGGCATAATATTATAAATCTGTTGTTCCACATCATTCCTCAGCAAATGTTTCAAGAAAAAAGATTTAAAATAACTGATAATCATACCAGTAACCTGACAGAAGAGATCGAGTATTCTTCTATATTGTTCCCATTCCGTATAGGTGCCCATGCCAAATAGCATAACATCATCCACAAACAGTGAATGAGTAGCAGAGATCTCCCTAGTAATGCGAATGTCGGCTATGCGGCCTTCACCACGAGCCTTATTTATAGAAAGACTCAAGCCTTCAATGACAAGTAGGAACAATAGAGGTGATAGTGGACAACCCTGGCGAAGACCTCGAGATGCCTTAAAATATTCCGTAGGGTGCCCATTAATCAGAATAGCATAGTTTACTGATGATATACATGCCATAACCCATCTCATCACCTTCCATGGTAGACCGATCTGGATGAGTATAAGTCTCAGGAAATTCCAGTCCACCTTATCATATGCTTTCACCAGATCCAGTTGTAATATCAGAGCTTCCTTTCTCCTCAGCTTAATAGTATGAAAGATTTCCTGAGCCGCCCCAACTGCGTCATGAATCTGTCGGCCGTGCAGAAAACCATATTGCTCCTTTGATAAATGTCTTGATAGTAAGGGTTTGATTCTATCAGTGATTATCTTGGATATAATCTTGTATACCAGATTGCATAATGCAATCGGTCTAAATTCATCATAATTATTCGGATGGGAAGTTTTCGGAATGAGAGTCAGATATGTAGTATTTATAGCCCCAGAGACAATGCCTAATTTCCGGGATTCATCCACCGCCAGGCGTAGTTCATCCCCCATAATATCAAAGAAATAGATGAAAAGTTCCACCGTCCACCCATCTGGACCAGGAGATTTATCTTTAGCAAATCCACGCAAGGTCTTTTCCACATCATCTAGGGTAACCTCCAGGTAGATATCATCCCCCTCAACCTCATTGAAAATCCGGGGGTATTCCTTAATAAGCTTAAACTGTTCAACCAATGATGTATTTTTTGGGTCACAATAATAGTCCTTGAAGTGATGAACAGCCTCATTCATCAATTCTTCCTCCCCCCGGATCCTCCTCCCCATGTGATCATTCAGGTCCCAAATGGAATTCTGCATCCTGCGGGAGTCAGCAAAATGATGAAATTTTTTTGTATTCAGATCCCTAGCTTTGAGCCAGATCGCTCTACTCTTCAACCTCCAAGATTCCTCCTATGTCAGGAGTATTTTCATTTTTCGACACTCCAATGCAGAAAGTTTCGAAGAGTCATCATTGCTGAGTGCATTGCCAACATTTTGCTGCATAAGAGATTCCAATTCCTTTTCAATCTCAGTAAGTTCCCGCCCCATCATGGCTTTTTTATGTTTTTCCCACTTAGTGGTATAGTCTTTAATCGCCTTGAGTTTCACCATCAGCTTGTCCATAGCAGATCTTTCCCCCGAGACGTCCACCTGAAGCCACAAAGATTTCACCCCCGAAGTGTATTCAACATCTGAAAGCCACGTGGAGTTGAATTTGAAAGGGAAGGATTTGTGATAGGGCTCCTCATCAAATTGTAGAATAATGGGTTGGTGATCACTGATTTTTATCTGATGTATCCAGGATCTATAATTCTGAAAGTATTTCAGAAGTGATTTTGATATTAAGAATCGATCAATGCGTTTCTGAATCAGATCACTCTCTTTTCTTCCATTTGACCAAGTGGGAGCCAATGGCCGCAGGGCCGCATCAACCAAGGAATGTTTACTGAATAAATTAGTGAAGTATGGGCCCAATGGATCTCGTCTGGCCAGACACCCCCAAAATTCCTCATCCCCCCACGTATAGTTGAGGTCACCAGCAATAATTAAGTTCTCTAGATCCAACAAATTTTCCGACTCAGCAATATCCCAGAAGTTCTCCCGGTTACTATATGGGCCATAACAATTGATAATATTTATGTTCTTTTCCGATCCCCGCAAGTTTCCCGACAATAGAATTCCCAGAGAAATGTTTGATGGAATTAGTCTCAAAACCTGTGGGTTCCATGCCGCGAGGAGTCCTCCCGAGAGGCCAACCGCATCCACAGAACAACACATCCATCCCGGCTTGACTTTATTGAAAAAGATACGTGCCTTTTCCCCACTAACCATAGTTTCCTGTAGTAGTACCAAATCCGGTTTGACAATTTGCAACACACGTTTGAGGGCCAATTGTTTGGGTAAGCCCCCCACCCCCCGAATGTTCAGAGAAAAAAATATCATTTCCGAACCCTCGCAAGGGCTTTCATTCCTCTAAGAGCCCGTGTATCAGAAGTATTGGGGGAACACACCGTGCTCAGGTCATCCTCCTTCCCCCAGGGTGACCTTCTTATTTCTTCGGGCACTTCTAGTTTTCACCGGTGAGAAGTCTTGTGCCAGACCACCCCTATGTGCCCCCTTTTGAACACAATAATCGTTACATTATGTCACGCACATAATAATATGTTGAATTGTCGATCCACATAAATATTCACATGTTGTATAGAACTATGTACATGTGAGAAGGAAATTTTGACGCCAATGTGTATTACAAAATACTAAAGCACGATTGACACTAACAATTGTGAAATCAAGTCAAAGTATTAGAACAACATAATTAAGAGTACTAACGTGCATCTACAACCCAATGCTCATTTGGATCTTTGTTGAAGTTAATAGTGCAATGCATTGTGCGTTTATAACACAATGTTAATTTGGAATTTTGTTAAAGTTAATTAGTGCAATGCGTTTAATGTGTTTATAATGAAACGAATAAATCAATATTCTAAGGTTTAAAAAATGTTCATTTAGATCTTTGTTGAACTTAATTAGTGCAATGCATTGTGTTTCTATAACACAATGCTAATTTGGATTTTTGTTGAAGTTAATTAGTATAATGTGTTTAATGTGAAATGAATAAATCTCTATCTTAATGTTTAAAAATTTATTTTGGTTATGGTATTCATTTTGAAGTTGGCTTGAAGTGAGGCAATTTATGTGGTTTGGGTTTGTTGGTATTAATTTAAAAATTATTATTAGAAAGAACTTAGTTAGATGTACATAAATATTTGATGTACCTAGACTTTGGATATAAACCTAAATATTATACATCTAAATTGAATCTATTTTCAATCTAATTAGTGCAATGTGCTTATACATCTAAATTGAATCTATTTTCAATCTAATTAGTGCAATGTGCTTAAAGTGTGTATAGTGAAATGAATAAATCTACATCCTAATGCTTAGTAAATTACCTTAGTTGTGGTATCCATTTTGAAGCTGTGGTATCCATTTTGAAGCTGGTTTGGAGTAAGTCAACCTTTATGGTTTGGGCCTGTTAGTATTCATTTTAAAATTACCTTTCAAAAAAATTGGTTAGATGTGTACAAATATTTGATGCACCTAGACTTTGGAGATAAAATTAAATATTATGCACCTAAAGTGAATATTTTTTAAGCTAATTAGTGCAATGTGCTTATAGTGAAATGAGTAAATCTACATCCAAATGCTTAGAAAATTACTTTGGTTGTGGCATCCATTTTGAAGCTTGCTTGGGGTGAGCCAAACCTTTGTGGTTTGGGCTTGTCGGTATTCATTTTAAAATTACCTTTGGAAAGAATATGGCTGGATGTGCATATATATTTGATACACCTAGACTTTGGACATAAACCTAAATTTATGCACCTAAACTATGGACCTAAAGTGTATTTTTCTAAAGATTGTGCTTACACTCTAAAGATTGTGCTTTTAAAACTATTGTATTTATCAATTCCGGCTCATTGTCACTCAATCTTAACTATTTTTTTTTTTTCCATGTGGTTCACTTTAATTGGCTTAGCCGACCGCTACATCCACGAAATAATTTCCGGTGGACCCGCCCCGAAGGGGTTTCCACCCTGCGGCCGCTGCGTGCCTAACCCCAAGAGAGTCGATGAGAATGGATCCCGTGACCTCGCATGCTGGGAGGCCTAACTTCCGAGAACACATCCGATCGAGCTAACTCTTGGGGCTACAATCTTAACTATTTTGTTAAAGCATAATTATTAATTTAAAGTGAATTATGGCCTCGAAACAAAAAATTTAATCCAAAACATTCATACGTTTAAATCAAAATCTTTAAATTCAAATTTCAAATAAAATTACATTTTTTTAAAATTACATTTTATAAAATGGCATCCTTTTTTGTTGTTTAAATTACAACATTTGATGATAAAAAGACATAATATTGTTTTAAAAAAATACTTCAAATCAAACTTCAAATTCTTTATACAACATTTTATAGAATGGCATCCTTTTTTGTTGTTTAAATTACAACATTTGATGATAAAAACACATAATATTGTTTTAAAAAATACTTAAAATCAAACTTCAAATTATTTATACAGTTACTAATAATAATTGTTAATTGGGTTTAGCTCTAGTGTTTGCAGGATGGAGTGCGTTTTTTGCCATGGAAAAAAAGTCACAATTCATTAATAAAAATGAACCACATTGTTCATGGGCCTATAAGGCCATACAACAAATTCTCTTCACATTTTTTGCCGAAAAAAGAGCTCAGATGTTCTATCAACAACTACTGACTGGTCAATTTTAGTTTCTGTGTCACATAATTTTATATTTATATCACAATATTACTATTTTTTGTAACAATTTGCATGAATACATATTGAATTCAGTACCTCTGTACCTGTCAAAAAATCATATATATGATATGGAAATCGATATCATATGTATGTCATGTTTTTGGATACCAATGACATATTTATAGTTAGTGTCATTTGTGCATTCCCATTTCTTCCAAATGTCTTCACCCACCTGGAGCCCAATCTTTGATAAGTGATCAACAACGTTGTTCCTTTCTCTATATATGTGTTTATAATGAATATCCTGAAAACTTTCATTCAATATGGACAACCCTTCATATAATGGTTGGAAATAGATATTTTTAGGGGTCTCTTTAAGTTCATCCAGTTTATCACCAACTTGGAGTCACCGAAGACTTGAAGTTTCTGCACCCATATAGAAAGTTCTAGAATCAATACTAATTTTAGTGTCATAATTTCTGCATGATTGTTGTTGCATATTCCTAGACCTGTAGACCGAAGACTTGAAGTTTCTGCACCCATATAGAAAGTTCTAGAATCAATACTAATTTCAGTGTCATCATTTCTGCATGATTGTTGTTGCATATTCCTAGACTTGTAGATATCTTAATCCATTGTGAGTTAGTGAAGAAAATGATGCCTCCATCTCCACCTTTGTGTAGGAATCCCTTGGGAGGCCCCATCAAAATAACACCATGAACCAATTATGTCAATAATCTATTCAGTGATCCTTCTTTTATGTTTGTGGCTCAAATCTTGAGGAAATATATCCAAAATAGAAATACTTCTAGTGGCATATACCTCCGGTGGGATAAAAATATCTTTGAAAATTACTTTATTCCTTGCCATCCATCCCCCCAAATTAGAAGGGATGTAAGAGCCTTATAATAAGAGAAAGATCCATTGTTTAGACATACCTACAGAGCTTCATGGAGAGTATTTCCATTCCAAACAAAAAGTAATCCTTTTACCTAGGAGGCATAAGACCACATCCTTGTAATATAGGGACAATGAACAAACAGATGGGAGATAGACTCATTGTTATCTTTACATAAAGGGCATATGCATGGCCCACAACTGGATTTTTTAGTCATGAGATCCCAAACATACACTCTATTCGAAAGAGATAACCAGATAAAAGTATATTCTTTAAGGGACATTTGCAAGACCAAATGATTGAATTTCACCATAAAAGTTCAGGGAGGTCCTCCTCCTCTATGACTACTGTTATAGCCTAGACTAGGTGTATATGCCCTCCCTTCAAGATTCCTACACCATAGCAGATCATATTCTCTATCCACTAGGCATATGTGGCAAGACTATAGTGTCTTTGTGAAGTTATCCCAAAGGGTTTTTTCTCCCTCAAAAATCCCAAAACCTCAGCTTGTATCCAGGCCTGCCTCAGGGGAGATGTATGTGGTTCATCCTTCACCTGATACATAAAACTATACCCCTGTTCCTATAAGGAGACAATCAAATGATGAGAAAATCTATGAGCATCTTGACTTCCCTCCCATGTGTCAAGATCCATCCTAATACTTCTACCATTGCCAACCCTACAAACTAACCAATCACCAATGATGACAAAAGCCAAAATAATAGACTTCCACATAGTAGAAACATTATGGAGAGAGAATTTTCCTTATTCATGAACCATTCTTCAATAGTAGGGGATAGATATATTTTTGATAAACAACTTTTACCCACAGACTGTCACCCTTTAAAATTCTCCAAACAACCTTTGTTCCAAGTGCTTTTGGAAAATAGATAGGGCGTTTCAATCCCCACCCCCCAAGAACCTTTGGTAAAGATAACCTTTTCCAAGCAACCCAATGGAAATCCCTTTCATCAAAGTGTCCATTCAAAAGAAAAGTAAAACTCAACTTCCTTATGTGATCCAGACTGCCTATAGGAACATATGCAAGGTTACCCAAAAGAATGGAATAGCTTTCAGAACTGATTTCATCAAGATGATTCTACCACCACAAGAGAGCCACCTATTACACGACAACTGTAATCCATGGTCCACCTTGCCTATAAGCCAAGCCCAGTCCCTCTTATGGTGATCATTTGGCTTAATGATGAAGCCTAAGTACTTTATCCCCATCTACATGTACACCACTAAAAAATTAAACTGTGCATTGATCCATGTAGCCAAATCTTCTTCTATATTCGTAAATGAGATAGTGAATTTACCAACATCTATGGCCATCCCTGTAGCATAAAAGACAATATCCATAATTTCCTTGATCTTTGTAATATCCCTCCTGGAGCCATTAGTGAAAATAAAAATATCATCTACAAAAAGTAGATGGGAAATGTTGATATCTCTCCCAATAATTTATAGTGAAATGAATAAATCTCTATCCTAATGTTTAAAAAATTACTTTGGTTATGGTATCCATTTTGAAGTTGGCTTAGAGTGAGGCAATTTTTGTGGTTTGGGTTTGTTGGTTCTAATTTTAAAATTACTATTAGAAAGAACTTAGTTAGATGTACATAAATATTTGGTGTACCTTGACTTTGGATATAAACCTAAATATTATACATCTAAATTGAATCTATTTTCAATCTAATTAGTGCAATGTGCTTAAAGTGTGTATAGTGAAATGAATAAATCTACATCCTAATGCTTAGTAAATTACCTTAGTTGTGGTATCCATTTTAAATTTGGCTTGGGGTGAGTCAACTTTTGTGGTTTGGGCTTGTTAGTATTCATTTTAAAATTACCTTTAAAAAAAATTTGGTTAGATGTGTATAAATATTTGATGCACCTAGACTTTGGAGATAAACTTAAATATTATGCACCTAAAGTGAATATTTTTTAAGCTAATTAGTGCAATGTGCTTATAGTGAAATGAATAAATCTACATCCTAAATCTTAGAAAATTACTTTGGTTGTGGCATCCATTTTGAAGCTTGCTTGGGGTGAGCCAAACCTATGTGGTTTGGGCTTGGGCTGGTTGGTATTCATTTTAAAATTACCTTTAGAAATAATATGGTTGGATGTGCATAAATATTTGATCCACCTAGCCTTTGGACATAAACCTAAATATTATGCACCTAAACTATGGACATAGAGTGTATTTGTCTAAAGAATGTGCTTTTAAAACTATTGCATTCTCATTCTTAACTATTTTGTTAAAGCAAAATTATTGATTTAAAGTGAATTATGGCCTTGAAACAAAAAAAATTTATCCATAACATTCATACGTTTAAATCAAAATCTTTAAATTCAAATTTCAAATAAAATGATATTTTTTTAAATTACATTTTATAAAATGGCATCATTTTTTGTTGTTTAAATTACAACATTTGATGATAAAAACACATAATATTGTTTTAAAAAAATACTTCAAATCAAACTTCAAATTCTTTATATAATTACTAATAATAATTGTTAATTGGGTTTAGCTCTAGTGTTTGCAGGATGGAGTGTTTTTTTTTCCATGGGAAAAAAATCACAATTCATTAATAAAAATGAAACACATTGTTCATGGGCCTATGAGGCCATACAAAAACTTTTCTTCGCATTTTTTGCCGAAAAAAGAGCTCAGATGTTCTATCAACAACTACTGACTGGTCAATTTTAGTTTCTTTCTGTCACATAATTTTCTATTTATATCACAGTATTATGATTTTTTGTAACAGTTTCATACAAAAACTTTTCTTCGCATTTTTTGCCGAAAAAAGAGCTCAGATGTTCTATCAACAACTACTGAATGGTCAATTTTAGTTTCTATCTGTCACATAATTTTCTATTTATATCACAGTATTATGATTTTTTGTAACAGTTTGCATGAATACATATTGAATTCAGTACCTCTGTACCTATCAAAAAATCATATATATAATATGACCATCAATATCATATGTATGTCATGTTTTTAGAGACCAATGACATATCTATAGTTACCCTAGATGTGGCTATGATCATGCTCAAAGATAGTGTCATTTGTGCATTCCCATTTCTTCCAAATGTCTTCACCCACCTGGAGCCCAATCTTTGATAAGTGATCAACAACATTGTTCCTTTCTCTATATATGTGTTGATAATGAATATCCTGAAAAATTTCATTCAATCTAGACAACTCTTCATATAATGGTTGGAAATATATATTTTTAGGGGTCTCTTTAAGTTCATCCAGTTTATCACCAACTTGGAGTCATCGAAGACTTGAAGTTTCTGCACCCCCATAGAAAGTTCTAGAATCAATACTAATCTCAGTGTCATCATTTCTGCATGATCTTGTTGTTGCATATTCCTAGACCTGTAGATATATTAATCCATTGTGAGTTAGTGAAGAAAATGATGCCTCCATCTCCACCTTTGTGTAGGAATTCCTTGGGATCCCCCATCAAAATAACACCATGAACCAGTTCTGTCAATAATATCTTCAGTGATCCTTCTTTTCTGTTTGTGGCTCAAATCTTGAGGAAATATATCCAAAATAGTGTGAAGAACTTGCAACAATTAATTAATGAAAATACACGAGATAGCATAAATAACAGAACTCATAATCACTTTTATTGATCGCAGGCCACTTCGAGGGGGAAACCTCCTTTGAGCAAGCTCAATACAAATAACTTCACAATGCCTTCATAGGCCTCAACACACACTTATATACTAAGTCTAGGCGCCAATACTGTTAACACCTAAAAAGTGCTCACTAGCTCATTTCCTTATTCACATGACCCATTTGTCCACTTTTCCACCATCTGAGCCTCTAAAGCCAACAAAAGGTCACCAAAAGACCTTAGTACACCCCTTTTCCCACTCAAAAAGATTATTTTTCCTTAAAAAGCATAAAAAACCCTCAAAAAGGGTCCAAAATTCCCAAAAATATTAAAAAGGGAATAAAAATATTAATTTTATTCAAAAAAGGAAAAAGGAGGGAAAAGTACCTAAACCATGTTGGTCAATACCATTGGTTTCCACAAAACCACAATGGTATTCTCCACCACCAAAACCTATAAAAAGGTGGTAGGGGCTCCTCATTTCACATCCATCCATCTTCCTATCCTCATGCTGCCAAAATCTCCCTTGAGCTTTTGGCCATTGTAGCTACCTTGGAGAAAGAAACCTTTGGAGTTTGGAGCTGCTCACCCTTGGAGCTTCTCAACTATCTTCATCATTGGAGGTATTACTATTGCAAGCACTTGCTTGCCCCCATTATCAATACAAATTTATTTTCTCTATTTTCTTGTTCTTGTTTTTTAATCCAAAAGTTTATTATGATATGCACATGTTAGTTTAGTTTAGATTTAGATTTAGTTTATTGTTTTTGCTTAATATTGAAACTGCTGCTACTAGTTAGCAGGTGCCCATAGCACTAAGCTTGGTTGCAAAACCAAGCCAACAGTTTTTGGCGACTCCGCTGCTTTCGAATTTCTAGATCTCACTTTTGCTTTAGATCTTAGTTTTTGATTGTATTAGTTAGTTTAATTCATAGATCCGCCACCCTAGACAATAGATCCATTGCTGTTCTAGATCTTGGCCCATTTCATTGCCATTTACAGCCCAAAATTTTAAATTTTCGTGTTCATTTTTCGGCGTCCGCGTACGGCTTTCGCCTCGCGGCTTTTTGCTCAACAATCGCGTGGCTCATCGTGACTGCGTGGCTCTTTTCCGCGCGGTTCACCGCGGCTTCACGGCCAATTAGCGAGCTGCACATCGCGGCTTCGCGGACCTTTTCCGCGCTGCACATCGCGGCTTCGCGGTCAAAACCCGCGCTGTCCGTCACGACTGTGCGACAGAAACCCGCGCGGCCCATCGCGGCTGTTCTGTCAAAACCCGCGATGCCAATTTTTTCATTCGGCCGATCCGTTTAAAAGATTAATTTTTTACTGTATTTTCTGCCCACATAGCACATTTTCCAGTATTAAATTTCCTACATATTTTACAGCCATAGAAAAATTTTACTATTTAGAAGGCACCTTTGAAAAAATCTTTTTAAAAAATTTTCAGGAATTGAAAGAAGGATTTATCTTGCATTTTATCTAGATTAAAATTTTGTTGTTTACTACCTTCATATTTTGCCCATAGCAATTTTTTGAAAAAGAAATCCATTTATTTCTTTAAGAAATCATATTATTTGCTTTCCTATTTCAAAAGATCCTTTGTTTTTTGAATAGTCTTTGCAAAGCATTTAATTTCCATTTATTGAAGAGGTCATATTATATGCTTTACTATTTCAAAAGATCCTTTGTTTTTTGAATATTTTTTGCAAAGCATTTACTTTTTCAATTTCAGTTTAAAATACCACACGTGCACCCACTCAAACACTTAATTTAAACTGAGCCTTAAAAATTACCCTAACTTCAACCAACTTTTAACCCCATGTGGGGAACACTTAAAAGAACTTTGTAGCTAGGTAGTATTGAGGGGATAGGTGTTCCAATAACACCCCTCGGTTATTACATCTGAGACATAGTTGTTGTCCATTAGGGAACCAAAATCTCCTAGTATTTTTTGGCATGGTCATAACCAGTTTATCGAAAGGCCTCTCCCCTAGGAGGGTTGAAGTCGCGAGGATGGTTTCGGAAGCCTGAGTGGAATACCGAAATCCATTCAGTAACCGAAGGGCTACCATTAGCAGTTCTCGGGGTATCCCTGTATAGGGGTATTGTGGTAAAAGGACCAAACGACAGATTTACCTTTTCTGGACGTGTCATGAACGGAGTATCCTAGTTGCCATTCTTTAGGATTGATTACCCGCTGTCCCTCCCGATAGGGGGATATCTAGCCGTTGATTCAACACTCAATATTGTCTGACTTGGATTTCATCACCTTGCAGAGAATATCGTTTGTTGATTCACAATACTTTTAGTTAGGTGTTTGCATGATACAATCCACCTTTGGTCTAGTTACACCTCTTTTTTCTAGAAGCTGTTTGACTGTTGGTATTCTGACCATTTTTGTTGCACCCCTCCACTTATTATAGCACAACTGCTATAATTAGTGCTTTTTGAGGTTGATTTTTTGTCCTGAGAGCCTTCATTTTTCACTCCCCTTCTTGCACCCTTGGTTGCATTAGGGTTTCAAGTCTTTTATACATTACCACCTTACACTATACAGATTTTTACACAAAAACTTATTTCTCACCATTGAGAATTTTAGACGCTCTCGTCGTCTTCAGGGAGAACTCCCAGAGTTCAGTCTACTTGGATCTCCACGTCACCGACGTAGGGCCTTATCCCTTGACTCGACACATCGTCGGTCAACCATACAGTTATCCGATTCTGACACGCCTCACTTCATATCTGATTCTGAGGCAGAATTCGAAAACCCCACTGCGTTATTCCCAACCAAACTTATGGCTGGAACACCATTCGAACCACTTTTTACCAGCACCATAGGAGATACGTCCACAGACCCTTCTACTGCGATGCCATCCACGGCAACAACCACCCCCCTTGGTATGCCTAATATGGGGAACACTCCACCTTTAGGAATGCCCAACACAGGGCCACCACCTGTTATGGGTATGCCCAGCATAGGGGTCACACCCCCTCTGATTACCACAACCCAGATTCCAGGAATCACCACTACCGTTCCTAACCCCGGTGTAACCCATGTTGCACTCGGAAACGCTGGTCCATACCAGGCCACAGCTATTGGAGGACACATACCTTCAATACCTAGCATACCCTTAGGCGCTACTAGACCCCTACATCATACCACCATGACTAGTCATGTCCCAGTCACTATGCCATATCCATCTGCTACCTTACCTTACATGGCAAGTCTGAACTTACCAGACTTAGCCAGGTTAACCAATGACCCTATCAGACACGACCCTGCGTGGCCTCAGATGCCCACCAAACTCCCCTCCGACATCCCTAAGTTTGAGGGCAAGGCAAGTGAGGACCCCCAGAACCATATTATGTCCTTCCATCTATGGTGTTCCTCCAACTCTATATTGGACGACTCTGTCCGCCTCCGTTTGTTACAATGCACCTTCACTGGCTCTGCAGCTAAGTGGTATATCGAGCAGCCCCATGGGACCCATGCCACCTTTACCTCCCTTGCTTCGACCTTCCTGCAGTTCTTTCAGTTACCTGTCCGCTATGATGCGGGTGTTGAGATCCTACTATCTTGTAGACAAAACACGGCCACCCACATCACTGACCACATTCATGAGTGGCGTCGACGCCGAAGCCTCTACAAAATCAAGTTAGATGACCGCATCTTCTTAGATTGGTTCCTAAAATCCCTCCTCCCTCTCATTGCGAAGGATGTGGCATCCGAACGACCCCAGTCTGAAGAAGAGGCCAGCCTCAAAGCCCAACAGTTTGACCTCATTTACGCCCAATCGGGTTATCTGTATACCATTATACCGGATGCCCCTCGAGCTGATTCATCCCAACAGAATGCGCCGGGGGCATCCCATGCCGCAGATGGCATCATTGGTCGTATTACCCCGCATCCCCAACCCTTTTCCATTGCACATCCTAGCCATGGTCCCGACCTTTCGCAGGCTACATCTCAATCTGGAGCAACCAATTCATATGCCCCCATGGCACATCACCACCATACCCACGGACCTTCATGTCCACCTCAGTGCTTTGGTCATGCACCACCTGCATATGCCCCCCCAGCTGTACCTCAACCAGTGTATTATCCACAACAAGCTGCGACAGCTAACCCAACACCTCCAATAGCTCAGGGTTACCAACAACCCCAGCACGTAACTGGTCCTCTTCCAGCCCCACCGGCTTATTATCCACCACAACCTGCTCCCGCACCTACAGCGAACCAAAATCCTCCCACTGCTCAAGGGCAAGTGTACACACAGCACAACCAGCCCCAGCATCAAAACAACCAGCGCAATCAGGGTGGGCAATAGAACCGTGGAAGAGGATGTAACCGCGGAAATAACCAACAACAACATCAAGGTCCTCCACCTACCAATCCTCCGCAAAATAATAATGCTGCGCCTCCCAACCAGAATCTGGATCGTAATCCCAGGCAGCCCAAAAACAATAACCTTAGAACAAATCATCCTTGTTCTATTTACGGGGTTTATGGTCATTACACACATGCTTGCCCACATTTGGAGCGAGCTCGGCAACTCTGGACTGACGATGCCCATCGTCAGGGGCAAGCGGCTCCTCAGCCGCCACCCAACCCTCCACCACCACAACATCAACCTTTGGTGTTGCAAAATCCCTTTCCAACCCAAGGCGTAGTGAACACTCAGCCGTTAGCTCCCCCTCAGAACAACACGCCACCACAACAAATCACTTATGCCGCTCCTGATCAACTCATGTTTGATTCAGGGACTCACCACTTGTTGATGATGTCAACCGCCGATGCCAACCTCCAAACCCGTCAGAACCAATATGGCTCCACCTCTGAAACCCCTCCTGCCGACAAAAACACTAACGTTAATCCCACAGATCAAACGTTACGTATACCTCCAGATCCACTTGATGGCGCTCCCAAAGCACCTCTCTTCCCACTTCGTCGCATCAATAATAACCCCAATGCTCGCGCTGCGTCAAATTACAACATTGTAGATGACTTAGCCCAATCTCCTGCAGCCATGTCTGCTTTAGAAGTCCTAAAAAACTGTCCTTCGCAGTGCAAGACTTTGCTCTCTGCCATTGGCTCTATTGACCCCAATGATTCACAACTGATTGCATTCGATTCACACCAGTCCGAACCACGACTGCCTTCCAGTTTAGCATTCCAAGTTTCCGTTTCCATTCGGAATCTTGTCATCCATCGGAGCATTATCAATGAAGGGGCCTCTACATGCGTCATGTCCACATTCGTTTGGCAGAAGTTGGGATCTCCTACTCTCCAGCAGTCCACCACTGTGTTGTGAGCCTACGACGGCCGTTCGGCACAACCCCAAGGTCTCTTACCTAATGTCCCCGTCCAGCTGGCTGGTAAAACCGTGCTCATTGACATAGAGGTCATCAATGCCCAACTTGACTATAACCTCTTACTTGGCCACAGCTACATGTATGCCATGCGGGCTGTCTCCTTATCCATTTTTCGTACCATGCAGTTCCCCCATGAGGGACGCGTGGTCAAGGTCGACCAACTCACCTATTACGATCCCAAGGCCCCCACTGCACCTGAAAATGTTCTCCCCATGGTTGAACAACCTGTTTGTGGTGCAACTACCTCATTCATTTCCTCAGTAGGACCCGGACTTTACTCTGATGCACCGATGAGTTCTACATTCCAGTCCATTCCCCCGCCGACACCAAATGTCATCCTGCAACTGGTGCAACCCATTGTCACTTCTACCCAACCACCTCCCAGTATCACTACTCCTTCGTCGTCTACGAATCCCCCTCCTCTCATCAGGCCCACTGGGGGCAGAGGCCCACAACCATACACTGCGGTACCCCCACCCAAAGCAGTTAAACCTCCCCCTGTGTTCCGCGCTCCTCCTAAATGCTCGTTGTGTGATGAGTTAGGCCATCCAACCCATCAGTGTCCACAGTTACCTGCATTACATGAACACATGCAAATGCTTGATGACGACCCCAACATCCCGGTTGTCAAACTCGACCAAAACCCCAAGCTTCGTGATAAGTCACTGCCAACCAACCACCCTTGTGCCATATGTAGTGTTTATGGTCATTATTCACATCACTGCCCCGATCTCCCAGATTACAGAGCAACCTTGTACGAGATGAATAACGTCGACCTCGAGATATCCCCTCTTCACATTGAGGAAATTCACCCCCCACCATCTTCCTCCTCGAAAGAAATTAACACCATTTACACAATTTCCACTGGATACCCCTCTGTCCGGTTGGCCCCTTCCATTGATCCCTTTGACACACATGTTCAACCCTTTCAAATCGACGGGGAAACCACATGTCCACAACATGGGGGCAGGCCCAAAACCTTGCCTACTCATCATCATCGTGATTCTCGTCGGAGATACTGGGGGCATCCACCCCACAAAGGGAATCCCCCATCATCATATCATCACTTCAGTATGCCACCACAGCCCACAGCCTCATGGTATAACACCCCGCCAGCAGTTGCTCAATGACCTATTGATCTCTCTTTGAGACAGCATCTGCACCACATGGACACCTCTGAGTTAGGAGGCATAATAGATTACCTCGACCCTGGGATAGGGGGCATGATCAATCATTTTGAACCTTCCCCATCATCTCTATCTCAACACCTCAATGAGCCCATCGTTCAAACCAACACATATGTGATCCACAATCACAAACCCCATGCACATAGCATGGGGGCAGGTCATTAACCCTGCTGACTTCTTCACATGCGTGATCTCAACCATTTTTTGAGGTCACATATCACTTGTGTATTCGATTTGATTTGATACACCTAGTATTCTCCCCCCGCGGGTTATCATCATTTCTCCCCACCACTGCATCCTTGGCTTGGTGGGCTCACCTTTATTTGTAGCCATTTTTTAACCTAGTTATTTGCTTTGACCATTCTGGAGTCCTTATGACCTCTATTTTTTGCACCATTTGCACCGCCGGATTCATATTTCCGTGCTCGTGATGACGCTTGAGATCATGTCTCGATCTCACGCCCAGATGTTTTGGGCATTTTTCCATGCCTCTCTCGTTGCCTTGGTTTGCGTGCCACATCGGCTGGAGTCCATTTTTGATGAACCTTATATCGCTGAATTCAGTTTTCCGTGCTCGTGATGATGCTTGAGATCATTTCTTGCTCTCACGCCCAGATTTTTCAGGCATTTTTCCATGCCCCCTCGTCGCCTCGGTTTGTGTGCCACATCGACCGTTGTCCATTTTTTACAAGCCTTATATCGTCGGATTCAGTTCTCCGCGCTCGTGATGATGCTTCAGATCATTTCTCGCTCTCACCTCCAGATTTTTCAGGCATTTTTTAAAAATGTCACCCATCACCTTGGTTTGCGTGCCACGTTGGTCGCAGCCCCCTTTTGACAATCTTTATGTCACCGGATTCAGTTTTCCGCACTCACGATGATGCTTGAGACCTTTTCTCGATCCCATCAATCCCTTTTTGTTCGGTATAGTTTTATCCCTTTTTCGGGACGAGCAATCCCTTTTACGAAAAAGGCACTTAGGGAGTTTCTGTTAAGCTCTTTTCTGACTCCTAAAACAATGAAAAGATCGCCGAGCAACCTTGCTTCCTTTCATGCTCACTAAACGTATCTGAAACGGCATTTACCTGGTATAAGTTTACCCCTTTTCCGGACCTTGTAGACTAATTACGAAAAATGTATACTCTAGTCACATCGGCTAGAAGAGTTCTCCATTTTGCATCATTTTATGCTTTTTCGGGCCTTGGAGACTAACTTACGAAAAAGAACACCAATGGAGTCCACTTACCGCTTTCAGACTCTCTAAACATGAAAGCGATCACGAGCAATCACCATCCTGGACTCGTAAAACCAATAGGACAGTAATCATAACCACTGCAGAGTCTCCTTATCACTTTCAGACTCCTTAAAAATGAAAGCACCCATGAGCACAAACAGTCCTGGGCTCACAAAATCCACAGGACAGTACCACTTCAGAGCACACTTTTATACCTTCTTGGAGCTCATCAAAACTACGAAGAAGGACCCAATGGTGCTTCTCGGTGCCACGACAGATCACGTCTACTCATATGGCAGCTTCCCCATTTTGCTCGCCTTTGTTCAGAGTATTCTACAGTACGTCACCCTGAGAATCCCTCGATAGCACCCATCAGCTTGACCCCCCCAGAGTCCATACATACCCTTCAGTCCCTAAAAGCAATGATACCCACACCTACAAGTCAGTTCCCTATGCTGCCAGGTCAACCATGTCATCATCCTCTGAACAAAGAAAGTTTGAGTCTTCCCATTATGACCCCAGTTACTTCCCATCCCCACAAGTATGTCAGTCCTACCATAAGTACTACCACACTTCAGTTCTATACCTCGCGATCCTATCAAGGAAACATCATTGCCTTGTTAGTTGCTGGTCTCCCTCTGTCAACGACAACCAAATTTATTCCAGAGGATAGACCTAGAGGTCCCTGTGCCTTGGACTTATCACCATTTATGATGAGTGCCTACGAATCATTTCGAGAAGAGTCCTCAGTGCTTCTCCAAATGGTTGTTTCTCACATGCTCGACTTCAACACCTTGATTGCATCGTTGAGACTCGCACAGGGCATCGGTTCGTTCAGTTATTAGTCGAAGACCCTGGATACCATCTGACTCCCCCACATTTGAGAGTCTACCTATGAATACAACCAGTTACACTTTTCCTATAGATATCCGGGTTGCACATGGCGACAGTATTCAGATGTACCCCAGTTTCATACTCCCTTGAGTATACAGTTACATTAATTCTCAGAGATGACTCACAGTCTTTGAGTCCCTACAGATGTTGGACACCTTCAATTTCAGCAGTTCATCAGTTATTCCAGTGTATCAGTTATTGAGATCAGTCATGATATGATCATGAGTACATCCCAAAATGATGTCCCCTCTGGACAATTATGATGTACCAGCAGATTTTTTATGTATTTTCTCAGGTCCCCCTTGGGACTAATTGTTTATATATGTCTTGATACGAGCATGGGTATGCTCGCCTCGTCCATTATCAGGATTATTCCTCATTCATATTGAGGCCATGTAATATTGTTTATTTTTTTCAGCTTCCAAGGGCCGTGGATCCAGTCTCCAATCGGTCTCTTCTCCTCCCCAAAACCCCAGAAAAAAGACAAAAGAACTATGATGTGTATTGGCCATACGATGAGCTCCTGCCCTCACACATCAGGGGGCAATCTGTTAACACCTAAAAAGTGCTCACTAGCTCATTTCCTTATTCACATGACCCATTTGTCCACTTTTCCACCATCTGAGCCTCTAAAGCCAACAAAAGGTCACCAAAAGACCTTAGTACACCCCTTTTCCCACTCAAAAAGATTATTTTTCCTTAAAAAGCATAAAAAACCCTCAAAAAGGGTCCAAAATCCCCAAAAATATTAAAAAGGGAATAAAAATATTAATTTTATTCAAAAAAGGAAAAAGGAGGGAAAAGTACCTAAACCATGTTGTTCAATACCATTGGTTTCCACAAAACCACAATGGTATTCCCCACCACCAAAACCTATAAAAAGGTGGTAGGGGCTCCTCATTTCACATCCATCCATCTTCCTATCCTCATGCTGCCAAAATCTCCCTTGAGCTTTTGGCCATTGTAGCTACCTTGGAGAAAGGACCCTTTGGAGTTTGGAGCTGCTCACCCTTGGAGCTTCTCAACTATCTTCATCATTGGAGGTATTACTATTGCAAGCACTTGCTTGCCCCCATTATCAATACAAATTTATTTTCTCTATTTTCTTGTTCTTGTTTTTTAATCCAAAAGTTTATTATGATATGTACATGTTAGTTTAGTTTAGATTTAGATTTAGTTTATTGTTTTTGCTTAATATTGAAACTGCTGCTACTAGTTAGCAGGTGCCCATAGCACTAAGCTTGGTTGCAAAACCAAGCCAACAAATACTATGGGTCAAAACCATGGGCCAATACAAACTATGGATCAACAATACTACGAGCGACTTACAAAGCATATGCACCAAACAACAATAACACAAACTATGGATCAACAAATACTACGGGACGACTTACAAAGCATATGCGTCCAACAACAATATACTAACAAAGTAAAGACATGGGTTCCTAACATCCCCTCCCTCTTAGAAAAAGCTTTGTCCTCAAAGCTTTAGATGTGGAAATTGTTGTTGAATCTGAAGGAGTGGTTCCCATGTAGCATCCTCTGGTTGCATGCCATGCCACTGAATTAAGACCTATGTGATAGAGCGAGAGAGAAGCTGGCGAGTGTGCTTATTGAGGACAGCCTTTGGCTCCAAAAGGATGGATCCTTCATTATCCAGTTCAGGTAAAATAGTTTTTCCTCTAATGTTGGTTCCAAGAACTTTCTTCAGACAAGAGACATGAAATACTGGATGAATGCGGGAAGAAAGAGGAAGTTCCACTTTATAAACAACGGACCCAATCTTCTGAAGAATCCAATATGGACCATAGAACTTTGGAGCGAGCTTATGACGCCCATTGAGTTTCAAGGAGCATTGCTTATATGGTTGGAGACGAAGAAAAACCATATCACCTGCTTGAAAAGTGCGCTCATAATGGTGTTGATGGGCTTGTTGCTTCATGCGATTACTTGCCATGTGAAGATTGTCCCACAAAATGCGAAGAATCTGATCTCGGTTTCAAAGGACTGTTTCAACTACCTGAACAGGTGAACTGTTGGGGGTGTATGGAAGGAGAACTAGCAGTGCTTAACCATAGACTACTTCATATGGGGTCATTTTAGAGGCAGTGTGGTAAGAGGTATTGTACCACCATTCAGTGAGAGGCAGCCACTTTTCCCACTAATGTTGTTGTTCAGAGGTGAAGCAATGAAGATAAGTTTTCAAGCATTTATTGATAATTTCAATCTGACCATTTGTTTGTGGGTGATACCCTGAACTCATCTTCAGTTTGGTGCCAGTGTGGCGAAATAGTTCTATCCAAAAATGACTGGTGAAAGTCGCATCACGATCTGAGACAATGGAAGAAGGGATGCCATGAAGACGAAAGATCTAATCCAGGAAAATTTGAGCGACTGAGGAGGTTGTATAGGGATGGCTGAGAGCACAAAAATGACTATATTTGGATAGGCGATCAACCACAACCAAAATTACTGTCTTCCCTCCAGATTGAGGGATCCCTTCAATGCAATCCATAGAAATATATGTCCAAATCCATGTAGGTATGGGAAAGAGTTCGAGCAATCCCGGAAGGAGTGTCGTTTCACCCTTATTGCGCTGGCAGGTATCACATTCAGATACCATCTGTTGAATTGTCCTTTTCATGCCCTTCCAAAAGAAGTTACGCCGTGCCCACTCATACGTTTTGAGGAACCCAGAGTGCCCTGTCGATGGAGAAGCATAGAGTTCATAGAAGACAGCCTGTTGAAGATCTGTGCTCTGGGGAAGCACCAAACGACCCTTGTATCTCAGGGAAGCACCATTCCAAGAGTAATGTGGTACAACAGAAGGGTTGTTGGCCAAACGTTGGATGATTTGAGATAATGAAGAGTCATTGGCATAGCCCTGTTGAACAGATTGCAACCAATCTGGAACGGGCATAGAAATAGCCGAAAGAGAATCTTGTTCATCAAATGTGTGAGAAAGACATCCGCCACAATATTGTCCTTACCCTTCTTGTAAGTGATCTCATAGTCATAACCCATGAGTTTGCTAACCCATTTCTGTTGTGCTGAGGAGGATACACGTTGTTCTAGGAAATATTTTAGACTATGGTGATCAGTCTTGATGTAGAAATGATTCCCTAATAGGTATGGTCTCCACTTTTGTGTTGCATGCAAAATAGCCATCATTTCCTTCTCATATGTAGAGGTAGCTAAATTCTTACCTGAAAGGGATTTGCTGGTGAACGCAATGGGGTGTTCATCTTGAAGGAGAACAACACCAATTCAATTGCCGCAAGCATCACTCTCAATAGTGAAGAGCTTGGAAAAATCAGGCATAGCTAGAACAGGTGTATTACACATAGCTTGTTTCAGTTTGTCAAATGCACACTCAGCAGCATGTGTCCATGTAAAAGCATCATTTTTCAATAGAGCAGTTAATGGAGCTGCAATCTTCCCATAATCCTTGAAAAACTTGCGGTAGTATCCAGTCAACCCCAAAAAACCACGAAGGCTCTTGAGTGTCTGAGGATGCGACTAATTGGTCATGGCAGCAATTTTGGCAGGATCCACGCGAACCCCTTGTGCTGAGATAATGTGCCCGAGATACTCGAATTCCTTCTGTCCAAAAATAGATTTAGACTATTTGGATTGGAAATGATGGTCAGAGAAAAGTTTCATTACAAGATCCATATGTTGGAGATGTTCAGCCCATTTTTTACTGTAGATGAGGATATCATCAAAGAATACCAGAATGAATTTCCACAAGTAGGGCCGGAATATTTTATTCATCAAGTCCTGGAATGTGGAAGGAGCATTAGTGAGGCCAAAGGGCATGACCAAAAACTCATAGTGGCCATCATGTGTACGGAAAGATGTTTTAGGAATATCATCCTCATGAACCCGAATTTGATGATACCCAGAACGAAGATCCAACTTGGAGAAAAATTGAGCACCATGAAGCTCATCAAGAAGCTCATCAACAACAGGAATTGGAAACTTATCCTTTATAGTGAGGTGATTAAGTGCTCAAAAGTCAATGCAGAGGAGCCACGACCCATCTTTTTTGCGGACAAGAAGAACATGTGAAGAAAAGGAACTAGTGCTTGGGTGAATAATACCTTGCTTCAGTATGTCCCGAACGAAGGAACTAGTGCTTGGGTGGATAATACCTTGCTTCAGTAAGTCCCGAACGATCATTTCAATCTCTGTTTTTTGGTGAAATGGGTAGCGATAGGGCCTGATGTGGGGAGGAACACTTCCAGGAAGGAGCTGAATACGATGGTCCTCTGGCCTTGAAGGTGGCAATCCCACTGGTTCAACAAAGACACCTGTATATCGATCCAAAATTTGTTGTCGATCCAAAGGAGTAGTGGAGACCGTTGATGGTTGCATCTGAATGGAATGGATCTGAGCGATGACACCATGTGAATTCTTATTAAGGATTTTTTCCATGCAAAGTGAAATGATGATGCTAAGAGACCCTAGTTGTAAGCCGGTCAATGTGTGTTTTTGTCCATTGGGGGAAAACTGCATCCAAAGTTCAGCAAAATCCCATAAGATGGGACCAAGTGTGCATAGCCATCGAGCGCCCAAAACCACATCAAATCCACCTAAGGTTAAGGAAAACATGTTAGAGCGCATGTTATAATCTCCCATAGAGATACGCACATTACGACACTTCCCTTTGCAAGGTAAGGTGCCCCCATTAGCAACCATGACTTCAAAGTTGGAGCAAGGATGGATAAAACAATCAGCTTGTTTGGCAATCCGAGGGTTAATGAAATTATGAGTGCTACCAGAATCAATGAGTATTGTAAGAGGAAGCTTCTTGAAGTAACCCCTGACCCACATGGTTTTGGGGGTGGTGATTCCAGCTAAAGCATGGAGAGATATCTCTAGTTAGTCGTCCTGAGATGGAGGGTTAATAGGTGACTCCGGAATGCCGACCTGAGCATTCGTTATATCTGGAGCTTCTTCACCAATTTCAGAGGCAGGCGGAGAATCCATATCCAAGAGATAGAGATTTTTCTGAACACATCTATGTCATCGAGTGAATTTCTCATCACAATTATAACAAAGCCCTTTTTCTCTGCGTGCCTGCATCTCGGTTTCAGACAAATTCTTGATAGGAGTTGGTTGAGGAGATGGTGGGATGGGAGGTCATTGAGAACCCATATTTCGAAAGGGAACAAAAATAGGTTTGGATCGCTGCTGGGATGCAATCTTGTCTAATGCCAACTTAGCCAACCCCAGGGCTTCCATCATTGTGTTGGGACATAACATTTTGACCTCAGAGCGGATTGCATCCTTTAGACCACTGATAAAAGAACTCCGGTAGAAGTCATTAGGCAATCCTTCCATGTAGTTGGCTAGTTTCTCAAATTCGGTTTGGTACTCTCTCACAGTGCCAATTTGGCGTAGTTTAGTGAGGGCTCCTGTGAAGTCATCAAAAGCACTAGGACCATATCGTTGCAAAAGGAGTTGGAAAAAATATGTCCATTTTAGCTCTTCATTAGCCTTGATGTACCAACGGTACCATTGAAGAGCTTCCTATTCCAAATGAAAGGATGCAAGTGGAACTTTGTTGACATCAAAAGTATTATGCAGACTAAAATACTGTTATGCATGATAAATCCATCTAGTCAGATCAGTACCATTGAAGCGAGGAAAATCAAGCTTCAGACCACGAAATTGCTGGAAGAAGAGAACCCATTGTTTGATGAAGACTCGGACTGTCGTTTGTTGTTCATGGCTAAATGCTCAAGATGGAGGCCAAGAAATTTTTCATCCAGATCCTGGAGTTTGGCTTGGATGGCTACAAGTGCTTCTTCCATGGTTTTTTCTCTTGCGGGGGTGACGACTATAATTAGGAGTTTTTTTTTTTTGAGTGGATAGAAAAATAAAAACAGAAACTGTTTCAGTAAAGGAAAATTTGGATTTGGGAAAAAATATGAAGGGTAATTTGGGTTTGACTAAGTTTTGGCACTATTGAATGGATAGGGAAACAAAAAAGGAGGATTTCAGAAGTGGGGTGTGTTGATGTATATGTAACTTCGGAATGTATTTCATAGATGTATGATGTATGTACTCCTATAGAGATGGTATTATTCCTCTATACGGAAGTGTCGTCATTTATATTGTAAGTGTCGTAACTTATACTTGATGGGTTATTAGACCACCTTGTTGGGGTCGGCCCTGTATAAGTCATGTGGGTCGAAGGGTTATTAAACCACCCTATTGGGGGTCGGCCATGTGGGTCAAAGGGTTATTAGACCACCCTATCGGGGGTCGACCCACTCAGCATTATGTTATGTGGTTAAGTTCGAGCCTACATGAGTTAGGTAAAAAGGCAAGTCAAGTCAAGTATAAATAGAGTGCGGGAGGCACTCTATTTACTCACTCACTTCTCACTCATGCACTCAAGGAGGAGTGGTGCACTTATGGAGGAGGAGGATCTGCTGCTAGGTTATGTCTATCTCTCATGGTTGGTTGTATCATTGCTCTATCTATCTCTGAGAAAGTTATTGGGGTTTTTCACCTTTATGGTTTTCCCCAAGTAAATCTTTGTGTCTCTTGTGTGCTTGCATTATTGTCTCCATGATTGATATGTTGTAGATATGCTGTACATGTTGTTCTCTCAGTTAAGATCCTAGATCAGATTGAAGTAAATTTAGAAAATTTAACATGGTATCATAGCTAGCCTGAAAGAAGGCATGATATGGCATGTATGACACTTGTTGCACTTACGATGCTAGGGCTTGATATAGCAAAAACCAGTCATTGTAGAACTTTCGCTATAAATATGTTTTGGCAAAGTTTGCGGATCTGAAATTGTTACAGGACGAAGATTAAATCTCCAGGTACCTTGTGTCCAAAGGACAACCTCTAATTCATTGTACTTTGTGATTTATGATCTGTGCAATATAGGGTTTCTGCCTCTTCCAGATCTGAGTTAAAATCAGGTGACCTTGGGAAAAAGGTCATAACATGGGCTAGGAAGATCCAAATGAAATTTCGTAAAAAGTGACAGGTAGTACATAGACTGTACTATCTCAAAAAACGTTTTCAGAGACCAAAGGTGAACCAGTGACATGTGGCATGCCGTACAAGTTCGCTCTCATGTATTATCCCATAAACAGGTCACGTTGCGACACTTGGCATAAATCTCTCTCAGAGAATCCAATTGAGGTCAGACCTGTCATGATGGAAAGATAACAGGCCAATATATCTCAGGAAATATTTTCAGAGGCCGAAGTTGAAACAGTGACACGTGGCATGCCATACAAGTTCGCTCTCCTGTATTATCCCAAAACAGGTCACGTTGCGACATTTGGCATAACTCTCTCTCAGAAAATCCAATTGAGGTAAGACCTGTAAGGATGGAAAGCTAACAGGTCAGGTTATCTCAAGAAACTTTTTCAGACCCTGTGGATCAAAAATTTCGGAGTTACACCAGAAACAATCAGGTACATATTTCTGTCAAAACATAATTATTTTTGAGTACCTTCATTCATGGCTTCCGGAATTTAGGGCTTTGGAGAAAGTTGGAATTTTTGTAATCGGAGACCACGGATGGATGCTACTCATCAAAATAAAAATTTAGAGACCAAGATCAGAATTTTTGGTTGGGCAGAAGGCCGGGCTTGATCAAACCCTAGTTCGGGACTTTGATCAGAAAAGTGGAAAATTAGGGCTTCTATAAAAATGGGAATTTTTGAAATCTGTGACCATGGCCGGAAGCTCCTCGGAAAAATAGAATCTTAGAGCCTTGGATCAAACCTTTTGATTGGGTAGAAGAGTGGGCTTCATCAAACCCCAGTTCAGGGTCATGTCTAGTGAATCTGAAAGTTTCAAAGGCAAAATTGAGGAGTGAAGCTTTGCAGTTTTCAAATTCTGAATATACCAGCTTGATCAGCTAATCAAGGCGCATATTTCTATCCTTTCGGAAGATTGAAATTCAAAGTTTGAATTTTTGGGGTTTCTCTGACAAACCCATATCCAGCTTCAGGTTCAGTTCTGGCAATTCAAGTGGATTGGGTTAATCCTAGAAGAAGATGGATTGGTCACCTGCATAAATGAAGAAGTTCCTATTTCAGAGGGAGATGAGGCTAAGGCCTTACATAAGAAGATTACAAGCGATCTCGATAGGTATGACTCATCGAGGTATGTTTCGATATTTGTTCATGATTAAGTTTATGGTATGTTTGTCTTCATGTTATTACAGTTAGTACAATCTTGATTTTAGATTTGTTGTATCACCTTAACAAAATTATGAATGCATGCTAGAAGATATTCATTGGTTAGGGTATTGACACTTATGATTGTACTAATGCATTATGGTGTTGTATGAGGTTTATGTTGTCTACTAACATGAAAGGTACACCAAGAAAGACAAATCATGTTCTGGTCCAAGAACATATGATCATGGTGACATGAAGACAAGGATTCATCCATTGTCATGGATCACATAGAAGATATACTCTCGAGGTATGTATAACTTGTTTCTACAATGGTTAACTTATGAGACATGCAGGTTACTAGCACAAGTCTCTGAAGAGAACCAAAAGACATTATACGGGTATGTTAGACATAACTAGCTAGCATGCTAATCCAGGTATGCTTTACCTATATCAAGCTAGAATCCTACCTTATGTTAGGATCTTATACTGTTGTGTTGATTGATAATGATTATTCATGAAGTCATAGGTCTGAATAATCATGGTTGTATGCATATTATGTTTCTTACCATAATTGATGATATGACTAAACCAGAAGAATCATGAAGGTATAGGTTTGAATAATCACAGGTTTCATGCATATTATATCTCTTATCTTGGTTGATGATTCAACTAACCCGAAGAGTCATAGGTTTGAGTAATTATAGGTTTAGACATGTTATGCTTCTTATGATTTGACTAACCATAAGAATACTACATAAACTTTGAATGCTAATGCTTATTATTCTGTTTGAAATGATCATGACTATACATGCTTGAAATTATTGTATACTAATGAATGTATGATTTTATATGAAATCACAAGGATAACACAATCATGATACTAATAAGCATGCATAGGGACCAAGGATGAATATGAGTTCAAGAATAGGTAATTCAGGAAGCAAAGATCAAGAGGGAGCACACTCCAGTTGTTCCTGCAAGAAAGCAAAGGAGCACACTCCAGTTGTTCCTGCAAGAAAGAAAAGGAGCACACTTCAAGGATACAGATATTCAGAGGGAGTTGACCATCTTTCTACATTCCACAACAGAAAGTTGTAGAAGAAGCTATTGCAGATTAGGACTCCAGCAGCTCCTGTAAGAAAGCAAAGACTCAGAGGGAGTCCACCCAACGAACAAAGAAAGATAAGTATTTTAATCATCATTTCTTGCATATTTGTTTGTTTAAATAATACTGTTCAATAATGTATATACTGATGTTCCTAGAATTAGGTTGTGTATTATGCATATTAGAATAGTTGCATTGATGAACAGTATACTACTAATATACATGGGCAAGTGGCCTATGGCACTGTACAACATTCCATTGCTACATATCTAGAATGAAACCTCTTTGCTGACATGTTGGTAGTTGTGCACACTCTTAACAATGTTCTGGTAGAGATTGGAAGGCATCTAGAAAGTTACGGGATATGGATAAATGTTGTATTGAAGCATTGTCTAAGATAATTGCATGACTGTATGACATATTTCTTTATGTGTAAGAATTTGTTTTGAAAACTATGAGATGTTTCTAATCATGCAATTTAACCTGTTTTGTAGGAAAGACCGCATATCTTCACCTACAAAAGGGCTACAACATTTGTTGCAGCAACAAAGATATTTATTGAAGATATTGAAGTTCCCAGGATCTGGGATGAAGAAATGGAATGCCATGATCCGTCGATCATGAAGAATGATGTTTGGGATGTAGTCCCAAGACGTGAAGGGAAGTTTGTTATGACTTCCAAATGGAACTATCAGATCAAGCGTGTTGCAGATGGCAGCATTAAGAAATATAAAAAATGATGAATTAGAAGATACACCAGATGGATTTCAAGACAGCATGGTGTAGTCATACATGTGTGCAGAACTTGGTATGGTAGGATAGACAGCTTTCTATCTAGTTTGGGATTTACCAAGAGTAAAGCGGATTCCAACCTTTACTACAAGGTTGAGGAAGGCAATCCAGTGATACTACTTTTGTATGCAGATAACTTGTTTGTTACAGATGAAGATAGATTGATTGCCGACATGCAGCGGAAGCTTACTGCCAAGTTCGAGATGAAGAACTTGGGGATGATGCACTATTTATTTTTTGGCATGGAGGTGTGGCAGAGTGATGGAATCTTCCTTGGACAAGGGAAGTATGCAGTAGAGATACTGAAGAGGTTCGGGATGATGGACTGCAAAGCTATGGCCACACCTATGGCATCAAACCTGAAGCATCAGTGTGATGCTTCATCTGAGCCGATTGATATCACTATGTATCGTCAGATGATTGGGTCCTTGATGTACCTGATGAAAACGAGACCAGACATTTGCTTTGCTGTGAACACATTGAGCCAGTTCCTGACGGATCCGAGGAGTGTTCACCTGGTTGCTGTAAAGCATGTTCTGAGGTACCTGAAGGGCACAGTGGATTATGGGCTCAAGTATGAAGCGAATCAAAAGTTTAACCTGCAGGGTTATGTTGATTCAGATTGGGCTGGCAGTGCTGCAAATAGGAAGAGCACATCTGGGTGCTGCTTCAGTATGGGATCAGGTGTGATCTCTTGGTTTAGCAGGAAGCAGTCCTGCATAGCACTGAGTATAGCTGAGGCAGAGTATGTTGCAGCCTGTTCAGCTAATTGTGAGGTAGTATGGCTACGGATGCTACTGTCTGAGTTATTTGATCTCCCGTTGGAGGCTACTGGTATCTTCTGTGATAACCAGAGTTGTGTGAAGCTGTCTGAGAACCCAGTGTTTCATGATAGGTCGAAACACATAGAGATCAAATATCACTATATCAGGGATATGGTGCAGAGAGGAGCTGTGAAGCTCCTGTATGTTGCGACGGATGAGCAGATTGCAGATGTGCTGACGAAGCCACTAGCCAGGGTGAAGTTCGAGTACTTCAGAGAGAGGCTTGGCGTTCTTCAGATCGAGGACACTTCGAGGAAGAAGTGATGGACACATTTGCTGAACATTCCAAGCATGCTGGAAGGAGGATCCTCCACATGGCTGTGGATGTAAGTGCTGGATGATGAGCATCAGGATGATGTTCTGGTTTCTGCTTAATATGATCAGTTGGATCATTTTTATGTATGTATGTACGCATCATGTTGGATGCTGGATATGATCAGTTGGATCATTTATGTATGTACGCATCATGTTGGATGCTGGATATGATCAGTTGGATCATTTATGTATGTATGCATCATGTTGGATGCTGGATATGATCAGTTGGATCATTTATGTATGTATGCATCATGTTAGATGCTGGATATGATCAGTTGGATCATGTGTATGTATATGCATCATGTTGGATGCTTGGACCATGTATCTGTATATGTATCAGGTAGATGCATTGATGATCAGGAGGATCATGTATGGTGATATGCATCATGTATTTGTATCAGGTGGATACATTGATGATCAGGAGGATCATATATGATGATATGTATCAGGTAGATACTTGGTATGCATCAGGTAGATGCATTGATGATCAGGTGGATCATGCAGCAAGATGTTGCAGTGATGATCAGGATGATCATAGATGACGAGCTTCAGGATGTTGCTCCAGATGACATGCAGCAGGATGTTGCAGTGATGATCAGGATGATCATAGATGACGAGCTTCAGGATGTTGCTCCAGATGACATGCAGCAGGACGTTGTAGTGATGATGATTAGGATGATCATGGATACATCAGGATGATGTATGGTGAGTATCAGGTTGATACTCTGTGGCCGTGGATCAGGTTGTGCAGATGAGCATGTAATCCGGTGCCCTGGGAGATTTGCAGATGGTCTTTCGAGGTTTTGCCTATGGCATGTAATTCGGTGCCCTGGGACATCTGGCAAATGCTCTTTCGAGGTTTTGCTCTAGGAGGACATGTAATTCGGTGCCCTGGGAGATCTGCAGATAGTCTTTCGAGGTTTTGCCTATGGCATGTAATTCGGTTCCCTGGGATATCTGGCAGATGCTCTTTCGAGGTTTTGTCCTATGGCATGTAATTCGTTTCCTTGGGAGATCCGATAGGTTGGGCTGTGTGCCCGTAATAAGTCCTGGGATGCTCTTGCGAGGTTTTGCCATGACCACATGTAATTCGTTGCCCTGGGAGATCCTATAGGTAGAGTTGTGTGCTCGTAACAGCCTGGGATGCTCTTGCAAGGTTTTGTGGTGAGGTCACATGTAATTCGGTGCCCTGGGAGATCCTATAGGTAGAGTTGTGTGCTTGTAACAGCCTGGGATGCTCTTTCGAGGTTTTGTGACGCACATAATAAGTCCTGAGGATTCCACAGTATGGCCAGTGATGATGAAGACCTGCAGGTGGTGGGCCTACATCCAGTATGAAAAAGGACTGGCTCTGTAGAACTTCCTATGACGAGTAGATTCAGAGATTGATTGAGATAGCAGCAGCAGTGACGATGATGATGACTCGATGATGATTATCCAGTGACGATGATCTAGAGAAGATGACTTGTGCTAGAAGACCTGTGCTAAGAAATACCTTCCTAGTTAAGAGGGAGTGTTGATGTATATGTAACTTCGGAATGTATTTCATAGATGTATGATGTATGTACTCCTATAGAGATGGTATTATTCCTCTATACGGAAGTGTCGTCATTTATATTGTAAGTGTCGTAACTTATACTTGATGGGTTATTAGACCACCTTGTTGGGGTCGGCCCTGTATAAGTCATGTGGGTTGAAGGGTTATTAGACCACCCTATTGGGGGTCGGCCATGTGGGTCAAAGGGTTATTAGACCACCCTATTGGGGGTCGGCCCACTCAACATTATGTTATGTGGCTAAGTTCGAGCCTACATGAGTTAGGTAAAAAGGCAAGTCAAGTCAAGTATAAATAGAGTGCGGGAGGCACTCTATTTACTCACTCACTTCTCACTCATGCACTCAAGGAGGAGTGGCGCACTTATGGAGGAGGAGGATCTGCTGCTAGGTTATGTCTATCTCTCATAGTTGGTTGTATCATTGCTCTATCTATCTCTGAGGAAGTTATTGGGGTTTTTCACCTTTATGGTTTTCCCCAAGTAAATCTTTGTGTCTCTTGTGTGCTTGCATTACTGTCTCCATGATTGATATGCTGTAGATATGCTGTACATGTTGTTCTCTCAGTTAAGATCCTAGATCAGATTGAAGTAAATTCAGAAAATTTAACAGGGTGAAGGAATGAGAAAATTTGGTAGAGAGGGACAAAGAAGTAGAGTTAGGAAAGGAACTCTGTGGTAAAATTTGAAAGCGATTGGGTGAAATCCGAAGATGTTATGGCAAACCCTAAAAATAGACAAATGTGGGATTTCGGGCTTTGGGAAGTGGAATTTGGGATAGGGTCCTCAAGAATGAAATATGTAGAATGGGATGACAGGGGTGTCAGGGAAGTTTCAAGGAAAATGGAGTGAAAATAAGGGAGATATGGTGAAAAAATGGATTTTTTTTTTTTTTGCAGGAATGGATCTACAACGGTGTGGAAGGGATAAAAAATAGATAGATATGCAACGACGCGGAAGTGATCGGAAACAGAGGGATCTGCAACAATGCCAAATGGATCGAAAATTACTGGATCTGAAACAGCTTTCAAAATAGATCTGAAACGACGCGGAAGTGATAGGCAACGGTTCAGCTGAAAATAAATATGGACTCCAGGTATGTGCGGCTTCCTAACAATTCAGGGGTTTCACTCGGCCACTAATGTTGTTTGACGGCTTGCGTATTGGGGCAGTACCCCTCACTCCACGATTTAGGTAAAAATGATAACCGCTTTTCGACAAACGACAATTCTTGGTTTACCTCACGGGTGGGAACTAGTCAATCAGGTAGGGGTCATTGCCCTTTTCACTGGCAGGTACTCTCAATGGGCCAGCTACTTTGGGGTTCCTGTGGTACTCCCACAATGAGTTTTAGGGCTTATGCCCAAGTAATTCCCACAGTTAAGAGGATAGGGATTATCCCAGATCCGAACTTGCAATAGATGTGAAAAAAATTTGGCAGAAATTCCACCCAACAAGCCCAAGAAAGTCCTCTGATACCAGATGTGAAGAACCTACAATAATTAATTAATGAAAATACATGAGATAGTAGAAACAACAGAACTCAGAATCACTTTTATTGATCGCGGGCCACTTCGAGGGGGCAACCTCCTTTAAACAGGCTCAATACAAATAACTTCACAGTGCCTTCATAGGCCTCAACACACTTATATACTAAGTCTAGGCGCCAATACTATGGGCCAATACAAACTATGGATCAACAATACTACGAGCGACTTACAAAGCATATGCGCCAAACAACAATAACACAAACTATGGATCAACAAATACTACGGGATGACTTACAAAGCATATGCGTCCAACAACAATATACTAACAAAGTAAAGGCATGGGTTCCTAACAAATAGAAAGACTTTTGGTGGCATATACCTCCGGTGGGTTAAAAATATCCTTGAAAATACCTTATTCCTTGCCATCCATCCCCCCAAATTAGAAGGGTTGTAAGAGCCTTATAATAAGATGAAGAGCCATTGTTTAAACATACCTATAGAGATTCATGCGGAGTATTTCCATTGCAAACAAAAATTAAGCTTTTGCCGGGGAGGCATAAGACCACATCCTGTTAATATAGGGACAATGAACAAACAAATGGGAGATAGACTCATTGTTATCTTTACATAAAGGGCATATGAATGGCCCACAACTAGATTTTTTAATCATGAGATCCCAAACATGCACTCTATTCGAAAGGGCTAACCACATAAAAGTATATTCTTCAAGGGACATTTTCAAGACCAAATGATTGAATTTCACCATGGAAGCTCAAGGAGGGCCTCCTCCTCTCTGACTACTGTTATAGCCTAGACTAGGTGTATATGCCCCCCCTTCAAGATTATTACACCATAGTAGATCATATTCTCTATCCACCAAGCGTATGTGGCAAGACTGTAGTGTCTTTGTGAAGTTATCCCACGGGGTGTTTTCTCCCTCAAAAAACCAAAAACCTCAGCTTGTAGCCAGGCCTGCCTCAGGGGAGATGTATGTAGTTCATCCTTCACCTGATACAAAAAACTATACGCCTGTTCCTATAAGGAGACAATCAAATGATCAGACAATCTATGAGCATCTTGACTTCCCACCCATGTGTCAAGACCCATCCTAATACTACTACCATTTCCAACCCTCCAAACTAACCAATCACCAATGATGCCAAAAGCCAAAATAATAGACTTCCACATAGAAGAAACATTCTGGAGAGAGACTTTTCCTTATTCATGAACCATTCTTCAATAGTAGGGGAGAGATATATTTTTGATAAGCAACTTTTACCCATAGACTGTCACCCTTTAAAATTCTCCAAACACCCTTTTCTGCAAGTGCTTTTGGAAAATAGGTAGGGTGTTTCAATCCCCACCCCCCAATAACCTTTGGTAAAGATAACCTTTTCCAAGCAACCCAATGGAAATTCCTTTCATCAAAGTGTTCATTCAAAAGAACATTAAAACTCAACTTCCTTATGTGATCCATATTTCCTGCAGAAACATATGCAAGGTGACTCAAACGAATGGAATAGCTTCAAGAACTGATTTCATCAAGATGATTCTACCACCATGAGAGAGCCACCTGTTACACGACAACTGTAATCTACGGTCCACTTTGCTTATAAGCCAAACCCAGTCCCTCTTATGGTGATCATTTGGATTAATGATGAAACCTAAGTACTTTATCCCCATCTACATATCCACCACTAAAAAATTAAACTGTGCGTTGATCCATGTAGCCAAATCTTCTTCTATATTCATAAATGAGATAGTGAATTTACCAACATTTATGGCCATCCCTGTAGCATAAAAAACAATATCCATAATTTCCTTCATCTTTGTAATATTCCTAATTCCTCCTAGAGCTATTAGTGAAAATAAAAATATCATCTACAAAAAGTAGATGGGAAATATTGATATCCCTCCCAATCTGAAGCCCAATCAGAGACCCATTAGACTCAACATGGTGAATAGACATGCTCTATCCTTCAACAATTAAGATGAACAATAGTGGAGCAAGAGGGCAACGCCCTTGCCTCAACCCTCTTCCCGGCCTAAAAAAATTTGATGTTGATGCATTTATCAATACCGTGAAAGAAATTGATTAAACACATGACATTATCCAATTAACAAAATGTAACCAAAAACCAATCTTGAGCAAAACCAACCTGAGGTAAGTCCAATTGACCCTATTATAAGTTTTTTTTGAGATCAACCTTGATAATGGAAGAGGACATTTTCTTCAACTTTGTTATGTGCAAAGCCTCCTTTGCAATACCAATGGTGTCATGAATTTGTATCCCTTCTAAAAAGTAAACTATTCATGAATAACTTCTTTAGAGAGGATCCCCCAAATTCTTCTTGCAATAACCTTTGCAATGATCTTATCAATACAAATGCAGAGTGATATGGGCCGATAGTCATCAAAAGAGGTCCCCTTGCCACTTTTAGGTATGAGAGAAATACAAGTTGAATTGAAGGAGACAAAAATACTTCCTTTTACCCTTGATTCTTCAATGATATCCAAGAGGTCCTTATCAAAATGTTCCATGAAACCCTAAAAAAACTCCAGGGTCCACCCGTTAGGCCCTGGAATTTTGTCCTTTTGCATATAATTGATGGCATCCTTTAGCTTATCTAGCAACATTGGTTGTTGAAGAGACCAATTTTGTTCCTCATTCATAAATGAGGGGAAGAAAACACATAGGCCTATCATTTGTGCAATAGGGGCCCTTGGATATTCCTTATAGATATTACTAAAATGATGGACCCCTGCTCTTTCCAGATTATTGAAACTTGCAACTAAATTCCCATTCTCCTCCTCTAATTTCCATATAGTATTTGTATTCTTTTGATGTTGAATATAATTTTGAAAATACTTTGTATTGTTGTCCCCATGTTGGAGCCATATGGCTCGAATTTTTAGTCTAGCAGACACTTCTTCTTCAAGCAATACAGACACTTCTTCTTCAAGCAATAACTTCCTTCTCTTAGCCTCCATATAAACTATATAACTCTTTTGTTTAGTTGTAGCAAAAACTTCTGAATTTACACCATAGAAAGATTCGAGCATGTCTTTAACCCTCCGTAGTTCCAAAATTTGATAAATTCTCTTTTCAGTGACCCACAAGACTGTAAATTCTTTTACTCTCTTGAGGCTATTCTGGAATTGAAGTCGCGCTGATATAGGTCCATTGTTTGCATCAAAAGGCATCTAAACTCTATTCATCATCTGTCTATAATCATCATCCTTTAGCCAGATTAAGTCAAATTTAAAAGTGTTGGGTGGCTTATCCTGAACTAATTTCAACTCAAAGCAAATAGGAAAATGGTCAGAGTCCCCCCCTTCACCCACCCATTTCCTGATACAAATAGCCGATCTTAAAGTGCCTTAATTTATGATGAATTTGTCCAGTCTTTTTGCGATCATAACAGGTCATGTTCTCATATTATGCCAAGTAGGTTTCATCAAAACGAGAGGAATATCATGTAAAGAGTGTTCTTCCATCTTTCTGATGAAGTATTCTGCCAAAGGGTCCCTTTGTGCTTATGGACCCTAGATCTCAACCTCACCCAAGGAGAATTTTAAATCACCACCAAGAATGAGTCTATACACATAAATAAAACCAACACCAAAAAGTATGTCCCAATATTCCATACGCTAATTGTAAGGCCGATAAATACTATTCAAGAAAGTGTATGCTAAACCGAACTCCCTGGACAAGATAACAATGCCCATGCCTATATAAATGGTCCAACTATTAGTACATAGGAACGAACTGGTAATCCAACCAGTTATCATCCCCCCCAGATCTACTAGAGGCATTAGAACAAACAAAATCCCACCCAGGAAACAAGCATCTAAGATCATTCATAATGGTAACTCCTGATGTTAAGGTTTCTTGTAAAAAATCATAGTTAGTCTTCAAAGCAAAATCAATCTCTTAAGGGAAAGTTTCTTTGAGGGAATCCCTAACCTTCTACAGTTTAGGGATAGAATAAGCATTAGGTAACCTTGTTCATGGGATTACATATTCTAAGCGACCCCTTCAAATTTTTTTTGACCTGCACATACATCTAGAACCGCCAGTTTTCTTGCCGAAGCCATAATAGATCTCCTTCCATGGGGTTTGGAAGAGGAGCACACAGAGGAATGAAAGGTGCTCTCACCCAAACCAGCCCCCCTAATAGACTTTGAAATGCTTCTGTATCTCAAAAGATAATGTGAGTGGGCCGACTGCAAAGGAGGAGTATGATCAATTTCTGCAGGACCCTTTTGAACTAACTGAATCAGAGGAACATTTACATCCTGTCAAGGATCATATGATACAACCTCCTTAAAACCAACCCCTAGGGTTGAGGAAGAGAATGAGGAGAGATTGATACCTAGGTTGCTGACCAAAACATAACTTACAACAGACCCAGAGGGGGACGAAACAACATAACCATATGTAAATGAATTGTCAGACCCACATTCTCCATTAAGAGGGCTAGCATGTGACTTCAGTGACCTCCGCAAGGTCTGGTGGAATCATAGAAATCCTCCTCTACATACAATTTGATCTGTTAAAAGATCTGAAATCGAGGATATGATAGATCTTGTTTTCACTAAAGGAGTTAGGAAAGGGAACTGAGTCAAAGGGGGAAAAATCATGACCAGAGGAACTTGAAAGGGAAGGGATCATCAAAGACTGAATGGACCTGGGGAGAGCCAAGGGAGACCTCAAATCCCATAAATGAAAAAGGCTTGAGTCTAGGTGACGATAGTCCTTCGAAAATTCATCAGGTGAACGACCAAAATCAAAATGCATCAGAGAAACCTTAAAAGAAACCCTAGCCTTAAAACCCATCCAAGACAAATAATCATTCCCAGAAATGTAATTAGAGCTATAACTACCACAAAGACTAGGAAAGTCCATACCATTGTTTAAAGGTGGAGACAACAAGAGCTTAGAGAATTTGGGCACAAATGACTTACCCGGTCCTAGATCTGAAGATGTTTGAACTGCGATGAGACCTAAGTTTGAGGCCGAAGCAAGAGGATAAGGGAATTTGGGAACAAATGACTTACCCTGTCTTGGATCCAAAGATGTTTGAACCACGGCAAGACCTGAGTCTGAGGCTGAAGCAAGAGTATACGGGATCAATGCCTCTGATTCTGCAAGAGAGGAGAACCAAACATCTTCTTCCTGGACGCAGCTTCCAGAGAGCTATGAACCAAGACATCAACAATTGCTTAGGGAAAAGGGTATAACCCTTCTAGAGGGTTCTCATCCATAGAAGCTTGTGACTCCACCATCATACCCTTAGAGTCAGATAAAAGTTCTGCCTTCCGTCCAGTTTCATGAGACAAAGAACCAGTGAATTTCCTCTTCCATATCGCCCGAGTGAAAGGCCAAGAATAATCCCTAACCAGGTGCCCATAATTATGATAGCAGTTGAACCAGAAGGGTATTCAAGAATAGTCTAGGGATTGGACTAAATAAATTTTACTTTCGTGATAACAACCTATATTATAGTCATATTAGTATACCCACCTATATTATATTTCCCTAAATGACATGTTTAATTCACATTAAGTATATTATTATATAAATTTTGAAATCTATTAAACTAAAAAATATATAATTTATATTATATTTCCCTAAATGACATGTTTAATTCACATTAAGTATATTATTATATAAATTTTTAAATCTATTAAACTTAAAAAAATATAATTTAAATGTAATTAGAAAAATGAAACAAAATTTCTTTTATAACAATATTCTCTATATTTATCATAACATTTATGTTCATAGTGTAATTTATAAAATTATAAATTAAAACAATTAAATTGAATGTTTAATTTTCATATCATATCACATCAAAATCAAAATTTGAATCCGGACCCTATAAACTAAATTGATCCAAAAGAGGTTTTATTCGTGATCATACAAGACACAAGACAAGGCGCTTCACTTTATGCATTTTCCAAGCGTCTCTATAAGTACTTTGTCATCAATCGATAATTGGAGGATACCATGACGTTATCTATCATGTAATTGTCAAAGAAAACATTGAAGTAGGTAAAGATACATAGAAAGTAAATGAAAATTTAAATGTTAGTATTAATCATTTATATATTACACTTAATATTTAGATAAAAGGTTTTATATTTATATTTTTAAATTTTATATTTTTCCTTGAAAAAAAAACGTAATTTTATTTCATCTTGCGAGTACAAAATTACATTGGATCTTCATCACTCATGAAGAGTGTATATGTTGCTAAGCAGTACCAAAAAAAAGCAGGAAGTATGCTACGAGCTTTTCAGCTTTTTACATCAAATAACCATATACTAAGGCACCATAGAGGCAACTATAGCTAAAAACCTAAATCCGGACAGCCATGAATGACACACAAATAAGAAGTAAAACCTGTAGAAGAAAATCGTTGATAAAAGAAGAATGAAACAGAGAAAAGAAAAATGGTTTCCAGAAACCTTGAGAAAGAAACAGAGCCACTGGAATCTGCATGGATAAAACCCTAGACCACCGTATGGAAGGCCCTCCTCGACAGCCAATAGATGCTGCACCCCAGCATGGACAATCACCACCGTGAAAGGCAAGAATCTGCCAAGAAACAAACGCCTGCCCTCCTCGACGATCCAGGGGCAAGAAGGGGAGCAAGCCCTCCCCGACAACCCACAGATGCTGCACCCCAGCATGGATGCAACCGCCTTCATGCGCAGCCACCTCTGCCAATAGTGCCAAAACGCCCACCACTCGACGATCCAGGGGTAAGGAGACTCCAACGCACATCGTCCATAGCGGATCCGCCACCAACAGAGAAGGGAATGGAACCCGATGTTCTACCGTCTTCTGATGCTGTCGCCATCATCCGGCAATAGTCGCACAACCCCGGAGCTACTACCCTCTACAAAGACCACCGCCACCACCACTGGGAAGCAAAGGAAACCCACTACCCAATGGGTCACCGCGCCAAGGCGCCGTCAACGATCCAAAGCGGAAAGAAAAAATCCTTCAGTCAGCTAGAATAGGAAGCAAACTCGAAGGAGGAGGAGTGCGGCGGCCATGGAAGGATCCATGGCCGCCAAAAACTTCTTCAGATGCCGACTACCAAAACCCTAGATACAGAGCGAACTCCAATACAAATATATTATTATGGTAGTGTCAAGTTCCTTATATTTTTAAATTTTATTTGTCATATTATTGTAAATAAATATTTTATAAAATGTATATAGTTTTAATTACTTTTAGAAATTTAAACACACAAAAAATATTAATATGTATTTCATTGTAATTATACATCATACCTTTTAGAAATATTTCAAATTTATAAAAATCTTAAGAACACTTATGTTTGAAAATTATGATTTAATATTATTTTTTATTAACTTTCTTTTTTAAAGTTAGTTTGGATCTTTATATTTCATTCATAATAGATGGAAGTTTATAGGGCCTTCTCATAGTTGAGAAAACAGACTCGAGACCAAAAATAAAGAAGTTTAAAGGGCCTTCCCAAAATAGAGAAAACAAACCCAAATTCAGAGCTAAGACTGTAACTACTAGTTTTGAGAACAACCTTCAGTTTAACTAGAAATCTATTATAACCGTAAGTTAGTTAGTTTGGATCTTTATATTTCATTCATAATAGACAAAAGTTTACAAGGTCTTCTCATAGTTGAGAAAACAGACCCGTGACAAAAAATAAAGAAGTTTAAAGGGCCTTCCCAAAATAGGGAAAACAGACCCAAATTCAGAGCTAAGACTGCAACTACTAGTTTTGAGAACAACCTTCAGTTTAACTAGAAATCTAATATAACCGTAATAAAGTCTGAAATGCTGACTAGAAAACTAAATAAGACAGAGTCTGAACCAGACTAATGATCTAACCAGTCTTGCCGACATGGCAACCGACGAGCTCGATGCCCAGTCGTTCAACGATCTGCTTCTGGTTCTGAATGATTTGCGTGAGGAGGAGGACCATTTCGTCTTGCTGAAGGAGGATTTTAGCATGAGCTTCCCCTCTTTCTGCTAAAGCCTTCCCAAGAACTGCCTTCTGCTGCCAATGGTAATCCAAGGTTTTCTGGTACAGAGTAGTTCGGCCTCTAGTGTTCCCGGGGTTCGGGACCAAAGCCTCAAATTCATTTTTAATCTCAGTATCCGACAGACACCCTCTGGTCACCTATGCATCATCCTCTGCCTCCTGAAATTCTGCTTGAGCTTTCGGCGAAATTTCCTGCTTGAACCTACAAGCCTTCCCAACGACTCCCCTCATGAATCTTATCATCAATCCAGGCGAGGGGTCGGTCGGCTTTGTCTTTCGTTGTATATACGGTCTCTTCTCAAGCAACATTTTCTCAAATGCAGAGTTCGGGCTGGAGGAGGAGCCTCCCCAAACTAAGATCTTGCTGCAGAGGGTGAGCCATCTAGAAATTTCTAAGCTTCTATTACCCTGTGAGCCTTGCAAACCATGCGCCTTCCTCTTGTTGTTGTGCATATGCATACTCCTGCGAGGTTCCAAATCAATTATAGTCGTAACTCGGGTTGGTGGTGGAGTACTGAGATGGGAGAGCACATACGTGGGAGCCATCAAACTGTTTAATGCCCTGACCGGAGAATAATGACCGCCTGAAGCCCGGACCGAAGAGTGGAGTGGGTCGAGGGGGTTGTGCCTTAACAAGCCAACCTTAGACAGGTGACCCTAACGCGTGGGCAGGCTGGGTGGACGTGTGGGTTGCATGGGCTGTCACGTGCCTGACCTCTTGGCTGGCGGTGGCAGGTGCTGGTCCCATCTTAGGGTTGGCGCTAGTCCCTGTGGGAAGGCCCACTCTCATCACCCGTGGTGGGGTATTAATTTTTATTATTAATATAATATACATTTTCACTATTTTTTCACACAAGAAAAGTTCTATAACATTAAATATATAAATTTAGCAAATACATCGATTACATTTCATTATAATTATACATTATAATTATTTAAAAAAATTAGAAATAAATAAATTAGAAATGTTTGATTACATTTAGAAAAAAGACAACATCACAAACATAGAACTACCAAAAGTTATAAAACTTCCAAAATACATATTGAAGAAGAACATAGTGATAGATTATCACAATATTTGATAAAAATACGATTTACAAGAAATAAGGTGATAAAGTTGCACCACCACGTTAATCTTTGCTAGAAGTGCTTGGAGCGTTTGTTGTCTCGATGTAGTTGTTTCAACTTTTTTTTATCAACTTTTAAGTGAGCTTATGGTGATGTCTCCGTAAGATAATAATAGTTATTCTTCGGACTTTAGGGTTTGCGGCGTGATGGTCATTCTTGGCCTGCAGTAATGCTGAATTTTGTTGAGCTTGTAGTTACTTGGAGTCATAGAAACCTACGGGTTTCTACAGTACCAACCAAGGTAAAAAATAAGGGGGAATGAGAGTTTTGACTACAAGCTCCAAATGCTGGCTTATCTGCAGCATGGTTAGGTTTGTGTAACCGGAGGGGGACCCTTTTATCCATTTCGATTGGCTCTTTCCTTCTCCTTAACATTTACATTGTTTTTCTTTTTGTGGTGATTTTTCTATCTTAGGGTTTCTCTCTCTGGCAGATCTTTGGCGATTTGGTGTTTTTTTACTATTTTTAGCAGTACAAGCCTTTTTGGCACCTTTGTCCTATCTGGGCAGGTGGCCGCTTGTGGTGACTTTGTCAGGGTTTGCTTTTTGGGTGATTGTGATGGATTGAGTTTTGGCCATTACTATGGAAACTTTGGTAACATCCCCATCTTATTGTCATTCGGTTTCGCAGACAACGGAGAATGTTCTTCCCAGGCATGTTAATGGTAACCTCGTTGGCGCCCAAGCTCGGATTCGTAGACAATCTAAGGTTATCAAGGCCAGAGATGGCCGATTACAATTCTCTGTTGATTATGATCACAATTTGGACAGAATGAAGATTTTGGCTACCTGCGGTGTTGTGGGTCATTTGGAATACATTGGTGGATGCAGAGAAGAGATAGTGGCTTGGGTGAATGAGAACTGGACGCCCATATGTGGATTGGCACCTCGTGTTAATCTATTAGTTAATCGTTGGATTTTATTCACTTTCCCTATGGGTTTTAATGTGGATGGTATTTTGGATCAGGTTTGGTTATTTAACGAAGGTTCTCTTTGTCTTAAAAAGTGGTACATAGGCTTCGATCCGCTGAAGGATACACAACGTTTGCTCCATTTGTGGGTAATCCTACCTAGATTTCCTATTGAATTGTGGTCCGAAAGAAACCTTATCGAGGTGGCAAACATTATAGGGAGGTTCATCAGATTTGATAAGAAAACCCTATTTGGGTATGACCGCAGAGTAGCTTGGGTGATGGTGGAAATTGATGTGAGGCAGGTTTACCGACGGAAGTTGACTTAATTTGGGGTTCAAGGGTCATATGCCAGAAATTAGATTATTTTAAAATCCCATTCCATTGCTTTATATGCAAAGAAACTGGGCATGTTGCTGCAAAATGCCCATTCAAAATGAAGAAGGTACCTGCTGCGCCGCTAGCTTCATCGGATAATGTTCTTTCTGCCTCATCAAAGGGGTTATTGGAGGAGAAGACATTTTCGGGTAAGTCTTTTTAAGAAACCCCTTATAAAGATATGACAAAAAAAGAGTTAAATTTCTATGAAGATATTGAGAATTCATTAAATCTTAGGATATCCAGAGGGGAGATTGCTTTAAATCTGTTTGCTGAGGGAGGGCCTTTTTTTATTGAGGGAAACCAGGGTAGGTTACAAAACTGCCTGGGTAGTGTTGATCATAGTTTGAAGCCAGTTGTTTCGGAACAGGTATGTGAGCCTACCTATAACGTTGCTAAGGTTTTATCCTTTTGATGAAAAGGTAATACTGGGTGAGAGTGGTTATATACCCAGTGATGGGTCAGCTATGTTATCCCCTTTGGAGGTTTTTTCAAAGAATCCTTGCCCAAATTCTGATGTTTTACTAGCTGAGAGCCTCCATTTTAAAAATGTAACCATTAGAAAGGCTAAGAAATCTCGAGTGGTGAATTGTGATGAGCATATTGGTGATGTTTTTGTCCCGCTTTCGGTGAGAATTGATGATGCCCTTGCCGGTAGTGGTGATCTTTCAAACCCTAGGGCACTTAGAGCAGTAACGCCCGCGAGCTAGGATGAATAATGCTAATTGCCTCACTAAATATTCGAGGGTTAGGCAAGGTTTCCCGGGGTAGGGCCTTGTCGAAACTGTTATCTGCTACTTGCCCGGATGTTCTGCTCATTCAGGAAACTATGTGTACTGATAATGAGGCAATTCTAAAACTGGTTAATGTGTGTTCTGGTTGGGAGTTCTCTGCCATTAGTGCATGTGGGAAGTCTGGTGGTTTGCTTGTTGGCTGGAACCCAAATTGTTTCTATTTCAAAACCTATAAATCTAAATGGGGAATTTCGATGCAGGGACGGGGTATTTTTCATGATTCTCAGATTACTATATTAAATTGCTATGGTCCTTACAATAGCAGGGCTGAATTTTGGGACCATCTCAAGATGTATGGGCTTTTAAATTATCCTAATCTTATTCTTGCAGGAGACCTAAATTTCACTTTGAATGGGTCTGAAATCTGGGGCTCCAAGGCTCGTTTTGATGATTTAGCTGAATATTTCTCTGATTTACTGTTAAATTTTGATTTGGTGGATGTGGCTCCTGTTCCTATTATGCCCACATGGACAAATGGTAGAGCTGGCAAGGAAGGTATCCTTAAAAGACTTGACCGCTTCCTAGTTTCGCGGCCTCTGTTGCAACAGGTTCAAAGATATCATTCTTGGGTGGGGGAAGATATTTTCTCGAACCATTGGCCCATTTTTCTCCAGTTTGATGATGCTCAGGGTCCAAATAACTTCCCATTCAAGTTTAACAACACTTGGCTACCTGATGAAAATTTTTGTGAGACTGTTAGAAAGTCATGCCTCACTCCCTGTCAGGATTGGGACTCAAACCCTATGGATAAATTTGTTATTAAACTCAGGAAGCTAAAGGCTGTTGTTAAATCATGGATTAAAAATAAAAAGAAGCAGGATCTCCAGGAATATGAGGATTTGCAGGAGCAAATCAAGAAGGTTTATCAAAAGAAAATTGATTCTATGGATAGTGAAGAGGATCAGGGTTTACTAAAGTTATTGAGTGCAAAAAAGGAGGCTTTATTGTTAAAAGAATACGCAGAGTGGAGATTAAAAAGTCAAGCCTTGTGGTTGGAACTCGGGGACAATAATACTAAGTATTTTCATGCTTATGCATCTTATAGAAGGAATAAAAAGCTATTTGGGAATTAAATGATGCTGATGGAGTTTCAATTAATGGTCAGATTCAGCTACAAGATGCTGCTGCAAATTTCTTTGGTAATATTTTCAAAGATCCTGGGGGTAGTGATTTGCTTAAACAAATAGAGATTGCTCGCCTGTTCCCAACATTTTTCAGTCCTCGGGAGGCTTTAGCATTAGAAGCAGAGGTTACTCTCAAAGAAGTTGAAGATACATTACAACTTTTTGCAAAAGATAAAAGTCCTGGGCCTGATGGCTAGACGATGGAGTTATTTTTGCACTTTTTTGACTTAATGGGAGAAGAAATCCTTGCAATGGTGGAATACTCCATAATCTATGGTTACATTTCAGGTGCCATGAACTCAACATTTCTGACCTTAATTCCGAAATGTAACAATCCCTCATCTTTTGGAGAATACAGGCCTATTGCATTATGCAATTTGACTTATAAACTGATATCCAAGATCATAGCTTTGAGGATTAAGCCGGGACTGTCAAAGTATGTGTCAGCAAACTAGTTTGGCTTTCTTCATGATAGACAGATTCTGGATGCAGTTGGCATCACCCAGGAAATAATCCACACTATAAAGATTCGGAACAAAAAGGCCTTCATTCTTAAAATGGATCTTGAAAAAGCTTATGATCGTGTGGATTGGTGCTACCTCAGAGTTCTTCTCATTCAAATTGGCTTGTCTCCTATGATGTTGAGGTGGATTATGTCATGTGTGACTTCAACAAACATTGTTGTTCTTGTTAATGGGATACCATCAAATTTCTTTAAGTGCTCATGGGGGTTAAGACAGGGATGTCCACTGTCACCTATTCTTTTTGTTCTGGTCATTGATGGTTTAATCAGAATTATCCTTAAGGAAAATAATGATGGTCTTATAAAAGGGATCAAGCTCTCCAAAGAGATATCAATATCTCATCTGCTCTTTGTTGATGATGTTCTGTTAGCTGGTGCAGACTCTATTGGTGAAAGAAGATCTTTCAAGAATTCCATTTCACTCTTTTGCTGTGCATCTGGAATGAAGGTTAGTGATAGAATGTCCATCTTATTTCAGAACAATCTAGATGATTTGCATATTGAGGAATTACAGAATGTTCTCCCATATAAAGTTTAAAAATTAGAGGATGGATTTACTTATATGGGTTATTTTCTAAAGCCAAATAACTATAGATTCAAGGATTGGTCTTGGCTAGTAAAGAAGGTGGAATATAGAATTCAATCCTGGACTAACAGACTCCTATCTGTTGGTGGTCGCCTTACTCTGGTCAAAGCGGTTCTGACAAGCCTCCTAGTCTATTGGTTATCATTGTTCAAATTGCCCAAATCGATCCTCAAGAAATTAAATAGGCTATGCTCCAATTTTCTATGGACAGGTGGTATGGAGCGCAGAGGACTTATTATGGCCAAATGGGATTATATTACTAAGCCTGTAAAATCCGGTGGCTGGGGGCTTAAAAATTTGGATATCTTTGGTAAGGCACTTTGGTTGAAGAGCCTATGGAGGGGGTTGATGGGTAACACTCTGTGGTCTTAGGTTTTAAAGAAGAAGTACATGAAATTGGACACCGTAGACTGGATCAAAAATTCAGTCAAGAAAACTAGGAACTCCTCTGTGATTTGGAAAGGTTTTATGCAGGTTTATCACTGGATTGGTAGTGATTTATCTTGGCAGGTAGGAAATGGCAAGAAAATTCAAGTGGGTGTTGATAGAATTTTGGGTCTTGATGAGGAATATAAACTATCAGTGGGAATCCTTGAATTTCTCAAGCATAGGAACTTTACTACTTTGGATCGGATGATGAATTATGTATCATTAAATGGAACATCATACTGGTTAAAAGGTGTTGATTTGGGTCTTATTGGCTACCATGAAAGAGAATGGGATGACTTCTTTTCGTGCCTGAACTCAAGTGGGTGTAGGCTCTCATGCCAAGATGATGTATTAAAATGAGAAGGGAACCCTATCTCAGGTGAAGTTACAGCTAAGACAGCCTACAATTATATTATTTCAAATAGGAATTTTAACCCACAACATTGGTGGTTCAAGAAGCTGTGGAGATGGAAGATACCTATCAAACTAAAGTGTTTTGGATGGTTTTCCTTTAAAGAGAAATTGAAAAAATGGGATGCATTGGTTAAAATGGGGTGGACTGGACCAAATAGATGTCCATTATGTAGATTTGATGCAGAAACTACTCAGCGCATTATGGTAAATTGCAAGTTCACTAGAGAAATCTGGAATTAGGTTTGTGTTGATTTGGATATAAATCTGAATTGGGGGAGGGAATCTTTTGAGTTTTCTTTCTTAAAATGGTTCAAGGAATGCAGAGATCATCCTGTGCTACCACTATTTATATCATGGGTCATTTGGTATATCAGAAACAAAACAGTATTTGAAGATATGGTTCCTTTGGTACCGAATGGGGTAGAACAAATCCTCTCTCTTTATAAATCAATTTTTAAAGGGAAGAAACCAATTGTGATAAGAAGGATTGGTGCATTTGAACCTGTTTTTAATTGCCCTGTACTTTTCTTTGATGGTGCGGCTCAAGATGGAATATGTGCGATTGGTGGAGCAATTTTCCTAAATAAATTTCATCATTACACTGGCAAAATGAAATGTGGTTTGGGAACAAATATGAAAGCTGAGCTCATTGCATTGTGGTGTGTCCTAAAGGTGGTAAAGATATTTGGTATTGATGATTTAAAAGTTTTCAGTGACTCTAGAGTCACAATAAAATGGGCAAAAGGTGATTTCAATCTTAAAGTTTTAGCTCTGGTCCACTGGTGCAAAAGAATCAGATCAGATATACAGGGTTTCAGGAATATAACTTTTTAGCACATCTATAGGAAACACAACTCCCTGGAGGATAATTTTTCAAAGCAAGCTCTGATGGGAGATGATGGGATGCTGGTTTGGGAAGAAATTCAGAATTCTAGGATTCTGAATTATGGAGTTTTGAACTTTTTTGAATAATTTTATGTGTTATAATGGTTGGATAGTTTTGATCAACATTAGTTTTGTTTATTTTGGAGGTTTCTGAGGTCTGACTAACATCCTGCGTGATGATTAGAAAATCTTTCTGTTAATAGATGATGGCTGAAGGATTCTCGGACAAAGATGTCAAACGAAATCCTTCGAACTTAAGTTTTACTTCATGTACCTTTTGATTCGTAATGAATAACATTGGTATGCTTTTTTTCTTGCTGGAAAAAAAAATAGTTATTCTTCATTTTCCCATGTGGACAAGTTATAGTTTTAAATTTTCTACATTCACTATTAGCTATCTATATAACATATTTATTTAGTGAAAATTTTAAATAAATATAAAAATGTTAATGATTTTTTCTCAATTTTAAAAATAAAAATGATTTATTTCATATTATATTATATTTTGTTTTTAATATACTTTTCATTGAAATAAGTATACATGGTATTTTATTTTATTTTTAATATTTTTTTAAATATGTAAATGAAAACAACATTAAAAAAAAGGGTTATTCCTTATAACTAAGAGGATTCAAATGTTATTAAAATGTGTTACCATTAAAGGTAAGTAGCTATACTTGTATAAAGGGAAAATTATACTTTACTCCTTAATACACATTAACGATAGGTTAAGTATGAATGTATTTATTGTAGTATCTTAGTATTGACCTATGGAAAATATTGAATCAAATTATATATAAATTGTAAACTTCTGTTTATAATGATGGGAGCTAAGCTATGTAAGCTTCAATAAATGACCTTGCTTGTAAATGATGTAATTATCCTAGTATGGATTCCAAGTGTGGAGTTTAAGGCCAAGACCAAACTAGTGAATGACTAGGTAGTTATGATGCAAATAATTCTAAGGATCATGTGGTAGGATTTCCACCAATAATTCAAGTGATGCAAGTATTAATGATGAGCACTTGTAAGAATCTTTTTCAACAATTGAAAACTTTCTTCACATTTTTGTGTCCATTCAAATTTTATTCCATTCTTTTGCAAAGAATTCATGGGGTGCGCACTGTGCAACTTTGGAGAATCCTTCCATGAACCTTTTGTAATAGCCAACAAGACCCATAAAGGATCTCACATCTGTCATGTTTCTTGGAGTTGACCAATTCATAACGGCTTCAATCTTTTTTGGATCCACTGATATTCCTTCCTTTGAAATAATGTGACCCAAATAATGAATTTTTTTTATAGAAATCACATTTTCTTATACTTGCATGCAACTTATGCTCCCTTAGCAATTGCAAAGGCATTCTTAACTGTTCTTCATGCTCCTCTTCATTCTTAGAATAAATAAGAATGTCATATAGAAAAACAAGAACACACTTGTCCAAATACATGTTGAAAACACTATTCATGAGACACATGAATGTAGCTGGTGCATTAGTGAGACCAAATGGTAGCACCACAAACTCATAGTGTCCATACCTTGTTTTAAAGGTTGTCTTGTGGATTTATTCTTCCTTGATTCTCATCTAATGGTAATCATACTTCAAGTCAATCTTTGAAAATACTTTTGCATCTCTCATTTGATTAAAGAGATCATCGATTCAAGGTAATCAGGTACTTGTTATTTATTGTAACTTTGTTTAGCTGTCTATAATCAATACATAACTTGAGTGTCCTATATTTCTTTTTCACAAATAGCACGGGTGCTCCCCATGGAGACACACTTGGATTGATGTATTTCTTTCCCAACAATTCTTGCAATTGCATTTTCAACTCTAATAATTCTAGTGTACTCATTCTATAATGTGCCTTAGACACTGGTGTAGCTCATGGCACAAGATTTATTGTGAAATCAATATCTCTATTTGGAGGAAGTCCTGGCACTTCAACGGGAAACAGATCCCTGAATTCTTGGAACACATGATAGTCCTCCAACTTGGGAATTCCATTTTTTGTTTTATCCAAAACATGGGATACATACAATTGAAAACCCTTTCTAAAGAAATTCTTTAGCTACATGGATGAAATATGCCTAATAGAAACTACCTTTGGAATGCCCTTCACATCCCTTGGTTTCCTTCTTCATTAATGCATCCAAAGGTCTTGTTGTAGCACTCAAGTTTAATTTCGCGTGCTTCTAACGAGTCCATTCCAATGAGAATATCATAGTACCAAGTGGCAAAATATTTATATTTTCCCATACGAAGGGTCCATCCATTTCCAATGGAAATTTCTCCACCATTTTACTATCTTTCCTCTTGGTTCCAATGGCTACTTGGATCAGCCATGATTTACTATGCTTTGTTTTATTAAAGCACAAATATCAACAATTTTAGGAGTGATATAACTGTGAGTAGATATAGGGTCAATCAAAATGGAAATAGATTTCTTAGAAATCTTACCTTCAACCTCAACTACATCTGATTGATGATTTGCTTGGCGATCCTCTAGTGCAACAGAGATTCTAGGGATGGTCCTTGCCACTTCACCCACAATTTTAGCCTATTGGATGTTGTGAAAATGATTTTCACTCCCATTTCGATGTGGATGGTTTCTAAGCAAATGTTCCTCTCCACATCCCCAACATTAAAATGTCTGTCTTGGTGTTTCAAATGAATATCTTGTCTCTCTTGGCTTATCTCATACCATCCTAGCCGACTTAGTCATACCCTGTGGTGGCTTCCTTTTCTGATTTCTAAAATGGGGAAGCTTGAACCCTTTCTTTCTTTGGTCAAAATATCCCTTTTCTTGTCCTTCCATTCCTTATGGAATTCTAGCCTGCTTTTGTTTTGATCATAATAATACTTGGAATTCCTTATGGTCTCATCTAGAGTTCGAGGTTCATCAAACTCAATTATGTCCTTATATGCCTGAGGGAATCCACTTATAAAACACTGCTTTTTGACCTTATCACCTCTTATATACTTGACATATCTCAATAGCTCCAAGAATTTATTGGCATTTTCTTCCATGGTCATTTGTCCCAATTTCAATTCATGGAACCTCTGATTTTTTCATCATAGTACCTATCAAAGATGTAGTTTTGTTTGAAGTATTTCTTGAATTGCTTCCACATAATCTTCATTTCATTGGGATTCTTTACTTTCCTAAGGTGATCCCACCATATAGATGCTTGTCCATTTAGTTTGAATATGGATACCCTTTCCTTCATGCTCATAGAGTAGTCTTGGACTTGAAAATAATTCCTCATCCTAAGAAGCCACGCCTCAACTTCTTGATCAGATTTCACTTCACCATCAAAAGTTGGAGGTTTGGCCTTCCTAAATTCTCCATGTGAGTTGTTCTTGAAATACCTCTTCCTCTTCTTCGTATGATATGAAGATATTGAACCTTCAATGGAGTCTTTAGAGGCATATGACTCTCTAGAAGAGAAATATGGAGTATATGTCCTATCTCTAGAAACCCTTCTTGAGCTATGGGACCTCTTGTGAATATGTTTAATTGAGATGGTCCCACTCTTTTCCTCATTTCTTCAGTGTTTCCCATGGTGAATATTCCTCTAAATGTATGTCAAAATTTGGAGCATGGTTGCATTCAATTGGTTTTGTTCTTCTTGAGCTCTTATTAGCCTCTCATTATTTACTCTACAACTTTACAGCTCCACTCATAGGATCCTCATGGTTTCTGCAATGTCTGGGGGATTTACTTGATTTATTATACCATTGGATTATGTCTCTGTATTCTCCACCTGTATATTTTCTTCCATGACATTTGTTTCGGTTGCATACGGATCATATGCATCATCCATGATGATGATCTTCTTGGCCCAACCAAGACCAAAGATTTCCAAACTGCACTATTTTGAATGTTGACCCTTAATTGCCTCTAATAGGATATTGAATACACAAAAGTGTTCATATAAACACATTTGTTGGCTTCATTATATTCTTAGAAAACCATACAATTATTTTTCATGCATTCTGGGAAATGCCCATATTGACATTTTTTATCAAATTATGGCTATAGGAGCTTTTCTTATCAAATTTTAGAAATATATGAACCACCCCTTCATAATATGAATGTGCACATTTTTTCCCTCATGGATAAATTTTCCATTGACTATAAGTATTCCCATTTATTATTTATAGGAAAAAAGTTATAGCCTTCCAAAATTGTTAGATTTTTCCAATTCTGCACTTTTCTTGTAGGTCCATTTAACTTCAGAGACCAACTTCAGGCACCTATAGAAGAAAATATATGGAGAAACATAATTTTTTTTCTATTGGTGTTAATAATAATCATGATAAGGATTACTTATCAACTCTCATCTATCTGATCTGATGCTCTTGTCACATTTTACAAAATTATGGAATTGACTACTTTCAACTTTTTCTACTTTCTCCAAACTTGGATTTTTTTTGTAGTTCTGTAACACACGTACTCCTTATCTTATCATAGTGCGAAATATTCATTCTAATTAGTCCTATAATCACCACATGGAATTTACTAAATTCTTCGATGTATCGAGGGGCGGGCGATGACAGAGGTCAAGGGGGCTTGCACGATATGGCACATAAGATCCACGATATTCATTAGATGAAATTTGGGGTCTAAAATGGGCCTTATAAGAAAATGAGCTATCATATAAGAAAACGAGACAACCATAATTTCTCGATGAGTTGGAATTCAAGAACCAATAGAATTTCAATAAAATGAGTCAACCATAATGGTTGATTTGAGATATTTGTCATAAAAAAAAACTACTTTTTTGTTCGTATTTTCAACATATCTCCCTGTGTTTTACTCAAATTTATAGTGGGAGCACTCATTGGATGCAAAATTAAATTCCGATCCAACGAGTACCCACACTGCATACTTTTGATGGACCCCGCTGCTCAAAAAACAAGAAATACTTGAAAAAGTCATCATCACGTGTTTTCAAGTATTTCCTATTTTTGAGACAGCGGGGTCCGTCAAAAGTATGCAGTGTGGATACTCGTTGGATGCAGAATTTAATTCCGCATCCAATGAGTTCTTCCGCTCAAAATTTGAGTAAAAAAAGAGGGAGATATGTTGAAAATACGAATAAAAAAGTAGTTTTTTTTTTCTTCCTCCAAAATTAATAAATATTATTTTATTATTTCTTCTAGTACTTGAAAATCAAGTGTGGAAACCAGTGCTTATTTTCTGATTTACCCTTTTTTCGGGGATGAGATTTGAGTCATTGCTCAAATTCTCAACACTTTTCCTTTACCATAAATGGTTTCCGGTTATCAATAAGCAATTTTCATCATCAGATTTATCCTTTTCTGGGGGCCTTCACACATGTAAGAAAATCCTTTGTGCAAATGGTCCAAATTCCCCCTATTAGGCCTAGATTAAATATCAGTCATTCATGCAACTACCCTTCAGGATAAGGTACATATGCATGAATGGTCACGCTCACATGATCAAATATGCACGATTCAATCATAGCAATTCGCGCGATCACCCCCTTACATAAGGTATGATTAATTCCTTTAGCGTGAATGATCCAGATCGCATGATGAAGTATGCTCGATTTAATCTCAGCCATTCATGCACATGTACTTCTGGATAAGGCACGACCATCTTTCCTAGTGCGAACAATCACGATATGATGATGGAAACTTACATGGTCAATCTTGGCCATTCGCGCTCGGGGTATTTCTCTAGCGCCAAGTTGGATACTTAGAGATTCATCAAAGTATACAAATTTCACCAAGAAGCCAAATATCCTACCACATATATCATCAGAATTTGCAAATTCTCACGCTTTTCCAGCTGAAACCAAATCCCGAGGTCGAAAATACGCTCATTAAGCTCTGACCACCATTCATAAGAGGGATCCTCTATACCTCCAACTTAGACACTTGGAAGCACCACCCGTGCATCTCGTCCGATGTGGATGGTCCATGTCACACCTCCCTATGCACATGGCTCCTTCACATCACACCTTTTTCACGTGGCACTGGTGGGGCCCACTTTAAATATTTCCCAAATTTTGAATTTCGCAGTTATGTGAACTATCAATTTTGGCATTATGGGGATTATTACCAAATTATCTTGGCCCTTTTCCCCTATTTTGGAATTTCTTTTTCATGTAATAGAATAAAACTTTCCACTAATAACATTGAATTTTTGAAATTTTCCCTCAACCAGTCTACCTATTATGTTGGTAGACCACATATCTAACCCACGGCTTGATTAGAACACCATCTAATAATTAAACGGATTTTTCATAGCATAATTTCGTCAAACACTTCATCTGCAAACTTTGATTTATTCCTGTAAGTGTGGATTCTGACCCAAACAACCCCGGTGTTGCAACCAAGAGCTTTGATACCACTTTGTGGCATCCCCATCCATCATTTTGACCAACAGAGGGGGACATGAACGAGTTATGGGATTCTAATTTTTTTCCCATGGAATAATACAAAATTGAGTTGTTTAGATAGATTAATATTTCATCCTAGTTAGTAAATGCAAACCATAAATTCCAAGATTGGTTTCTAGTATTATTTTGAAGCCTAACCACATGCCGCTTTTGTATTTTCTGTTGAGCACTTTTTAGATAGTTAGGTCATATAGTTGTGAGCTAGAGGTTCCATGAATACAAGAAAAATACTTACAAATGTGTTGGCCCTGTTATTCATTTAGAAACAACATTTATAAACACTATTCTAGTTTAAAAATTGCAATGTGACATTATCTCACTAGTAAATAGCATGGTGACTTTAATCTACATTCAGTTCATTAAATAAGTGGATATGTACCACATCAACATTGTAGATGTGACACATCTCACTCACTTGGGCTATAGACAATACCTTTCAATGCAATAAATAAATTATTAATAAAGTTAATACTATTAAATAAATATGAAATATTTTATTTTAATTTATATTTTTTAAATTAACTTATATTGGATTTATTTTTTTCCATTGCATAAATAAACCTAGCACATGATTAATTGATGAGTAAGGTAGAATGAACAATTTTCCATTTCTATTATCTCTTAATCACCCATAAGAGAAAATTAATAAAATACAATAAAATTGTAAAATTGTAAAAATGTAATAAAAATTTAATAAAGGTTTAATTCAAAATAATATTTGATTTTGAGTTTATCTTTCTCCTTTAATGATTACTAATTTTTTTTACAATCCTTTTTAAGATATAGTATAATAACAATAAATTTAACTATAGAATATTTCTTCGCTATTTAAAAAGAAAAAGTTAATGTACAATATTATTATTGTTAGGTTTGTGAAAAATACTAGATCTATTAAACTGGCTATTTATCTATGAATCCAACAACATATCAATCATAAAAAGAACATAAAGAGAAAAGGGACAAGAGTACACCAGATATACATGGTTCACCCAAATGAACTACATCCAGGGGAAGATTGTCTTCTATTATCTCCAAAAATCTCCTCCAATCTTACAAAGAGAGCAACTCCACAATAACCAAAATACAAAGATAGCACAATGCTTGTATGATTTTGATATGAGATGATGTTGTGGCTTAAGAGGCTCCCTTGACTCTATTATATACCAAGGGATGTGGAGGAATTACTCTCATATATTGCATGTGGGATAATATAATTCTCCTTGATAACACCTATTTATATAATATTTTATATCAAGATATACTATTCCGTAATAAATATGGGATAAATGGTTTACTCTTTTACATAATATTGTGGACAAATTCCGACATAATAAAAAGACGTTATTAGCTTCGAAGGAATATAAATTATTCCAACACTCTCCCTTAATGATGGATGGGAGAAAATCCCACACTAAAGGAGGAAGCAGTCATTACTAATGCTCCTCCTTGATGACAAATTCCTACATCCCAAGGAAAGCGTGAAGACGCACACAATTTTCCTCTGTCATGGATTTGGTGAAGATATCAGCTTCTTACTACACGGTAGGACAATACTCCACAGAAATAGTACCATCTGCCACAAGATCTCGAATATAATGAGCATCAATATCGAGATTCTTTGTATTGGAGTGATATACTAGATTATAAGCAAGATGGATTGCACCTTGATTGTCATATTTCAACATTGTAGGTGATTTCGAAACCAGACCAAGATCGGTAAGAACATGCCTTAAAACTGCTTCTTTAGTTGCTTCTTTGGCTGCTATGTACTCTGCTTCACAAGAATATAATGCAAGAGTATTTACCTTCTTATTGGACAAAGAAATCATACTTGGACAAAGTTGAAATATATAGCCTGCAGTTGACTATTGATCGGAACTGCCACCTTCCCAATCATAATCTGTATATCCAATCAATTAAACTATAGCATTGCTTGGATAAAATACACCATAATTCATTGTCCCTTGTAAGTATCTCAGAATTCTCTTGGCTTCCTACCAATGAATTTCATGAGGTTGATGCATGAAACTAGAAACCATACTGATGGAAAAAGAGATATCAAGCCTATTGTGATTCAAATATATCAAACTGCCCATGAGTTGACGATAAAGAGTAGCATCAACAAGATGAGTGGTACACTCAACATTTAACTTACATCGGGATGAAATGTCGTTGGAAATGAGCCAATAAATATGTCACATACTTTGGCTGAGAGAGAAAAATACCATCTTCCATATGCCATATCTAAAGACCCAATAAATAGTGCAATATTTTGAGATCTGTCATCTCAAACTGCTTTTGAAGATCACTTTTCATATTTTGAATTAATACAAGCTGGCTGCCAGTGATGATAAGATCATCCACATATAATACAATAATGAGGACTTCATCACCAAAGTCCTTTACATACGGTTTTGGATTAGATATACATTGCTTAAAACCATTTTCAAGAAATATGAATCAATTTTATCATACCAAGCCCTAGGTGCTTGCTTAAGACCATACAAAGTCTTGTGTAATTTGCATACTAAACTTGAAGATTTAGTAGTAATAAAACAAGGTGTTTGTTTCATATAAATGTCTTCATTAAGATCACCAACATCCATTTGGTGTATTTCCCATTTATAAAATGCAACAAGAGATAAAATCGTTCTTATTGTATTCATTTTAGCAACATCAGCAAAAGTTTCATTACAATCAATTCCTTCTAGTTGATTAAAACCTTTTGCAACTAACCTTGCTTTATATTTTTCAATATGTCCTTCTGTAGTGAACTGAGTTTTATGAACCCATTTGCAACCAACTAAATTCTTTTTCGGAGGAAGAGGAACAAGAGACCAGGTCTTGTTCTTCATTAGAGATTCATACTCAGTAATCATAGGTTGTTCCCAATGAGGCTTACCCTTAGCTTGAGTATAATTAGTAGGATCATCTGTGGCCAATACCTTGGTCATAAGAGCAAAGTTAGATCTAGTTCTACGAGTATTTGAAGGATTACTGACCTCACTATCTAATGATTCCAAAGTTTTCCAGGCCCAAATATGAATATGAGGCAACATAATTCACCTTAGGGGTTCGGGAGATTTAGGTGGAACATTTGAAGTAGAGGATGAACTAATATAAACAATAGGCACAAAGATGGAAGAAGGGGTAATAGATATAGGTGTAATAGGAGATAATGGAAAATTCAAGGTAACATGAGGTTCAACAAACTTAGGTGGTGATGAGACTTCATTAAATTGAACATCTTTCCTAATAATGAAACCTTGGGTAGAAGGGTCGAACAACCTGTAAGATTTGGAATCCTCAACATAACCAATGAATATACATTTATGAGACTTGGGTTCTATCTTTTTCCATTTTTCATCAGGAATATGAGCCCAACATTCACTGCCAAATATCTTAAAGTTACTTATATATGGTTTTCTTCCATTCCATTTTTCCTCAGGGTAACATGCATAACTGCTTTTGTAGGAACTCTATTTAAAATAAAATTTTCACAACAAATGGCTTCAACCCAAAATATTTTATGTAATCCTTTAGAATATAACATACATCTAGCCATTTCAACCAAAGTTCTGTTTTTTCTTTCAGCAACACCATTTTGTTGAGGCAAATAAGGAACAGTATTTTGATGTTGAATTCCATGTTTAGCTAAATATGCTTCAAATTATCTCGTAATGAAATCCCCCCTATTATCAGATCTCAAAGTCTTAATACTTTTATAAGATTCCTTTTCAACCAAAGATTTAAATTCTTGAAATTTAGCAAATGTTTCACTTTTATGTTTCGGAAAATAAACCTAATATTTTCTAGTAAAGTCATCAATAAAAGTAAGAAAATACATTGCATGAGATAGAGAACGAGCTTCAAGAGGACCACAAATATCACTATGAATTAATTGCAAAGGCTCTTTAGCATGGCAAGCTTTACCTTTATCAAACATTTCTCTATGGTGTTTACCAAGCACACATCCTTCACAAACATCTTTGGTAGACAAAATATTACACAAGCCATGTACCATTTTAGATAACACTTTGCATTTTTACATAATTCAAGTGACCCAATCTTTTATGCCATAATTGACTTAATTCATCAACATGAGAAACATATGAATACAAGGGTTGTCTCTTAGTTGAATTAAAATCAACAAACTTATATAAACTAGTTATATGATCAATAGAACCATAAGAAACTATTTTGAAATTATGGTTGATATATTTAAGAACATATTTATCAGGACAAGCTTCAAATTTATATCCTTTTTGACGTGCACGATAAATAAAAAGTAGGTTGATGGGCATGCTTTGAACATGAAAAACATCTTCCAATTGACCATTTGAAACATTAACATTACCAGAATCCATTATCCATAACTTTCCGAGATGAGTGCTCATTATTATCATAAGATGTAAACAAAGAAGCATTTCTTGTCATATGTTTAGATGCATCGGAATCCATTATCCATTCCTCATTTGAAGAAGAATTACTAGATGAAACAAGAGAAGCACACAAAGCTACTTTATTCATCATAAACTTTCCTTTTATCCTTAGAATTTAAACGTTTCGCTTTAAAGCAATTCTTTTTAGGATGGTTAGTTTTACGACAGTGCTTACAATGATCATACACTTTCTTCTTCTTACTAAATTCATGATTAACATTAGAATCATTACTAGAATTATTAGCATGATTAGAAGTATGTGAACATGAGCCTTTAACATTAGGATTAAAATATTTCTTAGGATTCTTATTATTATGTGCCATAAGACCTTTATTAGATGTTAATTGTCCTGAAATAATCAACATTTCTTGCTCATTTATCAACCCTTTGCAAAAATCATCAAAATTAGGTTTTGTGGCACTTTGAGACAACTCAAGAGCCCTATTCCTAGTTTGGGTGATCATGACAAAACAAGATGGCAATTTTTTTTCTACAAAAATGATTATAGCAGTGTCAGTCGTCTTGTAATCTTTACCACAGTTATTTAATTTTTCATTTAATGTTTTTAATTCAACAAGATAAAGTTCCATACTTTCAAAATGATTAGTATCTAGCTCATGGATTTTATTTTCTAGGTAATAAGCAAATACATCATCAAATTTATCAAAGAGAGAAGCAAGAATTTTTCATACCTCAACTGGGCTGCCTTCTGTCTCAATACTTACCTGAAGACTATCTGATACCGTTTTTCCAATGAACCCTTTGCCATATCACATTTTTCTCCCATAAATTCAAGACTTGAGCATCTGTGGTATTCTTGTGTTCACCATTAACCAACATCCATATGTTCTTTCTTCTGAGAACATCAATCATTTTTCTTGTCAATGCGAGATAGTTAGGACCAACAAGTTCAGGAAAAAAAGTTACTTCTGAATTCATAATGATATACATTTTAATAAGAAATTTAAACCCTAATGCAAGAAAGAACAAGAGAAGAGGGTGAAAAACTAAAATTTCTTACCAAAACCAAATCTCAATAGCTACTAAAAGACGAATCTGTCACTCTACAGTAGAAAATTGAAAGTAAAAAAAGATAAAATTAAAATGACCATACCTAGGCCAATATTTCCCACAATTTTTATTATAACTTGTTTTCAGAACTAGAGAATTTGTTCTACATCCAATGATGCAAACATAACAGAAATCTAGGCACTTTGACAAAAGATATTCACTTTGCAATCTGCGCGGCCGTCACCAAAAACACTGGAAAATAACTAATTTTAAAACAATGATATCTCTAATGTCTGGAATCCAAATGAGACTTTTTTTTTAAATTGAGTATTTTTGTGAGAATAAATCAGATATGCAATTTGTATATTCAAAATATGCATAAAACATGTTAAAAAAATGATCTGAAAGTCGTCGCTCAAATTTACCTTAAAAACTTCTCCACAATGGTTAGGGTTTTGAGAAAAAAATCTCTAACATGTATAATCATGCCCAGATCTGAAGAGAATCCTAATGGCTACCGAATTAGATGGAAAATCTACAAAAATAAGGAATGCCCAGATAACAAAATATCAATATGAAGATAATCGTGTTGGATAAAAAACAATAGAAGGTCCTAGATCATAACAACCAGATTTGACACCATGTGAGAAATACCAGATCTACTAAACTAGCTACCTATCTATGAATCCAACAACCTATCAATCATAAAAAGAACAGAAAGAGAAAAGTGATCTAAAAGTACACTAGATATACATGGTTCACCCAAATGGGATACACCCACGAGAAGGTTGTCTTCTATTATCTTCAGAAATCTCCTTCAATCTTACAAAAAGAGCAACTCCACAATAACCCCAATACAAAGATAGCACAATGCTTGTATGATTTTGATATGAGATGATGTTGTGCCTTAAGAGGCTCCCTTGACTCTATTATTTACCAAGAGATGTGGAGGAATTACTCGCACATATTGCATGTGGGATAATATAATTCTCCTTTATAACACATTTTTATATAATATTTTATATCAAAAGTATACTATTCCATAATAAATATGGGATAAATGATTTACTCTTTTACACAAGATCATGAACAACATTCAACATAATACAAAGACAACATTATCTTTTAAAGAATATAAAATATTCCAACAAAGTTAAACTAATAATTATAATATTATTTATATAAATTAAAGAAATGCATATAACATTTTAGTTTAAAATTAATGTGGCTACGAGATGCTTTCATTTAAGAAACATGTGGCCTATAAGAGTATAACCACCCATAAGTCTTTCTTGAAATAGAAAAGGATTATTTATTTAGAAAAAGCAAGATTTCAATTATAATTTGTCGCCTACATACGGTATTCCCAAATTTAGTTTGATGTAGTGTTGGCTTTTCTCATCATAAAAACTTTATATGAAAAATATGTTTTATTCTTTTGAGACAAAGTAAACAAGCTAAGGTGTTCTCCAACAACATCAATTTATTGATGTGCTCAAATCACAAAAGCAATTGAAATATTTTAGAAATGGATGTGACATATTTGTATACAATATTTTATAAATAACTTTAGATTAAAAAAACAACTCCAAATCAATATTATATATAGCTAACTCTTGTGATCAATTTTCAATAAATATGAACACATAACATGGATTTCATTTCATGTTTTCCCAACTTCAATTCATCGAGTCTCTATATCTATTCTCCACTCCACCCATTTGGGAGGAAATCAAATCAATTGCAACATGAAATAACACTTTGAAAATATTCCATGAATTTGGATTATAAATGTGAGTACTTTTTCAGGTAAGAATTTTAGGGTTTTTTTACATAGGCATTGTGATGCTTTAAGAGAATAGTCATATTGCCTTGTTATGTAAATTTAAGTCATGTGAATTGAATTTGTATTTTATATGTTAAAATGAATGAAAACATATAAATTTAATTGCTTATGTAAGTAAACTTAAAAAATTATATTATCTAGAAGCTGAATTAATAATAGCTATTGAAGTGGAGGTTTTATTCTTTCATGCCACAAAATTTGGATATTCAGAGTGTTGAAACATTTTTGTTTAATATTTACCTGTGAGAAAAATGTTTTTTAAATATTGAGATTACATTGTCATTTAAAAGGGGAAAATCATGCCTTTTGTCCAATTTATTTGTTTTTGTCCTTTGATTTAGTTGTAATAATGATCCATCGAAATGTCACTTAACGATAACTCTCATTTCCTTCTTAATCTAATAGTTCATGGAAGGCTCTCTCTTCACCCCTCCCACAATACATCCATTAATTTTTGGAAAGAACCACGTTCATGGTATATGATGGGAGATATCTAAAGATTAGATAATTTTTACTTTTGTGCTCACTATTGGAAAATTCGACGCTCTAATATTTGGTCAAAATGAGGTTTTTCATTATTTAAAATCTATTTTTTATTGCAAAAATGAATTGGAACATCATTAAATACCTCTCTTGCATTAAGATTATACAATCTCAACAATTTATAGCTAAAATTCCAACAACTCATACTCAGTTTCAAACAAAAATAAAATATACACAATTATCCAAATAGTCACTTCTTTATAATACTATACATACCAACTTTTTACGTCACAAATAAGATATGATCCTCTTGGTTTTAGATAAGAGATAGGTTACTTCCTATTTTATTCATTTGGATCATTATAAATATCTCTTCATAGCAAATTTGTGGCCCTAATTGATATATGCTTTATTCATATAATTTTTTCTATTTTTTATTAAATTTTGAAGTGACAGGTATCATGATTCCAAAACATAGTGCTCTGTTGTTTCTATTATAACTTTTGACTGCCTTCACCATTTCTCAAATAAATTATATGACACACTAAAAGAAAAAGAGCTCTGTACAATCCTATAAAAAAATTAAAATTTCAATAAGTTATGTCCCTAAAGTGTTGCACGCACACACAATTTGAAAAAATAGTGTTGCACTAGTACAAGATGTCTTCTGCATATGTTTGCAATTTTATTCAAAAATACTATCATTTATTTCATATAGTATTGCAGACACACATACATATATGTTATATTGTGCTGAAAATTTAAAAAACAAATTTTAGAAACAACTACACAATTTTTCTAAAAGTAAAATTTATATATTATGAAAGCTTATTTGATTTTCTATATTTTGTCTTTTAACATCGTACTTCTAGTTATTTCTTAAAGTTAAGTCAAATGTTCCATGTTTTCTCATAGTTATGTGGCAACTAAAATGTCTTTAAAAATTTAATTTTATATTTAACTTTTTGGAGGAACATGTGTCACTTAACATTACAAACCTGATACATCTCACTTTAAACTATAAAAAATACCTCTCAACACAATAAATACATTAATAATAATATTAATACTATTAAAAAAATATGAAATATTTTATTTTAATTTAAATTATATTGAATTTATTGTTTTTTAATACATAAATAAACTTAACAAATAATTAATTGATGAGTAAAATATAATGAACATTTTTCCATTTCTAATATCTCTTCATCATTTACAAAAGAAAATTAATAAAATAAAAAAAAACTAAAACTCGTCATCATCCATAAGAGAAAATTAATAAAATACACTAAAACTGGAAATTTGTAAAAATCTAATAAAAACTTAATAAAGATTTAACTCAAAATAGTATTCAAATTTGAGTTTATTTTTGTCCTTTAATGATTATTAAATGTTTTTACAATCCTCTTTAGATATAGTATAATAAGAATACATTTAAATATAATTTTTTGAGATATTTAAAAGATTAGATAAATATAATAAGAATACATATAAATATAAAATTTTAAGATATTTAAAAAGAATAAGTTAATGTAATATTATTATTATTAATTGAAACTAGTAATTATAATAATTTTTAAGATATTTAAAAAGAATAAGTCAATGTAATATTATTATTATTAATTAAAATTAATAATTATAATATTTTTTTATATAAATTAAAGAAATGCATGTAACATTTTATTTTATGTATTTTCATAATTTATTGTAATTATTGTTTCTTATTTCATTTTTATTTGTTTAAAATTAATGTAGCTACGACATGCTTTGATTTAAGAAACATGTGTCGTATAAGAGTACAACTATTTGAAATAAATTATTGTTTCTTATTTCATTTTTATTTGTTTAAAATTAATGTAGCTACGACATGCTTTGATTTAAGAAACATGTGTTGTATAAGAGTATAACTATTTGAAATAGAAAAGGTTTATTTATTTAGAAGAAAAAAGCAAATTTCAATGACAATGAGTCGTTTAGATAAGGTACTTTTAAATTTATTAAAAAAATTGTTAAGTTTGACGTAGTGTTAGAGGCCATGGTGGGCTTTTCTCATTGTAAAATTTTTACATAAGAAATATGTTTTATACAATGTTTTATTTTTTTGAGACAAAGTAAACAAGCTAAGGTATTCTTCAACAACATCAATTTATTGATGTCTAACAATATCAATTTATTAATGTAATTTATTGATGTCTAACAATATCAATATATTAATATACTCAAATCACAAGAAAATTGAAAATATTTTAGAAATAAATGTAACATATTCACATAAAATATTTTATAAATAACTTTACATTAAAAAACAATCACAACTCAATATTACATGTAACACACTCCCACAACTCAATATTACATGTAACACACTCTTATGATCAATTTTCAACCAATATGAACACACAACCTCCACACTATATGCCTTCCCATAACATGGATTTCATTTCATGTTTTCCCAACATCAATTCATCTCTCTAAATCTATTCTCCATCCATTTGGAAGGAAATCAAATCAATTGCAACCTGAAATAATACTTGCAAAATATTCCATGAATTTGGATTGAAGATATGGGAGTATTTTTTCATGTAAGAATTTTAGAAATAGACGTGACACCTTCCCAAAAAAAAGTATATAAAGTATTCCAACAAAGTTAAACCAACAATTATCATATTATTTATATAAATTAAAGAAATGAATATATCATTTTATTTGTTTAAAATTAATGTGGCTACGAGATGCTTTCATTTAAGAAACATGTGGCCTATAATAGTATAACCACCCATAAGTCTTTTTTGAAATAGAAAAGGATTATTTATTTAGAAAAAGCAAGATTTCAATTATATTTGTCGCTTACATAGGGTATTTTCAAATTTAGTTTGATGTAGTGTTAGAGGCTATGGCTGGCTTTTCTCATTATAAAAAAAATTTACATGAAAAATATGTTTTATTTTTTGAGACAAAGTAAACAAACTAAGGTGTTCTCCAACATGATTTTTAATTTAATGGGGCGGATGCTAGGGTTTGTTGGTAATGGCGGTCGCTAGGGTTCCGCTGAGTCTGGGTTGAGAAGCCTGCCGCTCGGTATAGATCTTGGGAAGAGCTATGGGGGTTCGGTTTACCTCTTTTTATGGCTCTCTCTACTGTTTTTGATGTCTTAACCTTGTTGGCCTATGAGTTTTATCCACGGATTCTGGTTGCAGGATTGGAGTTAGCCTCCTGTCACGAGATGGTTAGTACCAACCAAGTAAATAAAGTGGGGAGGTTCTATTAAAATCCTGCAACCTTATCCCGGGTTTCTCGTTGTTCTCTGCGGGTTTTCTGGGTTAGGGTTTCTGTATTGTTGTCGGGGTTTTTGTTGGATTGACGTTTTTTATTTTTTTTCTTTGGTATCTGGGGTTGACTTGAGTGGCTTGTCTGTGGGATGGGGTCTATTGGGGGCGAAGTCCCGGCTTCGCTGGTGTCAGTTCGGGTTAACCCCATTGCGCCGGTGGTTTCCATGTCTCCTCTTTCACATCTTGTCGGTAGTTTCAAGGTACCAGTGGGTTTTGTTGCTCATAGGAAGGTGTCTAGAGGACCGAAGGGGATGAGTTTTGACCGGAACTTGTCACCTATTCCACCAAAGCTGGTGGATATTGCTCCGGGGACTAGCCGACGTCCTCGAAGAAAATTGAAAGGGGGTTTCTCCGTTGAACCGACTTCGAAGGAGCGCTTTCACTGCACCTTGGGTCATGACATTACCATGAATATGGTATCAAATCTGGACTCCCGGGTTTTGGTCGGAAGGATGGAGTATGCTTATCGGAGTCGGGGGGAGATAGTGGACTGAATCACGTGTCCTTGGAAGCCTCTCATTCATAATATTCCCCGCATGTTTATGCTCGAGAATGGCTAGATCTACTTTCACTTTCTTTCAGAGGACTCGTTGCAGTTGATTCTTGAGAAGTTCTGGCTTTTGGGGTTGGGTTCGCTGGTGTTGATCAGATGGCACTTGACTTTCGATCCCCGAAAGGAAAATCTATCGAAGCGGCATTTGTGGGTGCTTTTCCCTGAATTTTCATTGGTTTGCTGGAGCTTTTAAGCTATTCTCAGTGTTGCTAACACCATTGGTTGCTTCATCCTCATTAAGGAAAGCACTCTTTTGGATTCAGAATGAGTCTGTCCTCGGGTCCCTATCGAGGTGGATGTCTCATCTGGTTTTTCGGTCGAGGTTGAGATTGAAAGGGAGCATGGAACCTTCACTCAACAACTGGACCACTGATGCATACCCTTTTGGTTCTTCTCATGCCGGAGGCCTGGTCATCTGAGTCGTGATTACAAAGGGAACCTTGGCGGTGGGTTCGAGGGTTTCGTAGAGAAGGTGGTATTTGAGGATCCAACTCAGTCCTTTACCCTGCCCATCCCTTTTGACAAAGGGTTTGCTTTGGATTGTCTCGGCAAGTTCAAACTTTTTCTTCCTCTTTTGTTAAAATCACTGTCTATGGATGAAATTGCTTTGGTTCGCGTTCATGGGAAGGAGCCTAGGAGGTCTATGGATAATTCCTCTGCCCTGAAACCCTATGCTCTTTTCAAGCCCTGGGTGGGTGAGGATTTGGATTTGGGGAAGGGTTCTGTAGGGGTCTCAATTCCATGTGATATCTCTCTGGGGAGAGAGGGTTTGGACATCCTTTTATCCCCTAGCTCTATTCCAGACTCTGAATCCATGATTGCCGGTATCGGTGGGGGGTTATCGGGGTAGCCTCCAGATGTTTAGGGGGTTATGTCAACATCCTCACCGCTAAAATTTGTCTCTTTGGATTCTGAGTTACATCCTACTCCTGAGTCGTACATGGTTCCCTTGCCTGTTTTTTGGGGTCAGAGCCCTGTGGTGGATCCAGGTCCGAGTACTGTTATGGGTTCTATCAACTGTTCAAATGTTACTATCCACAGAATGCAGTCGAGGAAAAATATTTAGGATTCCTGTTGGGATGGGGGATCGGACATGAAATGGCTAAACCCTAAAATCCCATTGGCCTCAGGTCTCTCTAGGGATTTAAATTATTGCACTTCTTCTGGGTCGCTTAGAGTAGGTTATGACCCTCCATCGGTCCCTTAATGATCCTTTCCACCTTCAATGCTCAGGGATTGGGAAACCTGCCCAAAAAGGATGCCATTCGACATTTTTTGGATTCTTTCAAACCTTCGGTCTTCTTCCTTCAGGAGACTATGCACTCGGGGAAGGATGTTGTCTCCTTCTTTCTGGGCATTCGACCAAGTTGGAGATGTTGTGTTGTTGATGCCTATGGTTTATCTAGGGGGTTCCTTGCAGCATGGGACCCCTTAGTGGCTGATTTGGCACCTTTTTATGTTTGTGTAGGTATTGTTTTAGTTGGAAAGCTTAAAGGGTTCTGCCAGGAATTGTGCATTTTAAATTTATACGGCCCCTATCGTGATCGACAGCCTTTCTGTGAACGATTTTTCTCAAATCGGCTCATGGAGAATCGCAATCTTATTATATGTGGGGATTTGAAATTCACCCTGTCTTCTTGTGAAGTTTGGGGGTCAGGCCGCAAGGAGGATCCCTTGGAAGGGTTGCTTAAATATCATTTTGAGTCAGCTGGGCTGATGGATGTTTTTCTGGCCCATTTGGTTCCAACCTAGAACAATGGGAGGTATGGAATTCATGGGGTGGCGAAGAGATTGGATCGTTTCTTCATTAAAAATGGTTTGTTTATTGGATGTGATTGGTATCAGTCTTGGGTGTGGCTATTGGTGTCTCCGACCACAAAGCAATTTGTCTTGAGATTCAGCTACAAGTTAAGCGACCGTCTTATCCTTTCAAGTTTAATAGCACTTGGATGGAGGAAAAGAGCTTCTGTGAATTGGTCATTCAAAAGTGGCAGTCCATGCAGAATGATGAGGTCCTCTCTCATATCTCTAATCTTAATAACAAATTAGATGCCATCCGTTATGAGATTAAATGATGGGAACATCATAAGAAGTTGGAGGATTTGAACTCAAGGAAATTGAGGATCTGATCTCAATTTGGGAGTCTGATGGGATATTCTTTGATGAGGGGAATCGTCGTGATCTGCAGGATCTTTTCAAGAGAAAGGAGGTTCTTTTGGGTCAAAAGTAGAGCACCTGGCATTTAAAGAGTCGGGCACTGTGGCTTGCTAAGGGGGACTGCAACACGAGATATTTTCAGAACTATGCAAATATGCGACATAACTGGAACTCTATCTGGGAGGTAAAAGGGGAGGATGGCAATTTCAGATTGGAACAGGCTTTCATTATGGAGTCTGCTGAAAAACACTTTCGGGAAGCTTATAATCAGACTCATGTGAAAAATATTGTTGAACAATTAAAAGTCATTAAGCTTTTCCTGCATTTTCTTAGTGAAGAGGATGGCATGAGGGTTGAGGTGGATGTCTCCATGGAAGAACTAAAGTCTGTGTTGGGGTCATTTGTGAAAGAAAAAATTCCAGGCCCTGATGGCTGGACGGTGGAGTTTTTTCTGCATTTCACCGACCACATGGGAGATGACATTTTGAGGGCGGTGGAAGAATCTCGTCTCAAATCTACTGTTCCTAAAAGACTCAGTGCTACATACATTGCTTTGATCCCGAAGTTGGATAGGCTAGAAGCGTTCTTGGATTATCGCCTGATTTCTTTGTGTAATAATTTGTACAAGCCGATGTCTAAAATAATTGGTAATCGCATAAAACCATTTCTAGAAAAATATATTACGCTTGAACAGTTCATGTTTCTATTCAACAGGAAGATACTCGACGCTGTGGGAGTAGCCCAAGAATGTTTGCATTCTATGAAGACCAAGAATCTCAGTTCCTTTATTCTCAAGCTGGATTTGGTGAAAGCCTAAGATCGACTAGATTGGCCCTATATTCGTCTTATTCTCTTATAGATCAGTATTCCTCTCAATATGGTTCAGTGGATCATGGCCTACATTTCTTCTACCACTTATGGGGTTCTTGTCAATAGCGAGCCCACGAGTATGTTTTCTTGCAACAAAGGCATTCATCAGGGTTGTCTGTTATCGCCTTTGCTCTTCATCTTGGCGATAGATGGGTTAAGCAGATTGATTCAGGAATCCAAGGACGGTCACTGTATTAAAGGGGTAAGAGTTTCTTGAGCTATGTCGATTATGCATCTGATTTTTGTTGATGACGTTATGATCTTTGGGGATGCTTCTGTTGATGAATGGATAATTTATAAGGGCATTTTTGATATTTTCTGCTCGACCTCCGAAATGTCTATAAGCTTAGGAAAATCCTCCTTCCTGTTTAATGAGGTTGAGGAACATGCCATCAACGAAATGAAGGAGTTGTTTCCCTATGCCTTCTCTCACATTGATGCGGGAATAAAATATTTGGGATTCCTACTTAAACCAAACTGCTATGGAACGCCAGATTAGGGGTGGTTGCTGCAGAAAGTTGACCATAGGATAAACTATTGGGCTGTCAGATGGATTTCTATCGAGGGAAGGCTTGTTCTAGCTCATTCTGTGCTGCAAAGTATTCCCATTTATTCATTTGGTTTAAGGAGACTCCCCTCATCGATCCTCAATGGTGTGCGAAGCAGATTATTCTGATTCATTTGGTTCGGAAAACCATCGGTACGGAAGTGACATTTGTGTTCTTGGCACAGTCTTTGTTGGCCCAAAGCTCGTGGGGGATGGGGCTTAAAGAATTTGGTTTGGTTTAATGTGGCTAAAAGTATTTGTAGGGCTCTGACTCATGGTGGCTTATGGAGTAAGGTTATTCAAGCCAAGTATCTGAAAACCTATAACACTACTGAGTGGCTACGGAATTATTAGGCTGGGCCTCCACAGGCCTCGATTATATGGAACAATATTAGTAAAAAATTCTACTACATTGGACCATGGATCAAATGGAAGATTGAGAAAGGAACCGAGATCTTTTTGGGGGTGGATCCCGTCATTGGGGATGATGGAGCGTATCAAGGAATTCCAGCACCAAAAATTGGTAGTCTTATCTCAGTTTTTTATGAACCGTAGCGACATTCCCCAAGGGTGTTGGCTTACGAGTGAAGAACTAAACTTGCCTCCTCAGTGGAACTCTATTTGGGAGTCGTGCTTTACCAGACTTGCTTGTGCGGGGATTATTCTCAACAATAAGGCTGATCTTTTGACATGGGATGGACCTGGTTCTATGGACTTATTGACGGTGGCAAATTTTTATAACATGTTGGCTAAGAACGCTCTAAATCCCCTGATATTGCGGCGGTGGCATAAAAGACTATGGGGATGGAAAATTCCACCAAAGCTCAGATGTTTTGTTTGGCTCTGCTTTCAGGACAAAATCATACTTTGGCCTAACTTACAGAAAAGGGTTTTCATTGGTCCAGGAATGTGCTATTTGTGCATATTAGCTTATGAGGATTTACAACATACTTTTATTAAGTGCAGTTATGTGAAAGAGGTATGGCAGGATTTATGCGGTTGGTTATATCTTCCTGTTGAGTGGAAGGGGCCCGATTTGGTTGATTGTGTGCGCACCTGGTTTGTACATAATGGGAACAATAACACCCTTCCCTCGTTCCTGATAGGAGGCATTTGGAAAGCTCTAAATGCGGGGATCTTTGATGACTCCCTTCCAACGGTGCATACCACAGCCTTAAGAATTATTTACCATTGGAACGGGCATCTGGAAATGGTCGACAGATTAAAGGTGCATCGGGTCTCTTTCCCTGTGATGATCGAGGTCTCCATTTATGGGTTCTTTGATGGTGCTTCTTAGTAGGGCACTTGTGGAGCAGGGATCATGCTTCATATTCGCCGAAAGCATTTCATAAAGATTTGGGTCAGCATTGGAGGTAGAACTATTGGCATTGCGTTGCTTGCTGTGGTTTGCTCACGCGAGGGGTTACTCCTCCTTGACCATTTATGGCGATTCACAGGTGGTGGTGAATTGGTTCAATGGCAAGCATGCGATCAAAGCGATGCTCCTCGAGCACTAGTTGGATGAGGTGAGACGTTTAAGTGCTTCCTTTGACATGCTATGCTGTCATCATATTTACTGCAAAGCAAATATGGCAGCAGATCAACTCTCATATCTAGCGATGGGGCCGATGGATGGCCTTCTCAATTTCAGTGAAAGCCTGGACGAGGTCATTGTCGATCAAGGAAGCATCCTCACTTTCTGAAGGCTCTTTGGAGGTCTCGTTTTGGTGTTTTGGTTTTTTTTCCAGCTTACTTTCCTAAATGATGAATATGCGACACTACAGCCTGTAATAGACGGCTTATCTGTAATAGACAGTTTATCTGTTTTTATTGTTTTAGTTTGGCTACGGTCGTAAGTTTTTGTAAAGTTGAACAAGAGGTTGTAACAACTTTCTGGATGTAACCTTGTTTTATTTCTTATAATAACAAAGTTACATATTTTTTTTAGAAATGGATGTGGCATATTCATATAAAATATTTTATAAATAACCTTAGATTAAAAAGACAACCACAAAGCAATATTATATATAGCTAACTCTTGTGATCAATTTTCAATAAATATGAACACACAACCTCCACACTATGTGCCTTCCCATAACATAATAAATATGAACACACAACCTCCACACTATGTGCCTTCCCATAGCATGGATTTCATTTCATGTTTTCCCAACTTCAATTCATCGAGTCTTTATATCTATTCTCCACCCATTTGGGAGGAAATCAAATCAATTGCAACATGAAATAACACTTGAAAATATTTAATGAATTTGGATTATAGATGTGGGAGTAATTTTTCATGTAAGAATTTTAGGTTTTTTTTACATAGGCATTGTGATGCTTTAAGAGAAGAGTTATACTGCCTTGCTATGTAAATTTAGGTCATGTGAGTTCAATTTGTGTTTTATATGTAAAAATGAATGAAAACACATAAATTTAATTGATTATGTAAGTAAGCTTAAAAAATTATGTTACCTAGAAGCTGAATTAACAATAACTATTGAAGTGGAGGTTTTATTCTTTCATGCCACAAAATTTGGATATTCAAAGTGTTGAAACATTTTTGTTTAATGTTTACATGTAAGAAAAATGTTTTTTAAATATTGAGATTACATTATCATTTAAAAGGGGAAGCTCATGCCTTTTATCCAATTTATTTGTTTTTGTCCTTTGATTTGGTTGTAATAATGATCCATGGAAATGCCACCTAACGATAACTCTCATTTCCTTCTTAATCCAATAGTTCATGGAAGGCTCTCTCTTCACCCCTCCCACAATACATCCATTAATTTTTGGAAAGAACCATGTTCATGGTGTATGATGGGAGATATCTAAAGATTAGATAATTTTTACTTTTGTGCTCTCTATTGGCAAATCCGACGCTCTAATCTTTGGTTAAAATGAGGTTTTTCATTATTTAAAATCTATTTTTTATTGCAAAAATGAATTGGAACATCCTTAAATAGACCTCTTGCATTAAGATTATAAAATCTCAACAATTTATATCTAAAATTCCAACAACTCATACTCAGTTTCAAACAAAAATAAAATAGACACAATTATCCAAATAGTCACTTCTTTATAATACTAGACATACCAACTTTTTATGTCACAAATAAGATATGATCCTCTCGATTTTAGATAAGAACCCTTATTTCATTAAACTTGGACTTATTCCAGTCCAAGTCACATTGAATACGGGGCTAAAACCACCTTTCTAAACTCCAAAATCAAGTGAAATTTGGTTGCAAAACCGCCAAATCCAGGTTCCAAAAGTGCCGAAACCAGTTCCAAAATTGCCAAAACCGGTTCCGAAAGTGCCAAAACCGATTCCAAAATTGCCAAAACCGATTCCGAAAGTGCCAAATCAAGGTTCCAAAAGTGACAAAACCGGTTCCTAAATAGCCAAAAACCGGTTCCAAAAGTGCAAAATCCGGTTCCGAAAGTGACCAAACCGGTTCCGAAACTGCCAAATCTGTTTCCAAAAGTGCAAAATCTAGGTTCCAAAACCATACTTTTTCTTTTGATATTTGTGTCTGTATAATATGATGGTCATTTGAAGTTGAATGTCATTAACCAACACCCCATTTTTGAATGAGGCTCAAGCTAAATGAATGAAGGGGCGGCCGACCCTTCTTCTGCCCATTATTATTTTCATTATAGTTCTAGACTGCAAGAAGGGTGGTTTGATCCTTCTTGTGTTCACCATTTTGGATACAGGTGAATTGTCGGATATTGGTGTTCACAATTATCTACTAAAAGAAGGGGCCGCTGATCCTTCTTGTTGGCAGTCGGGATAAATATTGTTTACATGTTATAACATAGGCAATGTCCCGATCCCTACCACATAATGCGGAAGTCAGTAGTGGGGAAATGTTGTCCCAACCTTCGTAGATTAATTGTTCTTCATTTCTCTTTTAAATGAAGGGTCGACCGACCCTTCTTGTGCTTAGTATTTTTGCAGTCTTCGACATTCAGGATATGCATGAATTGGAAGCCTATACCTCGTAGGTTGAATATTTGCACAATTCCCTCATAAATAAAGGGGCAACCGACCCTTCTTCTGCCCAATATTATTTTCATACTAGTTCTAGACTACCAGAAGGGTCGACCGACCCTTCTTGTGATTTATATTTATCTAGTCTTGACCCTTATGGTTATACATGAATTGATCTCTATTTTGGAAGGCGAAAATCTCACATGTGTGAGCCTCAAAGAGAGAACTGACGCCATAGGAAGTGATGACATGGCATCTATGATGACACGGAATGTGTGATGATGACATGACATGTATGATGAGATGGCATCGAAAGACACATGATGGTGTTTTGGTGTTATCATTAAGTTTGTGTTGCAATGTGACATCATTTTGGAAAAGTATGGCAAGTTTGTGAAACTTTGGAAATTGACAAAGTATGGAAAAAGTAGTCAAAACTGCTCTGAGAGAATGCCATCCATAATTCATGGTTTCAGAAAAATGAACGCACCATCATATCATGCTATAGCTTGTTGAAGTGGCTATATAGTTATACATGATTGTGGATTGCGGGAACTGTTTGAGTAATGGATTTGCGACATGCGTTTCCGCAACCCGCAATTCGGATTGCGGATTGCAGAAACTTTTGTTTGTTTTTATTTCGATATGTAGTCCCACAACCTGCAATTTTCGATTGTGGGAATGTTGTATATATTTCAAAACAATTAAACCCCAGCAAATCATCTTCTGCATTCCCCAGATTAGATCTCAGCCGTTGACTTGTCTTAATCTTATGGCCTAGAAACAGGTTAATTGTTTTATTTTAAAAAGAAACATTCTTTCTTTTTGTTCGTTTAAATTGAAGCATTATTTATTTTTTATTTTTTTAAATAGAATGAAATATCATAAAAGGGAAAACACAGGAAGGATCGACCGACCCTTCTTGCAGTGTCGAACTATTTTGAAAATAATATTGGGAATAAGAAGCATCACTCGACCCTTTTGTAGTGTTGAACTATTATAAAAATAATATTGGGAATAAGATGGTTCGGTCGACCCTTCAATTACGAGGGAATTGTAAAAATAGAACATCTTGTAAGTTATAACATATAAAAATGGTTTCTGAGTAATTTTGTTTTTTATCCTTATTTTTCGACAAGAAGGATCAGCCGCCCCTTCTTTTTGTAATTATTTGTGAAAACCTTTATCCAGAAATTCAGCTATATCCATAATGGAGAACACAAGAAGGATCGACCGAACCTTCTTGCAGTGTCAAACTATTATGAAAAGAATATTGGGAATAAGAAGGGTCAGCCGAACTTTCATCTACGAGTGAATGGTGAAAATAGAACGCCTTAGAGAAAGAGCAGTCGAGCGGCCACTCTTTCTCTGAGAATATTTCTACTTGCCAGCAAGGTCTTTGAAGCAAACATTCTATAAATTTGGAGAGACGTGGAACGCTTATATTGTGACACGTGGCATATTTGATTTTTTAAATGAATATTAAGGATATTAATGGTGACAGGCATGTTGGCCGTAGGATTTTCAATGAATCGATTGGAGTAATAAGTGTATGATTACTCCATCAAAATTTGTACTCGCTACAGATGATATCAATGGCCACCATGATCCCTCCATACTATGATAATTACCATTGACCTCATCCAGAGACTTTGTTGGTGACAATACATAAACATTATGTGGATTGAAAGCATGATGAGATTATTCACACGAGTGATACAATCCATCATTTACTGTGAATATTATCAAGCCTACTGTAGGCCATTTAATGCATTGGTAGCAGGCATGTTGGCCGTTGGATTTTCAAGGAATTGAGTGACACGTGTACGATTACTCCAGCAAAATCTGTAGTCGCTACAGATGATATCTTTGACCACCATGATCCCGCCATACTGTGATAATTACCATTCCCCATCTATCCCAGACTCCCATCCCATTCAATCCATCAACAGAGTGGCCACTCACTATATATAGGTATAGGCTAATCCATCAACACAGTGGCCACTCATAGCAAACTGAAATGGAATTTTTCAGTTTGTTCGCCTTATATTCCCTGGGTATGCATGGATTTTTCATTATGTTCCTGCAACCAGGAGGGGACATAGGGAGATTAAGAAACGTTCTCATATAGGTAGATGAAGAAACGTTCTCATATAATGGATCTAATGCACCATTTTACTGCAGAGAAATTTGGGGAGATAATAGGTATCTTGAAATCATTGAAGAATCTTGATATCCATATTCTGAAGCCTCTTCCTCTTCTCAACTTATTGGAGCAACTTCCTAACCTTGAAATACTACATATCCGTAAAAGGTTTTTCTCGGTAAGAAAGAATTTTTGTAGTCATTATTATACACGTGTCTAATTTATGTGTTTGCTTATCATTTGCAAAGTATTTTTCATTGGTTGAATACCTTTGCTTCCACTAACTACGGTGTTAGGAGCTAACCCATCTAAGCGGGATGCCCAGACCAACTGTGTTAGTAGCTAACCCATCCAAGTGGGATGCCCAGACCGACTGTTATGGTGCACTTGGAAATTTAGGAATAGTTTCTCTGTTTTTATTGTGCATGATGATATGTGTGCTCATGCGTTGGCTGCAATAAAATGATTATTTTTGCATTTGTTGGAAATGGTTTCTTTTTACGGCATTGTGATAAATAGTTATTTTTTTTCTATGCAGGTATTTGAGAGACTGAGATGCAATACCACCATGTCTAGGCTATCTTCGAATCTCTATGCCTCCAGATCATGCTGTCAGCTTCTTCTAACTGCACATAATTTGTTTCACTCGTTTTAAAGATGCGCACCTCACCTGTTTCCACTGCATTTTATAGTCAGTCCCATGAGACAATCAGAAATCTCAAGACTTTCCAGCTCCGTAGAATGAAACAACAGAATGTTATCAATTGTTTCTGTTTCTTCCTCGATGAATTTGAGCTCACCAAAGTTCATCTCACCAACTTAAGATAGTAGTATCAGACTTAACTGATACTAAACTTGGTGATGATGTAGTATCAGAGATCGATGATGTAGTATCAGACTTAATAGATAGTAAACTTGTTATCACCATCACACATGTTTTTGTTATAGCTTGAAATGACACCTCTTCGTCCGTGACGACACTTGCTTCCCTTGGTCGCATGACGACACTTCTTGAGAACAAGTTCAGTCACACAACAGGACATTTGTGGATGGAGGATTCATTTGGGACACTAAAAATGGTTGAAATTACCTCATTCTTGACCCATTTGATGTATATGACCCTTAGGAACATTTTTCCAGACCAAACCATCTCCTGAAAATGAGTAGAAAAGCCTGTTTTTGGCCATTTTTCAACATGAGCGCGACTCCACTGTCATAATAGTAGCGTGTGTACGCGACTTTGTCTCATTTAAAGTAGCGCCCATTTCCATGTGTACGTGACTTTGTCTACTATATAGTAGCGTACACCCCTGTTTTGGTCAAAATCTTGAAATTCGAGTAAGTTAAGTTGGTTAGGAAACCTCTTGAGCGGTTATAACTTCTTTTCCTCTTCCTCATTGACTATATAAGGAGGGTAGAAGGGTCATGTGAGGGGACCAAGCCCAATTACAAAGTTATGCTGGAGGAATGGAGACCTTCATCCCCCTCTTTTTTGCTTCAGTTTTGGTAAACCCTAGTACAGTTGCTTAGAGGCTGGGATCCTTGGAGAATAGAAGCAGGAGACCTTGAATCTAGGTTTCGTGAAGTGCCAAGCTTGAAAGAAGGTATAACTTTATGTACTTGCTTTCATTCATTAATAAAGATCAGACGTTCTTCTCTTTCCAAATATGACCCATTAATGTGTCCTAGATTTGATTACTATTTGATTATAGTTTGATGTCTCTTTATATTATGGATATCAGTATTATATATGTAGTCAAATGTATTTGAGAAAGGTATCAAGTTGTTTTGTAGGTCTGGGCATTGCGACACTGGATAAGCATTGAAGAGAGAGGAAGCAAAGCTAGGATCAACCTTCTGAATGAGGTGCCTACATCTCTAAACCCTAATCTCTTCATTTACTTATTGTACTTGCATAATGCTTGTAAGTCTATCTTTATCACTGTAAGTTGGTAGTTTCTCCCCTGAACTATAGGTGCATTTTCCCCACAACAGAATGGCGACCATACTGGGGAAAGCCTAACTGCTTAGGGGTATCCAAGGTCATTTCTTCAGTCTTGTTTGATGGTCTTTGTTCATTTTCTTGATTAGGATCAGTTAGTAGGCTCTGTTTGACCCTCCTTGGCTCTTACAGACCCTTCCCAGCCCTTGCAAACCCTTGTGGACCCAGGTTTGGTGGTTTTAACCCCATTTTTCCAACTTTTTCCACTTGTACGCTACTGTTTGTACCACACAGTAGCGCCCATACGCTAATTTTCCTCTGCACAGTAGCGCCCATACTGCTATTGGCGTTAGTTTCCTTCATACACAGTAGCACTCAAAATCTGGGTTTGATTTTTTTGAGTTTTTGGGTTGTGGACCCAAATCTGGGGCTGTGGCTGCATTTTTTGGGGTCCCTGATGACCCTAGGTCTGAGTTAAACCACTGAAAGTGGTCTCCCATCCTTGTATTGATCCTACATTCATGATTTGAACCTCTTTTGATCATTTTGGGCTTGTTTGGAAAGTTTTGGGGTTTGTTGACCTAAGTTGGGGGGTTGTGGACCTGTTTGGTGTTTTGTACCCTAATTTGAGTCTGACTGAACTTGCTTGCCCCATTTCCACTGGATTTGAAACCTCTTGAGTCTTCTTGACCCTGTTTGTATCTATTTGAGTGAAATTTCTCTTTTAGGTTGGTTTCTTATCCTCCCTTATGCTTTCAGTTTTTCTTTTGTAGTGAAAGCTCAAGTGTTTTGGCTGTTGTTCAAGACCTTGTTTGCATTGTTTATGTGCAGACCCGACTTTACCAAACCATACTTCTTAGTAGGTAATTTGCTTCGTTTGGGTCTAAAAGAAGTTTTTGTACTCTTTTCCCAATGGTTGGCATGATTACATCAATAAGAATTTGAAAGTCATATTTGGTAGCTTTTACTGTTTCATAAAGAGAACTTGAAAGTTTCTTTGCTTTGCTTTGATAGTAGGTTAGTTTCAATTTTTGTTTCTTACCTTTGAAAAACATAAAGAATTTTGATTCATTTTTCTGAATAGAGTACCTTGCAAGTGGCTTAAAAGATTTTAGAGTGTTTTGCATCAAAAAGAACAAGTTTTCTTTTGCATACCTAGTTGCTTGAGTAGCTGCATTCTTAGGTTTTGAGTTTATTTTTGTACATTTAGACTTTATTTTTAACTTTTTTTGCATTCGAAAGATTAAAAAATTGCATTTGCACATGCATTATAGATCAAAATTTTAAGACTTGCATTGAAAAGAAAAAGATTTGTTTGGTGGTAAATATTTCATTTTCAGTACTCTATCTCTATTATAACCACTCTCACACACCCACTACCTTTTTTAGTAAGCAAGTAACCTTTAAAATGAACCCTAATAAAATGTACTAGTAACATTTTCTTTTCTAGGTTACACTACAACTAGTTTTGGTTAGGATCTTGGGTTTAAAACACCTTAAACCACCCAAGATCACACATTACGCAAAAATCGTAGTGAGACTATCACAGGTAAACCCACCTCACTCAAAACTTGCCTGGGATCTATGCAGTAGGTCATTGCGAGATCAGATTGTTGGGAATACTCCTCCTACTTTCTGTTCGATCATACGCCAGGATTGGATTGCGTATTAGGGAATCTTTCGAGTTTCGGGCTTAGCTACCCTGCCCACGCTTTTTGATTCGACCGGTGACTGTTCCCCCAGGAGTTTTTGGTGTTGTGGTATCCTTAGTATCTGACTCTAGGTTCATACACAGGTAATACCAGAGGGTATATATGTTGTACCTAAGACATACGTGGGAGGAAATCCCTTGCAGGTCTTTGGGAGGGCAGTTGGGTGATTCCAGCACTTGCACCCTTAGTCATTGTATTGTGGACCCCGGGTAACTGTCTTTCTTCCTTCGTTGATCTGTTCTGGGCCCTCATCATCCTAGACTCTTCTCCGGAAGGCATCTATTTGCCTGGTTTGATTTACCTAGGACCTTTTTTAGTGGTGTGCTCTTTGTGCTACTTGTTTTAGTTTGCCTTAGAGAACTTCTTGTTCATTTGAGCAGGAAACTATGTCTAGCATTCCGGCGAGTGCCAATCAAGGTACCCCTGTTCCGGGGGATCCTTGTGCTGTTCCATTCATTGGAAACATTGGTACTCCCTTAATGGCTACTCTGAATCTTCCTGGATTCACTATTGGGTTGCCGATTTGGTTGTTTTCCACTCCGAATGCCTTGCATGCTCCTGACGCTTCTTTTGTGAGCACCTCAAATCAAGAGCATCAGAACCCTGTGTCTCCTTTGCCAGTAACATCTTCTCCTCCTCCTTCTACCTCATGTGGCGAAAGTAGCAATACTAGTAGCCAACAGTCTAAAAGGAATAGACGGGGGAAGAATAGGAAGAAGATGCCAAAACAAGGGGGCAGCAACACAGCCTCTGCAATTCATGCTGGGGGCAAGCACCCTGCCTCTGTAAGTCATGCAGGGGGAACCTACCCAGCCTCTAGAGGTCATGTTGGGAGAAAACTTTTAGTCACTGAAAATCACACTGAAAGTTTGTCTTCAACCACTGTCAGTAATGTTGAGGACACGTCATTGATCACTGCTAGTCATATTAATGACAAGTCACCAGTTCCTGTGAGTCATACTGGAGACACCAGATCAGCCACTGCAAGTCATGCTGAGGGAGTTGACATTGTCGACAAACCCAAAAAACAGAAGCTTAAGTTCCCTTGTAAGTTTCGCGAGGGAGATCACCTTACTTACTTGTACCCTGTACTTCCAAAAGTGCAAAAAGTGTGGTCCTTAGTTCAAAAATCTTCTGCTTCTGAGCAACCAGCCTCTGTGAGTCATGCTGGGGGCAAGCTGTCATCCAATGCTAGTCATGTTGAGAGTACTGACGTTGTAAAGGAGTCTAAACCTATAGGATGAAAACCAAAGTTCCCTTGTAAACTTTGTAAGGGAGATCACCTTACTCACTGATGCCCTGCCATTCTAGAGGCACGGAGAGTGTGGTCCATGTCTGAAGGAACCTCTGTTCCTGAGTTGTCTATAGATTCCCTGCAGTCAGATCAACCTTTGGTTGATAAAGTGGTTGAACCAATGCAATCTTTGGTCTACCCCACTCTTCCTTCGGAGAGTGAAGTGATCGAATCGATGCAATCTTCGACCGATCCCATCAGTCCTTCGAAAATTGATGTGCCTACTGTTGAAGTCTTATGCATTACCAGTTTGTATATTCCTGAAAAAGGGGGCACTTCATCTGTTCTATGTGAACCCCTACCAAGCCCTATGATTGTTTCCTTTGATTGGAATAGTCTAGCCGAGCCTCGTCTTCCTTCTTCGACACCTTTCCAGATAAAGGTTGATATCGGGAACCATACGGTTGATCGATGCATTGTTGATGAAGGTGCTTCTGTTAGTATCTTATCCGCTTATGCTTGGAGAGATTTGGGTTTCCCTAATGTTATTCTAGCTGCTAATTGGCCGTTGACCTTTGATAGAAGACCTAGTGAACCGTTTGGATTCCTCCGCCAAGCACCTGTTACTTTGGGTGGAAAAATAGTCTTAGTTGATTTTATGGTTTTAAAGGACCCTATGGACTTTGATATGATCCTCGGGCGTGATTACGTTTATGCTATGCATGCTGTGGTGTCTACATTTTTTCATGTGATGCATTTCCCTCATAACGAAAACATTGTCACCATCGACCAGCTTGCATTCGTTGATCCTCCTTATTACCCAACTATAGAACAGTCTGATCCCTCGTCATTAGGCACTACTATGTCACATGGGAACTATGTGGCATATTGTTCCTTGAGTTCAACTGCTACTGAGAAGAAGTCTCTGAGTTCATGCTTACCTTCTCGGGACTTAGTCCCATCTTTTGACCAAGTGACACCTCCATCTGAATGTTTAGATATGTATTCTATCTGGGATGATATGCTTCCTTCCGATGAAGTTTTCCTAGAGTCTATAGTACAGTCTGCTATTCACTTGGATGTTGATCTAGTCGCAGTCATGTCCAGCCCCGGTTTGACCTTAAAGTTTGATCTTCCTACTGTTGAGTCTTTGGACTCTCCTATAGATCCACAAATCAGTGTTCCTGCTGAGTTTGATTCTGCTTCTAGAATTTTCAACTCCCGTGATTATGAATTTGTTTCTGCAGATTCCATCATGTCCTTCAACTTTGATCTTCATCCTGAAGTTGATCTTGTTGATTGTAAGTCCTCAGGCTTGGGTATCATAGAGTCTTCATTTGAAAACTATGCCTTATTTATGCCTGTTGTTGATGATAGTGAAGTTGAAAGTATTTCTACCACAGTGACTTGTATCGGGTCTTTCTTTACATATGTTTTAGATATGATCTTGGTACTGATGTTTCTTGGAGACAGGATTCTTAGCTGGATGTATACTTGCTTACTGGTCATTTTCAACACCTTGTGCGACCATGTCAGGTATATTCGGAACCTTGCATATAGGTTTAGGCTTCCCCGCTGTTATGTTGCATTTGAACCTTTTTCCATCCGAATTCGCCATAGGGTCGAACCTGTTGGATATTGGTGTGTTAGCCATCTCTTTATGCATTGTGCACTAGTCCGACAGCAGAGCCTACCTAACATGGGTCACCCTAGTCAGCACCCTTATGTCATTCTGGTGCCCATGCTGAGTTTTTCTCATAGGCTTGGGATCCTTTTTAGATTTACCATGACTTTGAGAAGAAGCCTCATATCTTTCTTCCTCATATATTTCTGGCCATCCCTGATAAGGCTCCCATCTTTGTGTTCAAATTGCATATGCATCTGTTATGATCTCGCTTGCACTAATGAGCCTGAAGCCGGCTTCCACGCTTTTAGCTCGTTATATAAGCCTCCATCTCTGATCTCATTTTTGTTATGTCCTGTATCATTTTTCCTTTGCAATTTGACACCTTTTACCTGGAGGAGACACACCCTAAGTGTCCTTATCTTTCTCATGTTCCTTGCATTAGGCATAGCTTTGTTCCATGCGCTTGGAGCTAGTTTTGCATGTCCTTGACACTCATCTCCTCCCATTTCGAGCATTCTTCCACCTATACTTCGAGCTCGTTAAAAACAGTAATTAGGTTTCGAGCATTCTTCTTTTACTTCGAGCTCGTTAAAAACAGTAAGTAGGTTACGAGCATTTCTTCCACCTTTCCTTCGAGCTCATTAAAAACAGTAAGGAGGCTATGAGCATTTATTTCATCTTCATTTCGAGCTCGTTAAAAACAGTAAGGAAGTTATGAGCATTTTTCTGTATCTCCTTTGAGCTCATTAAAAACAATAAGGAGGTCATGAGTTTACTTTTACAGACTCGTTAAACCTTTACAGAAAAGATCCCTATGGAGTTCTTTTAAGCCCTTTTCAGACTCCTTAAATAGGAAAAGTTTGCCGAGCATAGTTGTCTTTTCGGGCTCGTTAAAATAACTGAATCGACATCCACTTAGGTATAGAATTACCCCTTTTCCGGGCCTTGGTGGATAATTTACGGAAAAGGTATACTCTAGTATGTGCTAGAAGAGTTCTTCTTTCATCATTTTACACTTTTTCGGGGAAGGAGACTAACTTTACGAAAAAGGACCTTTGGAGTTGTCTTTAGGGTTTTTCAGACTCTCAAAATGTTAAAACACCAAGCGAGCATTCACCTACTCGGGCTCGATGTGAAATCCACGAGATGGTTTATAGAGGACTGTTTAAGTTTTTCAACTCTATAAGCAAGAAAACACTGCCAAGCACAGACCAATCCGGGCTCGATATAAAATCCACGGATAGGTGTATGGAGTTTTCTTCTAGGTTTTTCAGACTCCTTAAATATGAAAATACCATCGAGCATGCTTTAGTTCTTTGTCAAGCTCGTTAAAAAATGAAAAAGGAAAGGGAAGGGAAGAATGTTAAAATATCTTTCAATATGATGGCAGCAAGTCAACTATCTCCTTGAACAAAGCACTTGTTTTGAGTCTATCAAACAAGTTGGGTTTTAGCGTTGGCCTTAGGGTAAACCTGATCTCAGAGTTCCTACTCCTCCATTTGGCTAGTCTTCCAATCATTTGGAGAAACTTTTAATGTCTCCTACATCGCAGATTTGCATCATGGTCTCTTTGTGTTTAAATCTGCCTAAGTCACTCTTGTGTCGTGCTCACTGTTCAAGGATATAACCTGTGTCGACCATTCTGCAATTCCCTTGACCTCATGTGTCGGCCATTCCTTGGTGTCAGTATGTTTCATCATGTGTTCAGTCCTACTCCAAATCAGCTCATACCTTTTGAGTGTCCCTCGTGTTGGATGATGGAGGATGCATTAAGGCCTCCCTTCCAATGGGCTTCTTCCCATCGACTTCAACTCATTGTGCTCTGGGAATGAAGTTTAGAGTTTCGGTTAGTACCTTGGGGATTGTAGTCATTAGTGGCAGTTTCCCTCACTATTGGATAGATGGGAATACATCAATGTCTCCTATCCGATGGATTCTTCAAGTGTTCGACGGCAAGACCACTTATTCGCACTTGCTTGAATGTACTAGGTACCTTGGGTTCCATTTTCATTATTGGTGGACACCCTCGCGTTTGTTAACGGTATACATCAATGACCGGTAATCAAATGATACCTCCCATGTTCGACATCAACTCATTTATTCGCATGGATAGGTTTGTACCTTGGGTTGTTTTTGAATGAAGACCTTGGGATCCTCGATAGCATCACCTTATTTATGTTATCGCCCAAGTTGCGCAAGACTGAGCCACACTCTTTTTAGCTCTTGATGAGACATAGATCCAGCTTGTTCTCTATGGCTATGTTCTCCAGTTTTGACATAGATCCACCTTGTATTTATGTGTCTATGTTTACACTTATGTTCCTCATGAATCCACGCTTGTATTTTAGTGGCCATGATATATGCATTAGTATTTGGATCATTATTGTATCCTCTTAGAGATCATGTTCCACCATTTGAACATGGACTACCCCATGGATAAGTTTGTATGACTTTGCCTTTGCTTTCAGGTGCTTCATTTGAGCCTATGATTCATGGTTTCTCCGTTCCTCCACGATTCAACTCTTTTTTATTTATAATGTATTTCGGCCATCATTTCCCTTACTCCCTCTGACCTCGTACATTAGGGGGCATCTGTTATAGCTTGAAATGACACCTCTCCGTCCGTGACGACACTTGCTTCCCTTGGTCGCATGACGACACTTCTTGAGAACAAGTTCAGTCACACAACAGGACATTTGTGGATGGAGGAGTCATTTGGGACACTAAAAATGGTTGAAATTACCTCATTCTTGACCCATTTGATGTATATGACCCTTAGGAACATTTTTCCAGACCAAACCATTTCCTGAAAATGAGCAGAAAAGCCTGTTTTTGGCCATTTTTCAACATGAGCGCGACTCCACTGTTATAATAGTAGCGTGTGTACGCGACTTTGTCTCATTTAAAGTAGCGCCCATTGCCATGTGTATGTGACTTTGTCTACTATAGAGTAGCGTACACCCCTATTTTGGTCAAAATCTCGAAATTCGAGTAAGTTAAGTTGGTTAGGAAACCTCTTGAGCAGTTATAACTTCTTTTCCTCTTCCTCATTGACTATATAAGGAGGGTAGAAGGGTCATGTGAGGGGACCAAGCCCAATTACAAAGTTATGCTGGAGGAATGGAGACCTTCATCCCCCTCTTTTGTGCTTCAGTTTTGGTAAACCCTAGTACAGTTGCTTAGAGGCTGGGATCCTTGGAGAATAGAAGTAGGAGACCTTGAATCTAGGTTTCGTGAAGTGCCAAGCTTGAAAGAAGGTATAACTTTATGTACTTGCTTTCATTCATTAATAAAGATCAGACGTTCTTCTCTTTCCAAATATGACCCATTAATGTGTCTTAGATTTGATTACTATTTGATTATAGTTTGATGTCTCTTTATATTATGGATATTAGTATTATATATGTAGTCAAATGTATTTGAGAAAGGTATCAAGTTGTTTTGCAGGTCTGGGCATTGCGACACTGGATAAGCATTGAAGAGAGAGGAAGCAAAGCTAGGATCAACCTTCTGAATGAGGTGCCTACATCTTTAAACCCTAATCTCTTCATTTACTTGTTTTACTTGCAGAATGCTTGTAAGTCTATCTTTATCATCGTAAGTTGGTAGTTTCTCCCCTGAACTATAGGTGCATTTTCCCCACAACAGTTTTGCACTATTCATCAACAAATAACTACATCTGGCCCGGAGAGCTTACCAGTCTTTGCAAGAATATTCCCTTTGTAGCTGAAGGTGGGAAAATCATCAGGATAGGAGTATTTCTAAAGTTTCTCCAGGCACCTACATCCAAGAGTAACTAGGCCAAGTTAATGGGATGGAAATTGGAATCCTTGGATGACTATGGGATTTTCAACACTTTTTGAAGGTTTCCTTATACTACCACCTTGTGCAGGAGGTATGATGTATTCAGTGAATGATTTGGTTTCATTCTTTCAAAGACACTTGCAACAGTCATCCAATGTTGTTCTAGTACATTCCTTCATGTCTGGAATGAGTCTAGTGCTTCTAAGTCTACAAGTCGAAGCTCCAATAAAATTTTAGTCTTTTATTACTCCTTCAAAGGAGATGATCTGATTAAGGATTAGGAGAATCTAAAACGTTCAGCGACTTTAAATTATTCTGAAGTTGAATTTAAAATCAAAAAATTTAATTGAAAAGGACCTTCTGAAAGTGGCAATATTGGCTTTGAAAAGGGTGTTTTTCTATTGGAATAGTGTGTTTTTTCATTACTTATGAACCTTAAATTGTCGTTTGTTGTTATAAAACTATGAACTTCAATTCAAAAAGTGTGAATTTAAAATAAACAAATGCAATTTCTGATTTGAAAAGTGTGAATTTAAAATCAAATAATATAATTTTTTATTTGAAAATTGCAATTTTCATTTGTAAATGTTCTAAATTTTAAGGTGAAAAAATCAATGTCTAAAATATTCAAGTCACTTTGAAGACGGGTCAAAAAATGCCTTTCTAAACTCCAAAATCAAGCAAAATCTGATTCCAAAACTGCCAAATCCAGGTTCCAAAATTTCCAAAACCAGATCCAAAAGTGCCAAAACCGATTCTAAAATTGCCAAAACCGATTCTGAAAGTGCCAAATCAAGGTTCAAAAAGTGACAAAACCGGTTCCTAAAGAGCCCAAACCGGTTCCAAAAGTGCAAAATCCGGTTCTGAAAGTGACCAAACGAGTTCCGAAACTACAAAATCCGTTTCCAAAGTGCCAAAATCAAGTTCCAAAACCATACTTTTTCTTTTGAACAAGGCTCCACATAAATGAATGAAGGGGCGAATGACCCTTCTTTTGCCTACTATTATTTTCATAATAGTTCTATACTGCAAGATGGGTGGTTCGATCATTCTTGTGTTCACCATTCTGGATACAAGTGAGTTGTCAGATATCGGTGTTCACAATTATCAGCAGTAGGAAGTTGGGAAAAATTTTGTTTACATGTTATATCATAGGCAATGTCCCGATCGCCGCCACATGCTGTAGAAGTCGATAGTGGGGAAATGTTGTCCCAACCTTCGTAGATTAATTGTATTTCATTTCTCTTTTAATTGAAGGGTCGACCGACCATTCTTGTGCTTAGTATTTTTGCAGTCTTCACCATTCAGGATATACATGAATTGACAACCTATACTTCGTAGGTTGAATATTTCCACAATTCCCCCATAAATTAAGGGGCGACCGGCCCTTTTTATGCCCAATATTATTTTCATACTAGTTTCATACTGCCAGAAGGGTCGGCCGACCCTTCTTGTGATTTATATTTTTCCATTTTTAACCATTCTGGTTATACATGAATTAATCTCTATTTTGGAAAGGGGATATCTCACACGTGTGAGCCTCAAAGAGAGAATTTACGCCAAAGGAAGTGATGACATGGAATCTATGATGACATGGAATGTGTCATGAGGCTAGAAAGACACAAGATGGTGTTCTGGTGCTATCATTTTGTCAGTGTTGCAATCTGACATCATTCACAAAAAGTATGGCAAGGTTGTGAAACTTTGGAAATTGAGAAAGTATGGAAAAAGTAGTCAAAACTGCTCTGATAGAATGCCCACCATAATTCACAGTTTCAGAAAAATGCATGCACCATCATATTATGCTATAGCTTGTTGAAGTGGCTATCTAGTTATACATGATTGCAGATTGCGGGGAACAGTTTAAATAATGGATTTGCGACATGTGTTTCCGCAACCCGTTGTGCGAAATACGGATTGCGGAAACTTTGGTTTGTTTTTAATTCTAGTTGTAGTCCTGCAACCTACAATTGTAGATTGTGGGAACATTGTATAAATTTCCAAACAATTAAACCCCCACAACTCGTCTTCCACATTCCCCAGATTAGATCTTAGCTGTCCACTTGACTTAATCTTACGGCCCAGATTTAACCCGACGGAATTAATAAATATGTTGATTTTGTTTATGTTTCCTTTTATTATATTTCATCTTCAAAAATTACCTGATGTGTGGATTGTACTACGAGTTTTTTCCAGGGGTCATTTTCGCCATTTTTTCCAGCTTTAATGAAGAGTCGATCGACCCTTCTTGTGCTTAGTATTTTTGCAGTATTCACTATTCATGATATACATGAATTGATAGCCTATACTTTGTAGGTTGAAGCAGAGAGAATGGGGAAGCTCCCCAGTAGACATGGATCTCCCCAATAGAAATGGAGCAGAGAGAATGGGGCTTCTTTGAATACGTAGAGGGCCAAGGTACCAGAGTTGTAGCCAACTAGATAGTGAAGGGAGCTGCGAGCGAAGAATCAAGAAGGGGCCACAAAGCTGCACATGTGAGGGCAGGCAGGTGGAAGCGAGGGAGGTGGTATATTGCATGAGGCACGTGTGCCATGTTACGGGTGCCTAGGTCGAGGCTCCTCCCCCACATGCCCTCCTCATGTCCGGCACGTGGCCCCTTATGAGTCATGAGTCGACCTAGAATTTGACGTCGTACAGGACGTTTTTTTCATTCTAACACATATTTGACAGATACATTTTGAATGGAAACATCTATCGTGACATCTAACAAAATATGCAAAACATCTATTTAACATCCATGAATTTACATTTCTTGTTAGAAATTTTAATGCTATTTGTACTATACCCTATACTTTGTACTTCTTAGTAATTAATATTGGCCATTATGTTGTGCCGCTCTTGCATTGCTCGTTTAGTTCGGATGAAAATATTTAGTTTCCAAGACATAATGCCTTAATGTTTCTTGATTAAGACGCTATAGGCCATTAAGTATAGTACGACTGAAGAAACATTAAGACATTATGTGTTGGAAACTATTAATACAAACTGAATGAGTTGTGCAAGAGTGGCACAACATAATGGCCAAGATTAATTACTAATAAGTACAAGGTATAGGGTATAGTATAACAAGCATTAAAATTTTTGATGGGAAATGTAAATTCATGGACGTCAAATAGAACAATTCAGCTATATCCATAACGGAGAACACAAAAAGGATCGACCGACCCTATTTGCAATGTCGAAATATTATGAAAAGAATATTGGTAATCAGAAGGGTCGACCGACCCTTCTTCCAGTGTCAAACTAATCTGAAATAATATGGGGAATAGGAAGGCTCGGCCGACCCTTCAATTACAAGAGAATTGTAAAAATAGAACACCTTAGAAGTTATATCATATAAAAATGGTTTTTCCTGAATTCCGTTTTACGGCAAGAAGGATCTGCCACCCCTTCTTTCCATAGTTAATTGCCAAAACCTTTATCCATCAATTCATCTATAGCCATAATGGATAATACAAGAAAGATCGACTGACCCTTCTTGCAATCTCGAACTATTATGAAAATAATATTGGGAATTAGAAGGGTCGGCCGACCCTTCATTTAGGAGGGAATTGTAACAATAGAACACCTTAGAGAAAGAGCGACTGCTCTTTCTCTGAGAATATTACCACGTGCCAACAAAGTCTTTAAAGAAAAAGTCTACAAATTTCGTTGTTAAAATGTTGATATCTAGTATCCTAGGGTGACGCGTGGAATGATGATATTGTGACATGTGGCATATTTGATTTGGCACATTGAGTATAGCGAGGTTACTAATGCGAGTTTAACCACAACAAAACCAGGAAATGAAAATTCACTCATAGCAAGATTACCCTCTAGAAATTGAATAGCAACACTTTTTCTATGGAATATGACGACTAACAAATTGCCCATATTGGTCTTTGTGTTTAAGAAGAGCATTAAAGATCCCATAATGATTAACTGTAATGAATTGCCAGGAAATTGATTAGAACCTGTCGGTCTAAGAAATGCAATTATTACATCTGTAATGAAATAACATATAGCATGCGCCAACAAAATTTGGATTTATTTGAAGTACAATTTTAATTATATCACGTATCATGATTTGATGTCAAATCTAAACAACATATAAGCCATATTTTGGACTGTTTTTGACCTAGAAGGGCTAAGTCTCTAAATAGCTAAAAGTTTTTTATTTTTATGGTAGAAGGATGAAATTCTCAGACTATTTTTGAGAAATTATTGTAATTTTCCAGGAAGTCTTTTAACAATATCTGTTTTATTTCGGCTCTCTAGTGAGTCAAGTAACTTCATGGAACATACATGTACTATTTGTTCAATCTGTGGAACGAAATTATGTGTAAATAAATGTAAGCCATGAATATGCTATGTGAAGCCTGTTAGAAGGTTAATATATATTCATGAATGAGGTTTCTTTCAATTGCATAAGCTATCTGTTGTATTAATTTTGTATGTGAATGATGAATGGCTAAAATCCATTTATGTAATACATGTATGCTTATGCTGTCACAACCTCATTGATGGATGGATGCCTCCTGTATGTTCTTAGAATGATAGGCATAAGCATAGTTATGAAGCTGTTAATTAGATGCTTGATAACTTAACTTAGCAAATTAACTTAATATGATGATAAATCAAGCACACAAATTTATATGTTTTATGATTTAACAATACAATTTAAACAGAGTTACATTTTCGGAAACCAAACTCGACATTTTACAAGAATTATAATCACAGTGAAATTGGACATACGAGTACAAACAAACATTCAAGTGTATTATTTAACAAAATACTTCCATTTTTATTTTATTCACAATTGGTCTCACATCGTTCATGCCATCCAGGTGCAGCAAGCAAGGCCATAATCCATCTAACAAAAATGTGTCATTGACATCGTCGGAATTATAAGTTTTTATTATAATACAGTTTCCTTCATCGTTAAAAACATGTTTTTCTCCGGAGTCATCGACAATCACAGTATTTGTCCGATCCCGACCATGGTTCAAAGTGTCCCAAACTATACCTAAATGCTTGTGATATACATTAGGATTTCCAACACCCTTAAAACCCTCTCTGGGTATAGAAGAACAATTTTCCTGTGTTAAAATTAATCTAAATTGTTCCCTTTTTAATCCTGTTATTTGTAATAATCTAGGAAAAAACTCGTCAACGTTTTTTCGTTGAGCAGATGTCCATACCCCAACCTCAAAAATATGAAAGCATTTTTCAAAAAATTCCCTTAATCCTGGGCGTATAAAATAATACTTTGTTGATGTTTCGATGTCTGGTGGTCGTCGCAATCCGAGTTTCTATTTTCTATGTATTGCATGTAACAAAACGCCATTGAAATAAAAAATGATCAATGGTTTTCTAGTACTATCTACAAACAAAAGCACACACACAAACCAGTCAATAAAATATTATGGTTCAATGTTTCTAAGTATATTTCTTTCATGTTCAACAATTTTTTAAACACATTACCAGATACATGGTACGATGTCCATAAACAAGATGAGAACTGTGCAATAAAACTTACATCAATTAAATGTAGGAGTAACTATAAAAAATATACAAATCACTAAATGAATTTTTTTTGTACAATATGACAGTCATCTCAAATTCAATGTGTTTAACCAACGCCCCATTTTTGAACGACGCCCGAGATAATTCAACAGAGCACACAACATTGTTTTTATAGTTATATCTCTCTCTTGTGAACCGTCAAATTTCCAACTAGTTAGCATTTTCAAGCAGTTTTCCTTGCTATTATCTACTGATTGATATTGCCCTTCATCTATAAACAACATGTCCGTTTGTTTATATATATCTCCATATTGGATAAGTACATCCTTGAAGGACCTTTTGTATATTATGTTCGGTACTTCACCAACATTATAGTATGCAGACATTGAGTGATTATAAATAGTACTAGGTTCACATTTCTCTCGACCCCAAATAGATACAAATTCTTCATTTTTCAACCATTCAAATACATCCAGGAAATTTTTAGTTTCCATGTTGTCGAGCCAGGAAAACCACATAGCAACGTCGAAATGCTCTCTGGAAACACTGATAATTTTGCGGCTGAACATGCGTGTATAATAACGATAGAATTTATGGACAAAATGAGGTTGTTTGGAAGAATCTTCAATGTTGGATAACATCCAAACTCCAAAGAGCAATCCCTCTACTCCCAGGACCAATAGTTTCTTTTGCAGTGATAACATCCTCACTGCATACAAGAACAGTGACTATATATATATAACAACAACAACAACACTTTGTTCATAAAGTTAATGATCACAACAGATACAATTGATTTAATAAAAGCATCACACTGAACTAATAATATGTTACATTCAGACGAAAATAACGTCTCTGGAAAAACAGAAAACACATTGCACGGTTTAAAATAGGCAATGATAGATTACATCTAGAAAATTTAGGCAATGACAGGTTACATTTGATAGTTTTTGATATCAGCCGAGTCTTGCATTTTACTCAAACACTGCCAAAGTCCATGTACCAATTCAATATCTGTACAAAGGGAGGATCCAATAAAGGGCTTACACGAAATACAGTTTTGAAATGGAACTGCTTTCTCAACATCACCCTCCAAAACAATCATTGATGTATTAATTTATGAAGTTTGCATTGGGAACTCTTTCCACACACTCTCCATATTTTTTTGTGTATTTCCTTCTTGATCGGAGGTACATCTATCTTGAAACCAAATAAATAAAAAAATTTGGTCATATGATTTATCTTTACCACATGCCAACAAAAATTTTGTAAGCAGTACCTTCCCCTCATTGATAGCACATTTAGATGACCAAATCCCAACATTGAATTTGGAAAAAAGTAAATCCAAAAATCGAATGGTATTTGTTTGTGACTCATATGAAGTTTTTCTATATTTAAATTCACCATTTATTAGAGTATTCCCTTGCCCCTTTTTTACTCTTTCTTTTTTTTTATCTCTTTTGGAGTCATTTTTTGTGACTTTCTTGCGAAATAGAAAACCTTCCATTTCTAATATCAATAACATTTTTTGTATGAGGAGCTGCACAGAAATATTGTTTGTCATTATATATACTTCAAAAAAAATTTGTTTTATCAATGTAAGTAGAAAATATTGTCTTTTACATGTCAATGGCAGGCCAACATTTGACTGGTGAGTAACATTGCTGGAGACACCGCATTTTGACACCAGGGCGCCCTCTCCATGTTCAATACTGGCCAAGCCATCTTCTTGTGCTACATTGTTCAAGCTCTCGACTTGTTCATTATTGTCCAAGCTCTTGCCTAGTCCCTTATTCTCCAATGTGACTTTCTATCCAATCTCCAGGGACATCGTCGATGCCTGCTCTAGTTGTGGATGATCCACATGTTGACCTAGAAATTTGCAGGTATACATGTTATACAATTTTTTGCAGGTCACTATCCCCTTTCATAATTTACTTAATTTAACCACGATCTGTGAAAAATAATTTTTTACCTTCTTGTCCTGTTTTGTAGTTCTTTGTAGATTGTCTATCACCTTCAGTTTCGTCTTCGGATATTGTAATTCTATTGGAGGATACCTGGGTATACTCTTTATTTGAAGTTGTAGTAGAATAGGATTTTAAAGAAGTTATTGAACATAACCGACCAAGAAAAGTAAAATAAAATCAAAGACATCTGAAAATGTTAATAGAAATACCTTGTTTTATACCCAATTCATGGTAGAAACTGTTCATGAACAGCTCTTGTTGTATCGTCTCCACAATAGAAATAACTATTCTTTCTGGAGACCTGGTCAACAAACAAAGAATCCTACCTCTTGCGTACAGCGAAAGAACTGTGCCTTAATAAGAGACCTGTCTGGAAACTATGTGATCCCAGAATTCCCGTTTCCTTTCTTTTGGAAACACATGGGTCCTCGCACTATCGCTGTTAACATTGGGCCGAGGTAAATCAAGTATTGGTAGGCCCTCGTCTTTCCAATCCATATCGATTTCAGAGGTCGATAAAATATCCTCATCATTTCCAATGCGCCAACATTGTATAATAGAGAATCCTCTTAACAGGTCCCCAGAGAATTCTCTATATACTCCCATTGTAGGATTCGCCATAACATGTTTTTTTATTTCTTGCTCCAACTTGTGAAAGCTTTAGAAATAATACAAGAGTTCTCCATATCAGCTATAAAAATACAAGTACATTCCTCTTGATTTGTTTCAAGGTAGTACAAAAACGCCAGCATGTCTTCTTCTGTCCATGGAATAACACAATTACACATATCCACATCAACAAATTCACAGCTGACGGTCGCACCAAAAAATGGAATTGTTCTGAGTGTGGTGACCAAAGAATCAACGTAACAACATTGACAAACAAACTATGAACTATTTTCGACGTCTTCAATGGACATCCTCTCTTTATTGATATATAAATTCAATATTTTATGAGCTTCAATTGGTATTTTGGTACCAATATCCACTTCAGATTCATTCTTTCTCTTTTTACTCGGAGATTTTGGTTGCTTTCCCGAGCATAAAATACTGCACAGTTGCTTGAGATGGTTTGGTGCAATTTTATATATTTGAATGACGTTATGGTCAGTGACATTATATGATCATTCAGTTTGAACATCATTAACTTTGAAATATTCAACGATCAAATGCCTGGTTGACCTCTCGTCCTTTATTCGTTTGTAATATTGACTTAAAGTTTCTGCACAAATTTTTTTATCGACTGATGTGCTCAACCAAATGGATCCATTGATTATATTGTCTTCCACAGCGGTCAATTCATATTCATCAAGATCATGCAATGGTCTGAAAAAATTAGAGCCATAACTCTTTGTTTTATTTAGAGAAAAATCATCCCGATAGATGCTCTTCGGCGAGCAATCCAAGCCGCCACTTTTGTAAAGCTCGAATACAAACTGCCATTTGCTCCACAGTCGTTCCGATGTCAAAACAAGAGTTAGTTTGTCTTTAAGGCTCTCCCAGTTAACAAGAAAGATATTGATACATTGAGTTTGGAAAGACTACAAACATATAAAATTGAATATTCCAGTTATTTTCCTAATTTCATAACACAGGCAACAATCTAAAGAATTTGATTGATAAGAAGAAAAATTCTATACTGTCCAAACATCACTGGGAGCGTTTCCCTTTACCGGGCGGGATGGACAACCGCACAATAACCATCTCTCCCTTTCTTTTTCAATTGAAGAAATGAATGTAGTGTTTGAAAATTCCTTGTTTGACAAGTTTTGCTGTTTGCATAATTTGCTAATGATGTCCTGAGGAACGTCTCTATGTACAAGACGAGCTGTTCGATGTCAATAGCTTTTATGGAGCTGTTTATATTGATCATCTGCAATGATTATTTTCTGGGCAAAAATAGTATGCTGCCCATCTAATATATAAAAATTTATTGATGGAAGATCAATTTCTTTTTCATTTTCGGGAAGAAAGGGCAATCTGGTCTCCTTATTGAAAGGCAATAGAATAACATCTCTTAATGTTGTTGTAAATGTATGGACAAGTGATACCACCATATTTTGCACGACCTCTTCATCAACCTTTCGATATTGTATGTGGGGAGGCACAACAACACATCTTGTTACGTCAATGGGAAAAACTTTCTCATCGAACAAAAAGTATCTGATCTGATGTTGTTGAACTTCTTTTGAAGTTTCGAAGCTCTTAGTCGCTTTCCGTAGCATCGCTTTAGAAGGAATTCCTTTGAGTTGTTTCAAGGTAGATTTCTGCACATCTTTTACAATATTTTGGAGAAATACTCTTCTGTTATACGTTAGAATATTTTCATGGCATACCATTATCGGCCCTTTATTAATATTCATATAATGTAATACAGAGGAAGTTTTCCTAGCCAACATTCTTTTCCTCCATACCGACGAAATTCCTTTCTTCAAGGATGTCACAGTATCAATTCCGGAGCGATTAGAAACAACATACGAGGGAAAACCCCACCCTTTCTTAGCACAGGAAATTGGATTTGGATCGGGACCATTTTTCATTAGATCTGGTCGATAATCAGAAACCAGAAGATCACAATGTATAAGGAAATACTTTTCACCAATCATCGCTTCAGTTTGAACTCACAATTTTTTATCAGAATCAACGGGTTCCGCATATGTCAATATCCTAGCTCTAATCGGTTTTCCCTCAAAATCCAATTAGAATAGATATATATCTGGGTACAAATTATCTGGTTCTTCCATCTCAACATACCATCCATTTGTGAATGGTGGAAGGTAGTGATATTTTGTCAATTCAAAGCAACGGATTTCCTGGTAGTTACTAAGGCTCAACAAATCAACCATGCTTTATCTGCAAAACAGTCAATATTAAGTAGTCAATATAAGAATGCATACAATGTCTATAATTATAAATTAGTGTATTAATATTAGATGTATACTTGCAAATGTTCATGCTAATGATCGATGGTTAGGGAACAACCCCTCATTTTCAAAATCAATTGTTTGATTAAGATCAAATCTGCTAGCATTATCCATGAGAGATAGAATGCACATTTTATAGAGTCGTTTGGGATAAGGATCGATCATAGAATGAGCGATCATTATAGAAGGGGAGGCTGATCCTTCTTGTATATGTGTATGATTTTATCACATGTTTTTTATTCGAGTTTATTCGAGTTTTTGTGCTTAATTTATCTGTATGTGAATGGTAATTGCACATTTATTAATTGGAATACAAGTGTGTGATTGTGAAGAAGAAACACATAGTTTGACAAATTTGTATCAAACTGGTGAATACATTAAAGATTCAGCGTAGTTCTGTATACTGCGATAGCTGCCAAGTGCGAATTCATCTGGAGTTCTAGTTGATGTTAAATAGAATGTTATGTAAAGATGGTAACGACATCTGTGCATTGCCATGGTTAAGAGAATCTTGATTATGCAACCCTCATATTCGCTTCAAGTTAGACTTCAACCTATTTACAAGGTGATGCCGAAAGGTCGGCCGACCCTTATCTCAGTCTTCTTCCAGTGTTCACCATCCTTCATATACATGAATTGACACCCTCTCCTTCGGAGGTTGAATATTTTTACAATTCCCTCGTAAATGAAGGCTAGGCCGAAACTTCTTGTAACCAGGACTCATTTCGTAATAGTTTAATACAACAAGAAGGGTTGGTCAATCCTTCTTCTGTTCACCATTATAGATACGGGTGAATTCACAATTCTCTACTAAAGGAAGGGGTGGCTGATCCTTCTTGCCAGATGTCGGGAGTCAGGATGCGGACAGGGGCCAGATCGACAGTTGATAATAACTACATAGATCCAAGGTGCGAGGAAGGCAGCGTTTGAGATATTGAAGACTGCGGAAGGCCGTGGGGCTAAGCATGGAAGGAGATCAACGGTACCAGATCGATCATGCAAGATGGACGGCTCAGAGAAATTCCTTTATCCCTAGAGGTGCAAGAATGATAGGAAATGATAGATAATATAAAAAATGGAATGCATGGGGATCTGAGTACTGTTTTATTCGGTTGCCCCCTTCCTCCCTTGGTCGAGGTCAAAGGGGGAAAGTTAATTTAGATAGACTCAAATAGACTCTAGCACCTTGGTGAATGCACATTCCATCCAGGACCAAGTCCAACAAAACTGATGCAATAACTAAACAACTAGCTCAAAGAAAAATTGAAAGAATCAGGTAAGAGAGCTACAATGGAATGGCACATTACACATATGGAACAAAGTTATATTCATTTTGAATCTTTGATATAATATAAGCAAAATTAATCTAGCTAAGGGGTTTAATCTTGCTCCCATGCATATTGCAAGAAAATTTCCCACTTCCATAGGTATGTTCTTCCTCCATGAGATCAAATGAGCTAAGCCTTAAAATTGGACAAAAGTATTTGCAAGCCACTCGATAATTTGAAAATATTTATGGTATTAAGAATGGAATTTAGCTGTATTGAATAAATGGAAACCTTAATTAAGCTTGGAGAATTATTAGACAACAAGCTCTACAAATCATACAAAGATAACAAATAAAAATTATTAAAGAGTATTGATTGGATTGTTTCTTATCTCTTTTTTTCCACCAGACCAAATCATTTTGACAGTAACTAAATGGATACCTTGCCTTTGTTAAAAATTGCCATGCAATGAAAGGGCAGCCGTCCCTTCTTCTACCAAGTATTCTTTTCATAATAGTTCTAGATTGCAAGAAGGGTCGGCCAATCTTACTTGTCTTCAACATTCTGGATACAGGTGAACTCCTGGATATAAGTGTTCACAATTTTATACTAAACAAAGGGGCGGTCGATCCTTCTTGTAGCCAATCTCCATTCCCCACTATTTACAGTGGATGTAGGGAGTCGGAAATTGTTGTCCCTTCCCGCAATCTCCATTCCGGGTTGCGGGATAGCGGTATTGATGGAACGTTTTAAGAAATCTAGGTATCCGCAATCCACAACATATTTGCATCTTCGGTAAAGGAAATGAAATCCTCATGCAGGGTGCAAGAAGGGTCAGCCGAACTTTCTTGTGTCGATTATTCTTTTCAAAATAGTTCTAGGATGCAAGAAGGGTCAGTCAATCCTTCTTGTGTTCACCATTCTGGATACAAGTGAATTGTAACCTATAGGTGTCTACAGTTCTCTACTAAACGAAGGGGCGGCCGATTCTTCTTGTCACGTATTGGGACAAATATTGTTGATATGTTATAACTTAGACAATATACCGATCCCAACTATAATTTCATTGTGGAAGTTGAAAGTTTGGAATTATTGTCCCAGCCTAGGCGGGTTGAATATTTTTACAATTCACTCGTAAATGAAGTGTCGGCCGACCTTTCTTCTGCCAAGTATTCTGTTTAAAATAGTTCTAGACTGCAAGAAGGGTCGATCGATCGTTATAGCGTTCACTATTTTGGATACAGGTGAATGGTTGGATATAGTTGTTCATAATTTTATAATAAACAAAAGGGTGGCTGATCCTTCGTGTTGGAGGTCGGAAGTCGGGATAAATATTGTTTATATGTTATAACTTTGCCAATCTCAGTTCTAGGATGAATTTTGCATTAATTTGGAAGAAAGAACATTGGCAATATTTAAATGTGTGGATCGAAGCATATAAAATGAATTATAACCCATGTATTACAGTCAACTATGAGGCAAAGCGATAAGATGGTGTAACACAAAATACATCCACAAAAGAGAAATTAAAATACTGAAGAAAGTAAAAACATATGAATCTCTATTTCATATATACTTGTACTTCTGTTCTTCATTAAAGTCTTCAAAAAATATTACATCATTGTATTTTTTTCTCTCAGATCCAACCCCTATTACTCTGTAAAATCAAAATTTATACAAAAAGATCTTTGAAATCATCGCTAAAAAAAGAAATTTCAAAGAAATCTCTTTGATCCAACCCCTATTATCTTGTTCAAGTTTGAATAAATTTTCCATTTATTTCAATCCTTTTACTGTTTGATGATCAAAAGCCTTGTTTCCATTTAGATGTCTCCTTTGTGATATAATTTGATGAGGATCATAATTCATCCTTTCAGCCTCTTGGAAAACCATAATTTTCAGTAATTTTTCTACTACAGAGAGGGATGCCTTATTCTTAATGATGAATGGACCAACTTTAAGGGAAAATTTCACATCAGAAGCTCCAGTAAAACCATACACCCTAATTATACTATGTTCTCTATACAAGAACCAATCACCTGTTTGGCCTTCTGGTGTAGGATGCAAAGTTTCTTTTTCTTCTAACACTCGGAGCATTTCAGCATTAAAAATAATTATGTAAATTTCTGCCATGATTTTATCAGTGAACTCAAACATATTGACCTGTTTCTTAAGGTCATGAGTAAAGTTGGTACCAAGAAACTTGGATTTCGAAATGTTTGAACAATATGACTGATACCTAAAATGGTTCAATTGGTTTAAATTCACCAACTGGACATGAATCGCTTCAACTAGGAATTCATCAAAATTAAAACAACACACTGGACTTGATTGTGACTCTGGTGAAATTACTTGGAGAAGGAAACCTAACATAACTTCCGTGATTCGACTTATCACTATCTAGACCTAAAATTTGACTCAATAAGGACAAAAATAACTGGGTATCTCGCTGAAAGACATCAATACAAAATGGGAACAATAGGTTTTCATGCGACTAACCATCTTTCAAGACTTGTAATAAAAACTTGTCTTTTTCTGCAAGACTACTGTTTCTATAAAATTTTACAAATTTTCTTCGTTAAATGACTTAGGGCTTTTGGGAAATGTTTTAGGTAAACTTAGAACCTCACAGACAGTTTGCGCATTTACTGCGCATAGAATTTTGGTCGTTTTTACATTAATGGTTACCCTTTCACCCTACGAATAGTTTGCCGCACACCAACAAACAAATTCAGGGAAGTGTAGGGTTTGTTCGACGCAAAAATAGTACAGAAAAGAACCAAAAAAATTAAATACATCATTTCCCTGCGACTTAAACTCCATTAATTTCTCCTGAGACTGCGAAATACTACACAGACAAAACAGGGTCGAAAACAGGGTCAAAAACAGGGGCAAATACAAGCTTCTCCTTAGACTGTGAAATACTACACACAGACAAAACAGGGTCAAATACAAGCTTCTCGTTTTCATCTGAAATTTCATTGAAGGGATGAAGGTCTTGGGTTTTCGCCATTTGGGACACAAAATCTAAACACTCAGGGTTTCGAGCTACCTATGAACTGTGAAGTGAGCTTCTTGGGTGTTGTTCCAGTTGACGAAGACAACGACGTGTTTCCCGCAGACCATTTTTTTCCTCCAGGTAATAAGTAAGCGACAATTTTTTTTTTTAAACTTCGAACAAACCTTTTATAGAACATATCCTTAGGTGGTTTGCAAAAGGTATTAGGACATAAAAAGCGACAAAATTTGCATTGTTCCTCTCTATGGCTTTTAATAAGCAATGTCTAACCGAGATAAACCAAGAACCCATATAGAGGAAATTTTAGAAACATAAAAAATACCTAACAATTTGAAAAAAAAAATTGAAAAATATTCATAACTGTTGAGATTGAATTGACACGTAATCAAACTTCTAATAGAAAAACCAAGGTTGGATGCAAATGGAATACAATCTATGCAATTTCCAATGAATACAGAGATCGATAAACACAAAAGAGAGAGTGAATCTAAAAAATATGTTCATGAATGCAAAAACTATTATCTTGATTCACGTCATTAACAAACGCCACTCCTTTGAAGCCCTTTGGAAACTTGAAAGTGGACAACAAAGTGCAAATGTAACATTAACCAAAGCTAAAGCTATAGCCAATTCATGAGCCCTTAGACAGCTTTAGAAAGTGCTTTTGACAACTATGGGGTTTTATGCTTTTAGTAAGCCTTACTTTCTTGTGTTTTTCAACTGGCATTTAAGGCATTCTTTACGTTAAATTCTTGTGTAATGTCCCCAGCTTGGAACTTTTCCAGTTCGGTCAATGTTCAAAACTTGGACTAGTGAAGCCTCAAAATGTCCCAAATGATCCCACATGCTTTCGAACTATGTCTAGAGTGGATTGAGGTGTAATATGACACATTTATGCAGCTATTATAGGCATGGAAACTTCCAATAGACTTCAACCACTTGCATTTACAATTAGAGAATGAAAGGAAGAATCACTAGGAAAATCTATGTTGAAGCCCCCAAGGGTAGATGGCTCCAAAAGACTCTTTAAAGGATTTCAAATTGGGTCTCAAGGTATATGGAGGGTATTAAGAAATAAAAAGGAACCTCATTGGTGATTATAGACTAATATCAGAATACTTCTGCAACATCCATTTAACTTCAGGAGAAGTTGGGGAATTTTACTAGTCAAATCAAGGTTCAAAACCCCCAAGGGTAGGGGATGAACATGGATTGTGATAGTGACATCAATACAATGATACATGGATAATGACATATAGGTACAAGGACATAGATACACGTATAGGTTGATGGAAACCGTGATACAATGGAAGTGGAGTATTGTTCTTCTTATTCATAATAGGGTGGCAGGATCGAGCAAGGATAGGAGATTGAAGTCTCCTTTGGTTTGGTGCTTGTGATCTCAGGGAGTTGGGGATTCCATCCAGTTGGTGCTAGTAAAACTATTGAGTTTAAATTTACTGAGGTCTGGAGTCCTATCTATAGGTTGGAAATTATGAAAACCAAGGGGTTGTAGCCCCATTTTGTTAGCTTTTCATCATTTAATTCAAATTAATATGATCTAGGATCTTAATTGAGAGAAAAACATGTACATCATGTCAAACAAAACAGACAAGAGACACAAAGCATTTCACCTGGGATAACCATATAAAAGGTGAAAAACCCCGCAACTTCCTCAGAGATAGAATAAGCACCAATACAAAATATCACAAAAATGAAACCCCAAAATATAGATGTCTCCAGCAGTTCTTCCTCCATGCTCCTCCGCTTGTGCGCACTCCTCTCTCTCAACTATGTGATTTGGATGTGTGAGTGAATGAGAAAATATAGTGGTGCAATTACTCTATTTATACTTTAAATTAACTTGACCTTCCTTTTATCCTAACTCGGTCGACCCCCTAGGGGAGTCTAATAACCCTTCCACTTAACACATACTGGGCCGACCCCTCTAAGGAGGTCTAATAAACCATCAAATATAAGTTACGACACTTAGAATAAAACTTGTGACACTTGCAAATACAAATGAAGACACCTCCGAACGGAGGAATAAGAACATCTTCGTCGGGGATACAATAAAGTACAAACGTAATACATACAATATAAAAGTGAATAGTATCTTCTAAAGTTACAGATAATACATGAAGACTCCCTCTTAACTAGGAAGGTATTCTCTTGACACAGGCGTAAATACATATAGGTACAAGTCTTCAATACTTGAGTTGGATCATCAACACTGGATCACTGGAGCATCATCGTAGGTCTTCATCATCTCTGCGAGCAAGCCATCAAGTAGGTACATCTCAGGATTGATTACACTATCTCTGCAAAATTTTGTGTACCCTAATGTCACCCCATAATCTTCAGATTGTACAAGGATTTCTTCAGTTTGCACACATGAGTCTCCCTGTCGTGTGTCTCAAACCCGAGTGATTGCTCCACATATACTTCCTCTTCCACTACACCATAATGATTCAAGAATCTTGTCTTGACATCCATTTGGTGTATGATCTTCCTTTTCACGATCTTCATTATCTTTTGGTTTTACTTCATTCATTGTTGCATATCAATTCCTAAGTACTCCTGGTTCTTCAAAGTCTTCTTCTTGACTTCATCAATCTTCTTGTTGAATCATCGTCACTTGTTCTTCGAAACAAGTCTCTCTTGTAGGTGATGGTACAAGGTCTTTCCTACGGGACAAGTTCAATTGCATGATTAGAAACATATCATAGTATTCAAGACAAATTCTTACACATAAATACATATGTCATACAGTCATGCAATTATATTAGCCAGTCATGCTTCAATACAACATTTATTAATCCCGTAACTTTCTAGATTCCTTCCATCTCTACCAGAACATTGTTAAGAGTGTGGAAGTCTACTCCAACATGTCAGCAAAGAGGTTTCATCCTAGATAAGTAGCAATGGAATGTTGTACAGTACCATAGACCACTAATACCCATTACTTGCATATAAATAGTATCTTGTTCATTAATGCAATTTTTTTCTAACATCCTAATATACTCGGGGCCGACCCCACTAGGGAGTCTGATAACCATATCACATACAATGATGACCTTTCCGATCGGAGGAATGAAACCTCTCCGTTGGAAGTACAATGCCATATGAATACAATATAAAATATACAAGTGAAATACATTTAGAAGTTACAAATACATCAACACTCCCTCTTAACTAGGAAGGTATTTCTCGACACAGTTCTTTAGCACAAGTCTTCATCGTCGATTACACCATTCAAGAAAGTTGTCTTGACATTCATCTGGTGTAATTCTTCCACTTCATCACTGCAACCAAAGCAAGTACCGTTAATAATGATGGAAGTGTATTTGGCTACGGGTGCAAAAGTTTCTTCATAATCTATCCCTTCTTTTTGGGAGAAGCCACGAGCCACAAACCTTGCCTTGTATTTTTCCTCCTCCACTTGTGCGCACTACTCACTTCAGAGAATGAGTGAGTGAATGAATGAATAAACAGAGAGTCTAATAACCCTACCTCCTCCACTTATTTATACTTGTCTTCCACTTTCCTTTTACTCTACCTGGGACGACCTCTCTAGGAGGGCTACAGGTGAAATATGATGATTTAATAAAGCATGTTACAGGTGAGACCTCCCTGCAGGAAGCAAAGCAAGTAATTTGGGATGACATTATTGTGGAGGCAGAGAAATTGAGGTCATATCTTGATTTCATTATGGACAAAGAGGTTGTAATAAAGTTAGCTAGGCAAAGCCTAACAATAGTCAAGGAAAAGTTCAACAAGAAGCCCATGGACTGTGCAAAAAAGGCCATAGAATTTTTGAATGGGCTGACAGAGGATGAGGTGAAAACAACTAGCATAAACTTAGGATAGAGTGTCTAGTATTATTTGGGAAAAGAAGGTGGTGAATAAGTATCACCAGATGAACATACTTCAGGAAAGGATAGACATTTTAGAACATCAAGTAAAACTCTTCAAAGAAATGTCTGATCCATTATTCAAGAAGGGACTTCTTATCTTTTGGGAGGAGGATGGCACCACGAGGACACAGGAAGAAGAATATCAGGGCAAGTTGTGGGGATGTCGATTCAATTTGGATTATGTATAATTTAGGTAAATTTATTCTAATGTTTATGTATTGATTCATTGTAATTTTTTGCATAATTAATGAAATTCAGTCGGTTTCTCTTGGCCATCTTTTTTGGACATTAATTTGTCAAATTTCTTTGAACTATGTTTTATGTTGCCAATTTAATGAATACATCGATCCGTAGGTTGGATTTCTATTAATATACGATTTATGTGTTATTATGTGTTAAATGAATTTCTTCGTTAAATTAACTAATTTTATCTATAATTTTCTACAACTGATAAATAGCCACACATTTATACTGATGCTAGTAAGTGGAAAAACGCTCTTACAAAGCCAGTTGCTTGGATCTGCATTGGATAAAGATAAGTAATCTTATGCGTTTGATTCTGATGCATTTTTATTTCATTCTTGCATGTTGTGATTGTGTAATTGAAAGGTTTTTAATTATGTTGTGATTGTGTTATTGAAAGGTGTTTTCCACTGTGCATGTGCAGGTTGACGTGGAGAAGCCACGTGGGCAGGAAGTCTAGCGTGGAGGAGACACATTGGAAGAAGCCCCGATGTGGAGGAGTTGCATGGGCAGAAGGTGTGATGTGGACCGGCCACATCATATCCACACGTGCCATCGACCGTGAAGGATGGGCGAAGGTGGTTTCGCAAATGGAGGACGATGGTTTTCCTTACCGCACTTCCAACTTGCGAAATCATGTGGTGTTTCCACGTGGAGAGCGGTTTCATATTTCACAACCACCCATCCCCTTGTCCTAGCATCCATGTTGGGGTTGCGGAACGGAAGTGGGACCCTTGATATTCCGCTTCCCGATTGATCTTTTCCTTCATTTAAAATGGTTTGTATGTTGGCATGGAGGTGATATTTTCCTTCATTTAAAATGGTTTGTACATTGGCATGGAGGTGATCTTTTCATCCATTTAAAATGGTTTGTACGTTCACATGGAGATGATCTTTTCTAACATTTAAAATGGTTTGTATGTTGGAATGGAGTTGATCTTTTTCGCCATTTAAAATGGTTTCTACAGTGATAATGGTAAATGATGGATTGTATCACTCATGTGAAGAATCTCATCACGTTTATGAGGCACCTGTTTATGATGGATTGTGTTTATGTGTCACGACGTATAGATGATATTCCTCCACACTATGATAATAAAGGATCGAGGTTTGCTTTTGCTAAGGTGGACCTGAGAAGAGTGTTGGGTGGGTAGAGCAGTAAGATTGGTTTGAAGAATCGACTGCTATTTTTTCAATTGGAAAGTATTTATATTATTCAAACCATAAATCTAAATCTGTAACAGAGCATGCTTATTCATCCTCCAGGCTAAAAATCCATATCTTCCATGGTTGTCAAAAATCAATGCAATGATAGTTTGAAGTTTACAGTAATTTAAAGTCGCTGAACGTTTTAGATTCTTCAGATTTCCTTCCACCATTCAATTCCGGGTAGTTATCTTCTTACAGTCCATTAATATGAATTCACAACGTTATATTTGCAAAATCGTGCGTTACTCATTACTGGGCTAAATTAATGGAATTAACAGGTTTAATGTCGATTCCCACCAGCTTGCATATGTTTTTTGTCTGGTAATGTAGCGTATTATTTTCATATATTCCATATTGTTTTCTGCAAATCCTCTAGCATTTGGCTAGGTTTGTTGGAAAAGATAACGAGAAATGAACTCGAAAAATTGAAACATGGTTTTTTCTTTTTAATATCATTTTGCAGTTAATATTCACTATAGTATACTGATCTATGTAAACGTTAATACTTTATTTGAAATATTTGAAATTGATAATTTATGTCTTAATTTATATAATATTGATTATGTTTCTTTTAATATAAATATATATAATTTAAGTATTTAATTTAATTGAATAAAATTAAGCAATCAAATACTAGCTTTAAACAATATTAAGGTATAATTGTTTGCCAATACAGTATCTTGGCTAGAAAAGTCCCTTGTATTGCGTAGTTGGACGCGGTGTATGACTCAAATTGTTGGATGTAATGAGAACACATGTGAGTCTTGCATACGATACCAAGGCATTTAGTTTTACAGATAAAGCTGATAAAAATGTTCTTAAAATTTAGGCAGGAGACAGTGTTGGAAAATGAATTTAACAGTGACGACAATGCAGATACTGATGCAATTAGTTGGAAAGATTCTGACTGCGATTTAATAACGAGACAAACATTCTTTCATACTTTTGGGCCGAGACTGTGGTGAATGATATAGCAGCTTCTACTTTGCCGAGTGTAGCACAGAGCAATTTTGTAATAATCAAAGCCACATGGCCCAATCTGAACGTTCCACGTGTCACCCTGGAGACTAGATTTCGACATTTGAACGAAAAAATTTACAGATTTTTTGCTACAAAGAGTTTTCTGTTAAGTCAAAATTTTGTCAATGAAAGTGAGGTCGCTCTATCGTAAGGTTGTTCCATTTCGGGGTGTTGGAAGTAGATGCTGAGGAGAAAGAGCGTCTGCTCCTTCCTCTAGGGATGAGTTTTCGGAGTGGCTAAAGTAGATATCAACACTCTATACACATATTTCATAGGAACATTTCTTCACACATTTTGCTGGAGAGTGGAAATATCCAAAGAGAAAGATCGGCCGCTCTTTCTCCAAGTTCTATTTTTAGAATTCCCTCATAAAAGAAGGGGCGGACGATCCTTCTTCTTCCCAATATTCTTTTCGTTATAGCTTGAGACTGCAAGAAGGTCAGTCAATCCTTCTTCATCTTCACCATTCTGGATATCTTTCAATTTCTAAATAAAGGTTTTGACAATTATCTGCTAAACGAAGGGGCATCTGATCCTTCTTCTTGAAAAACAGAAGTCGGGGCAAACAATTTTATATGTTATAATTTAGTCGTGCTCAGTATTATTCTGGTGTTCACCATTTTAGATATAGATGAATTGATGTACTAGCCTTCGTAGGTTGAATAATTTTACAATTCCCTCATAAATGAATGCGCGGCCGACCCTTCTTTTGCCCAGTATTGTATTCATAATAGTTCTAGAATGCAAGAAGGGTCGGTTGATCCTTCTTTCTTTCATCATTATGGATATAGGTGAATTGCTGGATATAGTTGTTCAGAATTATCTCCTATACGAAGGGGCGGCCGATCTTTCTCTTCGGAAAATGGAAACCGGGACAAACATTTTTATATGTTAGAATTTAGATGATGTTCGAGTCCCTACTATTTACAGCAGAAGTTGGAAGCCAAGAATTGTCGACATAGCCTTCGTAGATTAAATATATTTAAATTTATTTCATAAATGAAGTGTTGGCCGACCCTTGTTGTGCTCAGTATTCTTCCCTTGTTCACAATTTTGGAAATACATGTATTGACGGCCTAGCATTCGTAGGTTGTGCTCATAAATGAACGGGCAGGAGACGCTTCTTCTACCCATAATTCTTTTCGTAATATTTCTAGACTACAAGAAGGGTCGTTCGATCCTTCTTGTGTTCGCTTATTCTACAAGAAGGGGCGGCTGATCCTACCATTTGGAAAATTGGAAGTCCAGACAACCATTTTTTATATATTACAATCTATGTTATATCTTTGTTTAAAATAAATATGATTGTTAATGTGCTCCTGTTATTTTATATTTCATAAAATGCTTATGAACTGGATTTTGGTTTTGAACAATGTGTGCTGTTATTTTATATTTTAGATATTGTTTATGAAATGGATTTTGGTACTCAACAATGTGTGGACCTACTTTTGAATGGATTGAAAGTTGCTGAAGGAATATCGTTTCCAGAAAGAAATTTTTTGCATAATATCAACATTAATGAAGGATGTATCATTGTAAATGTTACCAAGTCTTAGAATGCAAGTCTTCCATTGCCCTATCGATCAGAAGGTGCAGATACATTGTCAGAGGCTGTTGGTGGTTATATTCAATGGCTGTATCTGAGATCGTTAACTAGATTGGGTCCGCTCTTCGCGAGAACGAGGTGAATGATATACCATCTTTTTCTTCGACGAGTGTAGCACATATCATAACAACTGAGAATGAGGTGAATGATATACAAGCTTCTACTTCGATGAGTGTAGGACATATCACAACAACTGATAATAAAACTTCTTTTATTATAAGAAAAGTTAAGTTGTTACATAAGTGTTTAGAAAGAAAGGATTGCATTTCCATAGGTTTTGTAACAAATGTGAGTGAGACTGATTTTGTTGGGGAAAATTTTTGGGTGACTTTCCTTTGGTATTCTGGTCGATGAGTGGTGTTTTCTTGTATGGCATGTTGTCCAGGGGTGAGTAGTGGATCTTTTGTTGTATGGTCGATTAAAAGAATCATCGATTTTAATACATAAACATTGCTTTCTGTTCCAAGTGCTTTCAACAATAATCAATCTGAATCTACTAGTTAATTTGATACATCAATGTTCTTTAAAGCCACAGTATGTTGCTCGGGGATTAGTGTCAACTATTTTTAAGGGATACATTGTACAATTCAAAGTACTAGATGCTGGTGAGTTTGGTATTTTAGTTCATAAAGTCTTCCGCAATTGTGAGGATTGTGGTGTATTTGAAGGCTCTATTATAAGATGGCCTGCAAACACTTTGCTTGACCTCGATAATGTTCCTTTGGATGTTATACATTTGGAATGTTTTTGAAGAATGTCCTTTGCATATGGTCCTTCCAGGTACTCCCCTTTGTGAATATACACATGTTAAAGGTAATCGAACAAGGCCATATAATTCCGTAAATGAGATATCATAACAACTGAGAATGAGGTGAATGATATACCATCTTCTACTTCGACGAGTGTAGCACATATCACAACAATTGAGAATAAATCTTCTTTTATTATGAGAAAATTTAAGTTGTTACATAAGTGTTCATAAAGAAAGGATTGCATTTCCATAGGTTTTGAAACAAATGTGAGTGAGACTGATTTTGTTGGGGGAACAATTTTGGGTGACATCTCCTTTGGTATTCTGGTCGATGAAGTGGTGTTTTCTTGTATGCCATGTTGTCCAGGGGTGAGCAGTGGATATACCAGCTTCTTCTAAAATTTTCGAATGAAATTTAAGATCGTTACCTTATAGGCCTGCAATAAATCAGGGTGCACACCTTTCAAACATTGGCACCGAACATTGTTGCTCAAATTTTTGTATATAAAAAATTCCACTTCGATCAATAGTTGAATGTGCTAAGAAATTTGATAGTTGAATGTTATAAATTCTATGGGATCAAATGCTCCTATGGCCAAAGAAGGAGATGAAAGAAAAAGAATCTTCTTTACAATGAGATTAGACACAATAGACGTCTATCAAAATGCATGGTATAAATGCCATCAGATAAAAAAGAGCACTTTGGGTAAGGCGATCGGTGATATTTATCAGGAGTCAAATGCTAGTACTGTCATATTGGAATCGTCATGTTAAACTGTCATGTTTTTTTCCAAAACTTATTTTGATGGGCACTTTATTCTCTAAACCGTCATTAATTTTTGTGGGTCACTCTTAGCAGAATTTGGATTTACATTTTACAGCTAACCTTTCTAATTTCTTTTAATTTTTTTTTCCATGATCATTAATTTGTTTGATAAGTTAAGATAAACAACTTGGCATTAAAATAGAAAACTCCAAATTGTTAATTTGACACGTAACCATTGGACCTTTCTATGCATATCATACTTGGAAATAAACGTACACATTGAAAATATTTTCAGCCATGAGCACTTGCTATATAGTTAAAACTTTTATTTTCTATGTAAATGTGAAATTTTAATCAATTTTAAAATATATATTAATAAAAAATTTACTATGGACAGGTAATTATTTTATTTGCTGAAGGGAAAAATTTAAACCAGACCATTTTTGGACAGGGAATATATATACTTGAAAAATGCTTAGATAGACAACAACAATGGGTTGTTGGTGCAGAAGAAAACATGAAGATCGATGTAAATAGCATCATATGGGCATGGTCACCAAGAAGGGCCTTGCAGTAGAAAAAATTAGAATAAACGAGAAGGGCCTTGCAGCAATCAAGGCACAACGAGAAAATATGGGGAATAGTGTTCAGAGTGGTGGATGTTCTCAAGGGTTGATAGTAGACAAAATTGGTTTCTAAAAAAAATTCTCTGTGTGGCAGTTTTAAGCAACAAAATTGTTGTGTTTCTAAATTTCCACTTGGTCAACAAAAAGTTGTATTTTCTCATTTTCATTAAAGTTTTATAAAAGGAAACTGATACAACTTATAGCCATTGGGATTGATAATGGATGGTTATTTGTTACAAAATTGGATTTGTGATAAGTGTCGTAATTTGCGCACTAACTATCGTTAAGTGTTGTAATTGTGCTTAAGAATAATTGGCCTTTAAAAGTGGTTTATCTGCTACACCTAAAATCAAGTAATTATCCTCAGAGTAACTACCTAAATACTAAAATATGATCCGCTATACTCAAACTGCCAAATTCAACGATGCTCATAGGAAACAATATTCTATACGAGCCAATATTCTATGCGAGCCAACTATATTTCTATAACAGAATGTGCCAAATCAAATATGCCACGTGTCACAATATGATCGTTCCGTGTGTCACTCAGGGATATTAGATATCAACATTTAAAAAACAAAATTTATAGCCGTTTTGCTTCAAAGACTATGCTGGCAAGTGGAAGTATTCTCAGAGAAAGAGCCGCCGCTCTTTCCCAAAGGTGTTCTATTGTTACGATTCGCTCGTAAATGTAGGGTCTGCAGACCCTTCTTATTCCAAATATTCTTTTCATAATAGTTTGATACTGCAAGAAGGGTCAGTCGATCCTTCTTGTGTTCTCTATTATGGATATAGATGAATTGTTGGATAAAGGTTTTCCCAATTAACTACGAAAAGAAGGGGCGGTTGATCCTACTTGTCGGAAAATGGAAGTCAGGAGAAACCATTTTTTATAGGTTAAAACTTCCAAGGTGTTCTATTTTTAAAATTGCCTCGTAATTGAAAGGTCGGCCGACCCTTCGTATTCCCAATATTATTTTCATAATAGTTGGACACTGCAAGAACGGTCGCTCGACCCTTCTTATTCCAAATATTCTTTTCATAATAATTCTCCACTGTAAAAAGGGTCGGTCGATCTTTCTTGTGTATTCCATTACGGATATAGCTGAATTTTTGGATAAATGTTTTCACAATTCACTATGAAAAGAAGGGGCGGTTGATCCTTCTTGTCGGAAAACATAAGTCGGGAAAAACGATTTTTATATGCTATAACTTAGCCGATTGACTGGCTATTCGAAAAATAGAAATCAAGACAAACAATTTTTATATGTTATAAGTTAGCCGATTGTGGAATCTTGGTTTTCGGTTTTGATATATTTTCTTTCTGGAACCTGCAACCCACAATTGCGGATTAAGGATTGAGGAAAGAATGTATATATTTATGAAATAAAACCCCACAACCCTTCTTTTCCTTCCGGCATGTTTACGTTTTAATCGTCGATTTGTCTTTTTCCTGTGGACGAGATTACACCGGGTGATTAAAATGAAGTTTAGCTTGCTCATTTAGCTTGTTAGTGTTAGCATTAGCATTGTCCTGGATAAAACTGGGAGGATCAATTTATAAAAAGAACGTTGAAAGCCTCGGTGGTCTGAGCAAAATAGAATCATCTAGGTACGTATTGACGGCCTCAAGGGTGAACTAATCAAATCCCAAGCCCGGAACTTTGCAAGGAGAATTAAATTGCTGAGGTCCACCTACAGTTACATATCTGTGCAAATAAATGGTCTAGATCGGTGGTGGTGAAGATCTATATTCATGAGCACGCTTTGCGCAAAAAGGGTGAGGTGTTCTAGACAAGGGCAGGAGGTTTAGCCCACAAGCATATTAAGTAGCAGATCAACGGCCAATGGAGCAGATCGACGGTCGGGAACTACTTCTCCGATACGACATGCGCAGAGCAAACAAACTTTCGGATCCACGAACTTTTGGTAGAGGCCCGCGGGTTTGGACAGCGCAGATCTTAGGAGGATGAGATCTATGGCCGAGGTTTTGTTCGTGGATCTAACTTGCACGAAACATCAATGCAAGCCAAATCCGTGAAGTTGGTAAAAGTCACAGTGTTTAATGGCCAGGATTCGAGGCGACATGTGGTGGGATTCGAGGCCACCAGGGATCAGGAAAATGGACAGCTAGGGAAGCTTCCACGCCGCAGGAGATGTAGGGGTGATAGAAAAGGATAAATAATATAAACAGCTGGCCTGCATGGAGAGATGGATTCCTATTTTTCATCCAAAAGCGACAGGAGCAAGCTGTGAAGAAATAGACAGGTCAACCAGGGGCCCCAACCAACCTCAAAAAAATATGTAGGTTATCTGCTCTACAGTAAACTATTTAATGGTTGAATTGTGTGATAGAGAACCCATAGAAACATTGTTTACAGACAGAGATGCAGAGGTCTACGACACTATGATGACCGATGACCCCATGGAAACTATAAAAAAACAAGTTGAAACTAGCTAGGGAGAGAGGTATAGACGTGCACCAGGTCCACCAGTCCTATTTCCATCTGTTTACAGTCGGCCAAACCCTTGGTTTTCTCGAATTTGTTGAATGGTGCACCTCTAACTACTCTTCTACCGAGAGGGAAATCGTGGACGCTTCCAAGTCCAATATCCTTTGCGAAATTGATACCCAAACCCTTAGAAAAACCTTGTCAGTCCCAAAAGAGTTTTTCCAGAAAGCTATAGGGTATACCGAGGAAGCCCTAATCTGGTTTTTTAAACAATCCCCTGTTGAAGTAAAATAGAATTTCTACAGGTCCTGTCTGAATCCTACTATCCAAATACAAGAGCAAGATTTCCCAGCTGAAGCCAGACTATTCACAGAAGAATCCAGAGGTGTTATTGCCATGATGAGCCAATTCCTAGGTCTAGACTCTGATATGTATGTCACAGAACCTCTAATAAGTTTTCTTTTTGTCCTAGGCACCTACCCCCTAGAATAAGATGACCCAAGCCAGTATACCCAATGTGCATGCCTCAAGTTTGATGAATTTTTGGTTGAAAGTATACACTCCCAGCTAAAGAATTTCCAGGAAACAAGGATTTTTAGATTTCAGTACTACTTACTAAAAATGTTCCTGGCATTCAATGAGGAAAACTTACAAATTCCTGAGGTACTACTTACTCAGGATATGTACACTGATTACACCAAGTTCCATGACGAGCTCATGTCTGAGGTTTATCATGTCATTTTCCAAAAGAAGCTGCCTAGAGTATTGCTAGAAATGCAGGAGTTACTACAGCTTTCTCCTGAGAAGAGGGTCGGAGATTGGTTCCTTTCAGAGCATGGCACAATCATCAGGGTTTATGGGTTTGCTTATGCACCCTATGTGCTACCAGTTTTCCTGACCCCCAGAATGTTTGCATTTGAATTCATCAGACAAAAATTGAAGGCAGAAGCTGAGCACTTTCTAGATCATAGAAAGGGCTCTGATATTGTGTTTCCATGGACTGTAGGCCCATTCTTAATAAAAAACAAAGGAGCTCTTACATCCATCGAATGCAAGATAAAGGATATGGATTTCAAAATAGAAGCAACCTTAAACTATGATCCCCACCACATCATTTCCAACAGGGGGAAGGAAAGCAGCATGAAGGATTTTGTGCATTTCGAAATTCCAGGCATGGCAGAAGTTGCAAATTTATTGGAATTTCCTAGCAGGAGCCAGATGGAAATAGACACACTTGATAGCTCCTCCCTGCTGACACAAGGGAACACACCCATAGTGCCTGGCTCTTCTATCCTAGTCCTATCAGTGCCAGCAGCCATGCCTATGGCCATCAAATTAATAAAATCCAGCAAGGAAGCTGACAGTGTCCCTATGGACACAGAAGAGGAAGCTGAGAGATCCCCAAAGAGGCAGAAAACTGATGAATCTGAGCAGCATCTAGTACCGGTGGGGACTCATAAAGGAAAAAAGAAACAAGTGGATAAGCTACCAGCATTTGAGATCAAATATTATGTGTTTAACCCAACAACCACTCAGCCTACTTCCTTAAGCAAGACTATAGATGAGTTGATAGATGAATACAAGGTGGAATCCTCAAAGGAGTCCAATTTATATACTGAACTAAGGCAAATTTCAAGCAAAGAAGTGTCTCTAGTGACTAGCAGGAGCCTCGCTCATAACACCCTGAGTTTGGCCTTGGCCACCAAGAGCAAGGCCACTGAGCTAAGGATGAATTTAGATGACATCCCTGTCCTAGATGTAATAAACTTGCACAAAGAAACTGGGGATGTTATTTATACTAAACTGTTGAGGACAGCTTTGGAGCTATCAAAGGTATGGGTTAGTAAGAGTAAGGTTGCTATCCATATCAAGTAGGAAAAGATGGAAAACAAATCTCATAAGGAAAAGATAAAAAAAATTGCAGGGTGACATAGTGGCCACTAAGGGCCATCCTAATAAAAGAGCCATTATTCAAAACCTACTTAACGAAAAAGACAACATCATCCGATCTCTAAAAAAGGGGTTGAAAATCTCCTCTACCCAGTTAGTAGTAGTCTCTGAGCAAACAGAACTGGAAGAAAAGAAGGAGAAGTTGCATATTGACTTGATAGACTGTAGGGCCAAGCTATTGAAGCTTGAAGCGAAGGCAAAACAATGGCAGATAGATATAGCCACTGTGGTGGCAAGTGAGAAAATCTCAAAGGACAGAGTGGAAGAGCTTGAGAAGAGACTGCAGTAGAAAGAGAAAGAAGTAGAAAGCATGGCCACTCCATCCATAGAGGCTGGTGATTTCTCCCTGGTAGGGGCTATAGCCGAAGATAGTCTAGAAGACATGGAAATAACAAGATTAAAAAAGTAGAATGTGAATCTGAAAACCCTGAAGGATAATGCAGAAAGAGAAAAGGAGGCTTGGGAAGCCAAGCACCAGGAGTTGCAGGGTAAATATGATGAGTTGGCAAGACAAGATACATGGCAGACTTCCTTGCTAGAGGCCAGGAAGGTCGTCTGGGATGGCATTGTTGAAGAAGCAGGGAAATTGAGGCCCTTCCTCGATTTTGTCTTGAATAAGGAAACAGTGATAAAATTAGCCAAGAGTAGTGTGACAGTAGCAAATGAGAAATTGAACAAAAAACCTGTAGAGTATACTGAGAATGCCATCGAATTCCTGAACGACTTATCTGAGGAGAAGGTCAAGACAACTGGTGTAACAGATAGGGTTTCCATCATCATTGGAGCCAAAAAAGTGATGCACAAGCACCAGTAGGTAAAGGCTATTCAAGCTAAAATAGATGTCATGGCACAGCAGATCAAGTATTTCAAAGACATGTTTGACCCTTTGTTCAAGAAAGGGTTACCTCTCTTTTGGGAGGAGGATGGAACAATGCTCACAGAAGAAGAATATCAAAATAAATTGGCAGGATGTAAAGTGCATTTCAATGATTTTGCAGGTATGGATCAGTTGCTATCAGGGAAGATAGTGGTGGAGAAAATGACAAAGGATTTTGCATTAAGCATGATGTTCAAGGAGGCTAGTGCACATCTGCGAAGCTACTCTTATAGGGACCACACTGAGATTCAAGTCTTAATGAAGGAGTTGGCCACCTCATAGCTTCCAGCTACCGAGCTATGGAAGCTTGTTGAGAAATATGGGAAGGGAAATATGATATTGAATTGCTGAAGATTCGATGATCATGGGATAGAAGCATGGACGAAATATTCGCTGAAGCATTTTGTTTATTTTGTTAGAGTCTATTGTCTTTTGGTAAAAATGATCAGTTATTTTGTAAAAGGAAATTGAGCTAATTTTACCAGCATTGTCATTTTGTTGTAACTAATTCCTGAGGGTGGCGAACCTTTTTGAATAGGTGTCACCTACATTGTAACAACTTCCTGTTGAGGCAGCTCGAGCCGGAAGGCTCTAAGCATCTATGTAAGCAATGTAATAGAAGGAGAAAGGGTTGGAAACTTTTGTTGGAATCGTGAATTCCCTGTGTTATTGAAGTTGGACCCATGGAAAGTAGCACATCCCGAGGACATAGGGTATTGAAATGACTCCATGCTGCAAATTTAACAGCCAAAATGGCTTATATTCAAGGGTATGTTTTCCATAGATTCTCGCCTCAATTAAAGCATGGCTGAGACAAAAGAAAAAGACATGTAAAATCAAGAAGGTTTTCCAAAAGGCTCAGCCCAAAATGGGCTCCTCTCCGTCCGTGAGGCTTGATCAAACCAATAAGATCTCTAACTCACACAAAAGGACATTATGGATTGAGGAGCCTAAATCAAAGATCATGTCTAAAGAAAATATCTCTGGAAGGCTCAAACAGCAAAGCTGTCCAAAGTACAAACATCCCAAAGGATGCAAGCGGCATGGGAATGAGGAACAAGAGCAATAATGTCCATGAGAAAGTGTTGCAAATCATGTGGAGTCCGACAGTAGTAACCATCTGAAAGATGATCCTTCTAAAATGAATCCCATACATTGGCCCTCTGAGAGTTTTAAAGATGTCTCTGTCGAAGCTCCCCTTTCCCCAATGTCTAGCAGGTAAAGTGCCTTCTTCCTTCACAGAAATTCAAGTGCTCAGCTGAATATTGCACATAAGATGGATGTCTTTAATAAGGTTTCGGATCATGGAGAGGAATTTTTCAGAGATCTGTGTTCGCCAGTGACTCACCAATTGTTGTTGCAGCAACATCCCCCCCAAAAATTTTGTACATATTGGGGCCCCTCCTTTATTTTTCTAGAAAGACTGCTGTAAGAGGTCAATTCTACTTTTTACTTTATTTTCAAATGAAAATCCTGCTTTGAGAATTCCAAGTCTTTTCTTCCAAGGATAAAATTCGTGAAATCTTCCTGAAGTCACGGAAGCATTTGAGAAAGCCCCCCACAATTGCAGAAGTATTCAAGTTATCCTCCCGAAACCGCGGGAACCGTTCGGGTTTCCCTCTCGAAACGGCGGGAGCTATTTGCATAATCCTCTCGAAAAGGACTTAGAAATTTTCTCTCGAAGTTGCGGAAATTATTTGGGAAAGTCTCCCGAAGTTGCGGAACCTTTCAGCTTATCCTCCCGAAACTGCGGGAGCCATTCGCATAAGCCTGCTGAAAAGACTTAGAAACTATTTCTCGAAGTTTGTGGAACCATTTGAAGAAAGCCCCCCGTAGTTGTGGAACCATTCAACTTATCCTCTCGAAACTGCGGGAATCATTCACCAATCCATCCCAAAACAACGGAACCTTTTGGGTTTCCCTTCCGAAACTGCGGAAGCATTCGCCTTATTTTCCCGAAAAGCTGCCGAAAGACTTAGTCTCTTTTGAAAAAATTCTTAAGTTGTTTTTCTCTCGAAGCTGCAGAAGCATTCGCGAAAGCCTTCCGAAACTGCGGAAGCATTCGCGAAAGCCTTCCGAAACTGCGGAAGCGTTTGCTATATTCTCCCGAAATCCTGCGGAACGCTTTTGGCAAGACTTAGACTTTTTGTTCGATTTGCGGGAGCCATTCCCCAATCCTTTCCGAAACGGCGGGAACCTTCGCGAAATGGTTCCGCAATTGCGAAAAAAAATTGCGGAAAGAAATCGTATAGTTCCCTGAAACTACGGGACAACTCCGTAAAAAAAGCTCGCAACAGCTCTCCTAAGGTTGCGTTTCGGAAGGATATGCCAATCTCTTCCGAAATGTCGAATCCATTCCCTATATCTTTCCGCAGATGCGGGTGAAATTTGTGAGTCCGCCCCGCAAATGACGGTCGCGCACAACTGCCGAGGCGGCTTGAAAAGACCGCGACATACAAACTTTAAAAAACGTTTTAATGGCGCTACCCACCGAATTTAGTGCCACACGTGCCTAACCCGTTTAAAAGGATGGTGGGGGTTTGGGTCGACCGCATTGTTATTTTTCAATTAAACAAATGCCATTGGACACCGCACTAGACTGCTCCAGCTCAGCTCATCCACGTTTGTGTCCACCTCATTCAGCCATCTTCACGTTGCCAGGTAGGTTTCTAACCGTTAATTTTGTCTCATCTACACGTCAGATTACCTTTGAGTTTTTCTTTTTCTTCTAAGACGTGGTCGATAGGCACTAGTTGCATATACCGTTATTTTTTCTTTAAAATCCGCCGAGGCCCCATGGGTTTCTTGTTCCACTAGCTAAAAGCCAAAACTGTAATCACCCGAGTTTTCACCCGCCATATTCCAGGCGTCGTCACCCCATTCAAGCCCCGAGCCGGCCATAGAAAGTCTAGTAGATAGTAATGGTAGTGGTCGGGTCGACTGAAACCCCTCACCTGTTTATGAATGAGGAATGCGGTCCCTGGTTTCGTCTTAAGTTTGTATCAATCCAAGCTAACCCGCCATTAACCATTTGAACCGCAACAATGAGGGACACCCTCTCTCCTAGGACTAGATGGGAAGCAGGTTGTATCACGTCGTATGCGTGCCCTTTCGGGAACATTCCAAACTTGGTTTCCTTAAGATAATCAAGTCTATTTTTTCTTGTTTGGAGTGATTTATTTTTCTTCCCCAACATGCAGCTTCCTAATTTGTTTATATATCTCATTAGCATGTTTAAGTGATCCTTCTTTTGTTAAAATCTCATAACAGGTTGCGCATTTTTATAATGACTTGTATTTGGTTGCTAGCAGGGACAAGCCAAGATGCCAAAAGGTGGTAGGAAGAAGGCTAAAATGACGGAACCTGAGTCAGTACCACTTAGAATTGAAACTATGTTCCAAGATACTAAGTGCACCACTGGTATCCCTCCCGAAGTCCAGTGGGGCGATATTTACAGGATGATCAGGGACCAAGATATCCTGGATATGTTACTAGAAGAGGGGCAGATCTATCTCAACATCAGAACTTCAGGCATAGCTAGGGCTACTACCCGCCCGGAACTATTCCCATGTTCTGAAGTAATCGGGTGGATACTAGAGCATACTAATGCGGAGACAAGGGTATTACTTGACAGCGGGAAAATAGCCATCACCTCATTCCACCCAGCATACCTTTCCGCAGCCTATAAATTCCCACGTCCCCAACAAGCCTTGAGTGATGAATGGTTGGGCTAGATGAACAATATTGAAATGGCCAAAAAATTATTGGTCGCAGGCAAGCACTTAAGAAAGAGAGGTAATGACGAATATGATGTCCAGAATCTAAGACCTCCTTTCAGGTTAATCACCCTGATGTTATGTAGAATCTTCGGCATGCCCGATGGCACCGTATACAAGATACAATGGGTCCACATCATCCACTTCGTGGCATTCAAAGGAACTGTGTTTGACTGGGCTACTATCCTGTCAGACAGTTTAGCATCAATGGTAGTTGCTGCAAGAGAAGGTCTGGCCTTAAAAAATTATGGAGATCCTAGAAAATTATGGAGATTTTTATTTCTCAGAACAAGGCACCTACATCAGAATGTTTGGAGGGACTAAAGCTCCATATATTTTGCCGAGGTATGCTACTGAATATGTGCTCCTCAAGGAGGCAGTGAGACAAATTTTCCTGGATGGAATTGGAGCAGTGCTTAACAAGTAGCATAAGGCATCTTTCCCCCCTCTACCCTTCTGCATAGGAGCTTACAAATTCTCAGGGGTTGCATCAGCTGAGGAGTTTGTTCAAGAGCTGAAAGATTTCCACTTTGGTGAAGTAATTTTCCATAGGAATGATAGGCGAGGAAAAGTTGCTGAGCATTGCAAGGAAATTTATGCTCATTTTGAGTACGCCCATTATTATGATGCCGAGGAAGAGGCATTCAAAGGCATCAGCAACATAACTGAGCTGCAGATTTGTCGCCACGACAGTGGAGCAAGCTCCAGCTCCACCAAGGCCCAAAAGACCAGCCTGTAGAAAGAGAAAGAAGCGGATGATGCCCGAGCCCAAGAAGAACAAAGGTTAAGAGACGAGGCAATATTGCAGCAAGAAGCTGAAGAGGAAAGATTGCAGCAAGAAGATGAAGTGGCAAGATTGCAGCAAGAAGCAGAAAATGAAAGGCTGCAGAAAGAAATTGAGGAATCCCAGCAGCAGAAAGAAGCAGAGGATGCAAAACAGGTGGAAGGAAGTGAGAATCAGCTGCAAGCTGAAGAAGAAGAGAGAAGGCAACAAGCTGAAGTAGGGCAGAAAATGGAAGAAGAACTCAAGACAGTTGAAGATGCCCAGGCAGGAGGCTCCGGCACTTAGGACATGGAGATAGACACATCTCAAGCAGGTGTCTCCGGCACTCAAAATGTGGAGGTGGACATAGCACAAGCAGGTGTCTCTGGTACCCAAAATGTGGGAACAGATCCAGCTCAGGTAGTCCAGACACCACCCGCGGAAGCAGAAATAGATATTATAGATCTCCCAATCGTCTCGTATACTCCATCGGAAGAGCATACCATGTCTAGATGGGATGAATTTGTCTATGATAAGAAGAGGAAGGCAATGGTCCTTAAATCGGAAGAGAGGATAAAGAGACTCTTCCAGGAAGATATTGTTATCCACCGGGAGACCACAGTAATGCAGAACACAAACAAGGCTCCCTTAGCTATGGAATCTGCCGCTGTAGAGACAACAAAAGCAATGCTGGACAATGTGGCTGATATAGTTAAAGAGGTTGAGTCAACAAAGAGGAGAGCTCGCATGCTACAACATACTGTGGCTAATGAGCAAGCCTACAGGGATCTCGTGGTGAATAGGTATAATCGCCTGTCTGTTGAGCATAAAGAACTGTCAGACAAGTATAACCATTTAGAAGAAGAAAGGGAACAACTGACAGTCCAAATGATGATTGTAGAAGCAGAAAAGAACGATGCAGGAGCCAGAGTGTCCCATCTAGAAGCAGACAAGCTGGCATTGGTTGAGCAATTAGAGAAGCCGGAGAGCAGAGCGATAGATATGTCTCCTTTCCATGAGTTGTCCTGTAGCATCCTAAAGCAAGTCCATGACACGCAGAAACTAATTACTAAGGAAGTATGCAAGCTCAAGGCCATGGTGGTTAGATTAAAAGAAGTTAATGTAGAGGCCTATAGGCTTAAAGCTAAATATACTCGGGTTAAGGAAATCCTGAGCCAAATAGAATGGAGAGAAGGAAAAGTAGATTTCCCCACGTATCTCCCATTCAAATCTGAAGATGGTTTTAATGAAGACATAGCCCTTTTGGAATTTTGCAGAAACTGTAGCATTAAGCTAATGGCCAAGATCCGAGGGACAATGGATAAAAGTAACGGGCTTTACCAAAGAATCCATGAAGTGCATGACAAATGCAAGTTGAGTTTCCCTCAGTCCCTTGATGATTTCCCGGGCAAAGAAAAACGTTTAGCTGACCTGAAGGAAGAGCTGGGCATCCAAACAAAATATGTGAAAAAGATTGATGTCTTAGCCATTGATGATCTCCAGCATTATATTGGGATGTCATCAATACACAGTCATCTACTTAAGTAAATACACCAAGCAGCAGTAACAGAAATTCAAGGTATTGGAGCAGAGCTTAGTAAATATGTAACTTCTCAGAAAATCTTACTCCCTGCCTCAGCAAATGTAGTTATAAGGGACACTGGCATATGGTTTAGTTACATTGTATAAGAGGAGAAGAAAGCAGTAGCAGTAGCAGAAGAAACAGCCAGCCCGAATTCTTCTCTCCCAGCAGCAGCAGCAATACCAGGTGGCTCGATTTCCTCTCTCCCAGCAGCAGCAACAACAACAACTAGTTCGAGTGCTTCTCTCCCCAGTGGAGCGCCTACCCAAGAATGAATGCGCTGATATTAAGACGTTAATTCCTTTATTTTTGTATTTGGCTTTCAGATGTATAAAACGTGGAGCTATGGGACAGTTGTCCTTTTCTTTTTTAAATAATTTTTTGTTAAAAGGGAGGTCACATTTTTGTCTATTATAAGGGGAAAAGTCTGTAGGTGATAAGTGTAAAGGGCCAGGTGGCAGCCCAAAGGGCATTTTGTAACATTATAAATAGAAGTTAGAGAGTAATGTAAAGGACTTTTGGCAGGGAAATATTAGTTTCTGAACTTGTACGAGCTACCTTACACTTGTTTCAAGAAATTAAATCTACCTAATAAGAACTTGGAGAGGACGTCTTTTTGCATGGAAATGAAGATTGGATGTATATTGGATTACTCTTGTGACTTCCATACTTTACTGTGAGATATTTCTTTACTGTTCTGAATTATTTCTTGGTAGTGAATGATCTTACTTCTTTCTGTGCAAATGAATTCTCTCTTTCATGAGTAATGGAATGTGTTATATTTAATTAGAAGCTATCTTCTGATATCTCTTACCTTTGTTGTAGCTTTGTCTTTAAAGATTTAATGGCTGTCTGTTTATTTTTTAGATAACTCCTACAGCTCATTACTCATGCTTTCAATTTGCTCCTTGCAGGGATAATTTAGATTTATTTTCAGTTTTAGACATAGATCTGTTTTTCCAGTTCTGCATTTAGATTAAATTTGGACTAGGCACTTGCATATCATTCCAAAACATAAAAATTTAAAAGAACGGTGGACCGGGCCATAACCGGTATAACTGGAGCAAATCTCCAAACCCACGGTTGCCAGAACCGCTAACCGGATGGATTCCCCACACCAAACGGTGGACAATCTAATTGGGATAGTCTACCGGGGAGAATCCCTTTCTAATTGATGTTGCGATCTCCGGGGCATCAACAGTTTTTGGCGCTAGAAGGAGGGCTTGTTGTTGCAGCAACAAGACGTTTTGCTTTAAAGATTTTGCTGGCAAGTGGAAATATTCTTCGAGAAAGAGCAGTTGTTATTTCTACAAGGTGTTCTATTGTTACAATTCCATCCTAAATGAAGGGTCGGCCGACCCTTCTTATTCCAAATATTCTTTTCATAATAGTTTGACACTCCAAGAAGGGTCGGTCGATCCTTATTGTATTATCCATTATGGCTATAGTTGAATTCCTGGATAAAGGTTTTGACAATTAACAACAAAAAGAAGGGGCGACCAATCCTTCTTGTCGTAAAATGGAAGTCAGGACAAACCATTTTTATATGATAAAAATTCCAAGGTGTTCTATTTTTACAGTTCCCTCGTAATTGAAGGGTCGCCCGGCCCTTCTTATTCCCCATATTATTTTCATAATAGTTGGACACTGTGAGAAGTGTCCGTCGGCCCATATTACCAATATTCTTTTCATAATATTTTGACACTGCAAGAAGGGTCGGTCGATCCTTCTTGTGTTCTCCACTATGGATATAACTAAATTGTTGGATTATACATGTTTTCATAATTAACTACAAAAAGAAGGGGCGACCGATCCTTGTTGTCGGAAAATGGAAGTCGGGAAAAACTATTTTTATATGTTATAGCTTTTCACCTTAAAATTTTGAACAATTACAAATGAAAATTGCAATTTTGAACACTTTTCAAATCAGAAATTGCATTTTTTTATTTTAAATTCACATTTGAAGGTTATAGATTCATACCTCCCTTCTAGCATGAAGGGCTTTAATCAAAAAATAATAATAACTAACAACACTTTTCATTCTTTTTATGAGATTTCATTCTATTTAGAAAAAGAAAAAAAGAAATAATGCTTCGATTTAAAAAAACTAAAGTAAAGAATGTTTCTATTTAAAAAAAAAGAATGTTTCTATTAAAAAAAAGAAAAAGAAAGAATAGAATAGATTTCATATAATGCTACTATGATGATACTAATGTAAATGTGTAAAGTTACTTATTTACAATTACTTCCACAAGTAAACTTCAGTTCGAGGAGCATTATCCCCCGACTATGGATGTCAGCATGATCTATGGGGCCATCCCCCTAGCACGTGGAGAGCATGAGGGGAGGGATCCTAATCTAAGTTAGAATCTATTCTAAGGAAGACTTGTTGTTGTGCATATCCGTCTTGATGTGAAAGGAACAAGCATGTTTGCCAACTCCAACAGAAATGTAAAAGATGCATTTTACTTGTTTACTTAAATCATCACCAATTCATGAAAATTAAAAGAGAATAATTCAAGTCATTTAAACCTATTCAAGATCAATTTGTGAATACTGTGTCAATTGAAAAATTAACATTTATCAAATAGCATCTGAATCATTTGCAGAAATCGATAAAGAAAAATATCTTAATTAAAGAAATTCAACAAGATATTTTATACATAGATCAGCCATAAGAGAAATCAGTACAACAGACCTGTGCATTAATTCATACATGAAAAAGAGATCACATACTGCAGATGACAATTTGAGATACGAAATCTGGAGTTGTCAAAGAAACTTGAACAATAAACAGGAAAAGATTCAATGAGATTACTTTACTGTATTAATGAGTTCTGCAAACAAAATTACAAAGCTCTAGTAAGACAGAGAATCCCCAGTCATCTCCTGCTGATTCCCAATCCCAAAATTATCCACCCCTTTTCAAAAGAGGCATCTGTCCAATAAGAACTACAACAGGGTACAAAAATGGAGATCCACAAAAAATAGGGATTACAAAATAAAAAATAACCTAATGTCCTAGGACATCTTGCCATTTGCCCCAAATCTCTAACAGCTCATCTATCATAGGATAATTTGCTGACTTGAGTCCCAAATTGGCATTGCATTCGAACGTATCCATCTCATTCTTTGCCAGCTTATACCATATACGGATGTAGACTTGGATCTTATGTTCCAGGGAAACTGGCTTCCTAATCAACTGCTCCACATCATCAACCTTGACTTCTTTTAGAAGTTGAATTTGCTGCTGAACTTCATCAAATTTACGCTCAACTTCCTGAATCTTCAATTTAGGTGGACAGGCATGTTCGATGAGTTCCATGGCAGGAAACTGGAGAGCCAACATAACATTATCTACTGCATACCATCACCTGCTACAAATGGCTCGGGATTTTTTAAGAATATCTTCAACGGATTTGTTTATTTCCAACCAAGTATTCAATGCACCTATGATATTCTTAAATTGAAAACTGCTAAGCATGGGAAATCCTTCTGGAATGTCTTTGTTGTACTTATGCCATTCAAAAATGTTATTATATGCGTTGGAAGCCTCAAGCCTTTTACCTTCCTACCTTTCAAAGGCACTAAGCATCTTGCCAAAAGTGATATGAGTTTCTCTAATTTCATCCAATGTGCAAAATAGCTTTTCCAGGTATTCGTGATACTCTTTATTGACTTGAGAAGCCAAGTCCTTGAATTCATGAGATGTCATCTTGAAGAAAGTAGAAGAGGCTGCACTTGTAGTTGCATCCTCACAATGTTTTTGCAATAAAGCAATTTGTTGAACATTGGCAGAATTCTCAGCTTGTAACCTTTGAAGTTCAACCTGCAAAGATTGGCTCTTGCGCTCCTCATCTCCCAACTTATCTTCCCAAATCCTTCTAAGATCATCAACATAAATTTGATGTTCCTCTTTCTCCTTTTCCAGCTCTTCTTGAAGCTTCTCCACTTCTTCCCTCTTCTGATTAATTTCTCTATTGAGAACCTGTATTGAATCAAGGTTTGCTCTTTCAAATGCCCCTAGGGCTGTAGCTGCCTCAATTGCCCCTGTTTGAGGGTTACTGGCTTGTTGAGCCCAGACTATCTGGTTAGGAACATACACTTCTAACCCTTTTTTATCAATGCTTCTCTTCTTACCCCTCTTTACCACTACCTTATTATCCTTACTATAGAAGTAATGTCCAAGACGGACTATTTCATCATCCTCCCATTCAGTTATTACTTCAGAAGTGACTGAAATAACATTTTCTGTTGAAACCAATGAGGGATTTTGAGTGTCCATGGCATCGGGCATAGGCATGGTAACTTGAGGAACAATCATAAGGGTAGAAACAATTTGAGGAATTGATGAGAGAATAGTAGGAGAAGGGAATGAAGTGATAGCTTCAGAAAGGAGAACTTGGTCACCATTAGCAGCTGATGGTAATGAAGTAGTTGTGATTGAATCTCTGTCAATGGGTAATGATGAAGTAGATGTGGGTAATTGCAGGAGGCTAGTCGAAGACTGGGCTTCTGCAAGTATAGAGGAAGGAATGGAAAAAGAAACTGAGTTACTAGGAAAAGGGGTGGCCCTATGAGTGAAAGTGTGAAAAAACTGTGAAATAGAGAGTGGTGGGATTTCCCTTGCAGGCAAAATAGAAAGACACTGGATAGGTGGTAACAAAAGTGATGGAACTGTGATGTTAGGGTTAGTAGAGGTAAGTTCCAAAATTGGTTGATCAAGATCAGAATGGTCCATTTCAATATTGTCCAACAAGTATGTAAGTGACTATGAGTTGTTTGTCACTTCCCTAGTGACTTCTTCCACAACTTCGTCAGTTACCTTTTCAGGTACTTCTTCAGTCACTTGAACTGCAGCCTGTGGCTCATCTTCTACATCACTGTTAGTGAGATCAACAGTAGGAAATTCAGATGTGGAAACCTAAACTTTCTGTCTCTTAGGAGGATTATCTTCAATCATTGTCGAGTCATCAACCAGCTATGAAGCTGTAGTAGTTACTTGAACACTCATAGAAACCTTGAGCCTTTTAGCTGTCTTGGTACCCAACACTGAAGTCAATTTTTCCAAATGTTGCTGAAAATTATGAGATGTCTGCAACAAGGCTTTAACCTGCTCAGTGGTTTTAATCTAAGGAGGTTCCTCCATGGGATTTTTACCTTTTTCTGCATCTGTATAAGTAAGCATTAAGGGAGCATTAGCTAGCTGAATTTGCTTTTGTTCTCTGCTCCTTATAACCTATTCAGTGATATTCAACTCCAAGGTTCTTTGCCCATAAACCTGAGATTTTATTTCTTTCTGAAATGCCATAATCTGTCGCTGCTCATCCAAGTTCTTGGCTCTTGCTAACACTTCAGGGAAGGTGTTCACCCCTCGATAGATAGAGTCATCTGGAAAATCTTCATGGATATAGTCCATTTTCCTGTGATATTGCTTGAAGTGTGCATCCAAGAATTTCTTGGGATCATGCTTTCTTTTGGGTGCTTTTCCCAACTTCAAAGGAGCCAACTGATCACCAAGTACAATAGCCCAGGTTGAAGTAGGAATAATTAGTGGGCCAAGATTTAGAGAGAACTTAGGCCAGCCTCTCTTTTTAGGACCAGTAAGTTTCTTATAGACTCCAACAGTAACAGTCTGATAGGAAACTTCTTGAATAACCAACCTGTCAGGTACAATTCTGGGCAACAGGTGAACAATGTCACTTTTCCAAACTCTAATATATGCAAAAGATTCATAAACATACTAGTCCCCAATGGTGTTGATGAAGGTTCTGGCATCTGCTGAGAAGGTAGGAGCTTCCTGGTGAAATAATTTAAAATAAATGGTACCCATGAAGTGGTCACAAATTTCATAAAGCAAGGGTAGATAATTGCTTTCCCATAATGCAGAATGATATATATGAACTGGTGGAGCCTCAGGGGTCCAATTCCACCCCAAGTTAGGATATTGAAAGTCAGTGCAGAAGACATCAAGGATGTAGGCTGATAGATAAAAATGTGGCTTCTTCGAGGTGGGTGCCTTTTGATAGTTTTGAATTTGTGTCTTAATTTATGATGACAGGATGGATGCCCAGGAAAAGAATTCACCTGTTGTTAACACATGATGGGCTATGGGAGCCCATACAGCCTTGAAAATTGAACAATTAGGGAGACCAAAAATCCTGCAAAGCATGGCTGCAAGTAAAGAGTAAGGTTCCTTGAACCAAATAATAGGATAGAGATCATCCACCTTGGGCATGAAACTATTAGGTTCCATCATCCAACATTTCATCATCTCGTCAAAAATTATTTATGGTCTTGGAGGATTGAATAAAGTCAGAAGTCAGGGTTTGTATAGCTGGCTTGAGAGCGAAAGCTCTGATTAAAACCTACGGGCGAAAGGTAGTCAATTGCGAACCTGTGCAATAATTGAATGACCGGTCTTTGGTATTTGTATTTTCAACAATCCATTTTATAGGGTCTGTATAAGGTAAGATGGAAGGGCGAGCAGCAATGGCATGAATTTGGGAAGCCCTAATTTTTTCATAGGCTAGCCGGTCTTGTTTGATGCCTAAAAGGTCATGGTTGTCAAAGATTGAATAAATTTTTGCCCAGTCCATTTGATAATCCTCAGTCACCCTCTCACTGGTGTCTGAGAAAATGCCGAAATTGGGATCCTTGGTTAGTGAATCCATATATAGTGCCTTGGACCGGGTAGTTTGAGACATTCTGATGAAGGTTTCGGGAAATTCTGATAAATAAACAAACGAGAGTCAAAATCAAACCATAAACAGTAAAAGCGTGAAAAGAAGATGCAAAATTCACGACAAACCAACCTGATTTCAGCTGAAAATTGTGCAGGTGACCCTAGTAAAAACTCCACAGTAAAATCCACGTAGGAGTGTAAAAACCGATAGTAAAAATGATAGTGAAAAATAAAATAAAAAATCGTTTATTTAAGGTTTTTTTGACCGGATGAGATCTGGACTGTATACCTAGGAAGAAACGAACGACCGAGATTACTCCTACATGATGCAAGATTCAGGGTAAAGTTTCAAAATCTTGCTTTATTCAACGTTCCCAAAATCCGCAATTTGAAAATGCGGGTTGTGGGTTTCGGGTTCTCGAAACTTTACCAAATAAGCAATCAATAATCCACACCGTCTATGAACACTGTTTAATTTTTGCAATCAATAATCCACACTTTTTATGAACACTATTTAATTTTTGCAATCAATAATCCATACATTGATCTACAGTTTGGATTTGTCTTTACTAATGATCTGTGTGTCTTTTATGTTTGAAGTGAATTTATTTAATTAAAACATTTATCTATTTCTGCAAATGATTAACATCAATTAATAAATTCATGTTAATTTTTCAATTAGCATTTCCAACTACAGGGTAATCTTGCATGTGCCTAATCCTGAAAACTACTATCAGTGAATTTTCATTTCCTGATTGTGTTGTGGTTAAACCAACATTAGTAACCTCGCTATACTCAATTTGCCAAATCAAATATGCCACATGTCTCAATAAGATCATTCCACGTGTCACCCTAGGATAGCAGATATCAACATTTTAACAACAACATTTATACAATTTTTGCTTTAAAGACTTTGCTGACAAGTAGAAATATTCTCAGAGAAAGAGTGGCTGCTCTTTCTTCAAGGTTTTCTATGGTTACAATTCCCTCCTAAATGAAGGGTCGGCTGACCCTTCTTATTCGCAATAATTTTTTCATAATAGTTTGACACTGCAAGAAGGGTCGGTCGATCCTTCTTACATTCTCCATTATGGATATAACTGAATTGTTGGATAAAGGTTTTCACAATTAACTACGAAAAGAAGGGGCGGCTGATCCTTCTTGTCGTAAAATGGAAGTCGGGACAAACCATTTTTATATGATATAACTTCCAAGGTGTTCTATTTTTGCAATTCCCTCATAATTGAAGGGTCGGCCGACCCTTCTTATTTCCAATATTATTTTCACAATAGTTCGACACTGCAAGAAGGGTCGGTCGACTCTTCTTATTCCCAATATTAGTTCCATAATATTTCGACACTACAAGAAGGGTTGGTCAATCTTTCTTGTGTTCTCCATTATCCATATAGCTGAATTGCTAAATAATTTTTTTCACAATTAACTACAAAAAGAAGGGGTGGCCGATCCTTGTTGTTAGAAAACAGAAGTCATGACAAACAATTTTATATGTTATAACTTCCAAGGTGTTCTATTTTTACAATTCCCTAGAAATTGAATGCTACGACAACCCTTCTTATTCCCAATATTGTTTTCATAATAGTTCGACACTGCAAGAAGGGTCGGTCGATCCTTCTTGTGTTGTCCATTATGGATATAGTTGAATTGCTGGATAGAGGTTTTCAAAATTAACTATGAAAAGAAGGGGCAGCTGATCCTTCTTGTCGAAAAACAAGGATCGAAGACAAAAGTCCTCAGAAACCATTTTTATATGTTATAACTTACAAGGTGTTCTATTTTTACAATTCCCTCATAATTGAAGGGTCGGCCGTCCCATCTTATTCCCAATATTATTTTTATAATAGTTCGACACTCTCAAAAGGGTTGACCGACCTTTCTTATTCCCAATATTATTTTTATATTAGTTCGAAACTGCAAGAAGGGTCACTCGATCCTTCTTGTGTTATCCATTATGGATATAGCTGAATTGTTGGATAAATGTTTTCACAACTAACTACTAAAAGAAGGGGCGGCCGATCATTCTTATTGGAAAATGGAAGTTGGGAAAACCATTTTTATAACTTTTCGCCTTACATTTTGAACATTTACAAATGCAAATTGCAATTTTCAAATAAAAATTGAATTTTCTGATTTGAAATCCACACTTTTCAAATCAGAAATTGCATTTTTTAATTTTAAATTCACGGTTTCCCAATGAAAATTGTCATTTCTTTATTTGAAATTCACCCTTTTCAAATCAAATTTTGCATTTTTTTATTTGAAAGTCACACTTTTCAAATCAAAATTTGCTTTTTTTTATTTGAAATTCACACTTTCTAAATTGAAATTCATAGTTTTTTAACAAAAAACTGCAATTTTAAGGTTCATAGGTAGTCGAAAAACACACTATTTGAATTAAAAAACACACTTTTCAAAGACAATATTGCCATTTTCAGAACCTGTTTTTGCACTTTAGAAAGGTTGATATTGACACTTTCAAAGGCTAAAGTTGCTCAACATTTTAGATTGTCCTTGTCAGTCGTTGAACGTTGGTGGCATCTTTTATTCAGACAGATGTAGGCTCGTTTGAAGGGATGGTAGTGGAGCTGCCGCTTTTAATACTCTGCAGCTCAATGCTTAGCTTTTTCCATCTACACCTCTATCAACCATCATGACAGTACTATTCAGATAGATGCAGGCTGGTTTGAAGGGACGGTAGTGGAGGATGACACGGGGCAGGGGTCAGCCAGACGCCCTGTAACGTCATGCCTCCAATAAATTACGCCCTCAATCATTACGCTGATGTCAATTTACACAATTCGTTTCTATGATTGCTTCCTTACGCATAAGTGCCTCCGTGCTGAAGGCAGTGATTCTAGTTGTACCGCGCTGCCAAACAAGTACTGCAAATTGATTTTCAATTGTATAAGATGGCCTTTTACATGGATTTTGAGTCATTCAATCTCTACAAAGACATTAATCGAAATCCTCTCGTATGTGTGGGATTCTGTGAAAATCTCTGGGAGTCAAGTCGATTCTCCGCCCTGCTTTCCATAGAAATTCCTATAAATATTTTCAATGGAGTAGGCGACCTCCATTCAAGAGACCTGCAATTTAAAGCTTGGCTGAACTTCTAGGTGGATTTCTAGTGGTTTAATTTTTGTAATTGGTATATCATGTCTACCCGTATGAGGGCGTGTAGACGTAGGGGATCCAGCAGGGGTGTAGGGTCTTCACGACTTGGGGGGGAAGTTGTTCTCAGGGAGAAGGCTCGTCTCAACAGCACACCATGGGGATGGAAGAGTTTCCCCCGCAGACCTTCAATTGGGGGGATCAGTATCTAGCAGAGACACCTGCTCCGATAGAGGCACAGATAGCACACCGTGAATTATCCTTTCTTCGGGAATACGAAGCCCACTTGGACCGAAAATTAATCTCCAACCCCTACTGGGCGGTGAGGATCTTGTTCGCTTGCAAAATTCAAGTGAGGAACTAGCTATCTCATGGCCTCTGTGAAGCCCTCTAAATTATAAAAGGTGGCCAACAAACTCATTCGGTCGATGTTCGCTTGCTCAAGTCTGCTCTGAAAGATTACATGGATAGTACCTCAAGGGACTTCCCTCATGAAGAACAAGTTTCCCCACGGGGGGAGCACCCTTCTCCTTGATTGGTCTTCCCGGTCTGAGTTCGTTCCGGTCTTGGTGGTCAGCGTCCGGATCGCTGGTGGCTCGTTGTTTTTTCTGTGGATTTTTCGCTGGTGGCTCAGTGTTTTTTTTGTGTATTTTGCCATGTCTTTGGAAGTTCAGTCTCGATGCAGACTCCGGATGTTAGCATGGTTTTGTTATGGGGGTTTCTCGGTTAATATTCAATTGTTAGAATCGGTCAATATGGACCATTGAATAGCATATAAATAGAAGTGAACTGTAAGCCTAAAGGCAGATTAGAAGAGAGAGAGATAATGGAGAAATCCTCTTTTTGGTCTAATTTGGATCCACAACATTATGTTTCGATTGTTCCTGCAATGGGTTTATCGCAGAGTTTAATGAATGCATGAAGATGTCTAATTATTGTTCTAATTCTGTGTTTGTGCGGTGGTGAATGTTGCATTATGTCTATTATGCTGTGGATTGAATGATAGTGGTTCATGCGATTAAGTAGAATGGATATGTTATTGTGAATGTTTACTTTATGTTGAATCTGTGAATTGCTTACATAATATGCGGATGATTAGTAAATAGTATGTTGTCAAGTTGACGATATCTGGTTAAATTTCTGCGATAAGAGATTTGTGGGTAAAGCATATTCTCAATGCCACTGTGAAAACTTGGTTCCCGCAACACCCTCCGCAGGTGTTGCTGGGAAGGGTAACTCCTTTCTAGGCCGGTGTATAAGGGATTGTTGGTGCTTGTTGACGACAGTGAGAACCCCTGTCGAGAAGAGTTGAGTCAACATGGGTTTTATCTGTAGTTATCCTGGTTGTATGCTCCTCAGTTTGATCTACTTTGGATTTTTTACCATACTCAGTATGGCACGAGCTGTTGGGCACTCGTTTGTAATTGTATTTAGTAATTGTGTCTTCCATTTTGATTTTGGGTGCTCGTTTGTAATTGTATTCAATAATTAAAATTTAAGGAGGATACTGTGTTGGAAAAGGACATTCCCAGACGACAATGCAGATAGTGATGCCATTAGTTGGAATGATTCTGACTGCGATTAACCAGACAGAAACATTCTTTCCTTTTTGTTTTTTTTTAAATAGAAACAATATACTTTTGGGTCTAATCAAAGTTCCAAATCAAATATGTCATGTGTCACAATATGATCGTTCCACGTGTCACCCTAGGATACTAGATATCAAAATTTTAACAACAAAATTTATATAATTTTTGCTTTAAAGACTTTGCTGGCAAGTGGAAATATTATCAGAGAAAGAGCGGCCACTCTTTTCCAAGGTTTTCTATTGTTACAATTCCCTCCTAAATGAAGGGTCAGCCGACCCTTTTTATTCCAAATATTCATTTCATAATAGTTCGACACTGCAAGAAGGGTTGGCTGATCCTTCTTGTATTCTCCGTTATGGCTATAGCTGAATTGTTGGATATATCTTTTCACAATTAACTACGAAAGAAGGGGCGACCGATCCTTCTTTTCAGAAAATGGAAGTCGAGACAAACAGTTTTTATATGTTATAACTTTTCACCTTAAAACTTTGAACATTTAGAAATGGAAATTGCAATTTCCAAATAAAAAATTCCCCGTATTATTTTCATAATATTTTGACACTGCAAGAAGGGTCGGTCGACCCTTCTTATTACCAATATTCTTTTCATAATATTTCGACACTGTAAGAAGGGTCAGTCGATCCTTCTTGTGTTCTCTATTATGGATATAACTAAATTGTTGGATAAAGGTTTTCACAGTTAACTACGAAAAGAAGGGGTGGCTGATCCTTCTTGTCGGAAAACAGAAGTCGGGACAAACTATTTTTATATGTTCGACCGACCCTAGTTATTCCCAGTATTGTTTTCATAATAGTTGAACACTGCAAGAAGGGTCGGTCGATCCTTTTTGTGTTCTCCATTAATATTGGGCATTGGTCATAAATGAATCCAATATCAATTTTAGGATAAGATTGGTGAATACTTAGATGCGGTAAACCAAAGCATAAACATATGAATTCTGATTTAATATTACTTTCATCCAAGCATGAAGAATAACACAATGGAAAATATCTACTGGAAATAACAATTAATAGAGAAATGAAGGAAATTTACAGACACACATAATTTACTGCAAATAACAATTAACAAAGAAAGGAAGGAAATTTACAAACTGTCATTGTGGGAAATAAAAATTAGTAGAGAAAGGAAGGAAATTTACAGACTATCATTACTGAATAGTTTTTTATTCAGTGGTACAATTATATTCAACACATTCTATGTATAATTTAAAAAACAAGCAACTCATGCATGCATTCCCATACACACTATAATGCTAATTACAATTTAACATTGATCGACACAACGGTTTGACATGTTCTCTGAAGTGGTTGAACGGAGGACCTAGTTGGGCAGCCGACCTAAGATCCTCCAACATCTCCTTCACGAACAATCTGTTTCTTCATCCCGAAGAAATCAAAAAATAACTGAAGTTGAATGAACAGAACGTTGCTGACTATGAAAGCACAATCCTTCTACCTTCTACTTGGCACAGTAAGAAGAAGTTGACAGCATGGTCTAGTACTAAAACAACATTCGACGACTGTTGCAACTATTGACGACCGCATGTGACGACGGATCCATCCCATCTACATCCATCTATCGCAAATCTATCTCACTGGTCATAGTTTCAAGTCGAATTATTGCACGTCATCACATTTATTGTTCCATAGTTGCATATTCCTGCAGGATTTCAGTGATTATAAGTTTTGAGGGTGAATTCAGATCCTTTGTTAGAAAACAACCGCTCCATTCCATCCATATATCCATCAATGACAGACCTACCAATCTCTTTCGGTCATGTTGTCAGATGGCTAACATTCCAAGATCAACATTTCTGTGTACAAATGATGGTTCTTAACAGAGATGAAATGGGTTGCTTCACAACTACATTAAGCTTTTCGTTTAATGACAAATCCATGTATTGGGACTTGGCTCGAAATGCCCATATATCAACTACGGGCAATAAAATAAACGAAAAGCTTAACGTAGTTGTGAAGCAACCCATTGCATCTCTGTTGGGAACCATCATTTGTACACAGAACTACTCATCTTGGAATGTTAGGCATCTGACAACATGACTGGAAGAGATTGGTAGGTCTTCCATTTATGGATATATGGATGGAATGGAGCCGTCGCTTTCTAACAGAGGTCCGACAAATGCTCCATCATTCACAGGAAAAAGTTATAATCAACTATGGGCAATAAGAACAATACATGTGACGACGTGCAGTAATTCGACTTGACAACATGACTGGTGAGATAGATCTACGATAGATGGATGTAAGGATGGGATGGAGTCATCGTCACATGCGGTCATCAACAGTTTCAATATTCATCGAGATAGATAATTAAACGAAATGCTCCATCGTTCGCAGGAAAAACTTATAATCAACTACGGGCAATAATTAAACGAAAAGGTTCACGGGAAAAACTTATGATCAACTACGGGAAATAATTAAATGAAAATGTTGGCGGTAAAAAGTCATATATCATGAGGAGAACTGGAGAGCGATCATAAGACTCAAGCATTTCTCATCAAACAATAGAGGAAGTAAAAGAAAAATCCATGGCTTCCCGGACGATTTTAGTTTGTTGTGATATGGGGCATGGTTAGCCTATATATAGTGAGTGGCCACTGTGTTGATGGATTAAAAATATTTTGATGGATTAATCATACATGTATCACTCCAATCGATTCCTTGAAAATCCAACAGCCAACATGCCCACTGCCAACCATTAAATGGCCTACAGCAGGCTGAATAATATTCGTCATAAGTTTCAACCTATGTGAATCAAGTATACCATATATATTAAATTATGCAATTACTTCTCATGATTTTTTTTAAGAAACAAAATTGTTTATGTGAATCAAGTATACCATATATTAACCCTGGATGCAGGCGTCACCATTATACAAGGGGCCATGTGTCAGACACAAGGAGGGCACATGGGGGAGGATCCTTGACCTAGGTGCCCATAACATGGCATGCCTGCCCCATGCAATATACCACCTCCCTTTTTTCCACTTGCCTTCCCTCACATGTGCGACTTTATGGCTCCTTCCCGATTCTTTGCTCACAAGTCCCTTCACCAGCTAGCTGGCTGCAACTCTGGTACCTTGGCCCTCTACGCATTCAAAGCAACCCTCACCTTGGGGCAGCTCCATGTCTACTGGGGAGATGCCCCATTCTCTCTGCTCTGTCTACAAGGGAGCTGCCCCATTCTCTCTGATCTGTCTACTAGGGAGTTTCACCATTCTTGAGGAATAATGGGGCAGCTCAACTATTTCAATTTAAAACTGATTTGGAGTGTATAAGTTTTAAACTTTGTTAAGGAACTTCTATTGATTTGGAGTGTATCAGTTTTAAACTTCGTTAAGGAACTTCTACTGATTTGGAGTTGCCCCATAAATTCCTTACACCATCTTCATCTCCAACTACTTCTCATTTATCCACAAATTGCAAGCTATACTTCTCATTTGGACCCTGGTCATATAACATCCTCGTTGCTGGTTCATAAAACGCAGGAGCTTAAAACACTCCCCAAACGTTAAATGGTACCATTAATTTCCTTAATATTCATTTAAAAAATCTTTAAACTAATTTTAAAAATCAAATATGGCACGTGTCACAATATAAGCGTTCCACGTGTCGCAAAATTTATAGAAGTTTTGCTTTAAAGACTTTGCTGGCAAGTACAAATATTTTCAGAGAAAGAGCGGCCGCTCTTTCTCCAAGGTGTTCTATTGCTACAATTCCCTCCTAAATGAGGGGTCGACCAACCCTTCTTATTCATAATATTCTTTTCATAATAGTTCGACACTGCAAGAAGGGTCGATCGATCCTTCTTGTATTATCCATTATGGCTATAGTTGAATTGATGGATAAATGTTTTGACAATTAACTATGAAAAGAAGGGGCAGCTGATTCTTCTTGTCGTAAAACGGAAGTCGGGACAAACCATTTTTATATGATAGAACTTCCGAGGTGTTCTATTCTTACAATTCCCTCGTAATTGAAGGGTCAGTCGACCCTTTTTATCCCCCATATTATTTTCATAATAGTTCGACACTGAAATAAGGGTCGGCCGACCCTTCTTATTATCAATATTCTCTTAATAATATCTCGACACTGCAAGAAGGGTCGGCCAATCATTCTTGTGTTCTCCATTATGAATATAGTTGAATTCTTGGATAAAGGTTTTCACAATTATCTACGAAAAGAAGGGGCGACCGATCCTTCTTGTCGAAAAATGGAAGTCGAGACAAACTATTTTTAGATGTTAGAAATTCCAAGGTGTTCTAGTTTAACAATTCCCTCGAAATTGAAGGGTCGTCCGACCCTTCTTATTCCCAATATGATTTTCATAATAGCTCGACACTACAAGAAGGGTCGGTCGATCCTTTTTGTGTTTTTCATTATGGATATAGTTGAATTGTTGGATAAATGTTTTCACAATTAACTACGAAAAGAAGGGGCGGACGATCATTCTTGTCGAAAAATAGAAATCGAGAAAAACTATTTTTATGTGATAACTTAGCGGATTGACTTTTTATTGTAACAATGACTGGATATTTTAGACATTGAATTTTTCACATTAAAATTTTTCACATTTACAAATGAAAATTTCAATTTTCAAATAAAAAATTGTTGTTTTTTTATTTGAAATTCACACTTTTCAAATCCGAAATTGCATTTTTTATTATTTTAAATTCACACTTTTCAAATCAAAATTGGCATTTTTTTTATTTGAAATTCACACTTTTCAAATCAAAATTTGCATTTCTATATTTTAAATTCACACTTTTCAAATCAAAATTTGCATTTTTTTATTTGAAATTCACTTATTTTGAATTGAAATTCATAGTTTCATAACAAAAAAACTACAATTTTAAGGTTCATAAGTAGTCAAAAAACACACTATTCGAATGGAAAAACAAACTTTTCAAATCCAATATTGCCACTTTCAAAACCCCTTTTTTCACTTTCGAAAGGTTGATATTGACACTTTCAGATTCTAAATTCACACATTCTTAGTCCAAAATTTGCCTAATTTGTCCAAATTTAATGAAATAAGCGTTTAAGAGATATGTTACTTCCTATTTTATTCATTTGGCTCATTATAAATATCTCTCCACTGAAAATTTGTGGCCCTACTTGATATATGCTTCATTCATATATTTTTTCCATTTTTTAGTAAACTTTGAAGTGAGAGGTGTCATGATTCCAAAACATAGCGCTCTGTTGTTTATGCTATAACTTAACTTTTGATTGCCTTCACCATTTCTCAAATAAATTATATGGTGCACTAGAAGGAAAAGAGCTCTATACAATCATATAAAAAATATTAAAATTTCAATAAGTTATGCCCCTAAAGTGCCGCAGGCACACACAACACACAATATCCCCTTTTCAAGGTTCTCTGACTTCCAAAAATCATAAAAAATGAAAACATCATGAATAATTTTGAAAAAATAGTGTTGCACTAGTACAAGATGTCTTCTGCACATGTTTGCAATTTTATTCAAAAATACTATCATTTAGTTCATATAGTGTTGCACATGCACATACATATATGTTATATTGTGCTAAAAATTAAAAAAACAAATTTTAGGAAAACAAATTTTAGAAACAATTACACAATTTTTCTAAAAGTAAAATTTATATATTATGAAAGCTTATTTGATTTCCTATATTTTGTCTTTACATATATCTCTAGTTGTCTCTTAATTTCAAATGTTCCATGTTTTCTCATAGGTATGTGGCAACTAAAGTATTTTTAAAGGAGTCCATGATTATGCATCAACTATAATTTAATTTTATATTTGTTTTCTGTATATTTGACTTTTTGAAGACATTACAAACGTGACACATCTCACTCACTTGAATTATAGAAAATACCTCTCGACACAATAAATAAATTAATAATAATATTAATACTATTAAACAAATATGAAATACTTTATTTTAATTTATATTTTTTAAATTAAATTATATTGAATTTATTATTTTTCATTGTATAAATAAACTTAACAAATAATTAATTGATTACTAAGATAGAATGAACATTTTTCCATTTCTAATATCTCTTTATCATTTATAAAAGAAAATTAATAAAATACAATAAAACTCTTCGTCATTCGCAGAGAAAATTATTAAAATACATTAAAACTGGAAATTTGTAAAAATCTAATAAAAACTTAATAAAGGATTAACTCAAAATAGTATTGAAATTTGAGTTGATCTTTGTCCCTTAATAATTATTAAATGTTTTTAGATATAATATAATAAGAATACATTTAAATATAAATTTTTGAGATATTTAAAAAGATTAGATATAATATAATACAAATATATTTAAATATAATTTTTAAGATATTTAAAATGAATAAGTCAATGTAATATTATTATTATTAATTGAAACTAATAATTATAATATTTTAAAGATATTTAAAAAATAAGTCAATGTAATATTATTATTATTAATTAAAACTAATAATTAAAATATTTTTTTATATAAATTAAAGAAATGCATGTACCGTTTTATGTATTTTCATAATTAATGGTAATTATTGTTTTTTGTTTTATTTTTATTTATTTAAAATTAATATAGCTAGGATATGCTTTGATTTAAGAAACATGTGTCGTATAAGAGTATAACCATTTGAAATAGAAAAGGATTATTTATTTAGAAGATAAAGCAAAATTTCAATGATAATGAGTAGTTTATATAAGGTATTTTCAAATTTATTAAAAAAATTGTTAGGTTTGATGTAGTGTTAATTTAAGAAACATGTGTTGTATAAGAGTATAACCATTTGAAATAGAAAAGGATTATTTATTTAGAAGATAAAGCAAAATTTCAATGATAATGAGTAGTTTATATAAGGTACTTCCAAATTTATTAAAAAAATTGTTACTTTTGATGTATTTGATGTAGTGTTAGACGCCATGGTGGGCTTTTCTCATTATAAAATTTTTACATGAAAAATATGTTTTACACAATGTTTTATTTTTTTAAACAAAATAAACAAGCTAAGGTGTTCTCCAACAACATCAATTTATTAATGTCCAATAACATTAATTTATTAATATACTTTACAAGAAAAATAAAAATATTTTAGAAATAAATGTGACACATTCACATAAAATATTTTATAAATAACTTTACATTAAAAAAAACCACAACTCAATATTATATGTAACACACTCTTGTGATCAATTTTCAACAAATATGAACACACAACCTCCACACTATGTGCCTTCCCATAACATGGATTTCATTTCATGTTTTCCCAACATCAATTCATCTCTCTAAATCTATTCTCCACCACCCATTTGGAAGGAAATCAAATCAATTGCAACATGAAATAACACTTGAAAATATTCCATGAATTTGGATTGAAGATATGGGAGTACTTTTTTATGTAAGAATTTTAGGTTTTTTCTATATAGGCATTGTGATGCTTTAAGAGAAGAGTCATGTCGCCTTTAAGAGAAGAGTCATGCCGCCTTACCCTAAATCTACGCTGGGTGAGTTGAGTTTGTGTTTTATATATGAAAATGAATGAAAACACATAAATTTAATTCATTATGTAAGTAAAGTTAAAATATTGTGTTAATGCGAGGCTGAATTAATAATAGCCATTGAAGTGGAGGTTTTATTCTTTCATGAGTACAAAATTTGGATATCTAAAGTGTTTGAAACATTTAATGTTTACATGCAAGAAAAATGTTTTTTAAATATTGAGATTACATTGTCATTTGAAGAGGAAAATCATGTTGTTTATCTAATTTATTTGTTTTTGTCCTTTGATTTAGTTGTAATAATGATCTATGGAAAGGTCACTTAAAGATGACTCTCATTTCTTTCTTAATTTAATAGTTTTTGGAAAGTTCTCTCTTCACACCTTACCACAATATATCTATTAATTTTTGAAAAGAACCACATTCATGGTATATGATGTGAGCTATCTAAAAATTAAAGGATTTTTATTTTTTTTATCATTTTTAAATGATTTAATATTTTTAAATTAAATAAAAATTTTCATTATTCAAAATCTATTTTTTATTTTTATTGTAAAAAAAATTTCGAACATCCTTAAATTAAACACCCTTCTTACATTAAAATTATACAATCTCAACCATAATTTCAACGATTATAAAAAAAAAATAGAGAATCCAAATAGTCACTTCTTTATAATACTATACTTACCAACTTTTGACGTCACAAATAAGATAGGATCCTCTCTCGATTTTAGATAAGAGATATGCTACTTCCTGTTTTATTCATTTGGCTCATTATAAATATGTCTCCACGGTAAAGTTGTGGCCCTACTTGATATATGCTTTCATTCATGTATTCCGCTGTGTTGTCATACAGGCCGGAATAGGCATCCACTATAAGGAGGACTTTGGAGGGGGTTTAGAAAGGGACATGAAATTGAGCGTTACAGAATTTCATAGTGCGTGAAATATAATATTTATTTTAAGCATGTAACGTACACGTTATATCATTTGAAAAATCATAAGGAAACATCTCAATTTTTATATAAATATGAGTCATAGTTATATCACATTTCATTGATATAAAACCACGAATATATTATTCAATTCAGTAAACTATGTGTTACAGCGCCCGGCCCGCCGGCCCTCGGGTCGTGGTGCCATGATTCCATGTTTTGAATAATTTAATTAACAATTAACCGATTTTATATTTTTTTCCATTGCATGATGTCGATGAACATTGGACACAAACAAATATATTGGTCAATAATAATATATTTTTGCAATATATTACGTACAATAATTTGCAACATGAATGCTACCGAATTGAGAAATTGCGTTACAGCTTCACGCTACAAAATTGCTGACCCTGAGTTAACTTTAGCTTATCACGGTTTACAGGGATCGGCATCACACAAAACGCGTGGCCTCCCTCAGTCAGTTGGAAAGTCGATAAAAACAATCCGGTGAAAAGTAAAAGAATTGTCGCGTGATGCAGTTAAAGACAAGAGCATTGACGGACGTTTAAAAAGTTTGTGATGAAGAAGCCAAAGAGAGGATGAACTGGTCGTCTGATTCCTTCTCTGCTTTAGAATTAGAAGGTAATGCCGCCGGCTTCATCGTGGTGTAAGGAGCCACGCTGTTGGATCTGTAATCATACCAGAAAACTTGATGAGTTCAATACACATTTTGCTTGTTCATCATATAAATTTACCCTAATTTGATTAAATATTCAAACTTTCAAATACAGGGGGAATCAATTGTTGATGATTTAGAGGAGGATTCAGTACCTCTCTTGTCGCTTTTGTAGGAAGCGTTGCAGGGATAATTTCCTGACTATTTGCAGGCCTGCACTCGCAACAAATAAACAATGTTTAAAACCCTTTTCTATCTATTCAAAATCAATCTATCCACTATTCTGCAATATAAAATATGTTCGATCGGCCTCTTACCTATTGGAGGTTTTTGAGCCTGATTTCCATTGACAGCGCTCAATGCAGGCTTGGAAGGCAGTGGTTTCGATATCTGTTCGATTTTACTGCTGGAACTCGTAGATGTTCTTGTGTTGCTCGAGCTATGAGCACCGGCAAGTCTCATAATTGCTTGAGCCTGCCAAGAAAATGGCAAAAGTACTCCTTCAGAAATAAAATAAAGCCGAAAGGACTAAAGATTCAGAGGTTTTGTCAAAAAGATTGCATATATTTGTTGTTATTGCATTAAATTTGTTATTCGATGAAAATAATACCTTCTCAACCGGCACATCGTAAACATTCATGGCTCCGTTATAAAAAATTGTGAGTTGAGCTGTGGACTGTTGCTCCGGAGCTTTTGCTGCAACAGATCTGCTGAAAATAGTGCAAAAAACACAAAGTTAGCCTTATCCTGTATTTAAGCTCGCTCAGCTATCAAGAATTCCGAAAGAAATAAGCGATAAATGTCTGGACATGAAAATACCTCGAATCAGGATCAGTTTGGCTGATTTCGGAAGGTAAATTTATTTTATTTTCTGTAACTCTAGGGTTTGAACCGAGACCGGAGCCAGAGCTTACGGGAAACAATTCTAACATTTCCGTGTGGCTTGATGCGTCAGATCTTCCGTCAAAGCCCTTGGCTTGACGATTGAGTACATGAGTGAAATCTGCCTTCTTGTCCTCTGAAAGCCCGATCGACGAGAGCACTTTTTGCATCATTTGCGGTTTTATCCGTGACAGATCTTGCATGACTGTTGCATTCATAAAAAAACAGATACAAAATCAGCCAAAACAAGAGCAGAAGGCAAATTTATGGAAAGATAGAATATTACACGGGCCGATCTGAAAAAACAACTGCGAGACAAAATGAAGGCGTTTGTAAAAGAAAGCGTACATCTCAGCTTCGTTAGATGTTTTTCAGGGCCGAATTCCAAACTGGTACTGCCTTTCAAGACCGTTCCGTTTGTTTTAGAGGCGTTCTGAACGCCCAGGAAGTCCAGAGCCACAGATGCACTTGACGACATCGCTTGCAAACTTAATTTGTTGTATAAATCCTGAAAATTCTCTCTGCAATCTACCTTTGCTCGAAGCTATGCTACTGCGGGAGATGGAGATCAATCGAAGCGCCGAATAAATGGAACCACTTCTGAGTCGTCTGGGGCGAATAAGATAATAAATAATTGGAAGCCAGACGTGGGATTAGGTGACTACAAGACGGTGCCCTCCAAGTTGCAGCTGTATATTCAGCATGTGAACATCACATTCACTATTCCCAGGCCGAGTTTTTTATTCTTTAAAAGAAAAAACCACGTTCTTGATGTGGATTCCACTACAGTAGTCTGGTCGAATAACGCCACAACGCAACATTATCTTGGAAAGGAAGGGTAAATAATGATTTATTAATCATATATGGGAGAAAGGGTCAAAGAATTATTTTAGTGGCATGTTAAATGCGCACGAGGAGGGATTATGGCTTCGTTAACGGAAAATAGGCGTGAGTCCTGACGGGAAATGAATTGTGGCGGTGAATGGAAAGAAGATCCGGCAGTATGTCTGGCTTGCCATTCATTCATGGGCTCCATTTTCTGTCGGAGCCATCGAGACTTTGGCGTGTCCGTTAAGATATCCCAAAGCGAGGACGTGTCAAGAGGCCTAAGCGAAGGACACGGATGTCACTGAATAAATCTCATTGATTAATCTCCAGCACGTGAAAAACATGTGAATAGTGGAATCGGATAAGGCGCACCCAAATCAATTTTATTTTTATTCTTTTTTCTTAGAGATGCGGACTTACATTAAAGCAATCCAAAACTTTAGAATCTCAACTATGATTTTCGCTTTCTTTAAATCAATTTGAAAAAAATCCCAAGGAACATAAAATATGATTATTTTAACTAAATTTAAGCACAAGGGCATTTTGATTTTTTACTATCAAATTCCTCACTTAATTATATAATAACAAGTGAATTAGCTGCAAAGCAGCTAATCCCTGCCATAAGATTATGTTTGTAGTTGACTTAATTTAGTTCACATATAATTTTTATGAGCGATTTTTTGGTAAACATTATCGATTCACTAAAAAAGTACAAGTATTAAATATTGCATAATTGTAATTAAGAAAATTTACTTTTATATACTTATAAAATTTACTTTGTTGTCTTTAGTGTGCCTATAAAATTTATGCAAAATAAAATTTATTAATAAAAAAAATGTAGTTAGAAAATTTATGTTTAATTATTTAGGTTAATATTTTTGAACAAAATAATTAAAATATAATCTGAAAGGAGAAAATAGTTCTTAAGGTTTTATTTAAATCATTGTTTTATCAACCAAATATATTAATTTTAATAAAATATGAAAGTGTTGTAAAGTTTGATTTAGGTTTAATATTTAAAAAAGTCTTTAAAATAATTTATTTTTAAGGAAATATAAAAAAGAAAAGTTAAGCATTTTAAAGTGAAATTATTATTTTAAAGAAGAAGTTTATAACATTCATTGATATGCATATCATCCACAATTATTATGTATACTACTAGTTGTTGATGTACATACCATCCACAATCAATGTGTACTATTAGTTGTTGCTTGGGTATTTGTAAAATAATTATTATATGTACTATTTATGACTATGTGTCAATTTGAGAAAAAAATATAAATAAAATATTTTTAAAAAATTAATTGTCACTTCTAATTAGAGGTATTTTGTCAAATCAAACCTTACAACCAATAACAAAATAGTATTTTCTAATTTCAAGAATTAAAAAACATTTTATTATTTAAAAAAATTAAAATTAATAATTATTTTTAACATAACATTGTAAAACAACTATTAAATTGATAAAATTAATAAAAAGTTAAATTAATTTTTGACAATGAACCTATTGTTATAATCCCTGCTTTGACAGAGACTAATAAAAAGATATTGAAAAATATTGCAATTTTCTATTCATTGTAAAATGAAATATTTTGCATATACTAGCAAAGACTAATAAAAAAATATTGGAAAATATTGCAATTTTCCATTCATTGTAAGATGAAATATTTTGCATACACTATCTGCTTTGCATTTCAAGTATTTGTTAAAATGCCTTGGTATTTTTATTTGGTATCCAAGGTTAATAAGTTTTCATGCAAGTGCATTGTTCATAGCATTTCCTCGAATCACTCTATGGTATTGTTGGTCAAAAGTACAAAAGATTAGTAGAGGATTCGTAGCGAGTATTTGTTGAAAGGCTTGTTTGTCAATTTTTTTGGATGAAAACTTTGATTCTAAGAGTGTATTTCAAATTATGGTTAGATGTTTTGGGGGTGAAAATTTTAAGCTTGTGGATGCATTTTCTGGATTATGTAGTCGATGTAAAGTGTAAATTGAATTTATCACAAGAGATTGTTGTGGTACACTAATGTTTACTTTAGGGAAAACAATTTTAGGGTAAAGATTGTTGCGATTGCATGGAGGAATGGTTAGTGTCATTATGCTTTTAACTTTTGGTTTATGTTTTACCATGTTAATTTTGAGATAGTTTTTAAAAAGAATTTATCAATTTTCATTTTTTTCTAAAGTGATTTGTATAAATTTCATAAGATGAAATTATCTTACTTCAAATTGTTTAGAAACTACATAAAATTCTTAGAAATTTGAATATTTTTACAAAAAATATGGTCAAACATTTTATGGTTGGAAATTGAAGAATTAGTAAAGATTCCCAAGATTTATACACTTGAAGAAAATTACAGATACTTAAAATTATGGTTGGTAAAAACCTCAATCTAGGTGTTTATTTTTGTTGTTATGAAGACATAAATTTTTCAATATTAACTAATCAATTTTGACATAGTTTTTTTACAATGAAAAAGCACATAAGTTTTATTACATCTCTTATTTTTCATTAAATGTTTCATCATGACTATTTTCATAAATATTTAAAGTTTCATCACATCTACATTTAATATTTGTAAAAGATGTAGTTATTCATCTATAATTACTTTATATATTAATGATAAATGGTTTTATTTTATGTTGATCATAAATAGTTGGAACATAAGATGGAATAAGAAATATACTTGAAATTTAAAAATCAAAATATACATATTTAAACATTTTGATTATAAAAAATCATTTTAACTTTTAACTTTTTGATATGTAAACTATCATATATATTCCATTAGAATAGTTTGTCATAACATATTTTCTATTTTTTGGGGATCTCTTATTATGGATTGTTTTACTTTAGATTGTAAATTTAATATTACTTGCTTAATGTTTAAATAGTTGAAATGGAAATAAAAGTAACAAGAAAAAAAACACCATCTACACAATGAACATAAGATGTACCCTGAGAAAATCTAATATAGGGAAAACCTAACTAGAAGGTGAGGCCTATGCTCCTTCTCTTTTCTTCTCAGCTATGAAATGCAACTACAAAGATCTTTTTCTTATTCATCTATTATGCTTCAATATCCCACTCCTAGATGCCTTTATCTACTATAGAAGAATAAACAAATACAATAATAATGAAACCCTTTCCTTTCCTAATGGCCTAGTATTTAACATGGTATGGTAACCATTTAGGGTTAGAGCTATAGATTTTCCATGTCTCAATCCCCAATTATGTTAGGGTTTTAGACCCTCTAAAATATTCTTGAAAGTCCACATGTGCAAGTAATGGAAGTGCGGTATCTACTAGATACCATGGTGGTCAATAGGATATGTTAACTTGTGGGCGACATTACTTCTACTTACAAACTTTAACTAAGGTGATTTTTGCATTGTTAGAAAGTTCACAATCCGTAGAACAATGTCGAAAGGTTGCAAGAAAAGAGTGCAAATGTTTGAGCTAAGAAATGGTCATTTAAGTCCTCAAATAGGCCCCAAAAAGTTATGGAACCCAAATTATCAAAATGGACCTACCCATAAAATGGGTCTTCCAAGACAAAACCTTCAATTTTTCCATTGAGAAAGTACCAAAATAAATATGAAAAATCATGCAATGATCAATCTTGTATCATACCTCCCCAAGGGAGTTTTTTGGTTCTCAAAAGATTTTAATAAATAATGTGAGGATTTTTTTCATTTACCTTCTCTCTAAAGTACCATTTGGCCTTGCTTAGAAGTTGTCCTTTCAATCCAACCTACCAAAATTCATATTGGATAGGTATTTATTTGTTTTAGACTTCTTCTACAAAACCATATCTTCCAATAACTTTGCATGAGCTTCTAGTGTTAAGTCCTATATGGTATGTAATGCATGCTCATCAATTTATTGGTCCAACATAGAAGGTTAATAGAGTTTTAGATTTTCCACTTTCATTACTGTCAATAAATGTGCATTTATGGGTAGAGTAAGTCTATAGGAATTATCACCCACCTTCTCTAACCCTTTAAAAGGAAATTCTATAAAGCCTTGATCTTCTTATTAGGACCATGTAATATTTCCTTGTTCATATGCAACCAAATTATCTCCTAGCTTGAATTTTTTCTCAATTATATGTTAATCATGTTGGGCCTTGCACTTTTCCTATGAATTCTTGAATGTCTCCTAAGGCTTGCAAATGGATCGATTTAATCTTATAAACAAATTTTTTATCCTTTAATACTTCTTATGTGGTGTATTTTCTCACTCCTCCTTATTGTCCATATTCAACATCTATGGTGGTGGAAAATACCTAAGCAAGTTTCAATCATAATCATCCTTTAATATTCTTCAAGGTTTTGGGAATTGGCCATTCCATCATATCTTCAATTTTGTTAAGGTCTATTGGAGGAGCCTAGTTGACTGGCCGACTAGGTCCTCCACCAACTATAGTCAAGTCGGTGCAGTTGGTCAGTTAGATGATCGACTAGACAGTTGTAACTAAATAATTGTTTGTAATCAATATATATAGGCTGGAAAGGTGATAACATATAACATCTCTACATCGATATTGCACTCTATTTTGGTCACATTAATACAAAATCTTGTTGTTGAGCCACTGTCCCACTTACTCTCTTATGTATGATTATATAATGTGTGTGTGTGTGTATATGTGACTCTTCCTTCATGTTGATATATCATACTACTGGTAATTGATGAAATTCCCTATATTACAACATTGGTTCCATTGCTGGTAGTACACAATTTTGAATAAATGAGGAACATGCATAAATGATAACATACAGAGAGATTCGAGAGTGGTGGGACAAGAAAGTAGCAAACTATATTCAAAATTATGCAAGACGGAATAAACTAACATTAGTGTAGGCAAGGGAGAAATTCTTCACTAAAGCCCATGAAAAATTCATAGAGATTGTTCCCTGAAAGATAAAGAAGTTCCTGATCGTTGTTCATGTTAGGATATTCCTATACTCCATCCTAGTCGCACCAGTATTTTGATCATTTACATTTTCAGTCATGCATGCACCTTTAGGTTTTGCATGCATTCTAGGGTTTGCATGCATTTTGCATGCATCCCAGTCATCTGTCCAACACCTAGCCCTCAGTTAGCCAGCCCCCAGGAGCTTCTCACTATTCAGTTTTAGCCCTCCGGTTGCTTAATGCGCCCTTCTTCCTTGATTTTAGGGAGAAACTCGCCCTTCTTCACCTACCAGTCTAGTTGTCACTCAGTTACAGTCAGTTACAGTCAGTTACAGTCAGTTACACCTACCAGAGTTATTTTTACTGATGGTTGACAGTTACTTGAGCATTGATGACTCCACTGGTGATGATGAAGACTTCCAGTTGTGCTCCGATGACACTCTATTGATCTTATGATCACTCTAAGAGGCTAATTCGAATTGCCACCTTAGGCATTTGAATCCTCTCTACCATTGTACTATTTATTTGTCCATATTGTGATTAATTAACTAGTGTGTGTGAAGTATTATTGCTTCTATCCGAGTTCTACTGTACCATATTATTCTGTTGCTCATTATACTGTATTGACCACTCTTCTTCTATTTTCCTGCTTAATCATAATTACTCTTGTGAGGTATACATCATCTCTTAGATCTGCTGTGAGTATTTTCACATGGTATCAAAGCATGTTGAGAGTATTGTTTATCTCCATTCTTGAGAGTTTTTTGCAGGTTATTACCAAGATTTCGAGTGCAGCAATTGCAACAGTTTCTACATTTTTGCAGCAGTAGCAATTGCAGTTATTCTATATTGTTTTTGCAGGTCTTCTACAACTTCAATGTATTCAGAAGAAATCTATCCTCCTCCATTCAACTATGATCCTCTTTCTCCATTCAACTATGATGAATGTAAACCAAAGATGATAGCACATTTGAAGAGAAATGGTCTCTTTGATTATTGTTTTGAGAGAGAGTTCGAATCCTCTGAAGAAAATATTGACTGGTTAAATAATGGTGACAGAGCCATGGGAAACATGATGCTTGCTATGTCTCGGTGCTTGGTACATCAATCCATTGATGATGTTGAATCTCCAAAAGAGCTATGGGCCTACCTAGATGAAAGATTTGGCAGACAGAATGAAGGGATTGGTCCAAATCCATTCGAAAGTAAGCAAAGTGTTCCATTTGCTCCCCTTGATGGTCTCTCAGATCATGAACCAGTATCATCTCATATTGAAGTTGTTGAAAAAGAACTTGCAGATTCTCCACTCATGCTCAAACTTTCTTCTCTTTCTGTGCCAACTCACACTCTAGATATTGCAGAAGGTCCTAAATCCTCTCTTGCACCAAAGTTTGTTGGTTTGCATCATGATCACATGATTATTTCAGAGGTCAAAACAGCTACTGAAGGTAATGCATTCGCTCCTCTCCAGCTATCTCCTCTTTTATACTACTATATGATCATAAATTCATGCTTTAATAAGGTTATTGAAGATTATGGCCATTGCCATTCGCTTGGGATAAATTCTCATGCAATTACTGGTTTTGATCTCACCTCTCATGGTTCAAAGGAGATCTCAAGAAACCATGATTCAAGTCTTGGATCTAATTTGGATTCTAAGCGATTACTGCTTGGGATAATTTCTCTTGCATATGATAGTTTTGATCTCACCCCTGTTGGTTCAAAGGAGATCTCAAGAAACTGTTTTTTAAGTCTTAAATCTGATTTTGATTTCAAGCAAACATGTAATAGTTATTTTTGGCATAATCTCACCCATGGTGGTTCGAAGGAGAAGACAAAAGACTATATGCACTTTCACATATTTGATCCTACCTCAGCTGATTCGAATCACAGGTTCAAGGATCATTCTCATACTGTTGGATTTGTTCTCATCACAATCGATCTGAAGAGCAAGTACAAGCACATGCTTTTTGAGCATGATCCACTTCTTCCCAAGAAGAAGATACCTCCAAACATATGACCAAGCATCACACATGCTTGAGTTTGGAGCATTTATTTTTATGTGTGCCTTACAGTCTATTTTTTGAGGAGGGGGTATGTTTCCCATGAAATTTTCCCACTTCCTTGGTTTATTGATTGTTATTATTCATTGTATTGGGTGACCTTTGGTCTTAGTTACCAGGGCCCAGGATAGATTAAGGGGGGGTGTTAGGATATTCCTATACTCCATCCTAGTCCCACCAGTATTTTGATCATTTACATTTTCAGTCATGCATGCACCTTTAGGGTTTGCATGCATCCCAGTCATTAGTCCAGCACCTAGCCCTCAGTTAGCCAGCCCCCAAGAGCTTCTCACTATTCAGTTTTAGCCCTCTAGTTGCTTAATGCGCCCTTCTTCCTTGATTTTAGGGAGCAACTCGCCCTTCTTCACCTACCAGTCCAGTTGTCACTCAGTTACAGTCAGTTACACTCAATTACACTTAGTTACACTCAGTTACACTTAGTTACACTTAGTTACACCTACCAGAGTTAGTTTGACTAATGGTTGACAGTTACTTGAGCATTGATGACTCCACTGATGATGATGAAGACTTCCAGTTGTGCTTCGATGACACTCTATTGATCTTATGATCACTCTGAGAGGCTAATTCAAATTGCCACCTTAGGCATTCAAATCCTCTCTACCATTGTACTATTTATTTGTCCATATTGTGATTAATTAACTAGTGTGTGTGAAGTATTATTGCTTCTATCCAAGTTCTACTGTACCATATTATTATGTTGCTCATTATACTATATTGACCACTCTTCTTCTATTTTCCTGCTTAATCATAATTACTCTTGTGAGGTATACATCATCTCTTAGATCTACTGTGAGGATTTTCACAGTTCATGACCAAATTAGAAATCCATAATGAAAAGTTGTTAATGCAAAAGATCTACAATGGAGGAAGAACAAACTTGTACAAATGGTCCGAAAAAATATGTGAAGACTTTTGTGAAGAACAAACCATTGAGGAAAGAATATTTGCTAATAAAATCTGATGTAAGTTTTACACTGATCTCCACGATGGATTTTTATGCTCCGTGCCAACTTTGATATAAAAAAATTTTATTGAAAAGGATGCCAGAAACATAGTTGAACCTCGAACACCATTATAAGAGCACGCGATGACACAATAGGAAAAGAAAAAAAAAGAGTGGGAGTTGTTTTTCAATGAACGACAGTGGGAGTATTTCCTAAGCAAATGATGACCATTGTTGACCTCACATCCATCGCCAAATAAGAGTTGGTTCGACAATGGGGGGCGTTCATTGAAGACGTGTTATGAATAAAGAAGCATAAGGTGAGTCGACAAAAAAATGAAGGCTTGTAAAAATTAGAGTCCGCTGCGACGAAACAAATGTCCAGTCGTCCATAAACAAACAATATATATACATAGAATAGAAAGAGAAAAAAAATACAGACAACCAGAGTAGTTAAGGGAGATTGCCATTCCATTACACAATAAGAGAAGTATGAAGAAGTCAGGAGAAATGATCGAGCATCCAAAAGTCCTCAATGAGTCGAGGGAAAGTCGACTAGTTGAAGAAGAAGGTGAGGCACCGACATTGGAAGAGTAATCAAAAGCAATGGTGTTGACTCCCTAGACTTTGTGTATCACAATCCCAGATGCTTAAACTCTCGTTTGTGCTATAGCTATGATAATGGAGACTAGGCCTACCATATGACAAATAGTCGAGCATGATATGGGATTAGAACCAGGCGATACTAGTATATGTAATCGACTAGACCAACGTGGATGAATTGCAGATAGATTGATGATCCAATGGCCAGAACGGGGTAATTGGATTACATTTAAACTTGAGTTCGGAAGACACTCTTTTAAGTTATTTTATTTAGAACACATCAAAGTGTGAAATTCACAGCAAATCTTAGAGCCTGAGAATACCTCAGTGAAATAATTATCAGGACAGATGAATTACAGTGAAATGAAAAGTAAAATTAATCATGCAACGAAACTCATATGTGCACAGAAAAGTGTGTCATTATGCATTAATCAGTATATTCCAAAGATATAATACAATGGATAGAATTCAATTATCCAAGGAGAATTCGAATCCTAGTCAGTATAGCATAGGAATAATTACCACTGCGGTGCTCTAGAGGTTCCAAAATCAACTGAAATCAACCAAATATCAGTGAACTGAAGCTATTGTCAGTTAACTGATCAAGGAGGGAACAATAGTGAGTTTGTCATGCAATATTTCCAGGAAAGGGGTGCATTAGATCACAATAAGTGGTGATCGGAGCTCAAATCCCCCACTAGAGCCAGGAACTCAGGTGGACTGAAGCACATCACTGAGTTAGCTCCCAAAATGTTGGGAATTGTCCCTGGTGGTTCTAAAATTATGCATGTAGGGTGAATTAAGTGGCTAATGCGTCCTATAACATTTGCACACCACTAGGGGGATAACAACATCATCAACTACTAGGAAAAGGTAAATAATGCTAAGGTGGATAAGGTTGGAGTATTAATTATCCTAACAACCCCCCTAAATCCAAACTTAGACAATCCTGGGCCTTGTTTACTGAGACCAAAGGTCACCCATACAATAAAAAATAATAAAAATAATGTGTTCATGAAACTAAGGAAATGGGGAAAAACCTCTTAGGAAAAATACCCCCCCTAAAAAATGAACAGCAGGAAACTCAAACATCCTTCACACCAAGTAGAGAATGCAAATCTATTATGAGTGAAAGACTTTGTAAAAATGTAGGAAATATACTCCTATGCGGGATAGTAATGCAAGTGTTGATCTAGATCTGGATCTGGATCTTCTCCTCTGATGTACCTCCCACTCTTTCGAAGCTGCATTTTCCAAAGCAAGTCTTTCAAAATCCATTCTTGCTACTGGGGCGAATGACTCATTATAGTCCAAACCATGAACCTTTGAGTACTCTTTGTCAACCAACTGAGATTTGTACTTGGTTTTAGATCCATCATGGCAAGTCTCTTTGAAGGATTGTGGATCAGACCCCACCATCATGTAGCACCTCTCTGAGAGAAGTGGAACTGTATGACATAGTGCAAGGTTTGCATCTTAATATTGAAATTTAATTCTTCTATGGTCATATGGATTGCCAACTATGTTCCCAATGACTTCAAGGAATTTGTGAGACCATTTTGGACGTGGACATGGATTGAGAGCGGTGGCTGGATATGGATCTAGATCTACTTGAACTTCATACTCAACATCAAGATATTGGTCCTCATCTTCAGAATCTGAAACCGAATTATCAGAAGAGACATCATTCTGATATTCATCAGATGCAAATGGAGTAGGAATAGAGTATGGAAAAAAGGGAGATAATTCAAATGCCTTTGAGGCATGGTTTGCAACCCCTTTCGCTATTAGATTCTCGGATGAGATCTCTGCAATCTCAATTATGTCATGTCCAAAAGTAACTTTATTCGGAGAACATGTGTGTGTCATCTGATAAACAGATAAAAAGTTTGTTGTCAAAGAAGGCACATACAAAACATTTTTGAACTTTCCATGCTCTAGTTGTATTGTGCCCTTCCCTTTAGCAAAGATCTTTGAATTATCTCCCATATGAATACTAGTACCATCATTGAGATATAGAGAAGAAAATGATTCTCTGGAGGAAATCGTGTGTTTAGAGGCTCCAGAATCTATGAGGAAGGCTTGTGACTGTGAGAATCGAGACTTCAGTGCATGGCATCTCTCATTATCATCTGTCTCACTTCCAGAATTAGTCTCCCTTGCGCCTTCTAGGAGGGAAATGTTGTGATGTTCAAGAAGTTTGGTCATTTGATATATCTTCTTCTTCATGTAATATCTCTCTAGATGGTTTCCTTTATTGCAGTACACACACTTGGTTTCCTTCGTAGAGTTGGAGGCTCCTTCTGTTGGATTAGACTTCTTCTTCTGCTTCGAGTCCTTTAAGGAACCCATTTGAATTAGTTTGTCTTGTTCTTGGATGAGATATTCAATGAATGCATGTAAAGAAGGCATTTTCCAGTTGGGGATTGTCAAACTCCCAGAATGGAAGGTAGAAACAAATATTGAAAATTCAGGACCAAGCTTGCTTAGGATGGAGAGCACCTGCTGCTCATTCTTCTTCTCAATGTCACATTGTTTTCACTGCATAACCAAGGACTTGAATTTAGAAAAGAACTGTTATATGGTTTTGAAACTGATGGGTTGAACAACAATTAATTCATTCTCCAGAATGTGGCCTCTCAACTCATATTTATTGCCAAAGAGAGACTTGAGTTTCAAGGAAACCTCTCTTTGTGTCTTCAATCCATCAAGGTGGAAGAGCAAATCTATGGATATGTGAATAAACATAAAACCACAAGCTTCATCTAATCTGTTCAGGTACTTTTCCTTCTCAACAATTGCTTGAGGTTTGACCTCCTTTCCCATTGTGACCTTATACAAACTCTTGTTGCACAATACCATATGCATATCATCCCTCCAATCAAGATAATTGAAGGGTGTCAGGATTTTGGGAGACAAGGGAGCATTTGAATTCTCCATGTGAAACTAATTCTATTGCTACATTGAAAAAATTTCAAAATCCTTGAAAAAACTCTCAATTTTGGAGATAAACTGGTTACTGAATCTGCTGAGCACTGCCTTAGGACAATAGGAACTTTTATCTAGATCCTTCACACCTGTATAGACTCCAAAGGATTTCTCCAATGGCTTCAATGCAATGGCACCGGGATTTTCTGTGGAAATCTAGAGGCTTCTAGTGCACTAATGAAAGCAGCTACTCAACCTAATATCTCACAAGCTCTGATACCATGTGAAATTCATAGCATATCTTAGAGCCTGAGAATACCTCACAGTGAAAGAACTAGTAGAAAAAATGAATTACAGTGAAAATTGCAGTGAAATGAGCAGTAAAATTAATCATGCATTGGAACTCAAATATGCATAGAAAAGTGTGTCATTATTCATTAATTCGTATAGTCCAAAGATATAAAGAGAATCGATTATCCAAGGAGAATTTGAATCATAGTCAATATAGCCTAGGAATAATCACCACTGCAGTGCTCTGGAGGTTCCAAACTCAACTCAACTCAGTGAACTGAAGCTATTGTTAGTTAACTGATCAAGGAGGGTGCAATAGTGAGTTTTTCATGCAATATTTCCAGGAAATGGGTGCATTAGATTAGAATTAGTGGTGATCAGAGCTCAAACCCCCCACTAGAGTCAGGAACTCGGGTGGAACTCAGGTGGACCCAACTAGATCATTGAGTTAGCTCCTAAAATGTAGGTAACTGACTCTGGTGGTCCTAAAATCATGCATGCAGGGTGCATCAAGTGGCTAATGGGTCCTATATGACATATACACATCACTAGGGGGATAACAACATCACCAACTACTAGGAAAAGGTAAATAATTCTAAGGTGGATAAGGTTGGAGTATTAATTATCCTAACACAAAGTACCCCCCCTCCTAGAAACATTACTAATAGAACCAACTAAATCATTGGAGCTCTGACCCGACAAAGAGGAGTCTGTAGAAGAAATACATTTGTCGTAGCAGTAGCTGCATCCACCAAAAATTACCAATAGTCAACTACTAGCAAGTCCTTTTTTCAATCAGTTGGTAAGTCCTAGAATTCATAAAAGTAGCTATATGACTGTACATCTTCCAGTAAATACTCCTATTTTAGAAGGGGATGGTGACCCTAAGAAACATTAGTTTTTGTGTGAACCCTTGTGGAAATCTAACTTTATTGATTATGAGAATCAATAGATTGCACATTTTGTAGGAGGCTTCAGAAATAGAGTGCTTACGTGGTATATGAACTTTTTGGAAGAAGGTCCAAAAAAGAAGCAACATATATGAGATACTTTCTTAGACTTCTTAAAAGCTGATGATACAAAGCATTTGGTAGGATACAAGATAAAGAAAATTTAAAAAAGTATGGGAGAACAATCCATGAATATGATAGAAGATTTAAATATCTTCTAAGCTAAATGCCAGCCAATATGGACCATGCTGTAATAATTCAATTTTTTGTTGAAGGACTGCTCGAAAGAATCAGAACTCCATTACTAATGCACGAATACTCATATTATGAATATGTCCTAAATAAATCCCTAATAATTGAGTCAAACTAAAACCATTCGAGTCATACCATCGACAAACAATTTGAATATTGAATTGAGACAATGGAGAAACCATTGCAACATATGACTTTATGAAATAATGACATGTGGTATGCAAAATGTTCCAATGTTTGACACACTAAAGAAAACTTACCATACGACTATAGGATAAGTTACCACAATGATTATAATGATCCTCAAAGAGAAATGAGAGTACCTAGAGGAAGACTAAATATATTCCCAGAAGAAAGAAATCCAACAAATTTTCAAATGGTACAAACGACTTACTTCTACAACATATGTGAAATAATTGATCCTCATATGACTGCATATTGTCCATATAACACTGACAATGTCAAGGCAAAGTGGTGTGGAATTTTTCAAACGACACAACATACGATGACAAGATGTATACATAATTTAAAGACTAAATAAAACCACTACACAGTCTACCAGACATAGACAATTGATCAAAGAGATTGGTACAATCGCAACAACGACCACCGCAACAGTGGCAATGTAACGTCCCTAGCTTAACCCTATTGCATTAATATTGTAAATGATGTAAATATTGTCATTTAGTCATGGTGAGGAGCTCAAGGCCAAGGCCCCACCACTGACTTATCGTTTTATGTATCGGCAATTAGAATAGATGCATATGGTCCTTGTGCTAGCAGTGCACAATGTAAAATCGAATATCATGTAAATATGCAATTTTAATGAGAAAACCCACAACCGGCTACGCAATGCAACAAAAGAGATGGGGGCATGATCTTTACAAGGAAGAGGGAGGGAAATTATCCAAACCCTTGAGCCAATGGTATTAATCCATGTGTCAATGGGGAAACCCATAAACCACCAACTACCCATTTTGTCTCATGCACCCAATCATTTACTTCTTCCAAAGATTGGTTGAGACAATAAATGCCTTGGGATGGGAGAGGTATGGCTGTCAATTTTCGTGCATGGGCAAGCCATCAACTTGGAAAATCGTGTTTTTGCTTGTGGGGCAAGAAAACCCCCACGAAATTGGCCCAAAGCCATTCTTCACCCATGGCCATTCTTCCTCTCACGCAGTCTGAGCTCCCTGAAGTTTATCCTCACGTTTTTTTGGCCATAACCCTGCGTTTTTCCATGCCCAGAAACTCGTTTTGGTATTTTGGAGCAGCTGGGGAAGGAGGGATGCGATTTTGGACTGAGGGAGAGGTCGTTTTTGCCCTTGGGGCGTTTTTCTGAAATGGGTTGCTCTCCTAGTCGATTTTCCTAGTTACAAATTCGTTTTGAGTCTACCCACGTTTTTCTGGAACTGGTAGAAACCCACTGTTGGAAACTTCACTGTATAGGCATTTTTCTCATGCCCAACACTTATGCTTTTGATGATGCATGCATCCTTCTCTTAACAGCCTGAGAAACCCAATTGCTAATTGGCTTGGCTGATTTTGATATACCTTTGGCTATGTGAGAGCCTGTTTTCCCCTTTTCCTTGTGGAGATCATGCCCAGCTCGGGGGTGGCAGTGGTGCTGAGAGATTGAGGAGCACACTGGCCTACGGTTGGGTGGAACGTTGCAGAAGTGTAGCTGGTTGCTCGGGGACTACTTTCGCATAAGATAAGTATTCTCTTGTTTGTAACTTTGCAATTGTTCCTTTGATGAATATTTTCCATGTGTGAAGATTGTGTAATTCATAAATAAATTCCGCTGTGTTTTTACGAGTTTATGCAATTCCATATGACCCTTTTATAATTCTGCCAAGGTCCCTATTTAATGGCTGTTACAGAATAGCTTGAATGTATGTTAGATATAAACAAGATTTATTTAAATTCCATTGTGTTCTACAGCCTGCACACATACATGTCTTGTGTCAATAAGTTTAATGAATGGATATGGGGCTAATTGCCCAGATTGAGCACCACGTCCTTCATCTTCTTTTAAATTGAATGTTTATTTACTGTGTATGGGGCTAGATGCCCGGTTTAACCTCACGATCCTCTCCATCTAGCTGGTAGGATGGGAGGGGACGTGACAGGCAACAACCATTAGGGAGGATACAATGGTAGAGGAGGAAACAATAATAATCATGGATACCGACTGCTAGGTCTAAGTTGACCGCGTTGCTATGTATGTTTTAGTGAAGATAATTTGAGTCATGATTGTTTGTGGAAGGACAAGACAGACTTAAAATTTTGTACAAAGTGTGGCGTGGGGGAGCACAACATTGAAGAGTGCCCCATAATGTTGGATGGTCTCGATAAAAGAAAAAAATGTTAACATGTTGTCTTGTGTCTCTAAGAATGAAGCTGACAATACCAAAAATTTTCATATAATCACTAGACAAGGTACAAAAACTGGAGGGGATAACCCTCAGGTCACATGACTACAAAATAATCAAGAAGATTATCCTAATCTACAGAAGCAAAAATAAATATTCAAAAATGCATCGAACATATTTTCACAAATTGCATCTGGAGAAAATAAAGAATAACATAAGAATAAAACAATTAATGATTTACTCCACCTCCTAACGAAAGAAGAAGTTGTGGCACAGTTGATTGATTTAATGCATCTCATCAAAAATAATGTTCAAAATGAAAAGATCACTAAAATACCGTGCAATCTGAACCATAAAGAAAAAACTGATATCTTGTAACATGATAGTTCTTTCTAGTAACTTCTAAGAACCACTTATACCCTTTTACATCATTTATTATAAAATCAACTACGGGTGAGATATAGGTCCATGTAATAACAATTTATTAGATCATAATCCCTTTCCTACTCTAACTATTTTTAAAAGTCCAAAAGCATCTTAAAACTTAGGTTTAAATTCATAACCGTGAATTATTTCTGAAAAGAATAAAGGATGCATCATAGGTTTTCTAATCTCAACCATTTCTATTTATTTAACTAGTTTCTACAATGGTAAGACTTTAATTACGACTATAAAATCCTTTAAAGTATAAGAGAAGCATTTTACGTTGGTATTATTCTATAGGTACTTCTACATGTGTCATGATAATATTTTACCAATGTAACTCTTATTAATTTCATCATATAGGTCTATTGCCAAGTCAATTCTTGATTCAACCCTATTGTATTACATTTTAACCAAGATCCACTTATAATCTAATTATCAAGCATAAAATCAGAACAAAAAGAGGTTGAATCATAAATAAGAATCCAATGTTTGACCCTAGAAACAACTAATTTTTCAAGTATGAATTCTAATAAAGAAGATAACCATATTCTTTGATAAAATTACTCATAATTCTAAAGAGTTAATTTACAAGATTGAGGAACCATCCCTAAAAGAAAATAACACTTACATATTATTTTCCAAGGTTGAGCTTAAACTTTTAAAGACATGAGCTAATTCCACCATTTCTATAAAGGCTATAAACAATTAACTTTAATCACCTAATTAATAAACATCTAAGCTTACATGATTGAAATTTTAGACATTTATAATAGATAAAATAAAAAACTTCCTGAGGCATAATGACATAAACAATGAAAAGCGATTATTTGAAATTAATAGGCTCATGATTATCTGATTATGACCATGGGATATGCCCTAACTGGCAGAAAACAATATACTTATTTTAATTTGTCAGTGCTCCCAAAAGAAATAGAGCAGTTCCAAGACACTAGGGCTGCGCTTTCTCTTGCATACACATTCTTAAAAAATATATTTAAGAGAAATCCACACACATAAATTTCGCAGAAGAGGAAAAATGAGACGCCCCTTTCCAAGGGAGACGCTCTAAACTAGAAAATGGGGTTCAAGCTAAGGGATATTCCCTCGTCGGCTAAGTCTTACGTAGGTATCTTCACTAAGATTCAAAAAATAGTTAAGGTCATGCTATCTCTTAAAAAGAAAATATGAACCTTCATATATTATACACTAGACAATATATGCGGAATTCTCACCAAATATTTGTGTCACAGTCAATGAAAAGAATCAAGATATAAAAATGCAGCATTGGCTCTCCACTTAGATACTAGGCCACCGAGAAACAATCAATTTATGCACAAAAATGAGAAGCACCTCCGAGAGTCCATTTATTGAATTAAATATCAGTTTATATTAAATACACATAACTAGGAAGTGTTGGCTCTCTACCACATGGGTCCACTGATTTTACATAAGTTAGGGTTATTCCCTTCCCACAAACACAATTTAAGGAAAATACATTCCATTATGAACCCAAGAAGCCTACGACTTGGATTCCCCAAGCAGTTACACCCTCCTCATGAATATACTACACCGTTTTTATTTCATAAAATCTTTCCAACAAGCTTTAGATACCAAAAATTATGATTCAGGAAATTCAATGTCATAGTGAATGGATGCGGCCTCCTTTGGGATGCACTCTCCAACATAGTTCAAAATACTACCAAACCCCTCTAGGTTCATACCCTTCACAACACCGAAAATAATATATATATATATATATAAACTTAGATCCCAACAAAGAATCGCATCATGCCAAGGGTTGTGCACAATCCCGACGCCCTCTCTGCAAAATTAAGATATCTATCATGATAGCGGACTTACCTGGTGAAATGAAGGTTGAATCCGAGCTCCACGTCCAATGTCGCGAACAACCACCTGCCTCTGTAGCTGCTACATGCACATCCAGAAGGTGGTAGAAAACGAAATGGCGGGGTGGCACAGTGCCGAAATGGTGTGGTGGAACGGTGAGAAATATCAGAAATGTGGAAGCGTGGCCCTACACTATTTGACGAAAGAATGGGGTCACAGCAGGGAGGAGTCACAGTAGGCGGCCCTACACTATTCAACGGAAGAATGGGGTCGCAACAGCAGGGCAAGGTCTACACTATTCGACGGAAAAACAAATGAAAACAATTGCACCCGACCTTATATGTAATAACCTTGTTCAGCTGAATACCTATTCGGCTGAACAATTATTTGGACGAGTAACTATTTAGCCGAATAATTGTTCGACCGAATAACCTTCCAAAAATAAATAGTCAGCAACTTTTCTCGGCTGACAATTCCTTGCACATGTTTCTAGGTCACCGTTAGTTTTAATGGTCAACCGTGAATGGTTACTCAGCCGAACAAGTATGTATTTATTTGGTGAATAACATAATTTATTTGGCCAAATCACATAATTTATTTGGCCAAATAACATAATTTATTTGTCCGAATAACTTCCGCTATGCTTCTCCAACCCCCAATTATCACGAAATAGACACCCATTTTCGCAATTTCACCCCCAGGAATTTACATAATTCAAGGAAGGAGAGCGAAATATCAACGAACAGAGAGCACCAGAATGGATGGACGCAAAAATAAAAATAAAAGAAGTCGACGTCTCAATGATGACTGACCAAAAATGGCAAAGATTGGAGACTACTGGTTCGACCATCAGGAAGCCGACATTACCAACTTATAAGGTCGTTTCTGAATAGGATTGGCACACAAATATATGACATAGTAAAAAAGTAAATTTAGAGTATGCTTGCTACAGGAATAATCTACCCAATCGATCATTCTGAATGGGCTATCCCCATGGTCGTCCAACCAAAGAAACATGATCTAAAAAAAATAAGAATTTTTGTTGACTTTAGAGGACTGAATAAAGTGACGTTAACCGACCCATTCCCTACACCTTTTGCCGACAAAATTTTCGACGAAGTTGCATGACATGAATGTTACTCTTTCACCGACGTATTCTTAGGCTACAATCAAGTCCCTATTGCAAAGGAATATCAACACAAAACAACATTCATATCTGAATTTGGATATTTTTCCTATAAATTTATGCCCTTTGGACTAAACAACGCACTAACAATATTCTTCAGAATAGTTGTCAAAGCATTCCAAGAGTACATATATAAAATCATGGGGGTCTACTTCGATGAATGGACACTATACTCACTATTAAGGGAACATATCCAATATCTTCGACTAATGTTAGAACGATGCTGAGAAATCCAACTATCATTGAATATTAAAAAGTGCATCTTTACAACTCCAATCAATATCTTACTTGGACATATTGTGTGTAAAGAAGGGATCAAAATCGACTATGCAAAGATTAAAGTTATCCTCGACCTGAAACCACCATTAAATCCAAAGAAAGTCAGAATACTTCTTGGTCACAAAGGCTATTATTGGAAATTTATAAGGTACTATTCTAACATGACATATCCGTTGGAAAAATTACAAAAAGAAAACCAAGATTTCAGATGGTCTCACGAATGCACATAATCATTTGAGCTTCTTAAAATAAAACCTGTTAAAACCCCAATTCTGATATTCCCAAATTGGTCGATCCAGTTTCATGTTCATATCGACGCCTCGGGCATTGCAATTAGTGCAATTCTCACCTAGCCAGGAGAAGATGGAATGGATTATCCAAACACATATGCTAGTCGGAAGCTAAATAAGGCATCAATAAATTACTATACCACATAACGAGAAGCCTTAGGAATGTTTTTTTCCCTACAGAAGTATCAACATTATCTTTTGGCCAATCCATTTATATTTTACACAGATCATCAAGCACTCAAATACTTTGTCAATAAACCTCTACATCATGGTTGGTTATGCAGATGGATACTCTTGTTCTAGGAATTTGAATTCGAAATAGTTGTCCGACCTGGAAAGAATAATGTCGGGCCCTACCATATGTCACAATTTGGAACAAGAGAAGATCCCAACGGAATTGATGATGAGTTCCCAGGTGCCCATTTATTTAGAGACGAAGCCGTACCAACCGAATTAGATGATATAACAGAGTTTCTTGAGCAAGTTCAAGCTCCCGAAGGACTACCCGGAAAGAAAAGAAAGATACTTGCAATAAAGGATGCACCGTATAATTTAATGAATGGATTTTTGTATAAGCTTGGACTCGACGAAATATTGATACGATGTGTGTTAGAACATGAACGCAAAAATATCATCAAGGAAGATCATAGTAGACCTACTAGAGGACACTATCATGCTGACATGACTGCGAAATTTTTTTAATAGTTTGGTCTATGGTGGCCAACATTACACAAAGATTGCAGAAATTAGAAATTAAGTGCATCACAATGACAAGAGACTGGTGTTATCACTCAATATTTTCCTCTGGCTATGGGAGGAGATATAGAGGTAACCTTTTCAACCAGCTTTAGGTTAGAATCTAGCCCTTATAACCAAAGAGGGATTTCTTAACAATTTATTGACTAATGATAGATCAAGACAATGCACAATAACAGACAACAAAGGCCAGATTAGGAAATACACATAGGTTTTTTTAAAGATTTGTGCTTGATATACTCATAGAAGAACCATTGGGAATGGAGTCAGGAAAATGGAGATTTTTTCCAACTTTTGGATACTAGCATAAAGTATTTCACAAAGGCAAAGTAGGTGTCATTTCATTGATAATATTAATAGTTTCAGGGTGATAGCAGAATAAAGGAAACAATCCATTAATATTGAGCACCTAACAAGGATGATTTCAATATTAAATTTAGAAGAAAAAGGTATTAATATTCAAGTCTGATGAACCATAGCATACACCATGAATTCTGATCCATATACTTTCACTCAAATATGTAGAAAAATGACAAAATGGAATGCAGACAAAGAAAAGAAACATTCACATAAAGGATATTTATAGACTGCAAAGCAATAACACAAGAATCTCTACTCTTTCTTCAATACATGGGCTCCAAAATCTTAATTAATCTCATAAATTGATATTTACATCCACAATGGTCTATTTTCTCTCATATCTCCACCCTTTACAAGTCTTCTTTTTCCCAATATATAGACATATCACAAAAACTTCTTCAAGATTCGAGCTCCCTAGTTCTTTTCCCAAAATAATAAACAATTACAAAATCATGACACATGTGCAAACTAATTTCTAACTTCTAGGAAATGGTTACATCAAAATAAAAGTTTATAGATCTCCTTAATAATAATAAAAGGTAGCAGCTACGAAATATGATGAAACATTAATACCATATCCCTATAAATTAGGGTTTCAGTTCAAACTTTGAAACTTCATATTATTCGAGTAAGAAAACTCCTATTTTGCAGGGGAAATCCTCATCTCCATGTGTGCAATTTCTTTGACCATGTTCCAATCTATTTAAAAGAAAAACTGAGTGATTAGAGCAATCTCAGACTAAACTGTGCATCTTCAGAACTTTCGTAGCGCCGGACTCTATTTTTACACTGTGAGTGCTATGAGAGTTACTATGACTATGCAATACTTTGAATAACAACCTTAACTCGATTTTTTATCAAAATTGATGCTTGCTGAAGGTCTACTGACGTGCTTTGATACATATGATAGATCACCATACCAACTGATACCTTGTTCTTCTCTCCAAAACGAAATTACGTTAAACCCTAGCTACATCCAAAATTAAGGTTTGTGAGTAGGATCCGTCTCTATATGAAAATTAGCAAGCCGACTTGTATATTATGCTATCCTTTCTTGATAACTGAATAAAAAATAGGAATGAACATAATAGGAACTCAATGAATCCAGAAACATAGACTAATAGCCATGCTTCATTGTAGTGTCCATGAGCAACAAAAAGAAAATAAGACTTTACTTCATATAACAATTCCATGCTGCTTTGATGTTGACTTATCCACATAATAGTGAAAATTTGACATACGATATGAGATGGAGAAAAATCAGGAGCTTCTGCAGTGTTCCTAATTCGATTATGGGATTTGGTGCTGAAAAACTGTGATTTCTAGAACTTCTGTAGCACTTTTCCTATTTTTGTACTGTTGTCACTGCAAAAGTTATGAAAACTGCATAAAAGGGAATATCTAAAAAATTCTTCCCAGTGAAATGAAACAATAATTTAAAATGGAATTGGTAAACTGTATCGAATCTCCCTTCACAGGTGAAGAACTTTATGATAGAAAACAACAATCTTTCATGTCGCTCAAATAGCCAGGATTTGGGCATCCCATGTGTTAAATCATGTCCCTTATGGTCTTCTTTCATAAATTCATCACAGTGTTCCAACTGAAACTTCATAACCTTGAACCATTGCTCTCCATGGTGAGGTATCTTATTTGCAGAGGCGATGGAGTCTATTGAGACTTCGAATTTTAGAGGGCCCACCCTAGTTTTGCCTCCTTCAAAATTGAGCACGAAATCTTTGGCTATTTGTTTGTGATACCCCTGTAGTTTCTCACAAAACCTGAGAAAACAAACACGCTGGAAGAATTCTTTTATAGCATGGTTTTATTTTAACAATTCTGCATTTTGGGGCTCAAAATGAACCACAACACCTCCCTTTCTTTGCTTTTTGTGTGCTGGCTCGAGTTCCATATTATATTATATGCGACACACCTGCTAGTTAAGACACTTGTAACAACATCAATGAATTATAGGGTATGGATGTCGTGAAGGGAAACTTGAATCAACATGTACTAGGTATATAGAGCGATATGTTAAACTGACTTAAGCGACCCAAATAATGAGATTAATGGTAATCATAGATTCTAAGACATGTCATTCAAAGACTGCAAGCTTTTTCAAAATCATAACTACAACTTGACACTTCGGTAGCGCCCATAATGAAAATTTGGATTTTAGCACTACACAGGATTAGGAACTTTGGTAGCGTGCCCAGTTTGAAAATGACCTCCAATGCTACAAAATTCATTCAAGTGTAATGACATGATAAGGGATAGTAGATATGGATGGGAAATCTTTGGCTTAGGATTTAATATGATTGTATTGACATCTGAACATCTATTACATCCACCTTAAACATAATCATGGCCTTGTAAACTTGACTCAACATCACATAACTTATCAAATACATGATGTTACCTTTGAAAAATTTGACCTGGGGGCATCCAAACATGACCAAAACTTTATCAAAAACAACAGTAAACTGATCCTACCCCCATGAACTTTATAAGTGCTAAGAACTGGAATAAGGAGCATGAGACAAGTCACATACGAAGAATGGAACACACACATAAACCTACAACTAGTTGGCGAAGGGAAGGTTCCTAGTAACAAACAAAAGAACATTCAATAATGAGTCGACCAACTCATAATAGACATTGGAAAAATCGACCCCGATAGAGGTCACACGAATATTCTTCAAATGTACCACTAGTTCGCAAACATAAGCAACAACAGCTACCAATTTTGATCCAGTTCTTAGTTATTTTCTTGATCTCTTCAGGATGAAGAATCGTTTTGTTGGTGTGGGAGATGTTGGAGGAGCCTAGTTGACAAGCCAACTACGTCCTCTGTAGACTATAGTCGAGTCAGTGCAGTCGATCGGTTAGATGACCGACCAAGCAACTGTAACTAAATAACTGTTTGTAATCAATATATATAGGTTGGAGAGCCGATAAAATATAGCATATCTCCACCGATATTGTACTCTATTTTGGTCATGTTAATACAAAATCCTGTTGTTGTTGTCCAAGTTACTCTCCTATGTATGATTATATAATGTGTTTGTGTATGTTATTCTTCCTTCATGTTGTTATATCGTACTACATTGATGCAATTCCCTATATTACAACAAGGTCCACTTTGATGCCTTTATGAGATACAATATGACGGAAATATTCCATTTTATGAACCGCAAAACCACACTTAAAAGGATTATCAAATAGTTATTTCTCCTTCAATAGTTTTAAGACCATGTCAACATGTTGTACATGCTCTTCCCAATATATTATATAGATTAGTATATCATCAAAAAATACTAACACAACTTTTCTAAGGAAGGGTTTAAAAATATAAATAATCAATCTTTGAAATGTGGAAGGTGCATTGACAAATCCAAACGACATCACCAAAAATTCAAAATGACCTTCATGTGTCCTAGGGATATTTTCAAAAATTTTGCTTTCCTCATTTTGATTTGATGATATTGATAATAGAGATACGACTTGGTAAAGAAAATTGCTCCATGTAATTCATCTAATAATTCATCAATGATAGGAACAAAAAACTTATCTTTAATGGTCATCTTGTTGAACTCTCTATAATATGGACACATTCGCCATGAACCTTCATTTTTGATAACCAACACAATTGGTGTAGAGAAATCACTTTAGCTAGGTTGAATGATGCCAACATTTGACATTTCTTGAAGCATATTCTCAATCTCAATATTTTGTGCATATGGGTACACCTGTAAGGTCTAATGTTAGGTGGTACACTTCCTCGTTGCAAGTGAAAAAAAAGGTCATGACCTCAAGCAAGTGAAATACCTTTAGGAATATTTCAAAATACCTTGGAATGATTGTCAATAACTCTTTGTAGATCCATTGGAATATAGGGTGTCGATGCTTAAACATTTAATGAGCACTTTTTTGCACTTATACCATGCTGTCCATTTTTTAGGTATTTTTTCATGTTGTTAGAGACCATCACTTTAGAAGGATTCCCTAGAATACCTTTGATCTCAATTTATTTTCCTTCTAAGGAAAATCTAATGAAAAGTTCCTAAAATTTAAAAGACATTGGACCCCTAATACAACACCAACACCACCCATTTGGATTGCAATCATTGGATTATCCAATAAAAAATCCCCCATAGCAAGCTTAATCCTATGGCACGTTCCTAAATAATTTATGTTACCTCCATCTAAAATCATTACTTGAAATTTTGGTGTTGGATATATAAATCAATAGATAATTTGGCTAATTTTGAATTAATGAAGTTATGGGTATTGCTAGAATCAATCAACACTGCTACCTTTTTATTTTTGATATATCCTTCTATATTGAGAGTTTAAAGAGTGATAATTCCATCCGATGCATGACAAGATATGGTTGGATTAGTATCTTCCAATTCTACATCTTGAGACTATTCTAGTTTTGTATCTTCTTCCTCTTCAAAATCTATTTAGAACAATTTATTCTCATTATGTTTATGCCCCATATTGTACTTGCTATCATAGTTGAAACATGGCCCCTTTTTCTCTTGTTTTCTCCACTTACTAAGGCGTTAAATTTGTAGTCTAAGTGAGGTTAATGGGGGGGAATTTCCCTCTGTATAGGTGTTAGTGGTATCCCTTCTAGTAGCCATCTTTTTACTTTCAACTTTCCTTGATAAACTAAAAGAATTCTCCAACGATTTAGGTTCAAAGAAACTTACCTCTTGCTGAATTCTCTCCCTTAAAGTTCCCATATAATGATCCAACAAATTATCCTTTAAAATGTTATTCACTCTAACACTCCACTTTTGAAAGTTCTTAACATGCTCTAAAACTGGACCTCTTGGCCTAAGATTTATCAATTCTCTAAATAAGGTGTTCTTTTAAAATCCTTATAATTTGATATTAATTTAGGTATAAATATATACCAAAAGACAATAGAGTCCTTTTTACAATCACAAAGCCATTATTACCACATAATTTGATTAGGTTCTAAATACAGTATTGAAATAGTTAACATTTGTAAAGTCAACACTTGTTGTAGATCAAAGAATTATTACATCTACAATATCCATGTTATGGGATCAAACTGCTTCATATCTATCTTGGGAATAAAGTAGTTCTTATTCCCAAGTTGAACACATGATTACGTGGATCTTGGAGTAGTGAGTAATCAAGTGTATAGGACTCAAGGTTCTTTTTTTTCTAATTATGATGTAATTTTATCATGATATGATTGTGAATTCACCATATTGTTCTCGTTATTCTTGAGGAGTTGACTTTTGGGTAAGTCCTTCACAAGTTCCCTCCTCATGTTTCCAATGTAGTTTTCGAGGTTAACTTGGATGTCCACTTTGAACATTTGGAATTCATCCTTATTTACCATATTCATGATGTACACATGTCTTAGCATTGTAGTTTTGAGGTTTTCTACTCTTACACTAAGAGTGGATAACCCAATTTCCACATTATCATGCTCGTCTTGTGTAATGGATGAGCCTTTAGGAGGTTTAGCAGGAATAGACATTTTTATTCCACCTCTTGACATGTGAGCCCACTAATATTCACTTAAGTTATTTTCCATTTTTTATTTATCTATTAAACCTTTTGAATCACCCTAAAAGGATCTTCCAATCAAAAGTTATGCAAGTTTCAAGTTAACATACCTTTAAAAACCTTGGTTTGTAGGTTGTCTTGCTAGTTGACCTTTCTTTTGAAATATTTCTGAAAATTTTACCCCTTCAAGTCTAAAATTTTGACATGTAGTATATTGGTATGTCTTCTCTGTAATGGCATAAGTTTGATCAAATTCCAATTTTCCAAGAGAAAGCTATGTTGACTTTCCCAAAACATGTTTTTGTATTATATGAATTTCCATGCATCCATTTTTTTTTATATGCTTTTGAATTTTTTCATATAAACACTATATTATGTATTATTTTTGATGCAACTAGTGGCATGTAATTTGGATCTTGTTAGATTTAGATACAATATTTTTACCGAGAACACTCGTTTGAGACTAGTTCTTGGACTAGTAAAAAAACTTAACTTCCACAAACAATAACTCCAAACTATTAGCGTACCAGGATTTGAAATACTTACCAAAACTACTTTGATATGTATCCTAAAGTACCTACATTTTTTTATGTTTGAAATATACCTGAAAAAATATTATAGTGAAAATGGCTTTGATACCAAATGTTATGGACCAAGATCCTAAAATGGCATAAAAATAGAAAGACAGAGTAATTCCAAAACTTGAGATTGAAATAAAGAGAATGAGTAAGGATCCCCTTCGAGGGGGAAACCTGTTTTTAAAATAGATGAAATGTAAAATATGAGATGCTATCTAAAATTAGGTCTCCTTGGTATATATAGGAGAGAAAGGGTACAATTACAATTAAGGTCCTAACCGAGAATATAGTTACAATTAAGGTCCTAACTGACCAATAAAGAGAATGCTAATATAACAATTGAAATTTAATGTCACAATATATAGGGCTTGACACACTAATTATATCTACGCATATATATATATATGGATGGAAAATTGTATATCTTCGTAGTCCAAAAGGCGTTGATAAATCTAGTATCTCTATCTAAGAATATGCTCCATGGTATCCCAAAGTGCACTGATACCTTTTCAAAGAATATTTTTGCTACATGTTATCCCTTGATGGTTCTTTTACAAGGCATAAGAATACAAATATTTTTAAAGCTATTAGCTACCACAAACAGATAGTCGCGTCCCTTCCTTATTCTTGGTAAACCAACCACAAAATCCATGGAGAAGCATTCCCTTGGTCTAGAAGGCATAGGTAAGGGATTGTATAAACCTTGATTTCTATTACTGGGTTTGTTAATACAATAATATATGCATGCTGTACTAAACCAAGCTATATATTCTTGTATTCTAAGCCAATATATACGCCCTTGTAAGTTGGAAATTGTCTTCCCAACATGAAAATTCCTGCAACTTTGGAGGTATGAGTCTCTCTGATAAGTTGTAATCTTTCACCTTTAGGAACATAGAGCTTGTTTATCTTGTAAAGAAACCCATCTTGGAGATAGTAGTCAACCTTGTTATTACCTTCTTCCACACAAAATTGGCCTTGCACTTGCTAAAATGCCTCTTTAAATTCCTCATCTTCTTTGTTTTCCTCTTTGTATGCATCTTGGATGAAAGGTTCCATGTGCACAAAAAGTACCTAAAGAGACGATATTAGATGCGTGTGGCCTTAAAAGCATGTTTTTCAACTTATTAGTTTCGCTCTTTTTATATTTGATGATGAGATGGAATTGTTGTAAAACTCCATGCACTTGTAGTGTTTGGTTTGTTGAATCTTAAATTGGGCCTATAAATACTATAATGTCCAATGATCAATGTGGATGATGGTCTCCTTGCTCATTAGATAGTGCTTCCATTCCTAACATCTTGAACTAGGTCATAGAGTTCCTTTTCATATGTAAGGTAGTTCACCATGAAATGTTTTACAATGATAACATACCAACTTAGCTCTTTGCTTCAAGACTATTAGCTACCCACTAGGGAATATAGGAAAATTGGCTTACACAAATCCAAATACACACATTGATGCACCAGAGAGACAAATGAAATTGACGTGAAAGCACATTTATTTCATTAAATATGTACATATTTATAAAAAATCAAGTGACACTTGGATTCATCTTCCAAGTTGTCCCTTGGAATCATAAAGACCATTCTTCTTCACCTAACCCTAATGGATTATGTTCCAAAACCCCCCCTTAATCCGAAGGGGTATATATGAGTCCAAGCAGAGAGCTGAAAATCAGAGAAGGACAATTACAACTAGTTGATGAAGCTCTATGAATCAAAGGTTAGCAGAAGTTGATGTCTTCTACTAAATGGGTGGTTCAAGGATGACCACAAAATTTGGAACTTGGCGATGACTTAGGTTCTCGCTCAGCCTGGAACATTTCGAAGGCTAGAAGAAGTTGCAATTATTCTACTAAATGGTTGTTTAATGATGACCACGAACTTTGGAACTTGGCTCGAAGGCTCAGAGGTTCTTGGAGCATTCCAAAAACCTATTAGAATATGATGCATTCTACTAAGTGGTTGGTTTTAGGCTAACCACAAAAATAATTGGAGCTCAGTCGAACATGGATTTGCTCAAGTAGCTCTGAATCTAGATAGGTGGCTCTGGCTCAAAGCTCTGGAAACCAACACAAAGTTTTGGCTATAGATATGACGCTAGTTCAGGATCGCTTGTTCCGGCTCGCTTGTTCTCATTCGCTTGTTTTTTATTGTAAGTAATTCCCCCCTATCATGAACAAAGTGAGGAAACCACTTATACTATGAAACGATAACTTTATACTATGAACAAGAACTCTAGCCATAAAAACGATGATTTTTGCAAAAAAAAACCAAAAACACCCCCCAAATAGAAAAGTGTTGATACCAGTATACACGTATTTTTTTTCAGGGTAAAAAATAGAGCCATGGCCTAAACATCCCATACCATTGTTTACAAAAACTTTAAAATCAACCCCTAAATTGGAAAAAAAAAATTCTTTAAGAGATAAATTACAACTTTTTTGAAACTTGCATATTCTTTGAAATTTTCCTCCTTTAAATTCTTTGGCACACAGACAAATTGTGGCAAGAGTGTTTTTTTATGATCCATGCCATCAATTATCAAACCCATATACTTATATGGAGCATCATAACACTTCTTGTGATGTTTACAGTACAAGTTTTGTTGTTCATTTGATTGTTGATTGCGATGTTCTTGCAGTGCATTGATGATGGAATCTACAAACAAATTTTAATTTTGGTTTTCAAAAAAAAATTATTTGTTTTTTACTTAGATTTACAAAATAATTAAACCTCCTCCTTCCCCCTCCCTTCCCTCCCTTCCCTCCTAGCTCCTTTCCCCTCCACCCGCCCACCTAAACTATATAATTTTAAAAAAATAAAAAATAAAAACCTAAATCCACCCTCCTAAACTATATATATATATATAATTAAAAACAATTAAAACCTAAACCTACGCCCCCTAAACTATATAAAATTTAAAAAAAAAAAATTTAAAACCTAAACCCAAAACAAAAACTATTTAAATTTAAAAAGAAAAAATTAAAACCTAAAACAAACAAAAAAACTATATAATTTAAAAAAAAAAAATTAAAACCCAAACAAAAAAAAACTATATAAAAAAACAATCCCCCCCCCTTTCTCCCACCTAGTCAGCATTCTGATAATATATACTCTGTAATATTTTCGGTGTAAGAATAATAAAATTTCTGGGTACATTCCAATTTTGAAGATTGTGTATTTCTGGTCTGTCTAAAACCGTATCATCCCTTAGCTCGGATCTTGAATTCCCTAGCTATCTCGCAAGATTCTTCACTCTGGTCGTGAATAGAATTCAGCCGTGAAGTAAGTCCTAGGAGAGGCCGTAGGGCATGTTCGACATTACAAGGAGTGATTGAAGAAAGGTAGAGGCTCATGAGCTGCAGATATTCATCCAGAAGGAAGCAAGCCCGGTGCTGCGATTTTACCCAGTCTACCAGGTATAGAGGCCCCTGCGACAATTGTGCAAGCAAAATGGTAAATACCTTATTTTCTTGCATCCTTGGGTCATCAGACACCTTATTTTAATGCATCCTCTGGTTATTAGACTCTAAACTCCGTTTCCAACACAACTTTTCCTGCGTTAGGATTTCTTTTGGCAATTTTTGAATTTTTGAAGTTCAGTGCTAAGTTGTCAGCTAGGTTCTTTTTTATTTTGCTAGTTTTCTATGTTTTTAGTTTTCAAAGTAAAAAGCATTGTAGGAAAAGAATCTTGTGAGTCGGCTTACCCTAGTACAATGATCAATATTGGCATAGTTGCCATTACTTGTTTTATGAACTGAAATATAAAAATGCAGAATGCAGGATGAAAAATGCTAATGTACCTCTAGTTCATGCATGTTTCATCCATCCTGCAGCTGTGACTCCATAGTTCTTTCAAAGAAATACCCCAATGGACGAACCAAATTGACATGGTGAACATGTCCAATGGTGGCCACTTCATTCAGGAATTGGGCTTCACTGTGCCTATGTCTATCAAGGAGCTTAACAATTGTTAAGAGTTGTAATCTCATGTGTCAAGTTGGTTAGTTAGTTGAGTCAATGGTCCTAAGTTTGTTGAGTTAATTGTTGACTAAGACATTAGTTGACCCATGGTATTCACTGAACCATAGTATTAGCCAGTTGTTTTGAGTCTTATGAGAAATTATATATATGTGTGTTTAATAATGAGAAGGCAATCAATATGCCCTTTTGTGTTTCTGGTTTATTTTGTGTATCTGCAAACTTTATCATGGTATTAGAGCTGATGGCCTGATCCTTAGATCCTATTTTTTTGGGTAAGCCTTTTCAAAAACTGGAGAGCTCACACACATGATTGTAATTTGCAGCATGGGACAGAGACGGAACACTCGGGCCATGACATTTTTTTATTGCCCATGATCCGACAATGTCACACCCCGATCCAGCAAAGGTTACCTTAAAAAAACCCACTGAAAAGAGGTCGTCGCACCCTACCTGAAGAGAACCTGCGACCCTATCTCACCCTGCCTGAAGAGAAATTGCGACGACCGTCTCACCCTACCTGATGAGAAACTGCGACGACCGTTTCACCGTTCCTGAAGAGAAACTACGATGATCGTCCTGCCTGATGAGAAACTGCGACGACTGTCTCACCCTGCCTAAAGAGAAACTGCGACAACCTTCTCACCCTGCCTAAAGAGAAACTGCGACACTGTCTCACCTTGCCCGAAGACAAACTGCGTTGACCATCTCACCTTGCTAGAAGGAAAATTGCGATGGTAAGCCTTTACTTATAGAATTTTGTCCGTCGCACCCGGAAAATGCACTGTGTCAGTTAGTATCCTGCGATGGTCAATTTACCTGTTGTCATAATCCATGGCAAGCTTGAACATGAAGCCGATCTCAGGTCCAATGTTGAACGACAAGAATTATGAATTCTAGTCTATCAAGATGCAGACCTTTTTACAACTCAACAAGTGTTGGGACATGGTCGAAAAGGAGTTGGGTGAAAATGCGAAGCTAGGAAACAATTTCGTGACAATTTGATTTTTTTTGTTCTAATTTCCAGTTTCTCGTCTGAGACAAAAGTCAATATATTTTCTCGGGCGAGAGTTGTTGAATTTATCGAACGATAAATTAACCACGGTTAAACTTCTCTCGTTTGAAACATTTTCCATAGTTAGATAATTGTTTGCCCTAGAAAATTTAGTTTTCTCGTCCGAGAGTATGACCTTTTTTTGATATTGAACCGTCAAACAGGTTTCTTGCCTGAGAGTTTAGATTCCTTTTAAAATCTCGGCCAATAAATGTATAAGTATATAAATGCGAACAAACCCTTCTCGCGCCTGTCACTGTGTGTCATTATTGAACGATTTTCGCTCTCCGTCATTCAAACGCAGAGCTCGCAGAGGACATTGAAAAATCGTAGGGAGGGGAATGGCCACAGAAACTTAGGGGAACGACCACGGAAATGAAGGGTCAAAAGAATGGCTTGGAACACGTGAAGAGGAAGGGAACCCTTTCTTTGCACAGGTAATTGACTCATAAGCTCAAAACCCCCACACTTCTCTTCTGCTATTAGTGAAATTAAAATAACCGCCAATTACCAGCCTTCCAGATAATGTTTTACTAGTTATAATCTATGCCATTATTTAGGCCTTTTATCCTATAGATGATGTAGAAACAATAGAGGTAGAGCCATCACCACCTTGCCCCAGAATACCTTCCAGTTCCATAGGAATTTAACCAAGTGAAAGCGTCAGTTTATCTTTATTTATAAGCATAAATGACAGTAGTCATTGACCCAAATACAGATCCACAGCGCGCGACATCCCTTCCAGTTACATATCCATTTCGAAAGCTAGTATCATTCTCAACTAGGTTTAGCTAACACATCTCTTTTCCTTCTTCCTTTCTAGACAACTTGTCTTCACTGGCTTGAGTATGCTATTTTTTATTCCAAACTTTAATGACTTTTTGCCTGCAATCTCTTGGAATGTGCCCATATTTATGACAACTGTAGCATTCAATGTTGCTATTCATCCCACTTCTACAATCCCTTTCCATATGACCAGAATAAAGACAATTGTAGCATTGAATTCTAGAAGCACTCATACCTCTCCATGATGAGTGGTTCTACCCCAAGTTCTGCTATCTTCATCCTTATGTCCAAATTCATTGCAAGAATAAAAATAGCCATAAAATGCCTTTTCATACCTGGGAACAAATGGTCTTCTTGGTGGCATGGTCATTCTTGGTTTATCTTGATCTTTGTTGTTTCCTTCATGATGATTGGATCTTCCTTGATCCTTGGGAGTGGATGAACTTCCTTGGAGTGGAGGTCTTTGGAATGCTCACTTATCATGAGTTTTCTTTGTTGTTTTCTCCACCAAACCTGAGGCTTTTCAAGATATCTCCATAACTTCCATGCTTCTCCTCAATCTCCTTTTTCTCATCAAATCCCAAAGCAATCTTCTGAAGAGGTGATCTCTTGCAGTTTAGGGTCTCTTCTAAGTTGATGAACTCTTTTCAAACTTCAAGTTTGTAGCAGCCATCCATTCCAATTCTCCTTTTAGTGAGAGAATCTCAAGATTTTTCTTTTGGTAGTCTTCCTTTTATTTTAGAAGCTCTTCAACTTCCTTTATCTTTTCTTCTACCTGATTTGGTTAGGCTTCTTGATTTCTCTTTGCCTCCTCTGATTGTGCTTTCAGACTAGTAGTCTCTCTAGCTTCTTTCTCATATTGTAGTAGGTGTTCTTTTATGAGTTGATTTTCCTTGCTCATGGAGTTGATTTCATAATCTCTTGCTTGACACATTCCATCCTTCTCCTTCAGTTGTCTAGTTAGTTCCTCATTGGTTCTTGTTGCTTATTCAACTTGGATTCTTAGATTAGAGGTAGTCCTTCTAGCTTCTTCAAGCTTTTTTTTTTTTTTTAGATTCTTCTAGGAATTGTTCCATTAAATTAATTTCTCCTTGAAGTTCCTTAACTATATCAAACACACTGACTACCTAGATTTCCAAGTTTACCCGAGTAATACATCCTTCAATTTTTTTGGTAAGGAAGGCAACTTCAGATTTTAGTTTGCTAATCTCATCTTCTCTTCCTTCTAACTAAGCTTTTTGTTTATTAATTTATTTGGATTGCTTCTTGTTGATCTGTCTTAGATAATCACTCTTCTAATGTTTCTTTAAGTTCAATCTCAAGGTACACAATACCTTATTCTTCTTCATTCTCATAAGAACATCTATCATCATTTTCTAACTTATTGTAAACAAAGTTTTCAAGAGGGTTCTTACCTTTATGGTTGCCGAACTCTTGCGCCAGATCTTCAATGGGATTGACTTCTTCATCCATTATTCCTTTATCACCATATTTATTCTCATCTTCTCAATCTTGGTAGCTGAATTCAAGATTGCAGGAGTTATTTTTGGCTTATGTTCTTCAACCACTGCTTTATTTGAGTAGATATCTTCTATCTTGAGCCATAGTTATCTCGCTGAGGTACAATGTCCCATATTTTCTTTTACAACATCTGGTAATCCATCCAATATGGCTTCCATTGCCATATACTTTTTCTTCCTTGCATCCTTTTGTGCTATAGTTCTTACTTTCTTTGATGGAGTGTGACCGGTGACAATTGATTTACATATGTCATATCCTACTGCCCCATTCATATCCCACTTGTTTCCAAAGAACATTGGTGCCCCATTCATGGAGAAAGTCACTTGTCCATCCATTTTGTGTAGGATAGGATCTACTTCAAGTTGGTTAGACTTGTATGAGGGACCTTCTTTGATAACAATTGTTGAACACACCGAGATATTGAGAGGAGGGGGGGTGAATCAATATCTCCATAATTAGCCATGCTTTTATCTTATAAACAACCTGACCTACAGGCTAATTAAGAAATTTGGAGTCCTAAAGTCTTATGACTCCTATTAATAAATGGAGCATGGTATGAAACCTCCACTAGACATTTAAGGGCCTATAGAAATTTTGCATTGGCATATACACATAATGACAAGTAGCATAAATTGGATTGGAAAAGCCATTGCTTGAGTTATTGTTGGATATTTCAAACAATTTAAGGCTTACTAATTATATTATCTTATAAAATATGAATTGGTATTTTATGGGATGTTATATTTGCTAAAAACTTGTTAGGAGTAATTGGCCTTATTGATAAAATTTTTATCTAATTTTCCTTAAAAATGGTGAGAGATATTTATTGCATTTTCTAATTCCTGGAGATATTTATAAAATGTTTGATTTCTCATTTTGTCTTAACAAGGACACATGGAGTGTCTAGAGACATCTACCATCGGTGCTAGACGAAGACATGTGATGCAATCAGGTATATTCGATTGTTAATCTGAAAAAAATTTATCTTGTTTGACACATTTTGACATGATTATAATGTGATAATTTCTCATCATGCACAATTGCACAATGTTAAATTTGGTAAATTTAAATTTGACATGTTTATTAATCTATGGAAAATTCTTATCATGCACAGCTTCAGGGTGAAGCAAACTTGGCTTCTATGCAACGACACTCCGTAAGGTCATCATCAGGTAAATTCAATTGTTATTCAATTCATGCTCAAGTATATATAAACATAAATCTTCTTTTACACATCTTTCTAAGATCTTGTTGTGCATAGGTGGTGTCTCTCACAATGAAAGACGTCTGTTTGAGGGGTCTACGAATGCCGGTGGACAAACTCAGAGGACACACTTAGTGTCTTATTCTTCAAATACGCCATCGCCAGGTAGAGATTGTTTACATACATTCTGACTAGAATTCTTGTTTGACATGTTTTTTAATATGTGGAAAATTCTTATCAAGCACAGCTTCACAGCTTCAAGGTGAAGCAATCTTGGCTAGTATGCAGCGAAACTACATGAGGACATCGTCGGACATCGTCAGGTAAATTCAATTGTTATTCAATTCACGCGCAAGTCTATATAAACATAAATATGATTTTACACATCTTTCTAAGATCTTGTTGTGCATAGGTGGTGGCTCTCACAATGACAGACGTCTGATTGAGGGGGGGTCTACAGGGGTCGTTGGACAACCACAAATGATACCCTTAGTGTCTTATTCTTCAGATACGCCATCCCCAGGTAGAGATTGTTTACATACATTCTGACTAGAATTTTTGTTTGACATGATTGTTTTATTTGTGAAAAATTACACGATTATTCGTGTAAACTTACATTTGATTGCCAATTTTTGGTTTTCTACATGGGCTTCTGGACAATCTAACAATAATGCTGGGTCAACAGACTTTATTTCTATTTTGTGCCATGTTCATGCTAATGCAGAGGTTCCATCAGGTATTTATAATGAACACATTTTATTTAGATGTGTATAATTTGATTGAGAAATTATATATATAGATTTTAATACTTGCACGTGCATTTTACTTCTTACAGGGTTTGCTGCTCCTGATCCTAATCCATCTCCCCAGGCAAGGAGAGTTCGTCGGGTGCATCCGTATGCTCACAATGAAAGATATGATCCTCTTTACAGTCAACCTAGAGATGTTCCTGAGGAGACTCCTTGGGAAGACAACATCGCTATGTTGACTGTGGAAGAGATGAAGGAGCATTCCTCTAGATTGCAGGTAGAACTTGACACTTCAAATCTCTATTTTAGTACTCAACAATGTCTCCAGATTTTTTTGCACAATATGAATAGTTTGATCGAGACATATCTTAGGGTTGGACCATCAACCCACATTTTTCATGACATTATGCGTAGGAGGCGGTTGTTAGTGATGGGTCGCCACAAGTTTGAAGAAATAAAAAAAGTTGTCACAAAAGAAATGGTCTTTTCATGTTTTGACATGCGACCTAAAGACAAAAAAGTCTAAAGATCGCAAGATTCAATGATCCACTGATTGCACCCCATATTTTTTCTAGGTTCCTGTTTGCATATGGTAAGTTACCAAATAATGACGAGGTTCCTCAGTATTTTGTTAAGATGTTGATTGCAGAGTTCTGGTTTCACATGGACCCCAACTATATAGATACAAGTTCCAGTTTTTATGGTGCCGGCAAAGGTCGTACATATGAATGAACTAATGCATGACGCGATGTTCAGTATAGGCGTCCGATGCCTCGATTAGTACAGCCACATCCTAGAGTCGTTGCTTTTCCAGAGGAGTTGGAAATGACATCCCAAATAGCAAGAGGGGTGAGGGAAGAGATAAAAGAGCGAGTTGGGGATGCATTGGCAGGGGTAGAAATCGGCCTAAATACTATGTCATCTTCAACCAGTATGGATGAAGGCCCATTTGATGATTATTCTTATGATCGCTTGAAAAGTATGACTCGATTAGAGCTTGAGCATTCTGCAATGTACTGTAGAGACACGGGGGTTTCACTAGTGAGGCAATATCATATCACGTCCATTCATATTGGGGGTTTGAATACTCTTAAAAAACTCAAAAATATATTGCCCCATATTAAGGGGTCAAGGGGGGTTTTAATTTGACATAGTAATATAAATATTGGAGCTTATTTTATTTGGATGGGATGAGGAATAACCGTCAAATCATGGGATGGATTCATACCTCCAAATAATGTGATCAATTCATACCCACCTAAAACTTAAGGACCCTCCATTTTTATTTGATATTGCTTATGATCCTAAGTTTTGCATAAATCTTATAATAATATACCAATGATAATATCGATGGAAGTCTCTTTGGATTATTGGCCTTGAGCAATCCTCATTTAATAACTTGTTTAGGCTTGGTTTGAATTGATGTTATATTATTTTTCATCTTTAAGTTAAGAGATGTAGCTAATCAGGAGTTCCAGACTTGAACAATTGTATTGTATTTTTTGTAGGAATTCAAGTAAACCATCTACCTCTTCATTTTTAAGTTGGGGTTTATGTGGGTATTGAGATTCAATCAAACCTTGCTCCACGACAACCGAGAAAAGTGAGATCAATCTTTCTTGGCTCATTGGAACCAATAAAAGTTAGATCAATGTTTCTTGACTAATTATTCTTTCAACTTTTTGTATTCTTCTTTAATATTTTCACATTGCTAGTTATGAATAGTTGTTAGATTGAGTTATATTTGGAGTATTCATAACTATAATTTCAATTCTTATATGCAAGGAATACGTATTAAGATTGTATTGGAACTGACATGAACATAGGTGAAAATCCAAATCCTTATTTACATACCCTATGTGTTATCATTAGCATGAAATGGTATCATATAAGTTTCACCATATGTGTATCTTTATAACTATTGCATGCTTGAAACCTAAAAATGGAGATTTTCCCTCTCCTGTTAAAAAAAAAAATAGATATAACCCAAGAAAATGTAATTAAATGTTGTTAACTCCCTTGATTGCAAGAATAAATGTAGAGGAAGTGGAGGAAATTCATTGGATCTTGTGAATGGCCCAAATCCAAGCTATGCACATGATCATATGGTGTTTTTTAAAAGTAACAGGAATTTTTCTATGTCCATTTGGGTTCAAACATCAATGATTTTTGTTTTGATAGGAAGGTAGGGGAGTCCATTCACAAAAGGGTTTCAATTTTTCATTTTTATGGAGTATAATTTATTAAGCTTATAGAAAACATGAGCTCTCTATGGCCATACTCATATTTACATGATATAAAATTGGTAGATTGGCAAGCTGTGGTGTGAAACATCTGCAATTCTTATATCTTCTAAGCATTGCACTAACTATTGGACTATCAATATTTTACATTATTTGCTATGTTGATCTCTTGACTAGATTTCCTTTTATGCATTTTTCCTTCCTTGGTACTATTTCGTTGGGTCTTCCACTTTCCAATGCTACAAATTGATCAGTCACCCTTGCAACCTTAGTGAGATCATTATTATCATTATATTATTATTTTGTTTATCATCATGTTTGCTTATACTAAGATGTGTTAGGAATCTTGTTTGTTACAACTTGATAATATGATATAAAGGGGTTACTAAAAACGGGTTGATAAAAATGGATACATACAATATCTGGTGAAACTAGGGGTTCTCTTAATTGGAAAAGTATATTGGGAGGGGGTTCAATAATACAATTTTAAGAGGCATTTTCCAATATTTCGTGAAATTAGGGATATTATTTAATATCATACGAACGATCGTGCTATGTAACAAGTTCACTGAGTGAATCCCCCGTGTGTAGAGACAATTATAAGCGAGTCATCGCTGGACAAAATCAAAATAGAGGCATGGTACGTAAGTATGATATAATATATGAAATCTAATTTTTTTATTCTCCAAATCTAATGTCTATAAATTATATGGAATTTATGTAGTATACCATATTCATGAATGATGACAACTTTGATGATATGGATTTTATTGACCAGGAAGAAACAAAGGCTAGTGGCACGAATACACATGTTGAGGAAATTCCAATTTCACAATTTCCATAGGGGACGTAGGTACGGATATTCCTGTATCATGTCTTCTAATCATGGGTCTTAGCGTTTGCTTAAAAGGTTTAGATCCTGGTTTTATGTGTATTCTGTGTTATATACATAATACTCAATTTATATTCTGTGTTATATAAGGTTTAGCTCGTAGCAATATTCACTTCGATTTGTGAGAGTGGAGAAATTTGTATTCAGAGCTCTGAATTTTCTATGTTTTTGGTTCATGATATTTTTTGTATATATCATCTCCTTGTATAGGCACACTATTAACTTCACATTTGTAATTTCCACATAAGAAGGAGTTATTACCCATTGACTGTTTGCATTTAGAGAAGATTCGTTGGGAAGGATGCATTTTTTTGGTATTAGTAAGTCTTGTATCTATGAATGTGACATGAAACTGAAATATAAAAAATATAGCTGCAAGAATGTTATATATATAAAAAAAATCATTTAAAGACATAGTAAAAAGTATTGGCCCAAATATACCTGGGTTTTTTATTCAGGAATTGGCAATAGATTATGAATTGCATAGACATTGTTCAGAGGATCAATAAATGTCAATGCAGAAGGCCGTAGCATTATCTATGTCTTGGTAGGAGAATCTTCACTTTCAGTATGTGTAGGGACACACATTGCCAAAATATTTCTTTCAAAGACACTGCTATGTGTTCCTGAACATAGTTGGATGATAGTAGGTGGATGTAGTGGAGTTTGCTTTAGTGTAGAATCAATGTAGAAAGAAGGAAAAAATTAAGAAAAGAACTGGCCAAGATTTGAAAAAAGAGGTTGAAACAGACAAAGTATTTTGCATACACGCTTTTTTTTCCCTATATCACTGCAAGCAGGGAAGAAGATTTTTCATAAAACTATACTATTTTAAGATAATTAAAAAAAATGAAAGTGATGGTTACCTTTATGAACTTTTTGGTGTTTGATGTAATTTCTTTTTTTCTTTTTAGATTGCAACAATCCTTTCCTATGCAACTATTCTTTCCAGATCTGGAAAAGAATTATGCAAACTGCAAATGTGCCAAATCTCAGGGAACAAAGGAAATCATGTATTTTAAAGGAAAATAAACATACTGTAGGAAATTGCAATGGCAAAGGACTTTATCCCAATTACAAGAGCTTTATTTGTACAAGGAAAATGCAAACGCAAAGAAAAAAAGAATTTGCAATATCAATTTCTATGTCAAAGAGAGTGGAAAAGAACAATATTGCAATATTGCAAATGCCCTGGTAGGGATTTTGTCGATTGCATCAATGGATCCAGAGTCTTATGATCTAATTACATATATTTTAACATGGAATTAAACGTATATTTTCTACAATATGTGCATTAAAGCATTTTTCAAACCATATACACCTTGACATGAATGGAAATAATAAAATCAAAAGGAAATCAATTTATCAGTAGAGTGTTTCATAAGTCAACATTTGTTTCTAAGCTGTCAATGTAAATAACCATGCCAAGAAAAGATAGTTGATTCTATGATTTGTTATAAAGGTCTGAATTGTTTTCGTCTAAATTGGTGATTGTTCTTTGCTAGTACAAGTATTCCAGATTAATATCTAATCATATCGCAGATTTGCAATATGTTGAAGATGATAAAGAGCATATATTGATCATATGATGAGAATGTGCAATCTCCTCATAGCAAAATTGTCAAAGTGTACTGGTGGGTCACTTGCCGAGCTGACTTCCTATTTTTTTGGATACCTCCCAAAATGTAGGAATTGGCCATTTATATAGATTTGGTGGCACCCTTCTCATAGTATAAGGCGCTTTGCACAAAAAAACCTATGAGTTGGTGAAAGTGGTCAAGGTCCATTGTTACCTTGTTGACTTGCACCTATATTTGGAAAGACAAGTTGATGATCACAGCTAGATTGTCAGTCCATGTAAAGTCTAGTATACCATCTTAGTAGCACTGATTACTACACTGTATCTTTTCAAGCATGAATCACTGAATCGGTTTATCTCAGCTGATTACTCTGTGTATTCTTCACAAGCAAAATGATGCTGGAATGGCCATTTTGGTAGTTTTGTCGGGAGGTATAGTTTTGTGGTGAACTCATCTCGTTTGATAGTTTCTAGTATGTCTAGTCTTGCTTGCTTTGCGAACCTAGAAACAAAGAGTCATTGTTTATGGCTTGGATTTTGTTCATCCCTTTGAGTGCCCATTACTTTGATTTTTCCAATTCGATTTGTAGTTATTGTTTAGGTTTAGCTTGATTTGCATTGGGGTTTGGTGCTTTCCTCCTATGAGCTCGGATTAGATGCACTAGTTTTATTGACCTTCGAGGCATTGTGTGTGAACATGTGGCCAATGGTTGTTAGGCCATGGGCTATTGCAACAAGGACACTACCTCTTGGGACACAAATGAAACAAAAAAAATGATGACATCTGTGTAGAGCCGATAACACAGGACTTGAATAGAAACATCTGTGTATCTATTGTCTAGGTTTAATTTCATTTGCAACAGGGATTAGTTCTTTTTTCATGTGTGTTCAAATTGGTAAATTAGGATGAAATGTTGTTAGTAGCTCTCAGTCAATTGATTGTGTGGATACTTGTTCTTATACTAGTAATGAGCAAATCATTGCAACTATACTTTATATCTAGAGTAAGTAGGGTGTTGGCCTAGTAAAGCTTGGTAACAAGATTTAAGAACAATGGTTGGAAAGTCTCTGATGGAAGCAATGTGAACTTATTGTATAAGTTCTACCAATCAATTGTTGTATATTTTAGGTGAATTCCCGTTTGTCAAACTTAGTATATGTCTGTAGGAAATTTCATCCATGCAATTTGGTATAACATAGTAAATTTTAGTGTGATGTGTCTTCCTATTTGGATTTAACTTGAATCATTTGTGTTTATTCTTTTCTTGGTTCTTGTTACTAATTATTGTGTTTAGTTGAAGCATTTCTATTGTGGTGACTTGGGCTCTATTGCATGATTTGTATTCAAAGAAGTATGGGAAGTAGTTGGCCATTCTAGCATCATTTTGTTTGATCAGGGTTTGGTTTTCTTCAAGGTATTGCCTTCAAAATAGCCAAGATATCATAGCCAAACTGGAACTAGATCTCTAGCCATATTTCATACTTTCCTTAGGCCTAGTAGAAGCTCATACACATTGAATAGTGCCATCTTTCTTATATGAGAATTGTTGATTGCCAATATTGATACAAAATAGAATGGTTAGTTTGTTTTGAAATGTTCTATTAGCTTGCTTATGAATGTGGATGGTATGCATGTTTTTTTATTATGTGCATGGTATAGTGTTAATTATGTTATTGGAATAGTTGGTTTTAACATTATAGACACATACATTTTACCTCAAGCCATGTGTGCCTTTGACCAATTTCTTTCAGCCAGCATATTGTTTAACTCCATGTAAACTCTATGTAATCACCACATAGTCATCCCATTAATCCTAAAGTTGTGTGTATGTTCCTTCAGATACAACCATCTACTTGTGGGGTTTAATTACATATTTATATATATATATATGTTAGATATTTCAGGTTTATGGCAGGTTTATGGAGGAAACATAAACACATATAACATTGAGCATCTTGTTGTCATTTAGGTGTGTGATAAGATTGGGAATGCACGCAAACACATAAGCTTGGATGAGTGCTGAATTGAACCTATATATATAACCAGTGCTTGTTTTGTTGATATAACCCAAACAGAGTGTACTAGTTAGTTGGCTGAACAAAAATAGAGAGCTGGGTTTGCATAACATAGTATGTTGTTTTATTTTTTTGGCATGATGGAGTTTGAATGCACTTGAATCCTTTGATGAACATTTATCTCAGTCCTTTAAGCAAGTAAACCAAGGACACATATCATTGAGACCAGATTGGGAACATAGATATCCTTTCATGTATTGAATTCACATTGTAGAAGCTTGAACTCAGCTTGTTGGCGAATTGCAGAGACATTACGATTTCTTTCCGCAGAAAGCATTTGTGTTGATGAGAAAGATGGGCCATAGGCCTACTGTTTATGGTCATTCTACCATTGCATCAGCCCTTATCATAGTAATCAATGACTACAATATCGAGCCAGTGCCTTGGCCCCCTCTGTGCCCTCATCCATTAAGACCGACAGACTTTGACATCCCGTCTCTATTTATTGTTCAATGCAAGGATCTATAGTCTATGTGTTTTCTATTGTATCACTGCACTTATATTGTTGTTTTTTTTGTTAGATTGTTAGGGAAAAGCTTAGCTAGACACTTAGTTATGCTTCCTTCTTTTTTGCTTTTTGTTGCTTTCAACATTGATATAGGATCCGCTTTCACACTCTACACTATAATTGCATTAGGAGTAATTTTTAGTCTCGTTGACTTACTTTTGTGGTTATTTGTTGGATGGAGATTAATAAAATTATTTTGTCTAATCTTTTATAGGGGGGAGTGCATGTATTTGGACGACTTGCATTGTCCTTTATCTTAACAGAATATTCATTTTGGGTCCTACATGGGGGACATTTCCTTTCTTCTAGGGATCAAAGGTATTGGGATGCGGTCTTATGCCAAACATCTCTCAGATGACTCCTTATAAGGTGGATATTCAATATGGGCATCAAGGTGTAGACCCGTTTGAATGCCACCCAAACTACATTTATAAAACATTCATAAGCCCTTGTATATGCAATAGATAACTCTTTTTATAGATAACTCTCACCAATATGCGACCATTGATGTTTCTAGTTGGATACTGTTAGGAAATAGTAAGAATCCACAAATGACCTTCGTGTGATTTTGATGATATTGTTGCTACAGCCCTAAATCACAGTCTCTTTTAAACCCCAAACACTTGTTTTTGATGATGGTTTGTATGCTATGCTTACTATTGTTTGGATACACTTACAACTGTGCCTATAAGCTACCATAAACTACCTCAAATATTTAATCTATAGTCAATACAAAATGTTGTTGTAGATATTTTGTATTGCAAGCTGAGTACTTTTCTTTGCAGCAGCCCATGACAGTCCTGTAGTTTGCTATTTTAGAAGCACATCAACACTGATGGAGTCATACACTTGTTAGGCCCTGAAAAAGACATTTTTTTACTACAAAACACCTCAAAACTACAGTCCCCTCTAGAGTATGCTCATCATGAAGTTGTCACTTGTGGATACTATGGACAATGTTCCCACAGGTTATATGTATCTTTCATACCTTGCTTCTAAATGTGCTTGATGTACATGTTGTTTTGTTGCATTCTTGTTTGGAAAGATGTACAAAAAGATGTCTTGTTTTTTGTAAGATATTGGCTTCATTGTTCACTTGCATTGATATGCTGAAAAAAAAACTCTTGCTTGTGAAGAATACCGAGGCTCATATCAGAGACTGTTAAGACTCTTTTCTAATTATAAATTAGATCCTTTATTCCCTACAAAATTAAAATAGTGTAAGAGTTGAAAGGTTTTTTTTTACTATTCTAGTCTATGTTTTTAGGAAGTGCAGTCCCTCACAGGATATAACTCTAAGCCTAAGAATCTCATTACTTTTGGTATATTTTGTCCCCAAACTTGTATACATACATACATACATACCTACATACATACCTACATACCTACATACCTACATACATACATACATACATACATATAAACTTTTCATTTTGACTTTGCAGCCCACAGAAAACCAGGAGTCACTGGTGTCCCGGTCCAAAGGTTGAGATCGATCTACTGTAGTTGTAAATCAATTGTCACCATTTTTTGCGATAGTAAGAAATGACCAATGGCATGACAATCATTTTTGGTTACTTGAACATAGTTTCCTTGTGACTGAGGAAGCTTCTGGCGATCAAATTATTTGGTTATGGCAGGTATTGGAATACCACTTTTGTTTTTGTCATGTATGGTTTGAAATGGTATGGTTACTCGAATATCTGATCATCTTATTCCTTCCTCTTGCAGCATCTCGAGTGAATCCTAGTCATCTGTCCTAATTCAAGTTTTGCGGCCGTGTTATTGGTTTGGCATTGATGCATAGGGTCCAAATCGATAATGCCCTAACTCAAACATTCTTCAAACAATTTGTTGGTCTCTCTATCTTCTGGGAAGATACAGAAGGTCCAGATCATACTTGTATTCAAGTTGCAATAAAATCTTGGAAATGGATCCAGATATTCTAGACGAGGATCTACTAGGACTCACATTTGTGACAGAATTGAAGAACTGGATTCCCGAAAGGTTATGGAACTTTGTCCAAGGTGCAGGGACTTGATTGTAAAAGGTAAGAATTGACATCAGTATTCAAAGAAAATGGTAGAGTTTTTTTGCGAATTTTGCGACTATCTTTCATGTTGAAGTGAATTTACTAATTTAGAGCTGATTTTTAGTTTTATTAGGTATTGAATAGTGTAAATGCATCCTTTCAAGTTTAATTGACTGAGATTTTTTATTGTTAAATGATATTTCCCTATTTCACACATCTTGGTTATTTTTCTTAGTAGTTTCACATTCTAAGTAATAGTACATTTATTGTTATAATGTTTGGTTAAAGAGGACTGATATTCGAGGGTAGCAAAGAAGCAATTTATATTGATAGGAAACACATAATAGAAATGAAATTGATAGTTACATGTATGTTGTGACAAAGCAGTCCCATACATTGTTTTAATTACATATATAATTATAGTTGTTGAAAATGGACAACAAAGTATGTTTGATACATGCTTTGAATACAGGAAAAATAATCAAAATCAAACTGCAAAATTGTGCCCACAGGCATTGGTTCACTGATGAGGTTGATGGTGTGTTGTGTTGTCCACCAAATTCCATTATAACTCTAGTATGCACCATCCATATGGAATACTTTTGAAAATTAAAATTTTGAGTGCAAGTCATGCATGATTATATGGAGGAATATATACTCCCACAAACTCCTTTTTGTGATGTCCCTCAAGACATGTTTCTTGAATCACTTCCATGAAAAAATGCAAACTTATGTTGATAATCATTGCTAAGCAGAGTCGAAATTTGAGACTTGAGATTTAATGTTCCACATTATTCTATCAAATGGATAATTCCATTTAATTCCAGCATAACTGATTGATGATGAAATGAACAGAGCAACCCAGGAGTATTTGATTGCACGCATTATAGACACATGCTGATTTTTTCTAGGTTTTTTATATAAGTTGGTTTTCAAATTTAAAGTTGGAAATTGTTATCCAAGGAACTTCTCTGTTTTAAAATGCTAATGTGTTTGTTATTAAAATGCTAATGTGTTTGTTATCTTGTGCTGCTTCCTTTTCTACTATCTATATAATGCCATTCATTTACTAATCTGGTCTATTTTCTTTTCTATACGAAGAGTGGCATATGGGTGCTACAGTTGCCATCAGTTGTCCTCACACAAACATCAGACTAAAGGACTTTTCAGCAATGTGACATAGGGCTATTCAAAGCTGGAAATCAGTGTAAACAGTGAGGAAAATATCTATGAATCAGAAGTCAACGAAATCACAGCTTAGTGCAACAGAATTATTTTCAATCTTAGTGACAAGCTATCATTACTCAGGAAGCTGCAGGATCGAAGGCATATTGAGACATGTTATGACATATTGATCATTTTTGTAGCTCGACCTAGTATGAGAGAGATTGTGCTGGTGAAAATGTTTGCAGGTGATAAGCTTTCCTTCACATTTGATGGAACATCAACATTCTCACTACTACCAAGAAAAGATTGAAAGGTCTATAAGTAATACACCTGATAGAGTGACTAGTGTTGGAAAATGAGACTTGTTTTGGATTGTCAGGGCATGATCTCTCATGTGTTATTGTTTATTGGGATGGATAATGAGGAGTTACATCCTTTTCACACAAAATTATTTATGGACCTTCTAGAGATACATATCTTGGACTTTACCTTTTGATATATCATAAAAAAACAAAGTTAATGGACATGCAGTTTGTTATTGGGATGGATAATGAGGAGTTACATCCTTTTCACACAAAATTATTTATGGACCTTCTAGAGATACATATCTTGGACTTTACCTTTTGATATATCATAAAAAAACAAAGTTAATGGACATGCAGTTTGTAATTAATAAGTATAGACAAATTGTGTGCAGTTTTACTGATCTTCAAGAGTATTTGATGCAACAAAATATAATGGAACTTTTATTTGTGATTTTTCATCATCTAATATAGTTTTTCATGTTGGCAAACAACTGTACTGTGAGATTGTTTGAGACAATAGAAAATGTAAAATTCAAAGGTTATTTCGTATGTGTTTTTTGAATTATACTTACAAATTTTTGGTGAGGTTTTTATTATGAAGAATAATATTGATTAAATAAAGTAAAATGAATTCTAATGTATTAGATACATTACAATAGTCAAGCCAACCCATGTGGATTCAATATTTTAAATGTTTTAATAGCATATGGCTCATATCCATATCCCTACGTGGGATGATAATGATGATTTGATCCTTTTCAATCCATCATCTGACATCCCAAGAATGGAACACTAGTTATTTGTGGAGCTAGTGGCATTTTATTTAGAAATGAGGATAATTTACTATTTTCAAATATGCAGCAGGAAACGAGAGTAACAACAGAACAGATTTATATGCCTTTTGCTTATGAAAATTGCTTAAGATAAAGGTTTGAAAAGCCTCCGGATGATGGGGGACTCTAAAGCAATTATATACTCGAATAATGGGAAGAATCAGATTTAAAACTTCAAGCTGAATTTTATCATGGATACAATAGTGGAGGTAAAAACAAAGTATCCTGATATTCCTTTACTCACATGTATATGGAATTCAATGAGAAAGCTGATAAATTATCTGAAGAAGTTCTCTTTGTAAGGAGTATTGTTAGCACAAGAGTTTAAGCATGATCTGTCCCTCACTCCCTGAATATGTCCAGTCAGTATACTAAATTTTAGAAGAAAAAACTGTAATATGTTTTTAATGTAGTTGAAAGTCTAGTTGTCTTTGTATGTGAAGGATCCCAGTCAGGCAATGATATTTTGCCCTTTTTCATGCTAAAAAGCACAGATAGGGGCTGATATAGCTCAGGGAAGACTATTGAGATTGGAAGATGCAGATACCTTTGGATATTGAAGTTATTGTAAATAAATAGGGATGTATATTTTGATTTCTAATTTGAAATATCAAATAAAATGTTTTTTTCTAGGAAAACAAACATCCACAGAAACATAAATTTCCAAATAGACAGTAAGAAGCTTTGTGGAACACAATAACATGTGATTATTATAGTTCCAAACACCAATATTATAGGAAATGTTTATATGTATATATGAACCCGAGTCCCCAGGAAAATGCAAAAATGAAAGAATACACTAGTTAGAGAACTAGTTTGCAACAAATCTTCAATGTAATAAAATTAGTACTTTAAAGAATGATGTTTTGTCAAAGTTTTATAAGAAATAGAATGCAATTTGCTCTCAACATTCCAATGATATCAATCTAATAGCTTCAAAATAGGAGTACAAATATCTTTTGTATATTAAAGAAATGAAAAGAGCATTTCACCACTTGATTGATGAATAAAAAATAGCTGTGATGATTCCCCTTCATTGGAAATTGTGATGGTGAACCCACCCATGCACTGCAGTAGCACTTGAATTAAACTATTTACTCTTCCCGCAACCATTTCAGTTGCTTCTCCTACACATTCAATAAACACATGAAATGAATGTTCTTTTACAAATGCAACGGTAGAAATCTGCATAACTGCCTACACAGTGTATACAATAAATATAGGTATGTGAATGACCTACTCTTTGTACTTAGTAATAACAATCGGTTAAGAAACTACAGTTGGGACTAGTAATAGGAATGTGGTAGGACTTTTACCTGTCTGTTTATCATTTTGCAAATCTTTGTTAATAAAACTGGCGTTTTGACGCAATCCAACCTTCAGACAAATTCATATATTAACAAGACTACAAAACGTGCATCTACTGACCTTACAATCCTATTTGACAAAATTATGAAAAATAAACCTCTCGAAGACTGCTGATTTTACCTGGACATTGTCAGTGGTGGATTGACTAGTTTCACTACCATGACATCGCCTTTCTCGGCACCCAACATCAACTCTTCTATTAATGCCACAAGAGCGACAAATATATTGAACCTCTTTTGTTTGCACAGCAGAATGCTGGAAAGACAAATTTGAATAACAAACTGTTAAAAAGGATTCTGAAGTGACAAAAAAAGAGGTCAACCTACATCCTTCACTTTTAAGCAAACTCAACTGGCATAATCTTTGGGAAGAGAATACCGTTCATTAGTAGCAAAACATTAAGTTCTACAGGATTGATAAAGCACATTAAAGTTTTGAACCTCCTTGTTTACATCCACATGTGTTGATAGTAATAATTGAAGCCTGTTGACCTCTATTCCGAGTGTCAAATCTGCCAAAAAATGACAAATACGGAAAAGTTCCATCAAACTGAAATCTAACAATTTCTTCCAATTACAAGACCCTTCCAGTACATAAAGCTATCCACAACATAGGATTGATTAAGATTATAAAATTCGATATACAAATGGACAACTCACTCTCTGCATGTTCTGCAAACAATCTATTTTGACACTCGATGTTTTCATGCTCCAGAAACTTTGATCTGTGAAATTATAGCCATAACAAACATAAGACAACCAATTGAAAGAGCGAAGAGAAACTTCAATTAAAAATCAAATTATTAGAATGAAACCAGCTCCAATGAAAATTATGCAAATCAACAAACCAGTAGTGTACATAGGGAATGTGCCTATTCAAAGTCTTTGTAATATTTTCTGGGTCATGGTGTAGCTTCAAGTAATTATTCTCACATCTAAGGTAATCCAACAACTTCTGTTGAGCTGTAGAACAAAATAGTAAAACAATGAAAGATTACACAATAACATATTTTTCTATCAAATAGAATAAAAGAGTGGTAAAGAACCAATGTTCCACCAAGTTTATTGAGCCCTTTGTTTGGAGAAAAAAATCCAAATTTCACTCAAAGTGAACCAATAGATGTGGTCGGGGCTTGTTGGGCCCTTGATTTTGATAAAGGACATGTTGGCACCAACTCATTAGATATAGAGATATAAGTTGTTCCAAACATCATGTATGTCGTTATTAGTAATAAAGAGTATTGAATATAGTGATAAATATGAAACAAGATATCAAGTGTGACTTCAAGACTGGGACTAAATTGAAAAATTGAATACACTTAGCAACAACTAGAAAATATTATCAACTTGTTCATAATTGAAAATCTAAAACTAAACTAGTAGTTTTTAGTTTCAATAAATCATGCACCATTTTGAAACACAAATCTATGATGTAAGTTAAACCTTTTTTCTTGAGAGGACTTATAAATTTGATAATGATGATAATGATGATTAGTGCCCTCTTTTGGTTGTGGGGTTATGGTGCTTATGCTCCTGCTCATCTAGAAAATAACTCAGCCGCTCTTCCATCAGTGAACAAATTATGTGGAATTAAATATTGCATGATTCAAGTATTTTTCTATCATTGCTATCAAATATCTAATGCAAAAAGCCATTTTATTTGCACGCATACCACTTTTGCAACTTCCAATTCTGACCAGGATAGATCATCAATATCCATCTTCTCTGTGTCGTGTCCTTATTTAGTAACATCTTTCTGAGTTTGGTTGTTTTCCAAAATGGAAATATAATTTTAGATCTTGGAAAGACTCTTTGTTAACCACCCATTTTACATCACAAATCTACCCTTAACTATTGTTCTAAATTGGAGCCTAGCATGACTGACTCCTATTTAGAAGGATTCATTAATGTGATCATTGTCATATAATGGTGAAGTTTCAAGTTCAATATGAGCCTTGAGTTATCATTGGATATGTTGTTAAAAAGAGCTTCTCTTAGTGTCGAGAATTATATATATTCTCTACGGACAAGGCCAACCACGTGAAGGTGGAAGCTCATTTGACCCCACCCACCCACCCACCCTAGAATCAAAGAAAACATTCATCAACCTTGATGTGTTCTTGAACCATATGAAATGTGCCAGCGGCAAATTTTCAAGAATAACATTATGATCTTTTATCGACAATTTCCATTGTCGATGCTTGGAATTTTTCCTACTCTTCACTGCCTTCAACTGCAATCGGGATGCTATGACCAAATGACTGTATTGAGCACATATAACATTTGACTCGTAGTCTTGAAAAAGAATATGGTATTTACATTTCCTTACTTCTGCAAAGAAATGTCCCATTAAAACCATTGAACCCACTACATACATATAATTTGACGGGTCTTTAACTTCTCGCATCAACGTGTTTTTCGACCTAGTGCATCTCAATAAATAATAATGCACATTTTATGGATTATCTACCGGTGCAATGAATGCAATTACATCACTTTCTCTAACCAAATTAGAAACACGATCATAATCTTTCTTGTAATGCCCCCTCCTATCATACCAGCATGATAGAGAGGATCATTGCTAAAACTGGGCATCTAGCCCCATACTCAGTAAATAACCATTCAATTTAAAAGAAGATGAACATATGCAAATTCATAACCATTTGAAAACACAGTGGAAGTAAATTCATTTAACACATCCACATACATTCATAATATTCATCAAATGATAATTGCAAATTTAACACAAGAGAATACTTATCTCAATAAGGTAGTCCCAAGCAACTGGCTATGCAACTGCAACGTTCCACCCAACCATAGGCCAATTGTGCTTATCAAACTCTTGATACAACTGCCACCCTCGAGCTGGGCATGATCTCTACAAGGAACCAGGGAACAACAGACTCACACATAGCCAAGCATACACCAAGATGAGCCAAGCCAATCTGCAATTGGGTTTATCAGGCTGCTAGGACATGGAAGGGAAGAATTGCTAAGCTAGTGAGCTCAACCATAGAGTTATGGGTACCCCTCCCAGATCTATTCAGCTTGGCACTCACAATGCCTACACACCCAATCACAAGGAAGTATTCTCTTCACTGCCACACAGTCCCTCAAGCCATACCTTCCTTTTTAGTGCTCTCAGGGTGTGCATAGAAAAGTAGCCAGCCCTCTTGATCTTCTTGAGAGGTTACTCCCTACACTAGGTTTATCAAGCCCATTCTGTCCACTACCATTCCAGTTTCTTGCTCACAGGTTCACAACAAAACAAGGATGCACATAACAGCAAAACTACACTTGTTGAGCATGAAGAAAATGTTTTCCACAGTGGAATGCATGAGATGGGGTTTCAACTAACTCAGGAAAACGTGGGAACCCACAAAAACGAAATGGGAAGTTGGGGAACAACCCAGGGAAGCCAAATCCGTTTTAGAAAAACGTCCTTGGACATTCGGGGGCAAAAACGACCTCCATACAGTCCCCAAATCGTGGCCCTTCTCTCCCAAGCTACTGTATATGCAAAAACGAACTCCCAGGCATGGAAAAATGCAGGATTTGGATGAAAAACGTGTAGGGAAAGACCCAGCTAGCTCCCCCTGCGTGAATGAGTGAAGACTGACCATTCATAATGGCTTTGGGCACCATTTCGTGGGTGTTTTCTTGCCCAAGGAGACAAAAAACGAATTTCCAGGTTGATGGCTTGCCCATGCACGAAATTGGCTGCCATACTTATTCATTTCCAAGGCATTAACTGCCTTAACCAATTTCTTGGAAGAATTAAATGATTGGGTGCATGAGACAAAATGGGTAGTTGGTGGTTTATGGGTTTCCTCATTGACACATGGATTAATACCATTGGCTCAAGGGTTTGAATAATTTCCCTCCCTTTTCCTTGTAGAGTCATGCCCCATCTCTTTTGTTGCATTGCATAGCCGGTTGTGGGTTTTTCATTAGAAATTCGTAATTACATGATGTCTTATATACATTGTGCCTATCTAGCACAAGAACCATAAGCATCTATTTTTAATTGCCGATACATGAAACGCTAAATCAACGGTGGGGCCTTGGCCTTGAGCTCCTCACCATGATTAAATTACAATATTCACATCATTTATGATTTAATACAAAGGGGGTCAAAATGTGGACATTACATTTCTCAATCACAACCACTTCATTGTCGCACTCTACAACGCTGATATTTCCAAATGGGGGCAATGGTGTCAATTCTTGGTGTCTCCATGGTTTCACAAATTTGTTAGTTTGGTTTTGACACTCATCCAAAGACTCTACATCATCAATACATGCAAGATAGAAGCAAGATTACTTTCGTTTCTCGATTGCGTGTATATTTTCCATTTTCTTACTCCTAATGGAGTGTAAGCCCCTTGTTTTCGGGATTGCAGTACAATTATGTGGCATTGATCTGTCAACATCGCCCATTGCAATATTCTAGAAAAACCTTCTCACATTACCCATCCTTTCATTGAATTCATGGCTCAAATTTTGTTTGCACCAATTAACAATATCGTTTGAATTTGCAAGGCGAGAAGCAGAGTGATTCATTTGATATCTCCTAAGTGCACATTTCACACAGGACCCAACACCATCATGTTCTCCTTTTCCATGTCTCGTTTCAAAAAAGCTCCATGTGTGGAGAACATCCATGTTTCTATGAAGGTGAGACAACCATAAGAATGATCGTGCAGATTTAAACTGACCAACAAAACCATCTGACCACACCCAATGTTCTTTAAAAGTGACCCTTCTTGATAATTCTTTAAAAAGCATACAAAAACAATGTTGGAAAAAACATTTATCATGTGCACGATCATCACTGATGTAGAAATGATACTCCTTAATCACTTCACGATTATTTTCATTGCTATCAAAACCATTGACATCAAGCTCTGCATGTCTATACGTAATATGCACAAGTATAGATACCTGATATGAATGATAATACTCACTCTGTATCTCCTTTTGCGGAGTGAAAGTGTAATTTTCTGCAAAATTGACAATGGATAATATTGTCCCTTTTGGAAATACATCTTGTGATTGCTTGAACTGTAAGTCCCGCCATTGTGCTGAGTGAGAGTGCTTGATATATTTATATATTTGATCCCTGAACAAATTCATAAAATCTGTCAAAGAGATATCACTTTCAACTAAATTAAGCTTTCTTGATGTTGTCGTTGAATCTATAACTACAATATAATCAACATAAACATATCTCTTGCATTTCACAATGCGATTTGACAATTGAGGATCGTTTGCATCAATGGGGTAGTTAGCATTAAAAAGGGCCAAATCAAAACATTCCTCACATTTTTTTACCTCCGATGCATTGTTTCTTATAGAATACTTGATGATTCTCTCGCACACATAATATTTTAGATACAAATTCATGAACACTCGAAGGAGGGGGGTTATTTGGCCAACACTGCATGCCAAAAGTTAGAAATGTCTCAAAATATAATTCGAATTCTACATGGTATCGACAAAAACATGTGTCACGAACAACGATGGGCCTGACATACCATGGTTTAAGCTTCACAAATGTGTTAAAGGCAATATTCACATCAACATTACTCTCCATAAAAGTTTTGAACATTTCCACTTGAGTGATTGATGTTATGTGTTTGGCATGAGTTTCATAGTTTCCTTTCGATATACGATGTCGCACAACATCCTTTTCATTTGGTAAGACACATGAGTTTACATGCCAAAACTCTTTCACCCTGTCCCTCACATTATCTGGAAGTCTATCTTGATAAGGTTGCCTATAGATAACACCCCAACATCCAACTTCATCATCCTCATCTAACTGAACCCTAAGGTTTTTATTCTTCCATAAAAAATTTCTTGATGTTTTTAATGTTCTTGCAGTCGTAGAAAACAAACAACTGGTTGTAGTGTTTTTTGCCACAACCCCTGTTAGAATTGCTTTACGAGCAACCATGAAATTATGAGATTGTTTTCTTGCAAGTGATGCAAGGACCGAGGTCAGATTTTGTGATACAATCTGATTTGATTTAGCCTCTTTTGCACTTTGAATGCCCAATAATGTAATTGCATCTCTTAGACATTTTCACTTTAACAAACTATGTAACAATTGAGCTTGTTGTATGACAGAAATACCTTCAAAATATTTTTTGACTATCGTATTTTCTCTATAACGAGCTGTATGATCAGGCATCAGAGGTCCCATTTCTTCAATTTTACTTGAATCCAAATTCTCCAAAAAAGTATCGTTAATGAAGATATTGTTGCAGCTTCCAGTTAATCTTTGTAAATTGGTAACTGTGGTAGGATGTTGTATGTTGGATGTTGACCCTGCATAAAAATAAATATAAATTTATAAGATTGTGAACTTTCAAATCAAATATATATATACTCAAGTATTATAAAGTAAATGATAAACATATAAAAAATTATTTACTCACCAATCATGGTCTCAATATCAACGCTACCCACAGTTTGCTCCACATTTGTCATTTCCTCGTCACCTCCATGTTCCTCATTTCTTTCATCAACGTGCTCCTCGACTATTTGCATTCCTTCATCACTGCCATGTGCATTCACATTTTTCATTTCTTCGTCATCGCCATGTGCATTCACATTTTGCATTTCTTCGTCACCGCCATGTGCCTCTACGTTTCTTTCCCTTGCTCTTTTTTCTCTTAAATTTCTCATAGAAACACGGGATCTCTCTTTCTTTTCTTCTTCATCAGATTTGGTGTAATCATATTTTCTTTCATGTTTCTTTCGGTTTCCTATGTTGAAAGAAATAAAAACCTAAAATCCAATGCATGAAAATATATGAGAATTGAGAGTTATATGCTGAAAAAAAAGAACAGTATTGACCCAACAAGAGTAATATGCTAAGCACTCTTGTACAAAAAATTTACCAAATTGTTGAATGTGGTTGTCATTGATGTCAAAGGAGTTCGGTAATGACAAAGGTATAACAAAGGAAAACTAGCTCAGGTGTCCTTGGGAAAATGCCTGCTGTACCTAATGGGTGAATGATAAAAATCATCTGAAACTACCATGCTCTACCTTATAGAAAAAATGTCCTTATGCTCTTATAAAGAAAAATGTTTTATGCCTTATAAAGAAAATTCCTTGTTAAGAAAAATTCCTTTGTGGCCTTATGAAATGTCCTTGCCTTCAAATGTGTGAACTTGGATAATGCAAACTCTCGGTTGAAAACAGTACAGATAATGCCACCTCTCGCCTGAAAACAGTAAAGATAATGCATAAGTGTTATTCATTCAACATGAAATAGTTCTTATTATGGCCAAATAATATCCAAAAACCTCTTCAACATGAAATAGTTCTTATGCATGTAAAAGGAATACAAAGCATTGATTTATCTAACCTTACATTTATATCAAGAATACCATGATCATATAAAACAACAATTTCATAATAGTGCAAGACTTGTTATGTGCTTCAATCTCAATTCTTTAGATCTCAAATATTCATCAAAGAGATGTGATACTACCAATCTTAAAACCATTCTGAATGTAATCAAAATCCTCATCTATGGGTGATTCAAGAGAAAAAGTAGTGAAAACTTAGTGAATACAAACAAAGGAGGCCTCTTTTAGGGAATATTTCACCATGCAACAACCAATACAATTCGCACAAGTACTAATTATAAAAAATAAAGAATAATGTGATGAAAACTTTCTCAATGGAAATGTACTAAAAGATTTTGTTTATCAAACTAAAAATAGTCTTCAATGAAAGCACTATATTTTTACTTAAAATACCAATGAGTTTAATCTCCAAACCTTGCTTGAGACAAGTGGTGATATGTAACCCCTTTTCAAGTCAAATTTACCATTTTGTAAATATATAAGATAGAATTCAAGGTTCAACAACTAGGAAGAGAGCAAGTGCTGCTTTAGGCCTAATTGAAATTGAATGAATAACACTTATGCGAACTCACGGCTGAAAAGAAACTCTCGGCTGAAAAAACACGCTCGGCTGAAAACAAACCCTCGACTGAAAAGAAACGCTTGGCTGAAAACAACCCTCCACTGAAAACAAATCCTGGGATGAAATAATTTGGAAAAATATCTCGACCGAGAGATTATATATACAACTCTCGGTCGAGCATCACGGGCATCCCGTCCGAATATCACAGGAATTCAATGAGTTTAATGTGTCGGCCCCTAAAAGATTCTTGGGTCATTATGTAACAAAACTCGCGGGCGAGAAATGTTTTAAACTCTAGGACGAGAGTTTAAAGCAACTTTCAGCCGAGAGTTTTCATTAACTCTGGGTTAATTTTAGAGTGGGAACACTTCTCGCCCGAGATATTTTTTGGGCCGAGAGTTTTTGGTCAACATTTCCAACACCATTTCTGCAGAATTCAAAAATGTGTCACTTTAAAAAGGTCGGACCACCGCAAAACATGTGAATTATATGTCGGATTTTATACCAGTAGATTCATCATTCAATCTACTTTCTCATAATATAAAAAATTTTGAATTTCATTTAGGATTACTATTTTTTTACTAAACTTTATCATTAAAAAATTTAGTGACTTAAAAATCAGTCACAATGAAAATTCAATATCATCACAATGACAAAGCCAAAAAAATTTTAAAAAATACAAGGATGTTCCTTGAAGTGTCCTCTTCAATGGGTTGGTTTTAGTTTGTTTGATAAGAGACACATTTGAAAGAACATACGAAGACAAAAACATGTGTCGATAATGTACCATTTTCCGAACATATGCTGTTTCGATAAATAATAAACAAGTAGTTCCCAAGTCTTAAAAAACTCAAAATATAGTCCAAGAACTAGTTTAGTGTGTGTAGATTATGAGCCTACAAAGTTTTTCCCTAAAATAAATAACCATCTATCAAAAAACCCACGTCAACACAGGTCACTTATTATCCGTACCTAAACTTTTCAAGTATATACTGTTGGTTGACAACAAATTTGTCCCACGATATGTCCATAAAATAAATTAAACAAAATATGACTAGAAATATAATTCAATTCTCTAAAACCTTTGTGTTTAATTCAAGTTGAAATTCCTAAGGGAGATATGGGTTTGAAGAGGTCGAAGTTGAAAAACATAAAAATTAGCAGTTTTTTTTGTCAAAAACAAGCCAAAATTGTTTCCCAACTTCATGTTTTCACCCAGTTCACGGAACCGATGGCAGCTACTCTCGCTGTGATGACGAATGAAAATAAGAAGGCCCTCGACAAAAGTAGATATCAGGATCTCACTGCGAAGTGGTTGATCCAAAGTTTCATTGAGGAGTCCATTTTCCCGCGGATCGTTGGAGCTACGACCGCACATCAGGCATGGAATCTCCTCCAATCTGCATACAAAGGTATAGATCAAGTCAAAATGGTAAGACTCCAAACCCTTCAAATCCAATTTGAAATTCTTAAGATGAAAGACACAGATACTGTCGATCAGTTTATGACTAGGGTTTCTGGGATTGTCCCACAATTCCAAACCTATGGTGAAGCCCTAGAGTAGAAGGGTATTGTTGAAAAGGTACTTCGATGCCTCACTAAGAAATTCTCTATGGTGGTTACTGCCATAGAAGATTATAAGGATCTGTATATGTTTACTCTAGAAGAGTTAACAGTGTCCCTTTTGTCTCATGAAGCTAGACTCTGTCAGGAAGATGAGTCTCTGTCTCATGCATTTAGCACTCAGACTTATTTCAACAGAGGCCGAGGTCGAGGAGGAAGAGGACAAGGCAGAAGAGGAAGGATTTCTAATTCCATAGAGGATCTAATTGCCCATGAAAACCATGAACACATAGATCATTGTGAGCACAGTCATAAACCTTAGAACCAGAGAGGAAGAGGAGGAAAGAGATAGACTAATAGGTCCAATGTTCAGTGTAACCACTGCAAGAAATATGGTCACTATGAACATGACTGCAGAAAGAAGCAAGCATATCAGAACAGTGGCAGAGCAAATGTCTCCAATGTTGAAGAACATTCGTCGTAAGTTATGTTTCTGTCATACCAAGCGACTGAAGAAGAACATCAATTAGATGTGTGGTTGCTAGATAGTGGATGCAGCAATCATATGATAGGTAAAAAATCATTATTTTCTGATATAGATCCGTCTGTTAATTCAAAGATCAAACTAGGTGATCATTACCTCATTCTAGCTCAAGGAAAAGGTACTGTTCCTATACTTACCAAACAAAATGAGAAGTACATAAATGATGTTTTCTATGTTCCCAATCTTTAGGTCAATCTAATCAGTATGGGTCAAGTGATTTAGAATAAGTATGATGTTAGGTTCATTGATTCCTGCTATACTGTCTATGATAAAGCTCCTAGTAGAAGACTCCTAGCCAAAGTAGAAATGACCAAGAATAGAATTTTCCCACTCAACCTGAGGAGTGCTATCATGTCACAGTCATGTGCTCATACTGTCTATAGTCAAGACAAAACCTGGTTGTGGCATTTTAGGTATGGTAATCTACCCTTTCAGAGTCTCTCTCATCTGCAAAACAATCCATGGTCAAAGGATTACCAATCATGAATGAACAGTCAAGCTCTTATGAAGACTGTATTTTAGGGAAACACCAAAGGGACAACTTTCCCACTTCTACAAATAGAGCCAAATAACACCTTGAACTTGTTCACACAGACCTATGTGGACCCATGCAAACCCAGTCTATAGGAGAAAGTCTGTATTTCCTAATAAAATTTATTGATGACGATAGCAGGGAAGTATGAATTTATTTTCTCATAAATAAGTCAGAAGCTTTCTCCAGATTCAAAGAGTTCAAAGCTTTGACTGAAAAGCAGTCAGGTAAACCACTCAGAATACTCAGATCAGATAGTGGAGGTGAGTATGTCTCTCATGATTTTGCAGAGTTCTGTAAGCAGCATGGAATCCAACATCGGTACACCACCAGATACACTCCACAACAGAATGGAGTTGCAGAATGGAAGAATCAGACCATCATGGACATGGCTCGAAGTATGCTGTCATACAAGAAGTTATCCAATGATTATTGGGAAGAAGCAGTTGCATGTTCAGTATATCTACTAAATAGATCTCCCACAGTAACTATCAAAGACAAGATACCTGAAGAAGCATGGAGTGGCACTCAAATTAGTGTGTTGGAGAAAACTCACTATGGCTTTGGGGTAGACCACAACAGACAGCTGACTACCAGAAATCAACTCAATTCCCAATATTATGCTATATAAATGACAATGCTAAGATAATGAAGAATATAACCAACCTCGATCCAAACGTTTGATGTAGATCCCCGTTGGAGCTTTTCAATCCATGTACTTGAATCTGCAAATTAGTCTCGACAGCCAATATACAACAAGTACATATAATATATAAATAGCATTAACATCATCAATAGCAATGGCCCATGATATAACAAGTAAATGAAACCCAATGTAAGATAAACAACATTTACAACATTAATGGACGAGAATATGAGTATTTCTATTAATAAACAAGAAGAAGTACAATGTGATACGACCTCTTGCCGGAAACCAATCTAAACCAAGATCTGGATCAATCCACTTGTGCCTCCACCACTTCAATCCTCCATGGAATGGAAAAGTCAAACTAGAATAGGAGTTTGGAAGGTGAACATAACGGGTTCACAACTACAAGGATCAATGAGTGTAGACTCAAGATTGGGAAAAAATCCACTAGAGTTCTCTTGCTCTTCTTTCTCCTCCTGTCCATAAGCCAGATGTGCTCAATATATAGTCCTCTCAAAGGTAAGTGAAAGGACACATCGAGGCATTTCTTGGGAAGATGGAGAGTCAAAGGTCACCCAATGATCGCTTTTTGGGAGTAAAAAGTAATAAACTAGTGATTTTTACCATTTTACATGCTACCCGTGGGCTATAGTGATGCAACTCATGGGTACGCCCACTGTAATGATGCAGCAAGCGTACAAGGGAAAAAATAGGGAAAAATAGTGTCTGAAGGATATACAATGGTTTTGAGTAAGTGGAATGGATCCTCTAGGCCAAAGAGTGTTGATTCTCACAAGGTGGAAGATTACGTTGTAACAGATGCCCCCTAATGTGTGAGGTCAGATACTGATGATACGATGGCCGAAATACATTATAAAACTCAGAAGTGGAGTGATGGAGACACAAGTGGAAAGAGAAGCTCACTCGTCATAATACAATAGTGTCCCTGAATACATGTCGGTAGTACAACAATCTGATACAATGGCCATGAATAGGCAGTACATAGTGAATATATGTCATAAGTGATCATAGCCATGTTCCCTCTATAGTAAGATATGGTCTCCTGCTGAAAAGGAAACAACTGGTGCAAAATGAAAGTACAAACTGCTGATATCTGAGAGGTGATATCTCAGATGTAAAGTCATCGTCATAAGTAGCATACTGAATGCCACTATCACCCGGGGTCTTCTACACAAGTCTTCGACGGTGCAAGTCCCATCAAGTGAATAAAGGAGTTGAGATCGAACCTAATGTGACATTGTCTGATTACTGGTCAATGATGTATATCATTAATAGACACAAGATAACCCACCAATAATGAAAATGGGCATCAAGGCACAGAGCGCAATCATCGGAGTGTGAATAGATGAGTTGAAGTAGAACACTAGGATGAATCCATTGATCAAGGGACATTGATGTATTCCCAAAATGGTCGATGGCGAGAGAACCTGGCACTAATGACTGCAAGCCTAAAGGTACTCAACCGAACTCTAAGCCTCAAGTTCTGGAATAAATGGGTTGAAGTTGATGGAACGAGACTCGCTGGAAGGAGGGCATTAAGGCATCCCCCATCAACCAGCACGAGGTACCAGCTACGTTGAAATATTTGGAAGAAATCAAGTGAAACGAACTGACTCAATAAGGATGGCCGACATGCAATAGTCAAGAGATCTGAGGAGTGGATGACTCTGGGTTCAGGACTTCCTTTGAACAAGAGCATGAGCAGATGGATATACTCAGGCAGCACAGACTTGACATAAACTGTGCAATGCAGGAGGCATTACAAAGGGCTCCATAATGACTGGAAGCTTAACCAATCGGTGGAGTAAAATGAGAAACAAGTACAGCTCGTAAGGTCCAACTATAGTCCCGACTCATAATGTATGGAGTGGAATGAATGCTCTGTTCAAAGGAGACACAACAGCTGCCAACAAGAAGTAGTAACCATAATCCCGTCAGGCTTTTTGGAATATTTGATTTTTTTGGTCTTTTTCATATTTGGGGAAAGCTTGAAAAAGAATAAAATTTCTTATAGTACAACAAGTGAGGGAACGAGTGTCAAATAGCAAGCAGACTAGTCCTAAGCAGTGGAACATACCTATGATAAATGCAAGGAAGTGCATGCAAGATTTGGACACTAGGGGGTGTGTTCCCTCAGGGTCAAAAGGTCATCAAATTGTGAAGGAAAAATATAAGTTCTGTAGGGATCGACAGGGAAAAGTGCTCGGATACCAGGCTAACAACTGAGTAAGCGGGAGCCGACACAAGGCTCAAGCGGCAAGAAGGATGATGCAATGCAATCACAACATGACATAACTAAGGGGAGTCCTTAAGGGAGATGGCCAACATAAGACAAAGTAGATTATGAGTCTTTATCGCAACGTCATGGCGTAACTACAAAGGACTCCCAATCCTAAGGACAAACAGCGGCATGGGCACCAAAATGCACAAAGGGGTTCTAACTACAGTACCCATGTTTGGAAAAGCCCTACCGCCACATAACGACACTTCTATAGCTATGTGAAAGTTCTGTGTCAGTTAAGAAGCAGGGTTGCACCTAGGGTTTACGAAAGTGGTCAAAAGGTCAAATGCAAAATGCATGTGAAAATGACATCTAACCTATATGCCAGGTGTGAAACGTACCTTCCGTAGGTGTGAAGCGTTCAGAAACAACTTTCGTTGAAGAAATATGGTTAAAAACACTACTCCGTGACATTGTATTAGTCCATAACAGCATTAAATGGAAGAAACTATAGACAAGTGGGTCTTGAAAATTATAAATAGTAATAAAAATTTACAATTTACAATTCATTTTTACTATTGACCCATTTGGAGTTTTGTGGTTATTTTTCACCTCAAAGTTCAGTTGCCAATTATGGGAGCTACAAGCGTCCGTTCATTGAACCATCGAGAGCAAGTTGGTAGTCTCATCCATACCTTTAATTTCATTGCATTTCTTTTAGTTTTCAGTGGTGGGATTTTTAGTTTGGCCAAGCCCTAAATGGCTTCGGTGCTACCCGCGGGCTATTACTATGCAGGTTGCGGTAGGGGCACAATACGCGCAGTCAACACACAGGTTGACCACGGTACCCGCCCCTGTATACAAATTAGCCCACGGGTACAGCCGTGAAGTTGATTTTGCAAAAAAATTGACTAAAACCCTTTTTTTTCCTCACTCCAGGATGGTTCTAGAGTGGAGGGAGAGGGAGCATGACCAAGTAGATGAGGCCGTGCGCAATGATGTGCAAGCACAGCAAGCATTGCAAGCATGTGGGTTGTACAAATTCTGGAGTATAGGGGGTTTGAGGACCCAAAACCTACTACTCCGTCGCTTGATAGATTATTGGGATGTTGATGCACAAAACTTCAATCTCAATGGGAAAATCCTCACACTGGAAGTGGAAGACATCTACGTCATTACCGGTTTGTCCCGTTGAGGTGAGTGGCCAGTCTTCGGTCTTGTACTGTGGGTGGTGGGATCATCGTCCTTGATTACATAGCACGGTATTGTCCCGCAAACACACAAGCGGTGGGAAGTTAGGTGCGCATCAATGCCATAGTAGATCTGAGCATGAAGATCATTATGGCTACCTTAGTGCGGATAATGGGTTCAAAAACTCTGCACCAGGCATCCAAGCCAGTGATGTTCTATGCATCACAATGCATGTAGCCTATAGTATTTGATTGGTGTACCACACTACTGGGGTCTATGAAGACCCAAATGACAGAATGCAAAGAAGGGAAGGCAAAAAACTTCGGGTATGGTAGTATCTTTTGTAGCTTCTTCTTTGAGAGAGTTCTGGGGCTTAGTCCAAGGGTGTATGTCCCTCCTCATAGTCTCCGCGATCCAGCCCTGACCCAATGGGCTGAGATCTTGACACGATAGGGTGGTGGCCGTCTGGCATCACCATATACTGAGGATTTCTTCCGCTGGTGGGATCGACAGGTCATTGCCATAGAGGACTATCCCTATGCAGGGATAGACTTCTACCGGGATCGAGACATGCCACTCCCACTAGACGCAGTGTTCGGAGACATTGGTGAGTACTCTTTTTAGGTTTTTGTGTATTAAATTTTTATGGATTTTTTATTATAGATGTAAATGCAACAATATTTTTGGTGGTAGTATCATATGCTAATGTTTGACTGTTTGCTCATAGACAAGGGCCCAGTGAGACCCGATGGCTTCCCGAGACATGGTCACCGGGGCAGGGGTGATGAGGCAGGTGATGCTGCAACAGGGCGCACTCTACATACCTTGCGGCGCAACCTATCACGGATCGTTGCCAGGATTCCACATATAGAGGTGGCATGACTACCTGAGGCCATGCAGTGCCAAGTAATGGGGGTTCCGGGTGATTGGGTGCGGCTACTACAGCGGGTAGCCAATGCAGTTCATTATTTCTATGAGACACATCCTGTCGGGGCGGCAGTTAGGCCTTCTCGTAGGGAGTAGATATGCCAGGATCTTATTTTTGTATCGATATGTATATTTTTGAGGGCTACGGGCTCCAGTTTTGTATGACACTACCATTTTTGGACATATTTATAATAAACTTTGGTTCTCCGGTTCTACTATGTGTGTGTATGTACAAATGTATGAATGTCTCTTTTATTTGTGTGCTTCATGGTGAATGTGACAAATGACAATCTAAATACGTAGTTAGCATATGCATCAGATATATGATTAACACTTCTCGGAACATGTATGTATGTAATTGAAACAAAATGTCGTTCCAAGAGTCTTACCCTTAGGAATTTTCGTAGTAGTGTAGGGTCTCACACACGGTATTGCCCATTCAACTGAGACACAACTAGTTGTGAATCCAGGCGTACTTCTAAAGACTGGATACCATGTGAAATCGCATCCTAATGTAGCTCAATGACAACACTATACTCAGCCACATTGTCAGATGTAGGACCAAGATAAGCACCTCTTGAGGACACAAATAGGTGGTCAGGTGAGAAAATAACCCAGGCAGTAGAAGCAAGTTGCTGCGTATGACAGCTAGCACCATCTGCGAACGCTAAGAACGTAGGAAACTCTGCTGACATCTGTCAATCAAATGGAAGCTAATCAGCAGACCCGAAAACCAAAAGAAAGATAAACTATGTACAGAAGTAACTATACAGTAGTATACAAAAGTATTAGCCTGAACCAAAGGTTCAAGCGTAATACCGCTTGAGGTAAAGCCCATTTCTATGATCCTTCAAGATAGTCCCCTCATAATCTTCCAACTCATAGGATCCTTTTTCTAGGACATGCCTCACGATGTAAGGACCGTGCCACATGGGGTTAAACTTTCCTTCCCCCAGGGGTTCTTTAGCTTGGTCATATAAGAGAACCAAGTCACTTTCAGCATACTACCGGGGACGGACAAACCTATCATACTGAACCTTAACATGATGCTTGTTGGCATATATAGCCACAGTGGCATCTCGACGTTGCTCGTCAAGCTGCTCAAGGTGGATCAACCGTTGCTCAATACCTGTTGTATCAGGGAGGAGCTCTATGGCTAATTTAAGCGAAGGGATTTCGCATTCAATCGATAAAAGTGACTGCACACTGTGAACTAACTGAAACGCAGAGAACCCGATGGCAGTCTTGACTGTGGTTCGATACGCTCACAAAGCAGGATATAACATGATGTGCCAGTTGGTCTTGCTTTGTTGGATGGTATGCTGGAGAATGGTCTTTAAAGACTTATTAACTACTTCAACTTGACCATTTGCTTGGGGATAATAAGAATATGAGTGTTCTTGTCGAAACCCAAGCTTGAGAGACAAATACTCCATCATCTTGTTCTGAAAGTGACTGCCATGGTCAGTGACAATCTCTTTCTATATTGGAGAAAACTCATTATGGCTTTGGGGTAGACCACAACAGACAGCTGACTACCAGAAATCAACTTAATTCCCAATATTATGCTATATAAATGACAATGCTATGATAATGAAGAATATAACCAACCTCGATCCAAACATTTGATGTAGATCCCCGTTGGAGCTTTTCAATCCATGCACTCGAATCTGCAAATTAGTCTTGACAACCAATATACAACAAGTACATATAATATATAAATAGCATTAACATCATCAATAGCAATGGCCCATGATATAACAAGTAAATGAAACCCAATGTAAGATAAACAACATTTACAACATTAATGGACGAGAATATGAGTATTTCTATTAATAAACAAGAAGAAGTACAATGTGATACGACCTCTTTCCGGAAACCAATCTGAACCAAGATCTGGATCAATCAACTTGTGCCTCCACCACTTCAATCCTCCATGGAATAGCAAAGTCAAACTAGAATAGGAGTTTGGAAGGTGACATAAAGGGTTCACAACTACAAGGATCAATGAGTGTAGACTCAAGATTGGGAAAAAATCCACTAGAGTTCTCTTGCTCTTCTTTCTCCTCCCGTCCATAAGCTATATGTGCTCAATATATAGTCCTCTCAAAGGTAAGTGAAAGGAAACATCGAGGCGTTTCTTGGGCATATGGAGAGTCAAAGGTCACCCAATGACCACTTTTTGGAAGTAAAAAGTAATAAACTAGTTATTTTTACCATTTAACATGCTACCTGCAGGCTATAGTGATGCAACTCGCGGGTACTCCCACTGTAATGATGCAGCAAGCGTACAAGGGAAAAAAATAGGGAAAAATAGTGTCTGAAGGATATACAATGGTTCTGAGTTAGTGGAATGGATCCTCTAGGCCAAAGAGTGATGATTCTCACAAGGTGGAAGATTACGTTGTAACAATTAGTGTCTCACATCTCAGGATATTTAGATGTGTTGCATTCGCACACATACCTGATGAGTTAAGAAAGAAGTTGGACAAGAAGAGTTAAATGTGTATTTTCACAGGCTATAGTGAACATCAGAAAGCCTTTAAGCTGTATAATCCTGTCACCAAGAAAGTAGTGGTGAGCAAAGATGTCAAATTTATGGAAGAGAAATGTTGGACTAATAGAACAGACATTCAATAGACAGACAGTCTAGTACCACCAGAACCACTAAGAATGCCCAAACTTGAAGTACAGCAGCAGCAACAACAACTAGGTGTTGTGAGGAAAATGCACCTATAGTTCCGGGGAGAAAATACCAACTTACAGGTACCTAGTACATTCAAGCAAGTGCGAATAAATGATCTTGCCATCGAGCACTTGAAGAATCCATCGGATAGGAGACATTGATGTATTCCCATCTATACAATAGCGAGGGAAACTGCCACTAATGACTGCAATCCCCAAGGTACTAACCGAAACTCTAAACTTCATTCCCATAGCACAATGAGTTGAATTCGATGGGAAGAAGTCCGTTGGAAGGGAGGCCTTAATGCATCCTCCATCATCCAACACAAGGGACACTCAACAGGTATGAGCTGATTTGGAGTAGGACTGAACACATGATGAAACATACTGACACCAAGGAATGACCGACGCATAAGGTCAAGGAAACTGCAGAATGGCCGACACAGGTTATATCTTTGAACATTGAGCATGACACAAGAGTGACTTAGGCAGCTTTGAACACAAAGAGACCACGATGCAAATATGCAATGTAGGAGACATTAACAGATTCTCCATATGATTGGAAGACTAACCAAATGGAGGATTAAGAACTTTGAGATCAGTTTATCCTAAGGCCAACACTAGAACCCAACTTGTTTGATAGACTCAAAATAGGTGCTTTGTTCAAGGAGATAGTAGACTTGCTGCCATCATATTGAAAGATATTTTAATATTCTTCCCTTTCCTTCCCTTTTTCATTTTTTAATGAGCTTGACAAAGAACTAAAGCATGCTTGACGGTATTTTCATATTTAAGGAATCTGAAAAACCTAGAAGAAAACTCCATACACCTAACCGTGGATTTTATATCGAGCCCAAATTGGTCTGTGCTCAGCAGTGTTTTCTTGCTTATAGAGTTGAAAAACTTAAACAGTCCTCTATCAACCATCTCGTGGATTTCACATCGAGCCCGAGTAGGTGAATGCTCGCTTGGTGTTTTCACATTTCAAGAGTCTGAAAACCCTAAAGACGACTCCAAAGGTCCTTTTTGGTAAAGTTAGTCTCCTTCCCCGAAAAAGTGTAAAATAATAGAAGAAGAAATCTTCTAGCACATACCAGAGTATACATAGAGTATACATTTTCCGTAAATTATCCACCAAGGCACGGAAAAGGGATAATTCTATACCTAAGTGGATGTCAATTCAATTATTTTAACGAGCCCGAAAAGACAACTATGCTCAGCAAACTTTTCCTATTTAAGGAGTCTGAAAAGGGCTTAAAAGAATTCCATAGGGATCTTTTCTGTAAAGGTTTAATGAGTCCGAAAAAGTAAACTCATGACCTCCTTACCGTTTTTAACGAGCTCAAAGGAGATACAAAAAATGCTCATAACTTCCTTACTGTTTTTAACGAGCTCGAAGTGAAGATGAAATAAATGTTGATAGCCTCCTTACTGTTTTTAATGAGCTCGAAGGAAAGGTGGAAGACTGCTCGTAACCTACTTATTGTTTTTAACGAGCTCGAAGTAAAGGTAGAAGAATGCTCGACATGGGAGGAGACGAGTGTCAGGGACATGCGAAACTAGCTCCAAGTGCATGGAACAAAGCTATGCCTAATGCAAGGAACACTAGCAAGATAAGGACACTCAGGGTGTGTCTCCTCCAGGTAAAAGGTGTCAAATTACGAAGGAAAAATGATACAAGGCTTAGCGAAAATGAGATCAAAGATGGAGGCTTATACAATGAGCTAACAGCGTGGAAGCCGGCATCAGGCTCATTAGCGCAAGTGGGATCATAACAGATGCATATGCAACTTGAACACAAAGATGGGAGCCTTATCAGGGATGGCCAAAAATATATGAGGAAGAAAGATATGAGGCTTCTTCTCAAAGTCATGGTAAATCTAAAAAGGCTCTCGAGCCTATGAGAAAAACTCAGCATGGGCACCAAAATGGCATAAGGGTGCTGACTAGGGTGACCCATGTTAGGTAGGCTATGTTGTCAAACTAGTGCACAGTGCATAAAGAGATGGCTAACACACCAATATCCAACAAGTTCGACCCTATGGCGAATTCGGATGGAAATAGGTTCAAATGCAACATAATAGTGGGGAAGCCTAAACCTATATGGAAGGTTCCGAATATACCTGACATGGTCGCACAAGTAAAGAAAGACCCGATACAAGTCACTGTGGTAGAAATACTTTCAACTTCACTATCATCAACAGCAAGCATAAACAAGGCAGAGTTTTCAAATGAAGACTCTATGGTACCCAAGCCCGAGGACTTACAATCAACAAGATCGACTTCAGGATGAAGATAAAAGTTGAAGGACATGATGGAATCTGCAGAAACAAATTCATCATCACGGGAGTTGAAAATTCTAGAAGCAGAATCAAACTCAGCAGGAACATTGATTTGCGGATCTATAGGAGAGTCCAAAGACTCAACAGTAGGAAGATCAAACTGGGGCTGGACATAACTGCGACTGGATCAACATCCAAATGAATGGCAGACTGTACTATGGACTCTAGGAAAACTTCATCAGAAGGAAGTATATCATCCCAGATAGAACACATATCTAAACATTTAGATGGAGGTGTCACTTGATCAAAAGCTGGGACTGAGTCCCGAGAAGGTAAGCATGAACTCAAAGACTTCTTCTCAGTAGCAGTTGAACTCAAGGAACAATATGCCACATAAGTCCCATGTGACATAGTAGTGCCTAATGACGAGGGATCTGACTGGTCTACAGTTGGGTAATAAGGAGGATCAACGAATGCAAGCTGGTTGATAGTGACGATGCTTTTGTTATGAGGAAAATGCATCACACGAAAGAGCATAGACACCACAGCATGCATAGCATAAACGTAATCATGCCCGAGGATCATATCAAAGTCCATAGGGTCCTTTAAAACCATAAAATCAACTAAGACTGTTTTTCCACCCAAACTAACAGGTACCTGACGGAGGAATCCAATCGGTTCACTAGGTCTTCTATCGAAGGTCAATGGCCAATTAACAGCTGGAATAACATTAGGGAAACCCAAATCTCTCCAAGCATAAGCAAATAAGATACTAACAGAAGATCCTTCATCTACAATGCATCGACCAACTGTATGGTTCCCGATATCAACCTTTATCTGGAAAGGTGTCGAAGAAGGAAGACGAGGCTCAGCTAGACTATTCCAATCAACGGAAACAATCCTAGGGCTTGGTAGGGGTTCACATGGCACAGATGAAGTGTCCCCTTTTTCAGAAACATCCAAACTGGTAATGCAGAAGACTTCTACAGTAGGTGCATTAATCTTTTCAGGGCTGATGGGATCGGTCGAAGATTGCATCGATTCGATCACTTCTTTCTCCGAAGGAAGAGTGGGGTCGACCAAAGATTGCATTGGTTCAACCACTTTATCAACCAAAGGTTGATTTGATTGTAGGGAATCTATAGACAACTCAGGAACAAAGGTTCCTTCAGACATGGACCACACTCTTCGTGCCTCTGGAATGGCAGGGAATCGGTGAGTAAGGTGATCTCCCTTACAAAGTTTACAAGGGAACTTTGGTTTCTGTACTATAGGTTTAGACTCCTTTACAACGTCAGTACTCTCAGCATGACTAGCATTGGCTGACAGCTTTCCCCCAGCATGACTTGCAGTGGCTGGTTGTTCAAAAGTAGAAGAATTTTGAACTAAGGACCACACTTTTTGCACTTCTGGAAGTACAGGGCACAAATAAGTAAGGTGGTCTCCCTCACAAAACTTGCAAGGGAACTTATACTTCTATTTATTGGGTTTGTTGACAATGTCAAATTCCTCAGCATGACTTGCAATGGTTGTCTGGTGTCTCCAATATGACTCATAGGAATTAGTGACTTGTCATTAATATGACTAGCAGTGATTAATGACGTGTCCTCAACATGACTAATAGTGGTTGAAGACAAACTTTCAGTGTGGTTTTCAGTGACTAAAATTTTTCTCCCAGCATGAACTCCAGAGGCTGGGTAGGTTCCCCCTGCATGATTTGCAGAGGCAGGGTGCTTGCCCCTAGCATGACTTACAGATGATGGGTTGTTGCCCCCTTGTTTTGGAATCTTCTTCCTATTCTTCCCCCGTCTATTCCTTTTAGACTACTAGTTACTAGTATTGCTACTTTCGCCACATGAGGTAGAAGGAGGAGGAGAAGATGTTACTGGAAAAGAAGGCATAGGGTTCTGATGCTCTTGATTTGAGGTGCTCACAAAAGAAGTGTCAGGAGCATGCAAGGCATTTGGAGTGGAGAACAACCAAACCGGAAGCCCTATAGTGAATCCAGGAAGATTCAGGGTAGCCAATAAGGGAGTACCAATGTTTCCAATAAATGGAACAACACAAGAATCCCCCGGAACAGGGGTACCTTGATTGGCGCTCACCGGAACGCTAGACATAGTTTCCTGCTCAAATGAGCAATAATTTCTCTAAGGAAAACTAAGACAAGTAGCAAAAAGAGCACACCACTAAAAAAGGTCCTAGGTCAATCAAACCAAGCAAACAGATGCCTTCTGGAGAAGAGTTTGGGATGATGAGGGCCCAGAACAGATCAACGAAGGAAGAAGAAGAGTTACTCGAGGTCCACAATACAATGACTAAGGGTGCAAGCATTGGAATCACCCAACCGCCCTCCCAAAGACCTGCAAGGGATTTCCTCCCACGTTTGTCCTAGGTACAACAGATATAACCCTCTGTCGTCACCTATGTATTATCCTATTGTCAGATACTAAGGATACCACCACACCAAAAATTTTTGGGGGAATAGTCTCTGGTCGAATCAGAAGGTGTGGGCAGGGTAGCTGAGCCCAAAACTCAAAAGAGTCCCCAAAAACGATCCAATCCTAGTATATGCTTGAAACATAAGGTATGAGGTTTATTCCCAACAATCTGATCTCACAAGACCTACTGCATATATCCCAGGCAAGCTTTGAATGAGGTGGGTTTACCTGTGATAGTTGAACTACGATTTTTGCATAATGTGTGATCTTGGGTGGTTTAAGGTGTTTTAAACCCAAGATCCTAACCAAGACTAGTTGGTGAAAAGTGTAACCTAGAAAAGAAAATGTTACTAGTACATTTTATTAGGGTTCATTTTAAAGGTTACTTGCTTACTCAAAAAGGTAGTGGGTGTGTGAGAGTGGTTATAACAGAGATAGAATACTGAAATGAAATGTTTACCACTAAACAAATCTTTTATTTTCAATGTAAGTCTTAAATATATGATCTAGAATGCATGTGCAAATGCAATTTTTAGTCTTTTTGAATGCAAAAAGATAAAAATAAAGTCTAAATGTACAAAATTAAACTCAATACCTAAGAATGCAGCTACTCAAACAAATAAGTATGCAAAAGAAAAATTTCTTCTTTTTGATGCAAAGCACTCTTAAATCCTTTAAGCCACTTGCAAGATACTCTATTCAGAAAATAAATCAAATTTTTTTTATGCTTTTCGAAGGTAAGAAACAAAACTGAAATTGAAGGTAACCTACAATCAAAGCAAAAGCAAAGAACTTTCAGGTTTCCTTATTGAAACAGTAAAAGCAACCAATATGACTTTCAGATTCTTATTGATGTAAGCATGCCAACTATTGGGAAAAGAGTATGAAACCTACTTTTAGACCTAAAAAAAGCAAATAACCTACAAAGAAGTATGGTTTGGTAAAGTCAGGTCTACACATAAACAGTGCAATCAAGGTCCTGAACAGCAGCAAAGACACTTGAGATTTCACTACAAAAAGAAAACTAAAAGCATAAGGGAGGATAAGAAACCAATCTAAAGAGAAATTTCACTCAAATAGATACAAAAAGGGTCAAGAAGACTCAATAGGCTTCAAATCCAGTGGAAATGGAGCAAGTAGATTCAGTCAAACTCAAATTAGGGTACAAAACACCAAACTGGTCCACAACCCCCCAACTTGGGTCCACAAGCCCCAAAACTTTCCAAACAAGCCCAAATTGATCAAAGAAGGTTCAAATCATGAACATAGGATTAGTACAAGGCTAGGAGACCGCTTACAGTGGTTTAACTCAGACCTAGGGTCATCAGGGACCCCAAAAATGTAGCCACAACCCCCAAATTTGGGTCCACAACCCAAAAAATCAAACCCATAATGTGTGCGCACTGTGTATGAGGCATACTAGCGCCCATAACAGGGGAATGCGCTACTGTTCTTCACAACAGTAGCGCACAAATGGGAAAAGTTGAAAAAATGGGGTTAAAACCCCCCAACTTGGGTCCACCAGGGTCTAAAAGGGATAGGAAGGTTCTGTAAGAGCCAAGGAGGGTCAAACAAAGCCTAATAACTGATTCTAATCAAGAAATTGAACAAATACCTTCAAACAAAACTAAAGAAATGACCTCAGATACCCCTAAGCAGTTAGCCTTTCCCCAGCGGAGTCACCATTATATTGTGAGGAAAATGCACCTATAGTTCAGGGGAGAAACTACCAACTTACAGGTATGAAAGATAGACCTATAAATGTTCTGCAAGTACAACAAGTAAGTGAAGATATTAAGGTTAGATATATGTGCACCTTGTTCAGAAGGTTGATCCTAGCCTCCTCTTCCTTGCTCTTCAATGCTATCCAATTTCGCAATGCCCACACCTGCAAAACAACTGCATACCTTTCTCAAATACATTTGACTACATATCATAAGACTGATATTCATAATAGAAGAAGACATCAGATTATAAGCAAAATGTAATCAAATATAAGACACACATGAATAGGTCATATTTGGAAAGGGAAGAACATCTGATCTTTATTAATGAATGAAGCAAGTACATCAAATTATACCTTCCTTCAAGCTTGGCACTTCATGGAACCTCGATTCAAAGTCTCCTACTTCTGTTCTCCAAGGATCCCAGCCTCTAATCAGTTGTGCTAGGGTTTATCAGAAACTGAGGCCAAAAGAGGGGGATGAGGGTCTCCATTCCTCCAGCATAACATTGTTATAGGCTTGGTCCCCTCACATGGCCCTTCTACCCTCCTTATATAGTCAATGAAGGAGAGGAAAAGAAGTTATAACTGATCAGGAGGTTCCCAAACCAACTTCACTTACCCAAAATTCGATATTTTGACTAGTACAGGAAGGTGCCCTACTCTGCAGTAGACAAACTAGTGCATTTATGGAGGTGTACGCTACTTTAATGAAGCAAAGTTGCATATCAAACGCTACTATCATGCTTGTGTACCAACGCACATGTGGAAAAATGGCCAAAACCAAGGTTTTCTGATGATTTTCAAGAGATGATTTGGTCTAGAAAAGTGTTCCTAAGGGTTGTAACCATCAAATGGGTCAAGAGTGAGGTAATTTCAACCATTTTTAGTGTCCCAAATGACCCTTCAATCCAAAAGTGTCCTAGTGTGTGACTAAACTTGATCTCAAGAAGTGTCGTCATGCGACCAAGCGATAAAAGTGTTGTCACGGACGGAGAAGTGTCATTTTAAGCTATAACACTAGGGACACCAACAGACAGTCCACAATAGAACCAGAGAACCAAAAGCTTAAGGGATTTATATGAACAGACTCCTGTCATTGATGAGCAGCTATAGTATGCTCTATTTTCATGTCAGCCAACATGTTTTGAAGAAGCAACAAAAGATCCATAGTGGATCCAAGCAATGAATGAAGAGATTGATTCTATTGAGAGGAATCAGACTTGGGATCTAGTTGATCTCCCATCAGATAAAAGATGCATTGGTGTAAAATGGGTCTATAAGACCAAGTTGAATGAAGAATCAGAGATAGAAAAGTACAAGGAAAGGATTGTTGCAAGAGGTTTTGCTTAGCAATATGGTGTAGACTATGATGACACCTTTGCTCCAGCAGCAAGGATGGACACCATCAGAGTTGTACTTGCAATAGAAGCTCAAAACCAGTGGCCTGTTTACCAAATGGATTTGAAATATTCCTTTCTAAATGGCATTCTTGAAGAAGAAGTCTATGTAGATGAGTCACCTGGTTATGATGTCAAAGGTCAAGAACACAAGGTATGTAAGATGAAAAAGGCCTTGTATGGTCTCAAATAAGCTCCAAGAGCTTGGTATAGCAGAATTGCCTCTTATCTCATCAACAATGGGTTCAACAGAAGCAGTGATGAACCTACTCTTTATGTTAAAACAGATCAGCAAGGTAACATTTTACTCATTTGTCTTTATGTTGATGATATGATCTATATTGGAAATTTGATGCTAGAAGAGTTTAAGACAATCATGAAAAAGGAGTTTGAGATGACTAATCTTGGTCTTATGAAGTTTTTCCTTGGTATGGAAGTTGATCAAAGTGAAAATGGGATCTTCATCTGTCGGCATAAGTATGCTACTGACATTTTGCAGAGATTCAAAATGGATAAATGTAAACTAGTAGAAACTCCCATTGCTATAGGAACCAAGTTAAGCAATAATGATGAAGGACTAGCAATAAATTCTACACTTTACAAAAGATTAGTAGGTAGTTTAATTTATTTGAATGGTACTAGACCTGATTTGATGTATGCTGTCAGTCTTATTTCTAGATTCATGGAATCTCCCAAAGACTCAGTGGAAATTTGGAAAAAGAATACTGAGATATGTTGTAGGTACAATTGATTATGGACTTTGGTACACTCATTCACAGGACTATACTCTCACAAGGTACATAGACAGTGATTTTGCAGGTAGTATTGATGATAGGAAAAGCACATCCGGTTATGCTTTCCATCTTGGTACCAGTCTTATTTCTTGGGATTCTCAGAAACAACCTATTGTGAGCATGTCTTCAGCAGAAGCAGAATATATTGCAGCAACTACAGTAGCATGCCATGCAGTTTGGCTCAGAAGACTCTTGAAGGACATGGGACATATAGAAATAGAACCAACAGCCATCTATTGTGACAAAAGTTCTGCTATACAATTGTCTAAACGTAATGTATTTCATAGGAAGAGTAAACACATTGACACTCGCTATCACTTCATACGTGAGTTATTCAATAATGGAGAAATCAGTTCGATGTTTTGTGGCTCTAAGGAGCAACTAGCTGATATGTTTACCAAACCTTTGGGTACATCTGCATTTGAGTTTCAACCAAGCATGTGCAAGGATGCACCTATTAACTCGTAATAGCAGTTTCAATATAAAACAAAAACAACTATGAATAAACTAATATAATTTGATCTAACATAAGCATGTGCAAATAAATAAAAAACTAGATTTCAAAACATAAGCAATAAGATCTATGGAAGAACAATAACTTGAAAAATATTTGATTTTGTATTACCTCAAATAGTGAGGATGATGGGTGTTGAGCAACTCCAAGGTTGAGAAGCTCCAATATCCAATGGTCTCTTCTCCTCCAAAGCTTCAATGGAGATCTTCAAACTTGAAATGGGAGGCAATGGCTCTCAAAGAGAATTTGGCAGCATAAGGATAAGATGAAATGTGGATGAAAAGTGAGGAGCCCCTATCACCTTTTTATAGTTTTTGGTGATGGAGAATACCATTATGGTTTTGAGGAAACCAATGGTATTAACCAACATAGTTTAGGTATCTTTTTCCCTCTTTTTCCTTTTTTGAATATTTTGAATATTTTTATTCCCTTTTAATATTTTTTGGGAATTTTGGACCCTTTTTTAGGGTTTTTTGAGGAAAAATACATATTTTGAGGGAAAAAGGGGGTATTATGGTCTTTTTGGTGACCTTTTGAAGGTTTTAGAGGCTCAAATGGTGGAAAAAGTGGACAAATGGGTCATGTGAATAAGGGAATGAGCTAGTGAGCACTTTTTGGGTGTTAACAGATTGCCCCCTGATGTGTGAGGGCAGGAGCTCATCGTATGGTCGATAGACATCATAGTTATTTTGTCTTTTTTTCTGGGTTTTGGAGAAGAGAAGATACCGATTGGAGATTGGAACAATGGCCCCTTGGAAGCTGCAAAAACTGACAAAATACAAGGCCTCAAAATGAATGAGGAATAATATCTGATTATGGACGAGGCGGGCATACCCATGCTCGTATCAAGACATATACATAACAATTAGGCCCAAGAAGGGGGACCTGAATAATACATAAAAAAAATGTTGTTACATCATAATGGTCCAGAGGGGACATAATGCTGGGACATACTCATTATCATGCCATGACTGATCTCAATAGCTGATACACTGGAAAAAAGAAACAACCATTCTGAATAATGTTTCAAAAGGGTTGATGAACTGTTGGAGATGAAGGTGTCCAACATCTGTAGGGACTCAATTAGACTCTCAAATGTGGTAGAGTCAGTAAATGAGTCAACTTCTGAGGAGTATATCTAATTGTATACTCAAGGGAATATAAAACTGCGGTACATCTAAAAATTGTCGCCAAGCGCAACCCGAATATCCACAGGATTATGTAACTGGTTTTTTCCTCAATTAGACTCTTAAATGTGTTAGAGTCAGGTGATATTCGGGGTCTTTAAGAAATAACTGAAAGAACCGATACCATGTACGAGTCTCGACGATGCAATCAAGGTGTTGAAGTCAAGCATGTGAGAAACAATCATTTGGAGAGGCACTGAGGGCTCCTTTCAAAATGATCCGTAGGCACTCATCACTAATGGTGATGACTCCAAGGCATAGGGACCTGTAGGTCTATCCTCTAGAATAGATTTGGTTGGTGTCGACAGAGGGAGACCAGCGACTACCAAGGTAATGATGTTTCCTTGATAGGAGCGCGAGGCGTACAACTGAAGTGCGAGAGTACTGATGGTAGGAATGGCATATTGTGGGGATGGGAAATAACTGGGTCATAGAGCGGGTGGACTCAAACTTCCTTTGTTTAGAGCATGATGACATGGTGGTTGACCTGGCAGCATGGGAAACTGACTTTTAGGTGTGGTGATTAGCTTTAAGGGATCAAGGGTATGTATTGCAGACTGGAGTGACTCTGGGGGACAAGCTGATGGATGTTATTGGGAGACTCTCAGGGTGACATACTGCAGAATACTCTGAACAAAGGTGACCATAATAGGGAAGCTGCCATATGAGTAGACATGATCTTTTTTGGTGCCGGAAAGCACCATTGGGTCCTTCTTCGTGGTTTTAATGAGCTCCAAGAAGGGATAAAAGTGTGCTCTAAAATGGTACAGTCCTGTGGATTTATGCGAGCCCAGGATTGTTCATGCTCATGGTTGCTTTCAGTTTTAGAGAGTCTGAAAGCAGTAAGTAGAATGCAATGGTGTTCTTTTTTGCGTGTTAGTCTCCAAGGCCCGAAAAAGCATAAAATAATGCGAATGGAGAACTCTTCTAGCCGATGTGACTAGAGTATTCATTTTTCATAATTAGTCTACAAGGTCTGGAAAAGGGGTGAACTTATACCAGGTAGACGCCCTTTAGATACTTTTAGCGAGCATGAAAGGAAGCAAGATTGCTCAACTATATTTTCATTGTTTTAGGAGTCAAAAAATAGCTTAACAGAAACTCCCTAAGTGCCTTTTTTGTAAAGGAATTGTTTGGCCCAAAAAAGGGATAAAATTATACCAAACAAGAAGATATTGGTGAGAGTGAGAAGTGATCTAAAGCATCGTCATGAGCACGGAAAACTGAATTCGGTGACATAAAAATCATAAAAAATGGGCAACGATCGATGTGGCACGCAAACCGAGGAGATGAGGGGCATTTTGGAGAAATGCTTTAAAACTATGGGGGTGAGAGCGAGAAATGATCTCAAGCATCATCACGAGCGTGGAAAAATGAATCCGGTGATATAAGACTCGTAAAAAATGGACCACGGCCGATGTGGCACGCAAATCGAGGCAATGAGGGGCATGGGAAAAAATGCCCAAAAAATATGGTGGTGAGAGCAAGAAATGGTCTCAAGCATCATCACAGGCACGGAAATATGAATCTAGCGGTGCAAATGGTGCGAAAAATGGAGGTCATAAAGACTCCAGAATGGTCAAAGGAAATAACTAGGTTAAAAAATGGCTACAAATAAAGGTGAGCCCACTAAGCCAAGGATGCAGTGGTGGGGAGAAATGATGACCCGCGGGGGAAGAATACTAGGTGTATCAAATCAAATCAAATATACAAGTGATATGTGACCTCAAAAGTGGTTGAGATCACGCATGTGAAAAAGTGAGTAGGGTTAATGACCTACTCCCATGCTATGTGCATGGGGTTTATGATTGTGGATCACATATGTGTTGGTTTGAACAATGGGGTCATTGAAATACTGAGATAGATGTGATGGGGAAGGTTCAAAATGATTAATCATGCCCCCTATCCCAAGGTCGAGGTAATCTATTATGCCCCCTAACTTGAAGGTGTCAATGTGGTGCAGATGTTGTCTCAGAGAGGGATCAATAGGGCATTGAGAAACTACTGGCGGGGGGGTATACCATGAGGCAGTGGGCCGTGGTGGCATACTGAAGTGATGATATGATGATGGGGGATTCCCCTTGTGGGTTGGATGCCGCCAGTATCTCCAACGAGTATCACGATGATGATGAGTAGGCAAGGTTTTGGGCTTGCCCCCATGTTGTGGATATGTGGTTTCCACATCGATTTGAAAGGGTTGAACATGTGTATCAAAGGGATCAATGGAAGGGGCTGATCGGACAGAGGGGTATCCAGTGGAAACTGTGTAAATGGTGTTAATTTCTTTCAAGGAGGAAGATGGTGGGGGATGAATTTCCTCAATGGTAGGAGCGGATGTTTCTAGATCGACATTATTCAGTTCGTATAGAGATGCTCTATAATCTGGGAGATCAGGGAAGTGATGTGAGTAATGGCTGTAAATGTCGCATATCGCACCAGGGTGGTTGGTACGCAACGATTTATCGCGAGGCTGAGGGGGCAGTTCTAGTTTAACAAATCGAATGTTTATGTCATCATCCAACATTTGCATGTGTTCTTGAAGTGCTGGTGTTAACACCCAAAAAGTGCTCACTAGCTCATTTCCCTATTCACATGACCCATTTGTCCACTTTTTCACCATATGAGCCTCTGAAACCAACAAAAGGTCACCAAAAGACCTAAGTACACCCCTTTTTCCATTAAAAAAGATTATTTTTCCTAAAAAAGCATAAAAAACCCTCAAAAAGGGTCCAAATTCCCAAAAATATTAAAAAGGGAATAAAAATATTAATTTTATTCAAAAAAGGAAAAAGGAGGGAAAAGTACCTAAACCATGTTGGTCAATACCATTTGGTTTCCACAAAACCACAAATGGTATTCCCCACCACCAAAACCTATAAAAAGGTGGTAGGGGCTCCTCATTTCACATCCATCCATTATCTCATCCTCATGCTGCCGAAATCTCCCTTGAGCATTTTGGCCATTGTAAGCAACCTTGGAGAAGGAGACCTCTTGGAGCTTGGAGCTACTCATCTTGGGAGTTGCTCAACATAAACCTTCACCATTGAAGGTATTATCGCAAGCACTTGCTTGCCCCCCACTTTTCAATACAAATTCATTCTTTAATATTTTCTTGTTCTTGTTTTTTAAATGTTTACACTATTTGCTTATATTCTTGCATAGATCCATGATTAGTTTAGTTTAGATTAGTTTCTTGTTTAATTCTATTGAAACTGCTGCTACTAGTTAGTAGGTGTCCATAGCACTAAGCCTGGTTGCAAAATCGGGCCAATAGTTTTTGGCGACTCCGCTGGCTTTGAACAATAGATCTCAAATTTTGCTTTTAAATTTTAGTTTTTTATTAGTTTTTAGCCTTTAGATCCATAGATCTGCCATCCTAGACAGCAGATCCATTGCTGCTCTAGTTTTTGGCCCCATCTATTGCCATTAACAGCCCGGAATTTTCAATTTTTGGGTTCGTTTTTCGGCTTCCGTGCACGGCTTTCGCCTCGCGGTTTTTAGCCTGACAGTCGCGCGGTCCATCGCGACTTTTCGGCTTTTTTCCGCGCGATTCACCGCGGCTTCGCTGCCTGTTTCCACGTTGCACATCGCGGCTTCGCGGTCATTTACCGCGCTGCACATCGCGACTGCGTGCCCCTTTTCCGCGTGGTTCCCCGCGGCTTCGCGACCTATTTGCGCGCTGCACATCGCGGCTTCGCGGACATTTTTCACGCTGCACATCGCGACAGTGCGCCGAAATCCCGCGCGATCCATCGCGGCTGTGCGGCAGAAACCCGCGCGGTCCATCGCGGCTTTTCAGTCAAAACCCGCGCTGCTAATTTTTTCATTTGGCCATTCCGATTCAAAAAATTATTTTTTACTGTATTTTCTGCCCACATAGCACATTTTTACAGTATTAAATTCTGCATATTTTACAGCCATAGAAAAAATTTTACTATTTAAATGCACATCTAGAAGTCTTTTTAAAAAATTTCAAGAAAGTGAAAGAAAGACTTATTTTGCAGTTTATATAGGTTAAAAAAAAAATTCCTGTTTACTTCTTTAAAAATCTTGCCCTTAGCAATTTCCATGAAAAGAAAACCATTTATTTCTTTAAAGAAGTCTATTATTTGCTTTCATGATTCCAAAGATCCTTTGTTTTTTGAGTTAATTTTGCAAAGCATTTAGTTTCCATTTATTGAAAGAAGTCATAAATATTTGCTTTTTTATTTTTGAAAGATCCTTTATTTTTTGAAAATTTCCTATAAAGCATTTACTTCTTTCAAGTTCAGTTTACAATACTACACGTGCACCCACTCAAACACTTAATTGAACTGAGCTTTAAAACTTACCCTAATTTCAACACACTTTTAACCTCACTTGAGGAACACTAAAAGAACTTTGTAGCTAGGTAGTATTGGGGGGATAGGTGTTCCAATAACACCTCTCAATTATTACATCTGAGACATAGAAGTTGTCCATTTAGGGAGCTAAAATCTCTTAGTATTTATTGGCGCGGTCACAACCGGTTTGTGGGAAGGCCTCTCCCCTAGGAGGGTTGAAGTCGCGAGGATGGTTCCGGAAGCCTGAGTGGAATACCGAAATCCATTCAGTAACCGAAGGGTTACCATTCGTAGTTCTCGGGATATCCCTATATTGGGATATTGCGATCAAGGACCAAACGGCAGATTTACATTTTCTCGACGCGTCATGAACGGAGTATCCTAGTAGCCTTTCTTTAGGATTGATTACCCGGTGTCCCTCCCGGTAGGGGGATATCTAGCCGTTGTCTCAACACTCATATTGTCTGACTTGGATTTCATCACCTTGTAGAAGATATCGTTTGTTGATTCACAATACTTTTAGTTAGGTGTTTGCATGATTCAACCCACCTTTGGTCTAGTTACACCTATTTTTTCTAGAAGCTGTTTGCATGTTGGTACTCTGACCATTTGTTGCATCCCTCCACTTATTGTAGCACAGCTGCTAGAATAAGTGCTTTTTTTTAGGTTGATTTTTTGGCCTGAGAGCCTTCATTTTCACTCCCCTTCTTGCACCCTTGGTTGCATTAGGGTTTTGAGTTTTTTATATATCTATATCACCACCTGATACTTAAACATATTTTTTACACAAAAACTTATTTTCCCACCATTGAGAATTTTAGACGCTCTCGTCGTCTACAGGGCGAACTCCCAGAGTTCAGTCTACTTGGGTCGCCACATCACCGACGCCGAGCCTTATCCCTTGACTCGACACATCGTCGGTCAATTAGACAGTCATCCAATTCTGACACGCCTCACTTCACTTCTGATTCTGAGGCAGAATCCGAAAATCCCACTGCGTTATTCCCAACCAACATTATGTCTGGAACACCATTTGATCCACTCTTTACCAGTACCATAGGAGAGACGTCTACAGACCCTTCTACTGCAGTGTCGTCCATGGCAACAACCACCCCCCTGGGTATGCCCAATATGGGAAACACTCCACATTTAGGAATGCCCAACACAGGGACACCTCCTGTTATAGGAATTCCCAACACATGGCCACCACCTGTTATGGGCATTCCCAACATAGGGCTCACACCCCATCTGGTTTCCACAAACCCTATCCCAGGAATCACCACTACTATTCCGAACCCTAGTGTAACCCATGTTGCACTAGGAAGCGCTGGCCCTTACCAGACCACACCTATTGGAGGACATATACCTTCAATACCTAGCATACCTTTAGGTGCTGCTGGACCCCATACCACCATGACTAGGCATGTCCCAGTCCCAGTCACTACATCTGCTAGCTTACCGTATATGGCAAGTCTGAACTTGCAAGATTTAGCCAGGCTCACCAATGACCCTATCAGACATGATCCTGCGTGGCCTCACATGCCCACCAAACTCCCCTCTGACATCCCTAAGTTTGAGGGTAAGGCAGGTGAGGACCCCCAGAACCATATCATGTCCTTCCATCTATGGTGTTCCTCCAACTCCATAGTGGACGACTCTGTCCGCCTCCGTCTGTTACAGCGCACTTTCACTGGCTCTGCAGCCAAGTGGTATATCGAGCAGCCCCATGGGACGCATGCCACCTTTACCTCCCTTGCCTTGACCTTCCTGCAGTTCTTTCAGTTACCTATCCGCTATGATGCGGACGTCGAGATCCTACTGTCTTGCAGACAGAACACGGCCACCCACATCACTGACCACATTCATGAGTGGCGTCGACGCCGAAGCCTCTGCAAAATCAAATTAGACGACCGTATCTTCCTAGATTGGTTTCTCAAATCCCTTCTCCGTCTCATTGCGAAGGATGTGGCATCCGAAAGACCCCAGTCTGAGGAAGAGGCCATCCTCAAAGCCCAACAGTTCGATCTCATTTACGCCTAGTCGGGTTATCTATACACAATCATAGGTGACTCTTCACGCGGTGACGCACCGGGGGCATCACATGCCGCTGATGGCATTATTGGCCAAATTGCACCGCAAGCTAAACCTTTCAGCATGGTGAGCACCATGCCTGCCCCAGACCTCTCTAGGGCTACATCCGGTTCCGGAGCGACAACTTCTTACGCTCCAACAAACCAGACACATCACATTCATGGACCCTCTTGTCCACAACATTGCTATGGGCAAGCGCCATCAGCATATGTACCTCCTACATATTATAACCAACCTGCTACATAGAACTCCATTCAGTTCCCACCACAATCGATGCAGTACCCACAGCAAACGGCACCAGCTAATCCAACACATCCAATAGCTCAAGGGTACCAACGACCCCAACAGGCAGCTGGACCACCTCTAGCTCCACCAACATATTATCCACCGCAAACTGCTCCTGCACCTGCGGCTCCCCAAAATCCCCCTAATGCTCAAGGGCATGTGTACGCACAACAACATCAGCCCCAATACCAGAATAACCAACGCAACCAGGGTGGGCAATCAAACCGTGGAAGAGGACGTAACCACGGTAACAACCAACACAATAACCAAGGTCCACAACCTCCCCATCCTCCGCAAAATAATAACGTGGCGCCTGCTCATCAGAATCGTGATCGGCCACCTAAGCAAGCCAAAAATGCTAATTTACGAACAAACCATCCTTGTTCTATTTGCGGGGTCTATGGCCACTATACCCACACTTGCCGACATCTGGAGCGAGCTCGGCAACTATGGACAGATGACACCCATCGTCAAGGGCAGGCGGCTCCTCAGCCGCCACCCAACCCTCCACCACCTCAACAACAACCTTTGGTGCTACAAAACCCTTTTCCAACACAAGGAGTGGTGAAAACTCAGCCATTAGCTCCCCCACAGGGCAACGTGCCACCACAACAAATCACTTACGCCGCTCCTAATCAACCAATGTTTGATTCAGGCACTCACCACTTGTTGATGATGTCCACTGCCGATGTCAACATCCAGACACGTCGAAACCAGTATGGCCCTACCTCCGAAGCCCCCCCCGCCGATAAGGATACTAACGCTCATCCCACTGATCAGACGTTACGTATACCACTGCTTCCACTCGATGGCACCTCTAAAGCACCTCATTTCCCACTCCGCCGTATCAACAACAACCCCAATGCACGGGCTGCATCAAATTACAACATCGTAGATGACTTAGCTCAATCTCCTGCAGCCATGTCTGCGTTAGAAGTTTTGAAAAACTGTCCTACGCAGCGCAAGACTTTACTTTCCGCCATTGGGGCGATTGACCCAAATGATTCGAAATTGATGACCTTTGATTTGGACCAGTCCGAACCACGTCTGCCTTCCACCATAGCAGTCCAAGTTTCTGTTTCTATTCGGAATCTTGTCATCCATCGATGTATCATCGACGAGGGTGCCTCTACATGCATCATGTCCACATTCGTTTGGCAGAAGTTGGGATCCCCTACTCTCCAGCAATCCACCACTGCATTGCGAGCCTACGACGGCCGGTCAGCTCAACCTCAAGGTCTACTACCCAATGTCCCTGTCCAATTGGGTGGGAAAACTGTGCTCATCGACATAGAGGTCATTAATGTCCAACTCGATTATAACCTTTTACTTGGCCGCAGTTACATGTACGCCATGAAAGCGGTTGCCTCATCTGTTTTTCGTACCATGATGTTCCCCCACGAGGGACGCGTGGTCAAAATCGACCAACTCACCTACTATGATCCCAATGCCCCTGTAGCACCCGAAAATGTTCTCCCCATGGTTGAAAAACCCGCTTCTAGTGCAACTACCTCCTTTGTTTCTTCTGTGGGACCCGGACTTTACTCAGATACACCAATGACCTCTACATTCTAGGCCATTCCACCACCGTCACTGGAGACCCACGTCGCAAACCTCTGTACTCTTTCACAGAATACACAAGCACCCGGTAGTCAACCACCATTGGTCCCTAGTCACATCGGTGTTACACCAATCCACACCATCCCCTTTTTATTTCCTCCTTCGGGTGTAGTAAGCGCCCCGGTTATGGCTAACCTTAGTCTACCCGGGTTAACATTGGGATTACCCGTGTGGTATATTTCGCCTCCCATTCCACCGCCGACACCAAATGTCATCCTCCAACCGGTACAACCTATTGTTACCACTACTCAACCTCCTCCTGGTGTCACAATCCCTTCGTCCTCAACGAAACCTCCTCCTAGTCTCAATATCCCTTCGTTGTCAACGAATCCTCCTCCTCTTGTCAAGCCCACTGGGGGCAGAGGTCCACAACCATACACTGCTATACCACCTCCTAAGGCAGTTAAACCCCCTCCCGTATTTCGAGCTCCTCCTAAATTCTCATTGTGCAATGAGATAGGCCACCCCACACATCAATGCCCACAGTTACCGGCACTCCAGGAACATATGAATATGTTGGACAACGACACCAGCATCCCAGTAGTTAGACTAGAGCCACCTCCTCAGCCTCGCGACAGATCACTGCGCACCAACCATCCTTGTGCCATATGCAGTGTTTACGGCCACTACTCTCACCATTGTCCTGATCTCCCTAACTATAGAGCAGCATTGTACGAGTTAAACAACGTCGATTTAGAGATATCTCCTCCCCTCATCGAGGAGATCTAGCCCCCGCCATCATCCTCATCGAAAGAAGTCAATACAATCTATATGATTTCAACAACTTTCAAACCAGAACCCCTTGATTTATGGTCTGACTACTTCAATACTGATGAGCAAATTTTGGAGACACTCACTGCACCCGACTACCCTTGGGATGATATGCATCATCGCTCGTATTTCCTCCCGGAAACATCTACATCCACCGCATCCAACCAACTATCGGTCGAATCGAAAGATTTCATACCCACTAAGGTCGATTGGTTAAAAGACCCCATCCCAGCACAGGATTCCTTTGAAGAAGGGAACATGTCCAACATTTCCCCCATTATACAAATCGATATTTCCACAACACCAGGGAAACCTGAGCTCATCTCGCTGGGTGCATCTTGCACTCAAGCAGAAACTCAGGCGTATAAAAAGCTTTTTCAAGAATTCTGGGATGTTTTCGCCTGGTCCTATATCGAAATTCCTGGTCTTGACCCCGCCATTATAGAGGACCACATTGATACATGGCCTGAGGTACCCCTTGTTCGTCAGAAACAGCGACCCATTCATCCTTCCAAACTCCCCGCTGTTAAAGCTGAGGTCGAGAAACTTCGCAAAGCAGGATTCATTTATCCTATTCCGTACACCACCTGGGTGTCGAACCCCGTTCCCGTCAACAAAAAGCAAGGCACCCTTAGAGTATGCACTGACTTCCATGATTTAAACCACACTTGTCCAAAAGACAATTTCCCCAAGCCATTCATTGACCAACTCATTGATGAGTGTGCGGTCCATAAAGTCCTATCTTTCATGGACGGGTTTTTCGGGTACAAGACTGCCTTCACCACCCCATGGGGCACCTTTGCCTATCGCGTCATGCCATTCAGCCTTCAAAATGCTAGTGCTACTTTCCAACGAGCCATGACCTATTGCTTTCACGACTTGGTCCATATCTTGCGAGTCTATCTTGACGACCTTACAGCCCATTCCCGAAAACGATCAGACCACATTAACGACCTCCGGCAAGTTTTCCTGCGTTGTCGCAAATATAAAATCCGCTTGAACCCACACAAGTGTGTGTTTTGCGTTCCGGCAGGCTGGTTGTTGGGTTTCATTGTTTCCCAACACGGAATTACTGTTGATCCCTTGAAAGTCAAAGCCATCTTAGAAATCCCCCCTCCTCGCACGCTTCGGCAGCTCCAGAGTCTACAAGGGCGGTCCAATTTCCCTAGGCACTTCGTTCCTGATTACGCCACCAAAGTCCACGGATTCTTACGCTTACTTCGTACCCACATACCCTTTGTTTGGGATGAGCAAGCAGACACGGCATTCGAAGCCCTCAAGAAAGCTCTCACACAAGCCCCCTTGATATCCCCACCGGATTTCTCTCAAGACTTCACCCTTTATGTCTCGGCATCTGAATATGCTGTGTCCGGAGTTTTGGTCCAAGAAGATGCCTCTCACCAGGAGCATGTAATTTATTACGTCAGCCAGACCTTGTCTGGCCCACCCCTATGTTACCCATACGAGGAAATATTAGCCCTAGCTGTAGTCTTTTTCGTACAAAAATTGCGACACTACATTCTACTTAGTCATACCACGGTTGTGGCCGACTCCAACCCTATGGTCTATCTCCTAACCCGGCGACTCCTACAAGGTCGTGTTGCTAAATGGGTCATTATCCTCCAGGAATATGACCTTACTTTCATAACTCCTAAAAGCACCAAAGCCCTCGCGCTTGTTCACCTCATCACCGACCTCCCATCCTCTTCATCATCACCCGCTATCCAAACAGATCTGATTGATGAACAAATCTTCATCATTTCGTCTAACGACCCATGGTACGGAGACATTTTGATTTACCTCCGCACGCAAAAATTTCGACCACACATCGATCGTGAAGGACGCCGTCGGATACGACACCATGCCCATCGATACCTCTTGATAGGGGATGTACTTTATCGACGCGGCATTGATACCATCCTACGCCGATGCCTATCCCATAGTGAGGCAGAACAAGTCCTCAATGATTGTCATAGCAGTGCTTGCGGAGGCCATTTCTCCGGCATGGCCACCGCCCAGAAAATCATTCGGGCATGTTACTTTTGGCCATCATTGTTTACTGATTGCATCACCGCAGTCAAGCATTGCCAGAACTGCCAACTCTTTGCCCCCAAAGCAAGAACCCCCCCCACCCCCCTTCATCCAGTCATCACTGTTGGACCATTCTGCAAATGGGCCATCGACTTCCTCGACTGCAACCCCACGTCAGCCGGCGGTCACAAACACATCGTTGTGGCCGTAGATTATTTCACCAAGTGGGCAGAAGCCATGCCGACTTACAATTGCAAGGCCGACACCGCAGCATGGTTTTTCTTCAACCATGTTATCACTTGTTTCGGAGTGCCAAAGCAACTAGTCTCTGACCACGGCTCTCACTTCGAAGATGCCATCTGGAAAGAATTATCAACCATGTTGAAATTTGAACACCATTTCTCTTCCGCCTACTATCCCCAAGGAAACGGCCAAGTCAAAGCGATCAATAAAATTTTGAAGACCATCCTCCAACGTACGGTAGACAAACACAAATCCAATTGGCACCACATGCTTTTCCCGGCACTATGGGCTTACCGCACCTCAACCAAAACCACCACCAGTTTTACCCCTTTCCATTTAGTTCATGGTATCGAATCCGTCCACCCTATTGAGTGCCCGATTCCAGCCTTACATATCGCCGTTGAACTCCTACCGGACACTTCCCCGATTGAGCAATGATTACTACTCTTAGAGCAGGCCGATGAAGATCGGCGCACAGCCATTCAAAACATGGAAGCAGCCAAACAACGATCAAAACTAAGTTACGACAAACACGTCCACCCAAGAACCTTTTCTGAGGGAGACCTTGTCCTCGCTTACGATCAAGCTCATGATAAAACCGGAAAGGGAAAGTTTGTATCTATGTGGCAAGGCCCTTACATCGTACACACTTGCCTCGGGCAGGGGGCATACATTATGACCGATTCAGAAGGCAATCCCCTACGCAACCCACGCAACGGGTTGTACCTTAAACGATTTCACCCATAGAAAATCTGATGGACACCACCGTCCATTCTAGTATAGGCTTACTTTCTTTTCTCACAAAAAATTCAAAAACCTAAATATTTGTTTTTCTCTGCATGACCACAGATGGATCCTCTTCCACTCTGCTATGTCAGTTTCGCTGATGGTGCAAGCCATTGGTCTCCCAATCTCGCCTCCGCAGCTTGGGTAATATACTCCCCTTCATATGAGTTAGTTCACATTGACGGAGTATGTTTAGGTGCCGCCACCAATAACCAAGCTAAATACGATGCCGTGACCGGTCTCTTGGCCGCAGCTCTCCAAATGAGCATCTGTCACCTCAACATTTTCTTGGACTCACAGCTCCTAGTTTCCCAGCTCAACAATGATTACCAGGTACGCGATCCCTGTCTTTTCAGAAAATTCCTGCGCACTAAACAAATGGTTAGACAGTTTGAATCCATTTCGTTCACACATGTCCCAAGACACCTCAATAGTGTAGCAGACCATATGGCCAACAATGTCCTCGACTGGCACACCAATCACATCATGTCATAACCAAAATATGCATCCACGTGCATAACATGTGCCTCCACGGGCATATACAAATAACAAAATAATGCATCCACATGCATAACATGTGCCTCCACGGGAATATACAAAAGACAAAATGTGCATCCACGTGCATACACGACAATATATCCAAATATATATACACATATATATATATATAAACCATGATAGTCAACATGTCATAGGTGCCCTCAGCACCCAATATACAAAAAATACATCAATCGTACAAAAAATGCTTCCCCATATGCTCATCAGCATTTGGGGGCAGATACAATATCATCTACTCATCAGGATCCCTAGGCTCCTCCGGCTCCTCCTCCGCTGGCCCCGTCGGGTCATGGCGAGCCCGAACTCTGTGCTCCTCTGGCACCTCCTCCGCTGGCCCCGCTGGGTCACCCCATAGACGGATCCTCATCTGAGCCAGCTTTGCCGGGACATCCCGAGCACCACCCCTGTGCTCTGCCACAAACACCGCTGTTCTCAACAAGAGTGACCGCCACTCAGGCGGCGCATCGAAGCAACCCTCCAAAATATCCCGATCCAGGTCTCTCCAACCATCCTCGGGGAGTCCAGCTAGGATCCGGTCAAAGGTCTGTCTGACACCCTCTATGGCATCATCTCGAGGGCCAACCCCTCTCCCACGAGCCGCAAATCCTCCACCACGTGGAGGTGGTACCGCTGCATGTGGATGAGCGACCACCATTGCCCGCCCCTGACGAGCCACGTAGTCGGCCGGTGGTACAGGCCCAACATCTGCACAATGCAAATAAACCATCATATGCAACTATAATCATAGACTGATAAATCAAACAACACATGATATAGTATAAAATAAAACACAAAACATATCGTCTAAACTCCAGGCCTGTCCTGGGGCACGAGGCATCTCGGGGTCGCCTCGATAATCCATGCCGGCATAAGGGTAGTCCTCAATCAGCAGGGGCATCTGCTCCCACTGCTCATAAAAATCCTCCATAAAGAAACCACAGACACCACCGCCACCACATGGCATCATCTACCCCCACCGCATCATGCGAGGCTCACTCACCAGACCAGCACGAATGGGTACCCATGGCCGCAAGGTCGGCACCCGCTCAAAGAAAAAACAGCATAGAAAGGAGGCATAACAAAACTCTCCTCCCTCTCGACTGGCCTTGTCCAAATCTCTCCGGACACCAGCTAGAAACATCCACCCCCAGGCATAGTAAGTCCCCCGAAGAAAAGAATCCACCAACATCATTTGTCCCCCAGACAAACGATGTGGCGCAGCAGCACCCAATATCCGTAGAACACATGCCCCAACAGCTCGCATATCCCACTCATGTAGGGATCGCAGACTAATAGAGCTGTTCTGCAAAACGGCATCATCAACACAGAAAGTCTGTAACAAGTCCTCCATATCTACACCCAGCGGGATCCTCGGCAAGAGATCCCCCACCTCACCCAAACGAGGCAACCCAGTCAAAAAATAGACATCCGTGAGGGTGATCTCCAACCTCTCACCCCCAATAATAAATGCACCCTCCGCCGGCACCCACCAACTCACCAGCTTGTTCAGGAGCCGTCTCACTGAACGAATAGGTGGGATCTGAGCGAACTTCAAAAGTCCGCTCACAGCCAGATTCTGTCACACCCCCGGATCAGTCTGAATCTTCTCCATTAGATCATCATCAATCTCCCGTTCTCGCCATGAGGACAATGGTCTCCTCAACATCCTGCCAGAAAACAGAAGAAATTTTTAGCCCCAGCACAAACATTTTTGAAAAAAATCCCATCGCGGCTTTTCCACCAAAAGCCGCGATGACCATCGCGGCCTTTCCACCAAAATCCGCAATGACCATCGCGGCCTCCATCCCAAAATCCGCGATGATCATCACGGCCTCCATCCTAAAAACCGCGATGAACATCGCGGGTTTTGGCCGAATAGACGCGATGAACATCGCGACTATCCCCCATGAACTCGCGATGAACATCGTGAGTTCCAACCTCACAGTCGCGATGAACATCGTGACTGTCAACCTGAAACCCGCGCGGTTCATCCCGGGAAAAGACCCGAAACCCGCGAAGTTCCACGTTGGAGGGTCAACATGGAATTTCGCGGCCTTCGGGGGCCCGCTGCCAAACAAAAAAGACATAATTGAAAAGGCTAAAGCAAATAGAGTTACCTAAAACTCGCAGAATCGAAAACCAACGGTGAAATCTCCCGAAAATTGAGAAATAGCTCTGACTGCTCTGCCAAACTCGCACGTAATAATGACACGTCATTTGGGCCCCACGCCCTATTTATAGAAATTCCACCATTTTTCAAACAACCATTGTGGTATCATACGAAGTCCATTTTTCAAACCGTTGGTACCGTTGGAATCAGCACAGTGAGAACTTCATGCAGGTTCCTTCCTTTTCCCGTTTTCACGGGGTCTATTTTTTGACCATTTTTTGGCCTCTCTCGTGGCCTAGGTTTGCATGCCACATCGGCCGTTCTCCATTTTGGACGTGTCATATACCGCCGGATTCAGTTTTCCACGCTCGTGATGATGCTTGAGATCATTTCTCGAACTCACCTTTAGATTTTTCGGGCATTTTTCCCATGCCCCCTCGTCACCTCGGTTTGCGTGCCACATCGGCCGTTCTCCATTTTGGACAAGTCTTATATCGCCGGATTCAGTTTTCCGCGCTCGTGATGATGCTTGAGATCATTTCTCGCTCTCACGCCTATCTTTTTCGGCCATTTTTTCAAAATGCCCTCTCATAGCCTCGGTTTGCGTGCCACAACGGCCGCAGCCCCCTTTGTGACAATCTTTATGTCACCGAATCCAGTATCCCACACACATGATGACGCTTGAGACCTTTTCTCGCTCCCATCTATCCATTTTTGTTCGATATAATTTTATCCCTTTTTCGGGCCGAGCAATCCCTTTTACGAAAAAGGCACTTAGGGAGTTTCTGTTAAGCTCTTTTCTGACTCCTAAAACAATGAAAAGATCGCCGAGCAATCTTGCTTCCTTTCATGCTCGCTAAACGTATCTGAAAGGGCGTCTACCTGGTATAAGTTTACCCCTTTTCCGGACCTCGTAGACTAATTACGAAAAAGGTATACTCTAGTCACATCGGCTAGAAGAGTTCTCCATCCGCATCATTTTATGCTTTTTCAGGCCTTGGAGACTAAACTTACGAAAAAGAAACACCAATAGAGTCCACTTAACATTTTCAGACTCTCTAAACATGAAAGCAACCATGAGCATGAGCCGTCCTGGGCTCACAAAATCCACAGGACCGTACCATTTCAGAGCACACTTTTATCCCTTCTTGGAGCTCATTAAAACTATGAAGAAGGAATCAATGGTCCCTCTTGGCGCCACGACAGATCACATCTAATCATATGGCAGCTTCCCCATTTTGGTCGCCTTTGTTCAGAGTATTCTGCAGTATGTTACCTTGAAAATCCCTCGACAGCACCTATCAGCTCGTCCTCCCCCCCATATTCAATATATACCATTCAGTCAAAGCAATGATCCCCACACCTACAAATCAGTTCCCTACGCTGCCAGGTCAACCATGTCATCATGCTCTGAACAAAGGAAGTTTGAGTCTACCCACTTTTTGACCCAGTTATTTCCCATCCCCACAAGTATGTCAGTCCTACCATCAGTACTACAACACTTCAGTTCTACACCTCGTGCTCCTATCAAGGAAAAATCATTGCCTTATTAGTTGTTGGTCTCCCTCTGTCGACGACAACCACATTTATTCGAGAGGATAGACCTAGAGGTCCATGTGTCTTGGACTCATTACCATTTATGATGAGTGCCTACGAATCATTTCGAGAGGAATCCTCATTGCCTCTCCAAATGGTTGTTTCTCACATGCTCGACTTCAACACCTTGATCGCATCGTTGAGACTCGCACGGGACATTGATCCTTTCAGTTATTAGTCGAAGACCCCGGATACCTCCTGACTCCTCCACATTTGAGAATCTTCCTATGGATACAACCAGTTACACTTTTTCTATAGATATCCGGGTTGCACATGGCGACAGTATTCAGATGTACCCCAGTTTCACACTCCCTTGAGTACACAGTTACATTAATTCTCAGAGATGACTCATAATCTTTGAGTCCCTACAGATGTTGGACACCTTCAGTTTCAGCAGTTCACCAGTTATTCCAGTGTATCAGTTATTGAGATCAGTCATGATCAAGAGTATATCCCAAAATAATGTCCCCCCTGGACCATTATGATGTACCAGTAGATTCTTTATGTATTAGATCCCCCTTCTTGGGACTAATTGTTATGTGTATGTCTTGATACGAGCATGGGAATGCCCGCCTCGTCCATTATCAGAGATTATACCTCATTCATATTGAGGCCATGTAATATGTTTTGTTTTTGCAGCTTCCAAGGGCCATGGCTCCAGTCTCCAACCGGTTTCTTCTCTCCCCTAAAACCCCAAAAAAAGACAAATGAACTCTGATGTCTATCAGCCATACGATGAGCTCCTGCCCTCACACATCAGGGGGCAATCTGTTAACACCCAAAAAGTGCTCACTAGCTCATTTCCCTATTCACATGACCTATTTGTCCACTTTTTCACCATATGAGCCTCTGAAACCAACAAAAGGTCACCAAAAGACCTAAGTACACCCCTTTTTCCATTAAAAAAGATTATTTTTCCTAAAAAAGCATAAAAAACCCTCAAAAAGGGTCCAAATTCCCAAAAATATTAAAAAGGGAATAAAAATATTAATTTTATTCAAAAAAGGAAAAAGGAGGGAAAAGTACCTAAACCATGTTGGTCAATACCATTTGGTTTCCACAAAACCACAAATGGTATTCCCCACCACCAAAACCTATAAAAAGGTGGTAGGGGCTCCTCATTTCACATCCATCCATTATCTCATCCTCATGCTGCCGAAATCTCCCTTGAGCATTTTGGCCATTGTAAGCAACCTTGGAGAAGGAGACCTCTTGGAGCTTGGAGCTACTCATCTTGGGAGTTGCTCAACATCAACCTTCACCATTGAAGGTATTATCGCAAGCACTTGCTTGCCCCCCACTTTTCAATACAAATTCATTCTTTAATATTTTCTTGTTCTTGTTTTTTAAATGTTTACACTATTTGTTTATATTCTTGCATAGATCCATGATTAGTTTAGTTTAGATTAGTTTCTTGTTTAATTCTATTGAAACTGCTGCTACTAGTTAGCAGGTGCCCATAGCACTAAGCCTGGTTGCAAAACCGGGCCAACAGCTGGTAATTGTGGACATTGATGGGTAGCATGGCCTATATCGTCGCACAAAGAGCACTTGGGGGGAGCACGGATTGTTGGGGTATTCTTCGCCAACTTTGGAGTCAATGGGGCAGTGCGGGTTGTGGGTTCAGTGGTATAGGTTTGTGGGCCTCTGCCTCCATTGTTGCAGAGTGGTGGATGAGTATAACTAGATGTTGATGTGGTGGCCACAGTTTGGGGTGGTCGGTTTTGGAAGTTCACAACACCGGGGGGTGAGCGATTGGAGGTATTAATAGGTTGCACTGGTTGTAAAATGACATTTGGTGTCAAAGGAGGAGTTAGGGCAGGTAGGTACCATACGGGTAGTCCTAAAGTTAATTCTGAGAGATTGAGCATGGCCATTACTGGTGAGCTGATGACTCCTGAAGGAGGAAATAAGAATGGGATAGTGTGGATCGGTGTTGCCCCGACGTGACTAGGCACTGTGGGTGGTTGCAGCAGTAATGGGGGTTGTTGAGTTGGTGGTTTTTTGTTGTGCGAAAGGGTGCATAAATCAGATATTTCAGTTATCTGCAAAGGGGGTGGGATAGACTGGAACGTGGAGGTTATGGGAGTATTTGAATATATCTCGGGTCCGACTAAGGAGACGAACGATGTGGGTGCACTTTGAACGGGTTGTTCAATCATAGGGAGAACATTTTCAGGTGCAACGGGGGCGTATTGGTTTCGACGCGTTTGGAGATTCATGTCGATCGATGACATCATAAGGAGTTGATGAGTACTTGAATCCATCAGTTGGTTTGTGTGTGCAACGTATGTGATTTGTTGTTGTGGTGTTGTGGTTCCTTGAGGAGGATCCAATGGATGAATGTTCTCCACTCCTTGTGTGGGAAAAGGATTCTATAGCACCATGGGTTGTGGTTGAGGAGGTGGCGCTGGTTGTACCGCGTGCCCTTGGCATTGGGCATCATCAGTCCACAGTTGGCGCACTTGCTCCAAATGGGGGCAAGTGTGTGTGTAATGGTCGTATACCCCGCATATGGAACATGGGTGGTTTGTTTGTAAATTGGGGTTCTTACCCTATTTCGTTGGTCGATCAGTGTTTTGGTTGGCGGGGGTAGCATTGTTATTGTTTGGAGGATAAGTCTGAGCGACTGGAGGTTGTGGTGCAGCAAGTGCTTCCTGTGGTGGGTAATAAGCCGCTAGGTCTTGTGAGTGAGAAGGAGCATGTGTGGCCTGCTGATGGTAATACATAGGGGGTGCAACCGAAGGTGGATAGGCTGAAGGTGCGTGACCATAACATTGTGGTGGACATGAGGGTCCATGAGTGTGCTGGGGGTGGGCCATGGGAACATACGAAGTTGTAGCTCTAGAGTGAGATGTGGCCCGCAAAAGATTAGGGTCGGTATTATTGTGCATAATGGAAAAGGGTTGGTTGTGGGATGCAACTTGTCTAATGATGTCGTCGGTGGTGTGGGATGCCCCTGGCGCGTCAGTCCAGGAGGAATCGTTGCGGGGAGCGTCAGGTAAAATGTTATATAGGTAGCCACACTGGGCGTAGATTATATCAAATTGCTGAGCTTTGAGGATGGCTTCTTCTTCCGACTGGGGTTGTTCAAAAGCTACATCTTTGGCAAGAAGGGAAGAAAAGACTTGAGAAACCAATCCAAGAAGATCCGGTCGTCTAGCTTAATCTTTCATAGACTCTGGCATTTTTGCCACTCATGGATGTGATCCGTGATATGGGTTGTTGTGTTCTACCTACAAGACAAAAGGATTTCGATGCCTGCATCATAGCGGATGTGTAGTTGAAAGAATTGTAAAAAAGTCGAGGCGAGGGATGTAAAGGTGGGGTGTGTCCCAAGTGGTTGCTCGATATACCATTTAGCGGCAGAGCCAGTAAAAGTGCGTTGCAACAGGCACAAGCGGATAGAGTCATCTACTATGGAGTTTGAGGAACACCATAAATGAAATGACATGACATGGTTTTGGGGATCTTCCCCAGCCTTCCCTTCAAACTTTGGGATGTCCGACAGGAGTTTTGTGGGCATGGGGGGCCAATTAGGGTCATGCCTAATGGGGTCGTTTGTTAGTCTTGCCAAGTCAGGTAGGTTAAGACTAGCCATAAATGGCAGACTGGCAGAGGGGTATGACATAGTCATGGGGGTATAAGTGCTAGTGGTAGAATTATGTATTGGGCCACTGCCCCCTAGGGGGATATTAGTCATGGGAGGTATGTGCCCTCCACTCATAGGAGTGTGGGAGGAGCCTGCACCACCAAGTGCAACTTGGGTAACAGATGTGTTGGGAAGATGTCCAATAGGTGTTGGAATCTGAGTGGTAGCGGGGATAGTAGGTATAGTTCCTATAGTGGGCATGCCTAGGTCAGGTGTGGGTCCTGTATTGGGAAGGGGTCCCATGTTAGGCATACCTAGAGGAGTTGTTGTAGTAGTGGCCAATGTGGTGGCCATGTGGTGGAAGGTGTGGTGGATGTTCCACCAACAATTCCTGTGAAGAAGGAGTCAAAATGTGACCCGGCCATGGGGCTAGTGGGTGTTGTGTATGTAGGATGTTCGGATTCTTCCTTAGAGTCAGATGTGAAATGAGGTGCGTCAGAGTCGGATAACAGGGTTCTGTGCCGATGACGTGTGGAGTCAAGGGAACCATACTGCGGGGGTTCACCCCGGAAACGTCGAGAACGTCTCGGGGACTCAATGGTGACAGCTTGTGAAAAAACTACTAGGTGGTGGTGAGTGGAAAGCTCTAAATCCCTACTACAACCGTGTGTGCAAGAGGGGAGCGTAAAAAATAAATGGCACACAGGCCAAAAATCAACCTCAAAAACACTTACTATAACAGCTGTGCTATAGTAAGTGGAGTAATAAAAAAATGTGGTCAGGAAACCAACATGCAAATAGTTCCTACAAATAGAAAAAGGTAGACTCTATGACCAAAAGGAGGTAATGGAGCATGCAAACACCTAACTAAAAAGTATTATGACTCGACAAGGTATATCATCTACAAAGTGATGAAATCCAAGTCAGACAATATAAATTGTAGAATCAAAGGCTAGATATCCCCCTACCGGGAGGGATACCGGGTAGACAATCTTAAAAGTTTGGCCACTAAGATACCCTGTTCATGACACGTTCGGTTGGGTGAATCTGCAGTTTGGTTCTATCGCCGTTGTACTCCCATAAGGGTGGTACAACGAGAACTGCGAAAGGTATCCTTCGGTTACTGAATGGACAGCGGTATTCCGCTCAGGCTTCCGGAACTAGTCTGGCTACTTTAACCCTCCTAAGGGAGAGACCTTCCCGATAAATTGGTGTTAAACCATGTCAGCAAATAATAAGGGATTTTGGTACCCTAAATGTCAAATCACTATGTCTCAACATGAAAAATGAGTGAGGGGTGTTATTTTGATACTTATCCCCTCAGTCCTACCTAGCTACAAAATTCTTTTTATGTTCCCCAAGTGGGGTTAGAATATTGGTTAAGTTAAGGTAATTTTTAAGTCTCACTTGAAATTATGGTGACAGATTGTGTGCTGGTGTATGTGTATACCAAAACAATGTGCCTCGCATGGGCGATTTAATCACAAATCAAAATAATGAATTTAATTTGCAAAGAAATGAAAGACGTTTCAAATGTAAATGCTTTAATAACCTTTCAAAAAATATGGATCCTTTAAAAAGTAAAGCACATAAAAGATGTAAAAATAAATGGATTTTTAGAGTCTTTCTTGGGCAAAAAATGAAGCAACTTTTAGAAATATGGTTCTAACTATGCAATGTATAGACTTAGAATTTCAAAAATACTTTAAAAAATCTTTCTTTCAATTATCTGAATTTTTTTTTAAATGTAAATGAATTATTTAACAAATATCACTTTAATAATGTTGCAATAATAACACAGTGGGTTGTAAAAATTGCAGAAATTGATGCTGGAAAAATAAGCTACTTTGGGCGAATTTTTTTTGAAAAAATTGGCGAAAACGAAACAGGAAATATCGCGGCTTTCGGGTCAAAACCCGCGATGAGCCGCGTGGCGATATGGGAGAAAGTCGCGATGGACCGCACGGGAAAGTGCAAAACAGTCACGATGGACTGCGTGGGAAAGTGTGAAATAGTCACGATGGACCGCGCGGGAAAAGCTCTCCCAACCGCAATGTGCAGCTTGGGAAAAGGTCAAAAAATTGTGATGCGCCACGCAGGGAAAAGTCAAAAAGTCACGATGGACCGCGCGAGAAAAAGGCTCAAAGTCGCGATGGACCACGCGACTGTGGGGCCGAAAGTCGCGATGTACGGACGGAAAAACGACCATCGAAAAATGAACTCGAAAATGGAAATTTAGGGCTGTTTCAGGCTGCAGAAAGGGCCAATGGCTAGGGCAGCTATCAAGAAGCTGACTAGTATGGCAGATCTATAGTTTTAAATGGGAAAAATTACTGAAATAAAGATCTAAAGCAAAAATTTAAAGTTCGAAACCCAACAGAGTCACCAAAAACTGTTGCTTGATTTTTCAACCAAGCATGTGCAAGGATGCACCTATTAACTTGTAATAGCAGTTTCAATATAAAACAAAAACAACTATGAATAAACTAATATAATCTGATCTAACATAAGCATGTGCAAATAAATAAAAAACTAGATTTCAAAACATAAGCAATAAGATCTATGGAAGAACAATAACTTGAAAAATATTTGATTTTGTATTACCTAAAATGGTGAGGATGATGGGTGTTGAGCAACTCCAAGGTTGAGAAGCTCCAATATCCAATGGTCTCTTCTTCTCCAAAGCTTCAATGGGGATCTTCAAACTCGAAATGGGAGGCAATGGCTCTCAAAAAGAATTTGGCAGCATAAGGATAGGATGAAATGTGGGTGAAAAGTGAGGAGCCCCTATCACCTTTTTATAGTTTTTGGTGATGGGGAATACCATTATGGTTTTGAGGAAACCAATGGTATTAACCAACATTCTTTATGTCTCTTTTTTCCTCTTTTTCCTTTTTTGAATATTTTGAATATTTTTATTCCCTTTTAATAATTTTTGGGAATTTTGGACCCTTTTTTAGGGTTTTTTGAGGAAAAATACATATTTTGAGGGAAAAAGGGGTATTATGGTCTTTTTGGTGACCTTTTGAAGGTTTTAGAGGCTCAAATGGTGGAAAAAGTGGACAAATGGGTCATGTGAATAAGGGAATGAGCTAGTGAACACTTTTTGGGTGTTAACACTCCACCATTGAAATAGAGCTACTAGGACCATATTTAGTTCTTCTCCAGAAAGCACGACATGTTAAGGAGAGTATTATCCATAAGAAGATGCATAAGAATATTAGCACTAGTACTGGAGCGAGGAAAAATGTAGGCTATGAACATAATGTTATCAATATGATTTTCATCTAATACCTAAGAGAATAAGCTAATAAACAAGATACAAATTGAAAAGTGCGGTTCAATAAGGGACACAGAAATGGAAAAATATCATAAATTTATAAAGTGATTCATACAACTTGCTAGGGAAATCTATTCCCCCGTCCACTCTCCAGATGAAAACTGCAAGTGTTGTGGATTGAAGAGAATGATATCAATGTAAACTCTGTCCAACCCCGTTAAATAATATCAAAGTGAGGTTCAATAGGAGATAGATCTGTGAAATAGGAAGAAATCATAAACTTCGTATGACGAAAATAAGCCCCCCGAGGGTGCAAACTGCAACTGCGGTGGAATGAAGGAATTAATATCAATGTGATCTACGTCCAACCCCGAAGAGAAAAATGGAAACAACATAGAAATTCACAGCCAGAGATACAAAAATAGGACGAAACCATAATTTTACCTGCTGCTAGGAGCCAATAATTCGCCATAGTACAATCTGCAACTGTGGTGGAATGAAGGGATTGGTTTTAATGAGATCTCCCTCTAACACCGAACATAAAAATGTAAATAAAATAGAAATCCTAGAAATCATAAATAAATGGCCTGTAAAATTGGACTAAATCAACCTAATCGATTTTTTTAATAGACAGTCAACTAAATTAATTTAGTTATATTGCCTCCCCTCCCAGACCAAGAGGATCACCAAATAAATGAATTTCATTTATATTTAATGTTTATATTTACAAGTTTATATTTGATTCAATGTTTATATTTACAAGTTTATATTTCTATGTTCAACGTCAATGGATTTGGTTTAAAGCAATGAAACTCAATGTTATGAATAGTTTTTCCTGCAATATAAACATGAAATGCAATATCTCTGCATAATTTACTTCAATGCAATATCTCTGAATAATTTACTTCAATGCAAAATGAGATTTGACAATACATTAACTCAAATATGACATTTACAAACAGGTAAATAAGTGTTACCTAGATCTCAATATCGACAATAACGTAAGCAAAAATGAAGAATCACAAAGCTCATAAGATGCAATACAAGATTTTGATGTTCAAAGGTGTTACTTGAATCACAATATCGACAATAACATAAGCGAAAATGAAGAATCACAAAGCACATAAGATGCAGATACAAGATGTTGATGTTCGAAGAAGAAGTTGCTGCTCCAAATCGCAAATCTCGGCTCCTAGGAAGAGGCTGCTAGGCTGCTCCAGATATAGAATCTTGTTAGTTTTTCATCATTTAATTCAATAGATCTAGGATCTTAACTGAAAGAACAACATGTACAGCATATCAAGCATAAGAGACAAGAGACAAGAGACACAAAAAATTTCACCGGGGAAAACCAAGAAGGTGAAAAACCCCACAACTTCCTTAGAGATAGAATAATTACCAATACAAAGATTACAAAGATCAAACCCAAGAGATGGATGACTGCAGCAGCTACTCCTCCTCCACTTGTGCACACTCCTCCTCTCTCTCACTAATGCAAAGTGAGTGAATGAGAGAATGTGTAAAATGAGAGAGACACACTCTCTATTTATACACTACTTCACTTGTCTTTTAACTTTAACTAGGTTGACCCCAACTTAACCACTTAACATAATGTTCACTGGGCCGACCCCCACTAGGGTGGTATAATAACCCTTTAACCCACATGACTCATACAGGGCTGACCCCATCAAGGTGGTCTAATAACCCATCAAGTATAAGTTACGACACTTACAATATAACTTGCGACACTTGCAAGTACAACTGACGACACTTCCAATCGGAGGAATAATACATCTCCATTGCGGATACAATAAAGTACAAATACAATATACAAGTGAATATCTTCTGAAGTTACAAATACATCAACACTCCCTCTTAACTAGGAAGGTATTCTCTTGACACAGGACATCAATACATATAGGCACAAGTCTTCAATTCTAGAGCTGGATCATCGTCATTGGATCACGGAGCATCATCGTCACTGCTACTGTATTCCTCATCTCGATCACTGGGCTATCTCTGAATTCTTCTCATCATAGGAAGTTCTATAGAGCCAACCCTTTTTCATACTAGATGTAGGCCTAGCCTCCTGTAGGTCTTCATCATCACAGGCCATACTATGGAATCCTCAAGACTTATTACGTGCGTCACAAAACCTCGAAAGAGCATCCCAGGACTGATTACGAGCTTACTGCTCAATCTATCGGATCTCCCAGGATCTTTTACATGTGACATTCACAAAACCTTTAAAGAGCATCTTGTAACCTGTAAGATCTCTATAGAGCATCCTAGGATATTTTACTAGCACACAGCTTAACCTGTCCAGATCTCCAAGATATTTTCTATGTGAACTTTCGCAAAACCTTTAAAGAGCATCTTGCAACCTGCAATATCTCTATAGAGCATCCCAGCATCTTTTATTTCCACATAGCTTAACCTGTTCGGATCTCCAGGGTCTTTTCTATGCGAAACTGTAGCAAAACCTTGAAAGAGCATCCCAGGACTTTTACGAGCACACAACTCAACTTATCGGATCTCCCAGGATCTTTTCTATGCTACCTGCACAACCTATCCATGACCACGGGGTATCGACCTGATACTCATGATCATACTGATCATCATACCATGCACCATCCTAATGCACATCATCAAGAGCATCGACCTAATGCTCATCACACATGATCGTCCTAATCATCATACAATACATCATCCTGATGTACATCATCTAGAGCATCGACCTATTACTCATCACACATGATCAAACTGATCATACAATGCATCCACCTGATACATATCGTCACATATGATTCAAATGATCATACAAAGCATCCAACTGATGCATATCAACATACATGATCCAACTGATCATACAAAGCATCCAACTGATGCATATCAACATACATGATCCAACTGATCATACAAACCATCTAACTGATGCATATCAACATATAGAACATCATCTGGAGCATCATGTTGATGTTCATCACACAATGCTTACATCCACAGCCATGGGAAGGATCGTCCTACCACCATGCTCGGAATGGCTCCAGCAAATGTGTCCCATCACTTCTTCCTCGAAGTATCTTCTATCTGAAGAACACCAAGCCTCTCTCTGAAGTACTCAAACTTCACTCTAGCTAGTGGTTTGGTCAACACATCTGCAATTTGCTCATCCGTCGCAACGTACAAGAGCTTCACTTCTCCTCTCTACACCATATCCCTGATATAGTGATATTTGATCTCGATGTGATTCGACCTATCATGGAACACTGGGTTCTCTGACAACTTCACACAACTCTAGCAGTCACAATAGATACAGGTAGCATCCAACGGGAGATCAAATAACTCAGACAGTAGCTTCCTCAGCCATACTGCCTCACAACTAGCCTAACAAGCTGTGACATACTCTGCTTTGGCTGTAATCAGTGCTACGCAGGATTGCTTCTTGCTAAACCAAGAGATCACACCTGAAGCAACACCCCGAAGTGCTCTTCCTGTTTGCAGCACTGCCTGCCCAATCTGAATCAACATAACCCTCCAGGTTAAACTTTTGATTCGCATCATAGTTGAGCCCATAATCAACTGTACCCTTCAGGTACCTTAGAATATGCTTCACAACAATCAGGTGAACATGTCTAGGATCTGTCAGGAACTGGTTCAAGGTGTTCACCACAAAGCAAATATCTGATCTTGTGTTTGTCAAGTACATCAAGGACCCAATCATCTGAAGTTACACAGTGACATCAACTGGCTCAGATGAAGCATCACACAATAGCTTCATGTTCGATGCCATAGGTGTGGCCATGGTCTTGCAGTCCATCATCCCGAACCGCTTCAGGATCTCTACTGCATACTTTCCTTGTCCAAGGAATATTCCATCTGCACTCTGCCACACCTCCATACCTAGAAAGTAATGCATCATCCCCAAGTCCTTCATCTCGAACTCGGTAGCAAGCTTCCTCTTCATCTCGAAAATCAATCTATCCTTACCTGTAACAAACAGGTCATCCACATACAATATTAGTATCACTGTATTCCCTTCCTCAACCTTGTAGTAAAGGTTGGAATCCGCTTTACTCTTGGTAAAGCCCAAACTTGATGGGAAATTTTCTATCCTACCATACCAAGTCCTAGGAGCTTGCTTCAATCCATACAAGGATTTCTTCAACCTGCACACATATGACTCCCTATCATGTGTCTTAAAACCAAGTGGCTGCTTCACATACACTTCCTCTTCGACTACACCATTCAAGAACGCTGTCTTGACATCCATCTGGAGTATCTTTCACTTCATCACTGCAGCCAGAGCAACATTAGAGGAAATTTGGGATCTAAAACGGGCCTTATAAAAAAATATGCCATGGATGAGTTGGATTTCTCAAACCAATAGAATTTCAATAACTTTGGTCAACCATTATGGTTGAGTTGGACATATAGAAGTCAAAGATGCTTATGTGTCATAATTTTATTTGACAATAGCTAACTTCATATAAACCTCACATTGGTTAAGATTTTCAAAAGTTCATGTCGAAATATGATAAATATACTTGAAATAATAAATATAGAGTATTTTATATTATTATTACTTCTAAGTTCTTTAAAATATAAATCTCACATTAATAAAGATGATAGTAGAGTAATTTTGAAATAATAAATATACTTGAAATAATAAATATAGAGTATTCTATATTATCACTATTTCTAAGTTCTATAAAATATAAATCTCACATTAATTAAAATGAGCGTGGAAGTGCAGTAATTTTTAAATAAGAAAAACATTTATATAATTAATCTCTTATAAATAAATAAAAATAAATTATAAAAAGTATTATAAAAAAAAATAGGAGAGATAAAATAAGTTTTCACTATTTTTGCGATATCTTTCTCCTTCAAACTCGAAATTTGACATTTTTGGTACCGTTGGAAAGGTCTTGACGAGAGCTACAACTTTTGTGTTTTGAGTTTTACAAGATTCTACACCGATTTGTCAGGACGTACTAAAATGTCCTCCCAAAAAATCGGCGTGGAATATTGGAAAACTTAAAACATGAAAGTTGTAGCTCTCGTCGAGAAATTTCCAACGGTACCAAAAGTATCAAATTCCGATCTCACGGGAGAAAGTTATGACAAAAATAGAGAAAACTTATTTGATCTCTCTCCTATTTTTTTAAATCTATTTATTTTTATTTATAAGAGATTAATTATATAAATGTTTTTATTATTTCAAAATTACTCCACTATCTTAATTAATGTGAGTTTTGTATTTTAAAGGACTTGGAAGTAGTAATAATATAAAATAAAATAAAAATAATGATTTTTAATTTTATTATTATTGTAATTATATTTTTTCAATCTAATTTTAGTTTTTTAAAATTTTAGATTTTATTAAATATATAAAAAGTAGTGGTACATCTATTAAAAAGTTAAATAAATTATAATATCTATTTAAAAAATTTACCACTATATCATTTATCATTTATTGTGTATGCACACGAATCTAAACCTTTCATTATTATTTTCAACCATCATCTCTTAACTCTACACTAAACTAACATACTTGTCAACTATCATTAATGATATAGTATAGGTTGACCTTCACTATATAACACCTTTAACTTAGTCTAACATGGCATATTGGTAGTGTGTCGTGGATTTTTTTTTTATTTTCCTTAGGAGGCCCATTTTAAACCCCAAATTTACTTTAATGGTACTGTTCTAATGGAAGTGTGTCTGGCTACAGGAGCAAAAGTCTCTTCATAATCTATTCCCTCTTTCTGGGACAAGCCACGAGCTACAAACCTCGCCTTGTATTTCGCTATGCTACCATCTGCAGCATGCTTGATGTTATAGATCCATTTGGAAGTCACAATAGACTTCCCTTCTGGTCTCGGGACCGCATCCCAAACATCATTCTTTATGATCGACTGGTATTCCTTGATCATGGCATTCTTCCATTACTACATCCCAAATCCTGGGAACTTCAGATTCTTTAATATCTTCAATAGACAGTTTTCTTTAAACTTCGTTGCTAAAACAAATGTTGTAGTCCTTCTTTTGTAGGTGATTGTACACGATCTTTCCTACAAGTCAAATTCAATTGCATGATTAGAAACTTCTCATAGTTTTTCAAAAACACATTCTTATGCATAAAGACATATGTCATACAGTCATGCAATTATCTTTAGCCAATGCTTCAATACAAGATTTATCCATATCCCGTAACTTTCTAGATGCCTTCCATCTCTACCAGAACATTTGTTAAGAGTGTTCACAACTCCCAACATGTTAGCAAAGAGGTTTCATTCTAGAAAAGTAGAAATGGAATGTTGTACAGTACCATAGGCCACTTACCCATTACTTGCATATTAGTAGTATCTTGTTCATTAATGCAACTTTTCTAATATGCATAATATATATCCTAAATCTAGGAACATAAGTATGTACATGACTGGACAACATCATTTAAGTAATCATATATACAAGAAATGACAATTCAAATACTTATCTTTGTTTGGTTGTAGGGCGGACTCCCTCTCAATCTTTGCTTCCTTGCAGGAGCTATTGGAGTGTGCTCCCTCTTGATGTTTTATTCCTGGATTACTTGTCCTTGAACTTATATTCATCCTGGACCATTATGCATGCTTAAGTGTGCACTAGTGTCATCCTCAAGATCTCATACATAATCATACATCCATTAGTATAATCTCAATACTATCAAAACATTATGATCCTAAATAAACTTAACATGTATGGTCATGATTATTTCACACACATGTAATTTATCACAAGGATTAGTATTCAAGGTTTCAGGGAAGACTTCTATTACTCATGCATATTCCTATTTGACCATAGGACTCTTCTGGTTAGTCATACCATTAATCAAAGTAAGAAGCATAATATGCATAATCCCATGATTACTCAAACTTATAATTTCATGAACAATCATCAATCATTCAAAGGCATACTTATATAAGAGATCCTAACAGAAGGTAGGGTTCTAACTTGATATAGGAAAAACATACCTAGATTATCATGTTAGCTAGTTATGTCTAACATACCCGCATAATGTCTTCTTGTTCTCTTCAATGACTTGTGCTAGTAACCTGTATAACTCATAAGTTAACCATTGTAGAACCAAATTATACATACCTCGTAAGTAGAGCTTCTATGTGATCCACAAGTCTTTGTCTTCATGTCACCATGGTCATATGTTCTTGATCTAGAACTTGATTTGTACCTTTCATGTTAGTGGACAACATCATCCTCATATAATACTACAGTTCATTAGTACAATCATAAGTGTCATAACCCTAATCCATGAATGTCTTCTATCATTCACACTTTTTCTAGGGTGATAAGACAAGTCTAAAATTAATCAATATTGTACTAACCTCAACAATATGAAGACAAACATATCATAACCTTAATCATGAATAGATTTAAAAAAAAATACATGTATCTCCTCAAGTCATACCTGTCGAGATTGCTTGTAGCATTCTTATGTAATGCCTTAGCCTCATCTCCCTCTGGAACTGGAACTTCTTCACTTATGAAGGTGTCCAATTCATTCTCTTCTAGGATTAATCCAATCCACTTTGATTTGCTAAGACTGGATCTGGAGCTGGATTAGGGTTTGTAAGAGAAACCCTAAAAATTCAAATTTTGAATTTCAAACTTCTGAATGGATGGAAAGATGTGCCTTGTTGAGCTGATCAAGCTAGTATACTTCAATTTTGAAAACTGCAAAATTTGATCCCTAAAAATTGCTTTTGAAACTTCTGGATCTTCTAGACAGGATCCCGAACTAGGGTTTGATGAAGCCCGACCTTCTGCCCATCCAAAAAGTTCGATCTTGTGTTATAAACATCGATTTTTCTAAGGATCTTCTAGCCATGGTCACAGATTTCAAACATTCCAACTTTTGCAAAAGCCCTAATTTTCCACCTTTCCGATCAAAATCCCGAACTAGGGTTTGATCAAGCCCAGCCTTCTGACCAACCAAAAAATTCAATCTTGGTCTCTAAATTTTGATTTTGATGAGGAGCATTCAGCCGTGGTCTCCGATTCCAAAAATTCCAACTTTCTTCGAAGCCCTAAATTCCCGCAGCAGTGACAAGCCAAGAATGAAGGTGCTCACAATTCAATTATATTTCACAGAAAAATGTGCCTTATTGTTTCTGGTGTAACTCAAAAATTTTGGATCCATAGGGTCTGAAACTTCGTCCTGTGGTAGCCTGACCTATCTTCTTTCCAACCCCACAGGTCTGACCACAAATGGATTCTCTAAGTGAGAGATATTCCAAATGTCACAACGTGACATGTTTATGGGATGAAACAGGATAGCAAACTTGTATGGAGTTCCAAGTGTCACTAGTTTAACTTCGGCCTCTGAAAAGTGGACCTGTGAAACTACAGTCCATTCCCTTATTGCCACTTTTTACAGAATTTCATCTGGATCTTCCTAGCCCAAGTTGTGACCTTTTTTCCTAGGTCACCTGTTTATGAATGAGATCTGGAAGAGGCAAAAACCCTAGATTGTATTGATCATAAAATAGAAATTACAGTGAATTAGATGATGTGCTTTAGACAAAAGGTACATGGGGATGTTATCTACGACCTGTAGAATTTTCAGATCCTGAACCTTCGCCAAAATGGATTTATAGCGAAAGTGCTACAATGACTGGTTTTTGCTATATTAAGCCCTAGCTTCCAATTTGTAGCAAGTGCAACAAGTGTCATAAATGCCATACCATGCCTTCCTTTAGGCTAGCTCTGATACCATGTTAGTTTTTCATCATTTAATTCAATAGATCTAGGATCTTAACTGAAGTAACAACATGTACATCATATCAAGCATAAGACACAAGAGACAAGAGACACAAAACATTTCACCAGGGAAAACCAAGAAGGTGAAGAAACCCGCAACTTCCTCAGAGATAGAATAAGCACCAATACAAAGATCACAAAGATCAAACCCAAGAGATAGATGACTGCAGTAGCTACTCCTCCTCCACTTGTGTGCACTCCTCCTCTGTCTCACTAATGCGAAGTGAGTGAATGAGAGAATGTGTAAAATGAGAGAGACACACTCTCTATTTATACACTACTTCACTTGTCTTTTAACTTTAACTAGGTCGGCCCCAACTTAACCACTTAACATGATGTTCACTGGGCCGACCCCCACTAGGGTGGTCTAATAACCCTTTAACCCACATGACTCATACAGGGCCGACCCCATCAAGGTGGTCTAATAACACATAAGTATAAGTTACGACACTTACAATATAACTCGCGACACTTGCAAGTACAACTGATGACACTTCCAATCGAAGGAATAATACATCTCCGTTGGGGATACAATAAAGTACAAATACAATATACAAGTTAATATCTTCTGAAGTTAAAAATACATCAACAAATATCAATTCGTTGGAGTATGAATATAGAAGGCAATATTTGCAATCTTTGCATCGAGCAAAGAAGGCCCGATAAGGAAATTCCAAAGAAGACGTTGTGAGTTGGCGGTGCCGATGGCTGTGAAGGACCAAAGCAATCTCCGAATTAGTGTCAATGCTAGCATTTTCCAGCAACCCATCGAAGAACAGACGGATCCATTCCCAATACCCACTCGGCCGTTGCGTAAATGACGCTTCAAAATATAATCCAATGAGCTTGCAGAAAATATGGATTTTTATATTATTTTATAGAAAATTATTTAGAGACTTTAGTTAAATGAATACATTGGACATAAGTCTTGATAGAAACTAATGCTTAGGTCAACACGAATCTAATACAATTATTACCCTGGCCTTTGACAGGGACTAATAACCCATAGCACTTCGAAGCATTAGCCGAATTGTGACTATGTTGTGACTTCCATTAATAAGGTTTAAATAATATTTAGCTACCAAACCATCCTAGGTGGTATCCAATTTTAACTAGGCCACAATTTTCCATTTATAATGTGTCAATAACAATTAACTAATCTATATCTCCAACGCGATCACCATTAACAATCGACCCGATGATTAAACAACCTCTTGCCAATAGATTCATCATAACCATTTGCTCGAAAGGCATGTTAGGAGGATCTATTAACACAACCAGGCTACAATATTAACAACATATTTACGATTATTAAACAACCTCTTGCCAACAGATTCATCATAACCATTGGCTCGGAAGGCATGTTAGGAGGATTTATTAACACAACCAGCCTACAATATTAACACCATATTTACAATAAACATGGGTTCAAAGGCATATTAGAAGGATATATTAACTTAATATCCTGCATCTAACTTTAACAACAGAACACTAATGAACATGGATCCGAAGATGCTTTATATGGAACCATTAACATAAACATTATGCATTCAAACTTAAGCTGCATATTCATAATAAACTCTGATTTTTAAAATGCATATGATAGATCTAATCTCCTACACATTCTTCCATTTAAGATAGACAACAATACCAGTGAAACTTTCATTTTACTGAATCAACGAATTTATATTCAGATTTAACCTCACCGCATTCCAAACAAATATTGCATATCTACATATTGAATCCACACTTCATCTCATTCTAAAAAACAATTTATCGTAGATCTACATAACATATTCAACTACATAAATTTAAGAAATCATATCCACGTAGATTTCTACATTAGTTCTACCTATTAATCATAGTAAGAACATCTAATTACCAACATAATGGTAAGAAATTGGAAAATACATTGGCTAACCTGTAAACCTTTGCCATGGAGTAAGGTCGGAGGCAACAAAAGCTCATCAAAGTACCATGCACGAATTACTCGTCAAATTCCAATCAAGAACATCCACTAAAGACCACCCTACTGCTCCCAAAAGGTACTCTTATTCCTCCGGAACCCTCAAACCACAACAGGGATAAATGCAAGGAATTGCTAGTGTAGCCAAAAAACGTGGATTACTACCAAGAGGCTCCCAACCTTATTTGTACAATTCCAAAACACAAACCCTCAACAAACACCGTGTAAACTCATCATAACCTATGTTGTCCAATAATAGGGTAAAAAGATATAAGAGCCTCATGCCCTGTCTAAATATTTATAGCTTTTCTAAGACTTGCCATGTGTCTTATCCATGCACATGCATAACTTTGGAATTATCAATTTACTTTTCTTTTATTATTTATCCCCTTCTAAGTGTCACTTTTTCTCCTATTTGAGGGTGTGCATGGTGTTACTACTTTTCGAGATAAATAAATTTCTTTTCTTTTTCTTCATTCACAATTTAATTCGTATTTGTATTTAAACAATCATCCTAGCTTTGTGTGTGCATGCTAGTTACTAAAATTGTAGTAATATAATTCTTTCAAAATACACACCCTTACCCTTTTTAGTGTTTTATTTTTACTATCACATTCTCCTTGTAATGGGCATATTAAGGGTTCCATCCTCCGCACATGCCCTTCAAATATCCCTTCCATGGTGGGGACTGGTACGACGATTGAGGCCTCATTAACTCAGTATGGATGGTTGAGGGGCTAATTGTTATCAGGAAATAAGGCCGAGTCCTTATTGTGAACCCCTAGACTAAGCCTTGTGAGTGACCAAATGCATGGCCTACCCTCACGAAAACACACATCTGGCTAGTAAGAGCCTCTCTCACTTTTCAACTCGCCTCGTTGAGTGATTGCTAGTCTTACACCTTCTTCACATTCAACCCCATTACCTAATGTGGATTGATTCGCAATCACAATCCAACACCTGCACGTAAACACTACGAGTATCAAATATTTATAATTAAAACATAATATATTAATTACATCAGGTGAACATCACCTGTCATGAATACCCTGAATCAATCAGTAGTCAAATCGGTATTGACGCCACCCTACATCACATGTACTTGTCTTTTCCCACCACACTCGACAACCTATCATAAGTACATTCTATACATAACATTTATGTATTTTAATCATCATTACATAATCGCATGGCATTATAATTATCATCAAATCATAGATCATGGCATCATAATCATCATCAAATCATAAATCATGGCATCATAATCGTCATTTTATAACTTGAGCAATTTAAACATATCATTAAAATCAATTCAACAATTCATAATATTAAACAGATAACTTTAAATTATCTCACTTATTAATCCAAGTATTAATTTCCACACATGACTGAGTCATTCATCATCGAATGCCCTAAAAAAAATAACAAAACATAATAATCAAAATTTAATCCACAAAGAACGAGGTCATTAATCAAAGTGAGAAGCAAAAGTGGGGCATTACAAAATAATATAGGCTATTTTAATATAGGCAACCACCTATGCAAATAATATATGTAATTTTAAATAGGCAAATTCATGTGCAAGCAAACGATTTGCATATAAAAGGAAAACTATGTGAATAATAGGAAATCTGTGCGAATAATAGGAAAACTATGTGCATAACTAAAACCACGTCATGCAGTTTTAAAAAAGTACTTTAAAACTAGGTGAATAAAAAACCTTGCCATATTTCTTTAAGGTGGGAGGAGAAATTCATCTATGGATACCTATCAATATGAAATTTGAAGGTCCCTAGTGTTGCAACTATCCTTTTTTGCACTCCCTTATCTTATGCAAGATTACCGGATTACCAGAATATAGGAAATTGACGTAAATAAAAATGGAGGTTATTTAATGAGTAAATACATGTGCAAATGGCAATGGTGGGCAACAAAGAGAATGTTTCACCCACTACTAGCTAGGCATGTGAAAATCCCTAGGAAAGTGGGGAGTGAAGTAGATGGAGCATTTGAAAGGTAAAAGAAATGGAATTCAATGCAAAATAACATGTTACATGGATGTTGGATTGATTGATCATGGGTGATTGTTCACTAATGAACCTCAATAATGACAAATGCTTAATTTCATAAATGGAAGCCACTTATCAAGTTTAATATCTACCCTCATTTTAATAGACAGAACTAAAAATATTCCTATTTCATTTAATCCTAACCACAATGCATATTTCTATATAAAAATAGCATTAATGTGACACCTCCCACCCAATGTATTGAAATAAGAATGGAAGAATGGACATAGACACAAAACTCTGTAAAACATATAATCACCCTTGTTTTGTCTTATGCTAGGATCCACTAAATTTGAAATTTGAATATGAATAAATGGGAATGTGTTCAATGATTTAATTGGAATATAATCAAGAGAAAAATATATATATAATTATATATAATTAAAAATAATATAAAAATAATTGTGAATAAATTTATTTGTAAAATAAGAATATATATTTATATATAAATTTTATTATTAAAATAAAATACTATTGATAAAAAATATATATATATATATATATATATATATATATATATATATATATATATATCATTTTGTTTAAAAATAATATTTTTTAATTGTTTGTTTTTATATATATATATATATATATATACCTTTGAATTTAAACACATACGTATGCCCCTCCAAAAGAGACACTCAACTTGACTTTAACTCATTTAAATATTCGAGTGTTCGAATTTAATCTTCTTAAACATTAATCCAATCTCCAAAACATAAATTACAACTTTAAAACTCTCCTCACATAATTTTAATACATAGATCTAACTCAATATTTAAATGTCAAACCTTAGGAATGTTTATACATTTAAGATTCAAAGATAGTCTATGATTATAATAGAATGCGAGATTTATGGATCCAAATTAGGTTGTATTTTTTTTCATGCATATTAGGTTTCCGGATAAAATGGTTGATTTAATCATATTCACGATAGGGTTAGGGTAAAAATGATTGTAATGAATGTTTTTATCTTTAGTATTGGTTTATAATGGAGGTTCTTAAGTAAATTAGTATAATTATATTATTAAAAATGATTGATATTATTAATATAAAAATGTGTATAATGAGTTTATATATATATATATATATATATATATATATATATATGTGATGATGATGATTTAGTGTAAAAATGATTGTAATGAATGTTTTTATCTTTAGTATTGGTTTATAATAAGTAAATTAGTATAATTATATTGATGATGATGATGATGATGATGATGTGATGAAGATGATTTAGGGTAAAAATGATTGTAATGAATGTTTTTATCTTTAGTATTGGTTTATAATAAGTAAATTAGTATAATTATACTGATGATGATGATGATGATGATGATGATGATGATGATGATGATGATGATGATGATGATGATGATGATGATGATGATGATGATGATGATGATGATGATGATGATGATGATGATGATGATGATGATGATGATGATGATGATGATGATGATGATGATGATGATGATGACGACGACGACGACGACGACGACGACGACGACGACGACGACGACGACGACGACGACGACGACGACGACGACCACGACGACGACCACGACGACGACGACGACGACGACGAGGACGACAACGACGACGACGACGACGGCAGCGGCGGCGGCGGCGGCGACGACGACGACGATGACGGAGATGGCGGCGGCGACGGCGGCAATGTAAAATAAAAATAACTATTATATAACATTAATTGATTTTTTTTTTGTTTATTTGAAAGTGAGTTTTGTTTTGAAAGAAAGATTTTTTAAGGAAAAAATGTTTATGAGAAGCTTCTTGGAACAGTGTTATAGGAATCTTTGAAATGTACTTTTGATTTCATCTCGAAAATAAAAGTTCATTTTTTTTTGTGGAAAAAAAATATTAGTCAAAGAAATACTATAATTTTTAATAATAATAATAATGGAAAGAATATATGGTAAATAATAGTATTAAGTAAAAAAAGAATACAATGAATATTAATAATACTGCATTAACAACAACACTTGATCTTGATTGATTCTAGGTAATTATGGAACAATTTGGGTGATTTTGATTGACTATATTTTTATTTGAATTAAATATTATGTCACATTGCAACATTATAATTGACTTCAACATTATGTCACATTGCAACATTATAATTGGCTTGAATATTCTATAAATAATTATAATATGCTTCTTATAAGAATAATAAAATTATTATAACAATTTTATTATTATTATTATTATTATTATAGTATTATTTGATTATAGAAATTCCATAATATTAAAGTTATTATTATTATTATTGTTTAATTTATTATTAAAAATCTGATATATATATAAAATAAAATACTATAAATAATATTAATCAAATATGATATTTAAAAAAATAAAAATAAAGTTAATAATTAAAATATTGATATTAACAATTATAAAATTAATAAACAATTATTTATTATAGTTAATATTCATTAATTTTGGTTGATTTTGGGTGACATTCATTGAGTATGGTTGACTATGGTTCTCTGTTGTTGGAAATTGTTGACTATTGATTGATAATCACTATGTTTAGTAGTTGATTGTAGTTGACATTCAACAACAATAGATAAATTTGGTTGACTAAAGTTTAGAAACATTGAATTCAAAATTGTGTCACGTTATGACATTAAAAGTTTGACTTGAATAAAAAGGTGCGATTGATAAATTATGTGTGCCACAATATTAAGACACATTATGATAATACTAGGTTAAGTTAAATATTATGTCATATTGCGACATTATGAGGTTTACTTCAATATTTTGAAAAATTCTCCTTATATTCTTGCACATCAAGATTTTTTTTAACATAAATTCATTGACATTATTATATTTTTTTGGAACTAAAAGTCCATATTTTTTAAGCATGGTTGTTAAGTAAACTTTTTTTTTCAAAATATAGAAAACCCACCTGTGTTTAGTAAACTTTCTTTATAAAATATAGAAAACCGACATGTGAAACCAAAAAGTAAATGGTATTTCATCCAAATATCCTAAACATGGACTATAATAAGATCCAAATAATAAAATATAGATAATGGAGAAATCATTTACAATGTTATAATGAAGACAACATCTACTAGACATATGACTTATACTTATTAATTATGGGTATTTCGTTATCAATCAAGGGTAATGTTATATCGTTATTTTATATAGATACTTCACATTATACAAATGTTAAACAATATATGAATTTGCATATATATATATATATCTATATATATATAGATAGATAGATATAAACCATTAATTTACTACACCTAAACTAAGCCTAAGCTTTTGCCCCATCGTGGATGTATTAATGTTCATATTAAAATGTGAATGATATGGTACAATTCACATTTGAATATCTCAACGGTCTAATGGTAATGTCATATTATATGTAAAATATCGTTTAGATTTTAGGTATTATATGTCATATTATATTTTCTGAGAGTATATCAAACCCTCAGCTATATTTCTGGTGTTATCGCTGATTGAAGTTATATGGCTGAGATGACACGTCTTTCATTACTTAGCAATGAACTATTAATAGATACCAGGGAAGAGTTTTGTCTTCGGTGTTACTAACCTGTAAACATTCACATATTTTTCTAAGTAGCATTTTCCTTCTGCTACTATTTTGATAATTCTACCAGTGTTATTCAACACTTACAAAAGAACGGTGGATTTTAACTGCCTACAGCAGGTTATAAAAGATAGGTAGATTAATGAAATGCATAATATCTGGTGATTTTTTAGGTGATTTATAAAAGATTCTAAATTATTGATAAAAAATAATCATAAAAAATCAAATTGTAACTTGTTTAGGTCATTGCAAATAAAATAACCATGAAAACTTTAAAACTTTTATTGTTGAAGAACGGCTGTATCGTTTATATCTGTGAAAGAAAGAACAATATTTTGAAGGTTCTTATACTAGATATACATACCATGTTTTACGTTGTGTTCTGAAGTGGCGTAGAATTTTCCGACGCGGATGAAAGAAAAACTATAGTGAAATAATTGTGAACTATTTTCAAAAGCATGTGAATCTTTTGGAGATTATTTAGTTATTAGAAACAAAAAAGGCTCTCGTCAAAATCAGAAAACCAACGTAATGAAGATACAGTGCAGTGCACAGATGGAAATGTGAAACCCAGTAAGGGCTACAAAAAGCTCCCTGTCACCCCCAACTCCATTCTGTTTCTATAAAATATTTCATCTAAATGCCATGGTCCAAAGCTCTTAAATCCAAACTCCCTAAATTTATAAACGCACATCAGGTTCTGTCTAAACAGTCAGGGCTAAAAAACAAAAGCTCCCAATCTCGCCAACTCTACTCTGTTTTCATAACACAATGACCCGAAGATCTTAGCGCCAAACTCCCAAACAAAGAACAAATTTTATCGAAACAAACAGGGCTAGCAAAATCTCCTGATCACCCCAATTTTATTTTAATCTAACATATTTAATCTAAACAGGCTGGAGTCAAAGCTCTTAAGCTCCTCAATCTCTGCAAATTTAAGAATATATAACAAATTCTATCTAAACAATCGAGGCTAGAAAAACCTCTCCAAACACCCCAGTTTTTCTGAGTACCTTTCTCGCCGATGTAGCCTCCTTGTCTTTTGTCCTTCTTGGTATATCGTCCAACGCTGCAGAGAGATTCTATGTTGCGCTTGGTGAAGCCTAGTACTCATTGTCCTAGGCATTACGAAGGATCACAACCCACACAAGCTTATTGAGCTAGCTAGCACTAGCCGTAGCTGTATCCATGCAAACTAGCCATAGCCATACAAGGTTTAAGCCATGCACTAGAGAAAAGGGAACTGAATTGAACTTAAAAGAGAGAAAGAACTGTACCTGCGGCTTCATGGGTGAGCCTGTATGCAGTGAGGCCTTTGTGCAGTGAGATCTTCACTTGGGTGCCCGGAGGTAGGTTAGGGCTAGCATAATTTAAAATAAATTTCAAAAACTTTGATTCTCCTCCAGCTTCATTCATAATTAGAACTTAGGATAATATGGGAAAAGACCAAAGAAGGGTTTTCATATGATAATTGGTCAGAGTAAAAAATGGCCTAAAAAACTTAGGATAAATTGCATAAAAAACTGTGCAGGAACTAATACTTATTTGTGGAACAATTTCTATAGTCCCTGATGCTTGGCAAGCCAACAGGGACTAATAATACTTAATACTTAAGTAAATATTAGTCAACTATTTAGTGTAAGAAATCTAAAACTATGAAATAAAGCAAGTTAGAAACATGATGAAATTTCATGTTTCTAACTTGTGGTATTTCATAGTTAAAAACTAATTTCTTACATTAAATAGTTAACTATTAGATCCTCCTTGTTTATTTCCTGCCAAAAATCAACAAGCAAAATGAGTATAACACATTCAAAGCATCTTTGTTTCTATAATATTTTTATCCCAAAATTTAGTTATGAGTATTATCCTTCATTTTCTATACCTTCAGATTGCATAATGAAATGGAAAAAAAGTCAAAGAGAGTCCATGTCACCATGATTGTGTTGATGTCATCACTTCTTGTCGCGAGATCCCAATCTACTAGGTGAAGAATTAAACATTATGTGTCATAGTGTGTCCATTCTTCTCCTTTCTTTTATTATCTTTTGTTTGTCTCAGAATGTTGTAGAAGCGTAAGTTTAGGCCCATGGAGTCCTTCTCCCATGTGACCAATAAGGTCCATCTGTTTTTGGCTTCCATTCATTGGTCCTAAAAAAAATATCCGTTGGAGGAATTTGCTTCATTAGTAACATTTATGGATGGAATCCCATGAGACACAAATATTTCAACATCTTCAACTAAATTTAGATGGGTTTTGCAAATATTAGCGTAACCACACTCTATCCCAATTAACACATTACCATAGTCTATGGGATTTTGTAACATACCCGAGTCTACGAATCAGTATTTTAGGTGAAATTTCAAAAGGATCAATTTAAAATTTTGACAATGATCCACTTAGCTCATAACTGAAATCGTAGAAAAACTCTATGTGTTAGACTACTCCAACTTTCAACTAGGTATGAATATCCACTTTTGCAACCGTTAGTACAATGTAGATTCTTACATGATATTAAAGATCTTTCAAAACTTATAATAAGAATCGTTCAACCGTCCTCCATCATTTCATCATCACTAATTTGATTAGTAAACATAAGGGAGATAGAAAATACATAACATTCACTTCAATATCACTTAAACCTCACTTCTTTATGCAAAGGTCTTTAGCCCATACATACAATATAAAACTCTTTGTCCTATAACATCTCATCTAATTTTATTTGGGACAATTTCATATAAAGGAAACTTTTATCTTTACCCTAATTTTACATTAAGCTCATATTGAAATATTGCAAACTATTTTACTTACCAAATAACTTTGCATACTTAAAAGAGTTTAAGGTTAGATTCACATAGTTCACATAACCACCAATCAATAATCACCAATTAAAATCATGACATGAAGGAGACCATGATTTACGTGGTTCACCTAAAACCTCTGGGCTACATCCATCAAGTTAATGCCACGTCTTTATTCATCCATAATATAGCAATTACATTCTGCAACACACTATTGCGTTGTTTCTTTCCAGCTTCCCCGAAGCTCCTCTCCTAGAGTACAATTCAACTATAGAGATCTATTTCTATAATAGTGATGTACATATACTTGATGCCATTTATACCATAAAGATTTACAGAGATCAATAGGAATTTCTTCTTAAATACAGCAAAACTGCAAAACCCAATTCCCTCTATAGCAATATAACCCACAGAAAATGTATAGTAATGCACTATATGCTATCACTTATTGGTAGGTAATATGCGTTCAGTTGACAGATGCTTAATTGTGAAACTTAGCCTTAAACAATAGCAAATTAAAAGGAGAAAACTCAACCTCCTTATAGATTATCAACTAATCTCTAAACAGTAAGCGTCTTTCTTAGCATTGATGTTGTTAACAAGCTCTCTACAACTAGAGAGTTCTCCGGGGTTTAACCATACATGAAAAACAAAATTCCGAGGCGTTTAACCCACACAAAAGTTCATGGCATTTACAAACTGCGCCAAAATTGATCACGTAAATGCAAGGATCAAAGCGGAAGGTTAGCATGATGAAAGTATTCTAGATCATTGATCTAACACACTGGCATAAAAAGTAAATTAGGGATCCATGCCGGATCTATAAAAATACAAAACTATACAAAAACATAATGACCTATGTTGGCATAACTTCAAACAAGAAGTCATGATGATCAGACGTTGTCGTTCAGCTAAATAGAACCCTCGTTTTCCCTTTACGCATAAGTAATATGGATACGAGTTTGGCAATAGAGATCCAGAAACAATTACAGAGATACAGAGATCCAGAAATCAACTAACATAAACCTCAATACGGAAATTCCCCGATGGAAAAGATCAAAGAACATAGAGATCAAATAACAACAACAAAAATGTCAAAAAGAAATCCCTCGTTGGTGGAGTTCTAAGAGAACAGAGGTAAAACTATGACTGAGTATATACATGTAATTTCAAACCAGGGTATGAAGCTTGGGGATCGGCTCTGGAAGAGCTGTCTCCTCCCAATGCAAAACAAAAGACACAAATCCATACAAAACAGATGTAGAATGCAGAAATCTACACAATCAATAACCCGAGCGGCGATTTGGGATTAGGCATATATATATAGCTATATATAAAGAACAAAACAAAACCAGATCGAATATAACCAAACAAGGGAGTATAATTGGTACCGTGTTTCACCATCGAATTATGGATTGAAAAAGGTCAAACTGAAAGTGTAATAATTCAGTGATTCCACTACCTAAGATTGCATGACCCAACAAGGTAGGTTCCTTAAGCAGTTGATATGGACTATACAGAGATTGACTCTATTCAAACAACATTTTAATGGAGATCGCATTATTGGAGATCGCATTAATGATAAACTCTATCAAACAATACAGAAATAAATTCCTTAACTAACCCAAAGCCAAATATCAGGCGTAAATACAGATCAATCCCATATAGAAAGACGCCATGTATTTCCTTTTTGGGTTAAAACAACAATGGAGGAACACATAATAAAAAGATTATATATATCCAGTCTGAGGCCTGTGGTCCATGCCATAATTAAATTTATCACGGATAAATGCAGGGGATGTCGTATGTTCTCTACAGTAACAAAATATCCAGAATAAGTTGTGAATCCATCGAGCTTATCATCAAGGCACAGAATAAACATATTATAAACAGAGCCTAATTGGGATCGGCCCCCCCTAGAGAACCTTCCCTTCCCAAGCACAAATTTCCCTACCATTCGAAAACAACGCAAAAATACAAGATTACCAAGGATCGAGCTCCCCAGGAGCCGTCCTCTCCCCACTACTATCACAAAGAAAGGAAAAACGTAATAATCCTTCTTTTTCTCCCCCTTTCTCCCCTCAGCGAGCTCCCTCAAATAGCATCCCCCCGACTTAGCATACACGCGGTATTATCTTCTTTCTTGGAAGCACCGCCAGGTGTAGTGAAGATCCTTTCCACAAGGACATTGTATCTCTCTTAGCTAGGGTAAGGAATGCCAAATGGAAGCCTTATGGTTTATTAAGTCTTCCACTCACACATCTGCATTTTGAGAGGAAATCTGGGTTGATCATGCCAACTGACATCCTTCCTTCGGTAAATGAGCTTCGCTCTCTTTATAAGGAGGCTGCCTAGTTTGGATAACCAATCCCCTAACCACTGTTATATCTTTGTTTAGACAAATAAATATTTATTTAATATCTTCTAAGGGTTTGATACCCGTTCGTTATATATATATATATATATATATATATAACCCATTCTTCACATAATCAAATAATTAGAGTTGTTATCATGGTACCCTTGCGTTATATATATATATATATAACCCATTCTTCATATAAACAAATAAATCTTTATTTGATATCGTATAAGGGATTTTCCTCTCATAGTTTCTTATTTCACGATACCCTTGCGTTATATTATATATATTTTAAGAAGAAAATATTCCTTCTTGAGAACTTTCTTGTCGAGGTTGTAATAGAGTGAATTAGAGCAATCTCTTCGCTTACATACTATTATTTAGGAAATAATATCTTCATACTTAAAAGGTAAGTCTTATCACTTACTAGGAGATTTGAAGAGGCTTAGTACTCCCTTCAATAATCCAATTCAGATGGACCATTAGCTCAGGATGACTCACTCACTTTTCTTCAGGTTCCTAGTGGCATCGATGTCTTAGATCTTCCTGAATTCATATCCAGACGACCCTTATCCCTTAGTGGGTTTAGTCGCCATTGATAGTTGTGTCACTGTTACTCATCTTTTAACTTGCAATCAAGGAATTTAAACACATAACTTACAAGTTTTTACTGGTGGGGCCTTGGCCTTGAGCTACTTACCAGGAACCAGATACAATAATTTAATTATTTTTACAAAATAATAAGGCATAAAGGAGGTATATTACAGATTTGGCGATTCTGCTTTCGACTGTTGGTTAGCATGCAAGTGCTCGTTCATATACATATGGTTCCATGGATCATTGGGAAATTGTTGGTACCATGGCTCACTGCAACTGCTACTTGGAAAATGTTGGAATCTCTTGTTAAAGTTCATTGGTTACTACCTTATGTAAAATATGTATCAAAGAATCTGTAGAGAATAAAACCTGAATCAATATACTTTCCAAATAAAATGTACATCTATATCTCAACCTTGCAAATAACATATAGAGAATTTCCATAATGGTAATATTATATTTAGTAATTTTCAAGAGTAATAACATTTAACAACTTTGTTGATAAATTTCACATAGTAATTTTCAAATGATATGCTTTACCTTTAGAAAATTTACTTGGCTTAAGTTAACTAGTTCTAAATATCTTTATTAAAAAAATTAAGAAATTCAAAATATCTTTAATTCATTTTTATGGGTTCATTTTCTGAACTCATTTTTCTCTTATCATAACTATTTTAGATTCATTTTCTAGACTTATTTTTATTATAACTATTTTAGATTCATTTTCTGGTTCTCAGCTTTGAGCCAACAAAACCGAATTGGATGGTTTTCAGCTTGGAGCCAATGGAGACAACAATAATTCTAGGCAGAATAAAATAACAGTAATTCTAGGCCGGTGCTTTCTATATAGGGACCCAAATAAACTACACTGGTCAACCGTCAAATGCTGCCCTACACGGAAGGATACAGAGTTTTATATATACAGATGGATACGGAGCTTTCTTTATACGAAGCATTTTTGTGGGTTCATTTTACTTTCAAGGACTTGAAAACTATTTTGTGGGTTCATTTTTCTCTAATGGAACTGAAAACTATTGGCATGGCGTTTTTCTTTAATTTTTCTGGGTTCATTTTTTCTTATTTTATATTCATTTTTTCTCATGAAACTGAAAACTATTGGCATGGCATTTTTCTAATTTTCTTTGATTTTAAAACAATTTTATTTTCATTTCGTGATTTCTCTCTTAAGGTTTCATGTTAACCGGTTTTCAGCTTTGAACCAAGGAAAACAGAAAAGGATCTTTTCAGCTTTGAGCTAACGAAGATTGTCGTAAAGAACAAATAATAATAAAATATCTAACCATTCTAACAAAATAATACAAGATTCCTCTAGTGTTAGTACTTACCTAGTCAACACTAGTTAATAGTCAAACGCTCTTCCTTTGATGGGTTTGTCCTAGGGCTAGAATTTGACAGGTAAAATTCCCATCATGTGCCATTTTTCCCATCAAATATGGTCTATATTTTATATTAATCCTAAAAAAAATGAAAAAACAGTAAAATGTCTATATTTAGTGTCAAAATCGTCATTTTTGAGGCGTGGGATTTTTCCCAAATTCCTACCCTGATCCGTACTAGCTACCCTCCTCAAAGGGCACAGTGATTATTTTTTAGATGCAAACGGCATAGTGATTATTTGTTATTACCATTTTCCCTCATAATGTGCCACAAGAACTAAAAGCTATTGGCATGCAGGGTTGGAATTTGACACTTCCAATCAAACATGCGAGCAGTTTGGTTAGACATATTTTTTACGTTTAGTAGTTTTTACAAACCATCATAATTTTTTTATTAGGGTCAGTAAAGAATTGTGTACACACCCTGTCATCGTTTATTGTTACATTGACGAATGAACAACCACCACTCACAGACCATGGTTTGCTGCCATGCTGGAGCTTTAACTTTGAAACTTGTTCCCAAATCCAAAAAATTTATTTGCAGAATCATGGACACTCTACCGACAACTACGACATGTAACTCCATCCAGTAAAGTTTGCATGCTGCCACCTACTCCTGCTAAGGGGAGGATGAGGAAGCGTATATTGCCAATATGAATAACAATTGGGGAGGACGAGGGAGCGGATACGGAGACAAATAACAAAAGACATCAAGAAAATCAAAATCCAGAAGCTATCATTGGTGTTGTTACCTCCGTTTAAGGGTAAGTAATAGTTATTTAACATATTTATTAATAAACTAAAAACAATAGCATTATTCTTCAGCTTTGTAGCAACAATTTTTATTTTTAAATGTGTTAGTTAAATATTGAATTTCTTTTTAATATGGAAATTTTTAGTCCAATACATTCACTTATTCACTGTTATCGTTTTCTTAACAAAATTGTTTTTGGTTTCTAATATTTTTCTTATGTGACTGCACCTAAAAACACAGTCAAAGAGCATTTCTTTCTTATTCGGGAATTGGAAATAACTTTAGGCAATCCCTTACTATCCCAACTAGCATGTCTTACTTTCATGGCTGAAATACCTAACTCTTCACTCTGTTCTGGTTAAAAAATAAGAAGAAAGGATAGAACATAGTGAGATAAGAAAAAGGATTATGTTATTTTTGGATAAGTTAGATATTAAGAAAGATCTATAAGTTATTTTTGGATATTTGGATATGCTAGATAATAAAAAAGATAAAAGGAATGGTGGATATAGAGTCAAGTTCCAACCTTTTCCATATCTAGAGGTCATTTCCTACCTACAGCAAGGGGGTAACATTTCACTTCCAATGATAATTTCTAAACCTTTCTCAGGCTTCACATGCCCTAGCTTCTTTTTATTTTGATGTCCTTCATTAAAATATAAATGAATCCCTAATGCATGAAATAATATAAAGAGCATTAGGGGCCTTACTCATAGATATTTTCCCACTCTTCTATAGGCACTCTTCTATACGTACACAGTATATATATTTAAAAATACTTGTTAATAATGGTAAGCCCAGGCACTCCGGGGTTAATTAACATAGAGTAATACTTAAACCTAACTTCATCTTTCTTTCAATTAGTACACTATTTATAGAATTGATTCGATATGTAAGAATTTCGCAAGGGTTAAGCCACTAGTTCAATCATCTTTCTCTCTTCAATATCAAGGAAGGAACCTGATTTGCTGCATTTTATTCAATCCCTATAAAGCTTGCTACTTTGTGTTCAATCCCTATACTGGTAATTGTGCGATTTATCTTCATTTCATATACTTGTGAAGAATGTGAGCAGTTTATGCCACACAATTTTGACATGTTTAACATTTTTTAAATTTAACATGAACCATAATTCATTTTAACTTTCAATAGGATACGTTATTGTAAAAACTCCAAACTCACTAATAGGAACAATACCCTAAATGGGGTATGGTTTTTGTTACATTACTTATCATTTTTTAATAAGTTATATCAGCTTATATATAATAATTGGAGTATGAGGTTGAATGTTTTTTTAAAGCTTGAAAATTGAGCATTAAGATACATTTGATCAAGTTATATGTTGAGTTGAGAAAAAATTGTGTTTTTATGTATTTGATAGGTAAGCTATGTATTGAATTCAATTTATGGTTTGTTGATATTTTAAAAAGTGGTTGTTTCATAAAAAATTTAATCAAAACTTCATGGTTGAAGATCACAATTTTAGATAAAACTTTGTTTGACTGGTTCTATAAGAAAGAAAAACAAAAAAAAATAGTATGACGAACATAGATGAATACAAATTCCAACCCTGTTGGCATCGCTTCTTAATCTCATTGAATTTTTTTTCACTTTAGTACAGGCATGGTTGGGTAGAAATTGTTAACTCATTTTTCTCTCATCATGTGATCATAACCATTTTAGATTCATTTTATGGTTTCAGTCTTTAAGGTTTCATGTGGAAAAAATTACATGTTAATAGGTTCTCAGCTTTGAGCTAACAAAAGAGGATTGTTTTCAGCTTTGAGCCAACGGAGACAACTGTAAAATTAAAACAACAGTAATTCTAGGCATTCCATGTTAACAGGTTATCAGCTTTAAACTAACAGAAACATAAAAAGATTGTTTTCAGCTTTGAGCCAACGAAGATTGTTTCAAAGAATAAATAATAACAAAATATGTAATCATTCTAACAAACTAATAATACAAGATGGATGTTAGCACAAAATATGTAATTATTCCATTGATGTTAGCACCTATATGTAATCATTCCATTGATGTTAGCAAAATAGTGTGCTAACATCGCATTCAAAGGCTTATTCGACTTGTACTATTTGATTGAGGGATGTCATTGGGAAAATTAATCAAAGCACTGTACAGATATCCAATTGGGACGAAGCTCCCTTCTTTTGCTAGATCTGAATACTCTACACTTTGAAAGCTCTGGGGTATCACTATTTCGAGTGGACGGCTCCCAGGAACAACGCTAACGGTTAACCAAGTAAGAGAGGCATCTAAACCTTTGTTTTACAGGTTATAAAATAAGATTTTACCCAATGCACTACACTGTTGTGCCGGTAGCTCCCTCTTCCCATGGAGTGTAACCGTTTGTTAAAGATTCTACCTAGTGCACTGCTGAGTTGTTCCGTCCCTCTACCCCCAAAATATTTGATCTGAATAACAATGCTCTGCTCTCTTCTATTGAGAACAAACCCCACAATCAATATATTTAACCTTTTATATATATTATATCTTTAACATTAAATTCTCAACACAATAATAAAATATTAATTTTAAAATAGTAATAGTTGACTAATATTTTTATTATGTAATTACAAATTCTTAACAAAATAATAAAAATAAAAATTATAAAACAATAATAATTAAATTATAAACCTTTACATAGTGAAGATCAAAATTAACTAACAAAGTATACTTAAACTTCAAATAATGTTAACAAATAATTATGCAAGTGTATTAACAAGGTTAGTCTTGAATAGAAGATAATGCTATTAAATTGAATTAATGATAATGCTATTAAATTGGATTAATGACTTATATTGCATATCTAAATTTAGAAAATTATTACAACCTAAGTTGAAAATAGGTTTCACATGTTTTGTAAAAGGGACCTACATTAATGGAATAAATGTCTGAGGATACATCAAAACAAACTACACAAATTTATTTTGATATTAACCATTTAACCATCCTATTTTCCCTATCATTTTCCAAGGTTTCTCTTTCAAATTCATCATCTAAAAGAATATGAAGAATCGCAATGCTACATCATAGAATGCCTACAAAATTGCACCAACATGTTATTGGTTTAAAAGATTCAAATAAAGATTGACATGACATAATGTAGAGCAAATTGTGCTAATATATTCACTTAAAGACTTAAAGGGTTGAATATTAAAAACAAATCAACTAGAAACAAAAAATCTGCATTAGAAATACATAACCTGCTAGATGTTATGATTCTCAACAAAAAATATGCATTTGAAATACATAACCTTCTAGATGTTATTATTCTCAACAAAATTGAGGTCTATCTCCATGAAAATGAAATAATGTTTTATTTGATTATTATTAAAAATAATTTTACAATACTAAAAACTAATTTTCTTCTATAAGTTCCAAGTAACTAGTCTTTAAAAATTATCTTTAATTCCAAATAATTAACAAATAGTTTTAAATAATTTAATAATTATATATGAGACTATATTGGAAAACATATTTTCTTTTTCAATTTTTTTTAACATTCCATATATATTATATCTTTTACATTATATTATTTTCAATAAGTTAAATTCTATCTTAAGGAAAAGAAAGTTATTTCTTAATATTGAAAGATTATTGTTAAAAAACCATTTTTAAAAATGAACTATTTTTTTTTTTTACAATTTTATAAGTTCAAAGGATGAAAGGACTTTTCTTTAAAAAAATATGTAACTTAGTTTTAAATGATGTAAACTAAATTCTACATGATTTGCACCTAGAATTTGGGAATAATTCTGGTCAAAATCCAACTCAAATTGTTGAAATCTCACTTTGGGGTTATTGGAATTGCATAATCTACGTGCCCCAAGGGTAATTGAGGGTGCTTAATCCATCCATGCAATCAAACTTGCAATTCTAGCAATAAATTGCAATTTTAGCAATTTCAAGTGCAAATCATCTAGAGATTAGAATTTAATATGGAAAAAAATATATTACAAAACATTTTTTCTTTAAAAAAAATTTACATTTTATATATATTAAAAACTCAAATAAAGATTGAGATTAAATAATGTAGAGCAAATTTTGGTAATTGATTCCCTTAAAAGGATATGATTAAAAACAAATTAAACTAGAAAGAAAAAAAATGCATTGAAAATACATAACCTTCTACATATTATTATTTTCAAGAAATTGAAGTCTCTTTTCATGAAAATGAAATAATTTCTCATTTAATTATTGTTAAAAAAACATTTTTAATAAACTAAAAATTTATTTCTGGTATAAGTTGAAAAGATGGAAAAACTTTTCTTTAAAAATTATCCATGGTTCCAAATAAGTAACCAATAGTTTTAAATAATTAATTAATTTTATATGATAATATATATTAGAAAACATATTTTCTTTTTCAATTTTTTTAACACTTCATATATATTAGATCTTTTACATTATATTATTTTTAATCAAATTAAATTATATCTCAAGAAAAATAAAGTTATTTCTTAATTTTCAATAATTATAGTTTAAAAATAATTTTTAAAAAGTACTAAAAACTTATTTTTTTTAACAAGGTTAGTCTTGAATGGAAGATAATACACTATTAAATTGAATTAATGATAATGCTATTAAATTGGATTAATGACTTACATTGCATATCTAAATTTAGAAAAATATTACAACCTAAGTTGAAAATAGGTTTCACATGTTTTGTAAAAGGGACCTACATTAATGAAAAAAATGTCTAAGGATACATCCAAACAAACTACACAAATTTTATCATATGAAAATTTTCATATTTATTTAACATCGCTTCCAAAATAAATGACAAAAATGGTTGGGATTTGAGCTACACTCCAAGAAGGTATTTGAATTACAAAGATGTTGATTTTAATGAAAAAAATAGTGCACGAACAATCTAATTTATCCCAGTTGTCCAAGAGCATGATAGCCTCATTCAATGCACTGGATGCACCATCTATATCAAAGAACATGGAGTTTCCATCATTAGGATCTCCATCATGTATTGATTGATGGTTTCCACCCTCCATTGCATTGAATATGTTTATCACACCTAAATTTCCGAAAGCATCTTCATTATGTGAGATCTTCTTATTCCCTTTAATCACCTGAAATTACGAATAAAAATGGACCCACAAAATGATTATATACCGCAAATTAGTTTTCCCATTAGTTTTCAAAAAATAAAAATCAATATATGTAACCATAAAGTTCATAGAATCTTCAAACCAAGCTTATCCTATTGAATCCCACTCACATATTTTCCACTTTGATTGTCTTTGTATACCATGATTAAATCTCCACATATAAGGCCGTGTAATTTAACAAATCCTCCTGCAATTCATTAAGCGAGGGAAACCAAATCATGCATAATGGGGATAGAAGAATTGAGAAAAGTGACTGGGATAGAAGAAGTGAGCGTGTGCATGTGTATACACTCCAATGAAATATAATAACATACCAGTATTCTCTAAAACGTACATTGTACTTTTCAAGTTTGGCCAAAACCTGAAATTATGCCATCATGAACATATTGCATTAATTCAACTTATAGAATACATCTTTAAACATTGTGGGAAGCTTTGAATTGGAGAAACTTCAAATACCCGTTTGAAAAGTATAGTTGTATTTAAAGGTCAATGTTTGTGATCTATCCATGTCCACCATTGGCATCCACATTACTTTATGAGGAATGGCAGGAAGGTGGGATTCGGCTTCTTTCTACACAAAGTAATTTACAAGAACAAATTGCATGTTTCAGTCCCATGTTAATTCAAGTATCTGATAGCAACCTTCCTTCTATTGTTTGATTAATGCTTGCATTAAACTATGAAAATCAACCTTCATTTGATGCAAAATTTTATCATTTATAGAGCCACATTTAAAAAAACTTCATTGTGCAATGCTAAAGCACTCAAGAAACTTCATTGTTAAATGTTAAAGCTATCATGGTTCTTACCTTGGGAATCACTATTCTTTTTTAGAAACTCACATCACTATTTGTAAGCTTCTTTTGAAAAAGAAACTCCAAACCCTCTTTATTTATTTTCTGCAAAAGAAACCAGATTTAATACATGTATATTTCTCCCTAAAATTCAGTTATTAGATATTATTATTAAGATTATATCCCTAAGATTCAATTAAATTAGTTCAAACCAAGCAGATTAGGTAAGAGATTATACACATGATCAATCTCATGGCTATCAATGTGACTGTGATTGTCTCGATTTCATGGCATTTTGGGATTGGACTGCATCTTTGTCTTTGTATTTCTCTTTTGTTTGGCCTCAAGGAACGTGTTGTCCACCTGAATCAAATCCTCAAACCGCGTGACCTGTTGCGGTGTTATATATTTGCACAGGAGGTTGAAACTGGTTAACTATTGCAATCTCTCAAAGTTCGACATTGGATATTATGTATCATGTCCTACAGCAAAAATTCACGAATAAACAAATTTTTTATTAAGGATGCCACTCGAGAAGCATGCATTCCTCGACATTATTCACAAAATTTGAAAACAAAATATTGCAAAATACTGAAATATTGATTTTGGGGTTTGTTCTCAACAGAAAAGCAACAAAGCATTGTTACTCAGATCAAATATTTTGGGGGCAGAGGGATGGAACAACTCAGCAGTTCATTGGGTAGAATATTAACAAATGGTTACACATCATGGGCAGAGGGAGCGACCGGAACAGCAATGCAGTGCAGTGGGTACCATGGCTCACAGCAACTGCTACTTGGAAAATGTTGGAATCTCTTTTTAAAGTTCATTGGTTACTACCTTATGTAAAATATGTATCAAAGAATTTGTAGAGAATAAAACATGAATCGATATACTTTCCAAATAAAATGTACATCTATATCTCAACCTTGCAAATAACATATAGAAAATTGGTAATATTCTATTTAGTAATTTTCAAGACTAATAACATTTAAGAACTTTGCTCATAAATTTCACATAGTATTTTCAAATGATATGCTGTACCTTTGAGAAAATTTACTTGGCTTAAGTTAACTAGTTCTAGATATCTTTATTAAAAAAATTCAAAAATTCAAAATATCTTTAACTCATTTTTATGGGTTCATTTTCTGGACTCATTTTTCTCTTATCATTACTATTTTAGATTCATTTTTTTGACTCATTTTTATTATAACTATTTTAGATTCATTTTTTGGTTTCATGTGCAAAGAATTACATGTTAACCAATTCTCAGCTTTGAGCCAAGAAAACCAAATTGGATGGTTTTCAGCTTTGAGCCAACTGAGACAACAATAATTCTAGGAAGAATAAAATAACAGTATTTCTAGACAGAATAAAACAAAATAATAATAACTAATAAAAGATTCCTACTTAGTCAACCGTCAAACGCTGCCCTCCACTCTGTCCTAGCTGCCCTACACTCTTGTAGGTCGGTGCTTTCTGTATACGGGCCCAAATACCCTACACTGGTCAACCGTCAAATGCTTACCTACACAGATGGATACAACGCTTTCTATATACGGATGGATACGGAGCTTTCTTTATACGGAGCATTTTTGTGGGTTCATTTTACTTTCAAGGAACTGAAAACTATTTTTCTGGGATTATTTTTCTCTCATGGAACTGAAAACTATTGCCATGACGTTTTTCTTTCATTTTTTTGGGTTCATTTTTTGTTATTTTATATTCATTTTTTTCTCATGAAACTGAAAACTATTGGCATGGCATTTTTCTAATCTTATTTGTGATTTCACTCTGTAGGGTTTCATAGGGTTTCATGCCGAAGGAATTCCATGTTAACGAAGATTGTCTAAGGAATTCCAAAGGAATTTCATGTTAAGGAAGGAATTCCATGTTAAGGAAGGGTTTCTTTTCAGCTTTGATTAGCTAACGAAGATTTTCGTAGAGAAGAAATAATAATAACATATCTAGACATTCTAACAAAATAATACAAGATTATAACGGTGATTATTTTTTAGATGCAAACGGCACAGTGATTATTTCTTATTAGCATTTTTGCATCTTTCTTTCATTGATTTTTTTCACTTTAGTACAGGCATTGTTGGGTAGAAATTGTTAACTCATTTTTCTCTCATCATGTGATCATAACCATTTTAGATTCATTTTTTGGTTTCACTTTGTTTTTTGGTTTCAGTCTGTTTTTTGGTTTCAGTCTGTTTTTTGGTTTCAGTCGGTAAATTTTCATGTGGAAAGAATTACATGTTAACCGGTTATCAGCTTTGAGATAACAAAAGAGGATCGTTTTCATCTTTGAGTCAAGGGAGACAACTGTAAAATTAAAACAACAATAATTCTAGGAATTCCATGTTAACAGGTTATCAGCTTTGAACAACAAGAATTCCAACATGTAAAAATAAAACAATAGGTTATTATATTTAATTTGGAGGAATGTGTGACTGACGATATCCCTCTGCTATTCTTGTCTGCTAGGTGCATGCTTTTCATGGAAATGGATCAAAGGTTTCACAAAATCCGATCCGAAGAAGTAATGCAAAAGATACCAAAACGCCAGTGATCAAGCAGACCAAAGCACAAGAGATCCAACAGATAAAGGAAGTAGCAAACTCGATCCCAAGACCGATCAAGCAACTATCTAAGTCTAGTCTCACCTCCGCTGGAGTGGATTCTAGAAAATGTCAGGGGATCAAATCCGCTACCCTCTCACAACTTACATGCCCAGGCATGAATAGTACTACAACTAATTTCCAGCCTAAGAAGTTGAATATGCCGGCAAAAAGAGAAGGAAGGATTACAGGGGACGCCTCAAGCGAAGGTGAAGGATACAGTATGGCTATAAACTTATCTGTTTTGATTACAATAATGGCATGCTTGGTAGTGTTATCAAACAGGATGTTGGTTGTTGTGTGTACTTCCATATGGTGGTATTTACTTCCCAGCCTACTGAAAAAGAATAGTGTGTCAGCAACAGCAGGAGGCATCAACACAGAACAGTGGTGGATCAGATGTCAAACACAAGAGGCACAGAAAATCTAATAAGAGTCCCTGCGATGTTAGCAGTTCCATTCAGTGGTGTGATTATCGAAAGAACAATTACTGGCCTGGAGGGTTTTGCAACGGCCATTTCAATTTCTACAGAATGTATAAATTATGCTCCATCTTTTCCATGGAATTCCAACATGTTAACAGGTTCTTAGCTTTGAACTAACAGAAATGGAACAGGTTATCAGGTTCTCATCTTTGAACCAACGGAAACCGAAATTCTAGGTTATCAGGTATTCCAGGTTAACAGGTTATCGGGTTCTCATCTTTGAACCAACGAAACAGGTTATCAGGTTCTCATCTTTGAACCAACGGAATAGGTTATCAGGTTCTCAGCTTTGAACCAACGAAAACAGAAATTCCAGGTTATTAGGTTATCAGCTTTGAACCAACGGAATAGGTTATAAGGAATTCCAAGTTAACAGGTTATCAAGTTATCAGCTTTGGACCAACAGAACAGGTTATCAGGAATTCCAGGTTATTAGATTATCAGGTTATCATATTTGAACCAACAGAACAGGTTATCAGGAATTCCAAGTTAAAGGTTATCAGGTTCTCATCTTTGAACCAACGGAAACAAAAAAAGATAGTTTTCAGCTTTTGAGCGAATGAAGATTGTTTCAAAGAATAAATAATATAAAAATATGTAATCATTCTAACAAACTAATAATACAAGATTCCATTGATGTTAGCACCTACCTGGTCAATAGTCAAAGTTAAATGCTCTTCCTCGGATGGATCCGTCCTAGTTGCCTCCCTTCGTGCTTTCTGGATATGGAGCATCCACAATGCCCAATGGTTATGACAAAGCCCGTTAAATAGTCCATAAAATTATTGCCAGTAAAATGCTTTGGTTTTTTAAAAGAATATTGGTATATTTCAAACTTGATTTTTTAGTAGGATTTTGAAAAAATCGGAGGGAAATTTTTTCAAATCTGATATATTAAAAATATGATTTAAAAAAAAAAAAAAATCATGATTGATTTACCACTCTTATGTTTTATAATTTATTTTAGAAATGTAAAAAAATATTTAAACAAGTTTATACTTTATTAAAAGGATGTATAGCTGTGTAGATAAACTTTTATAAATCAAATATTTAAAAAAAAAAATTATAAAATTTATATATATTATTATAAAATTTATTGTGGTAAAATATAATTGACATATTTTTAGGAAGATGTCTAAAATTTAGATGTGTTATAAGGTTCTTTTATTGTTAATTTATGTTAAAACTACTTTCTTCAAAAAATAAGAGATTATTATTTTAATAATTTATAATTGGATGTATATTTTAAGTTTTAGGTATTTTCTTAGTTAAAGATTAAAAGGTATAACTGGATATTTGAAAACCGTACTTTTAAGTTGTTAATAGGTTGTAATTATTTGATATTTTACTTGTACATGTGGTACTATAGTATTCAACCTTAAAAGAAACCAAATTTTAAATTTGGATATTATAATTTAGTCTCATCATGAAACTTTTTAAGATAAGTTCTCTCACAATTAGTCACATTTTTTAAACTAAACTAATAAAATACACAAATATAAACTCATGAACATGCTTTTAAAGGTGTTGATCATTTTCTATAATGCAATGGTGATAGGGTCCCAATAAAGTTGAGCATCCTTCTCTTGAATAAACATAATGCAATGGCATGCTTTCTTGAAAATTTCTATAGTTATAGAAAATGAACCTTTCTCTTAAGAAATACACCTTAAGTCAAATAAAAAATCATAAAAATATTTTCTTGAATACTTTTTATATCCCATTTATTCATGAGACACTTCAAATTTCTTATTAGGTACGAAGTAGTCTTTAGATAAATCCTAATTATATTTATTAAGAATTTGTGTAACAATGATGAGAAAATTCCATTAAATGTTTCTCTTGAAATGAGATGTGTGCTATGTTTTGGGGGGCTAGGAGGACATACAATTCAATATACTTTTTTGCATAATAAATTGACAACATTGTTATAAGTATTTATGAGATGGTGTCCCAAGGTTGTTTTCTTCAATTCACATAGGTATTATGAAATATGTTTTACATGCTTGCATATTGGCCCATTATGGTTAATAGTATGAATGGGTGCTATAATGTGAGATTACTATAGCTCTTAGTTGGTTATATACATTCATCTAGTAGCCATCTCATATCATAATCATATATTTTCCTCTTCTTACCTTTCTCCAACATTGGAGAAAGGTTTTAGATTGCATACTGTAAATTGAAAAGATAGACATAATCATTGACATAGTCTTCAAATGAACCTCAACAAAATGATCTAGGAGATCTAGACTTCATCCTTGAGAATCCATGTCCACATTTATTGGCATTGGTGGCTTACCATTTCTATTCGAGGTTGAGACTCATTCTTTGTATTTGTTATGTTGACAACAATTAATTTCTTTACCTCATAAGCTTCCACTCCAACCTCAACCCCATTTCACTCTCCCCCTATAATTGTAACCTCTCCCATTTTTAGTATTTTAACCCTAAACTACATTGATAAGACTTTATATCTATTATCTATTTCATCCAACCCTAGATTCCATCATAGTATTTGGATTCCATCAACTACCTGCCAACCCCCACCCAACCATTGCTCCTCCCTTCCGAACGAGCACCTCGGCCTCCCCTCAACACTATTAATGAGGCCACGATGCACGGGACAAGAAATCCACCATCAACAACCTTGCAGGCCACATAACTCCAATAACTACACCAAACATAACATAGAGTCAACAGCAAGTATATATAGATAACCATAAAAGAATACATATGTGAGAATGGATTCTACATGCAAATAAACAAAATTGTCACACTCACCTTTGTGATCCCATCCATGAACCAGTGGGGAAAACTAAGGATCCCCTCGATATTCCATGCCACGCCATGTATACTTCTCAATCATCTTGACACTCTACCACCCAACCTATAGAAAATGAAGCATAAAGATATGAACCACCTCACCACCAGCATCTCTAGGTGTCAGCATAGCCCAAAAAGCCATTTAGGTATCCCTCAGTGGCCTTGAAGGTGCTACTTTTTTTACCACACTTTTTGGCATCACTACACACCTATTTTTGCAAAACTCCTAGAGATTGGAGTCTATATATGTTTCTCTTGGGCTCCCCATATGATATGAATGTAATTTTTTTTTATGGATGATTAGAGAAGGATATGTTTTGTGCCATGAAATGATAATGATGATGATGATGTATATCTTATAAGATTTGAAATTGAGAATGCTTCTTGACTCTCTAATGAGTATATCTAGCAGTGTTAACCCTTAGGTTGACAATGGGTGTTTTATGTAATTACCAAGTCATCGATGTTACCCTTGGTATTACTAAGATATATTACGCCATCCATTGGGTCCACCTATGACCTGTCATCCATCATTTTTTTCTCAATTCATTTTTGGTCTACAATCTTTCGTTAGAACTTAATAAATGGATTCATTTCTGGTCTACAATGAGTGATTTTCTTCTTTGATTCCCCTATCTCACGTTTAACTCGAAAAGTGATATGTTTATAATAGAAGTTAGCTACTTTCATAGCATTGACAAGCTCCCTTGAAGGCCTTGATTAAATGGCCATTTATTTAACCTTCTCTTCTCTTCTTTTGCTACCCGTCGTTCCTCCTCTCATATTACCACCCTTCCTTCCTTTGTGCCTTGTCAACTTTCGTACCTTCAAATGCTGAATAACTAGCTTCCACAACAAAGAGACAGATCGAAAAGGGGAGGATAAAGGATTGGGATTTTGAATTCCCTCACCACTCTACCTATTGATAATACTCAATGTAAGGTTCCATACTTGCCACCCTCTTCACGTGCTAAGAAATATCCCTCTCGTAGGTGGAATCCTCCTGCACTTGCTTGGAATAGATGGCTCTATTTCTTTCATTATTCAATTTTTTATATATCCACAACATTCACATGCACCACCTCCACTCATGCTACCCAGGGATTATTAACCTTTCTCAATACATCACCCATGTTATGTAATGATGGTTTTTGTCATGTTTCAGAGGTGGATTACAAGTAAGCTTGAAATTGCAAAGGATGAGTGTTTTTATGACAACTATCTATGTTCCTTACTCTTGCTGCCTTATTTAATAGTTATTTGAATTCATTTGTTTTTGTAACAACAACTCTTGTTGGATTTCTATTTAATAATTATTTGAATTCATTGTTTTTTGTAACAAGCATGCTAGGTTTCATAGCCATTCTTCTCTTCTACACAAGCATTCTTCTCTTCTGCACAACCATTCTTATATTTTTTAAAAATCTATATCTCAAAAAACATTGTAGGGTCATAATTCTAGTCCCTTTGGTCTCCTCCTCCCATGGTCCCATAGGACCAATAAAGGGCAATACAAGTAATAACCTTTAACTCTACGAAAATATATCAAAAAATAAATGGAAAGATTTTTTTTCTCAAGTATTTTAAATTCACTTTTGAAATAATCTTGCTATTAACCAAGGATAATTTTAAGGGCGAATTTTAGCCCATGGGTGAATTTATAGGGGTCACAAAAAAAGCTTGGGCGAATTTTTAATATGGAGAGAGGTTTTTTTAATTTAATATATTATCCCATTATTTATTAAACCCACAATTGTGACAAATCAAATCACCCACACCATGAAAGAGGGAAAAATGGGGAAAATGGAATTTCCCGAGTCAAATATGGCTCAAATATTGACTTCGGCCCCATATTTTTGGTAACGGAAGTGAATAATAGTCAGATCTCCTGGATATGTTAGTTTTGGAGGATTAACGCAGGTAGTTCTCCCTGATTTATGGATGATAGAGTAAAATTTTGGTACTTCGCCCCCTGATTTATGGATCATAAGGTAATGCAAAGGTAGTTCACCCTCGATTTATGGATCATTTGGTAAAATGGAGTTAGTTCGTCCTCGATTTGGGTTTGTGGAGCAATTATTTTTCTGTGTCGGTGATATTACCTTCCCACCCTTAGCCAACTCGTCCTGCGTCTATCGATTTGCAATAATGGAGTACTGGGGACAGAGGTTTCACTTTCAAAAGTGGGATTTCAGGGTTTCATCCTCCAAGAGTCCAAATTACTCCAAAATGGTCCATATTTGAGAAAAACATAGAAATATTTAGTTAACTGGGGACGTTTGTGTACCAAATTACTCCAAAATGGTCCATATTTGAGAAAAACATGGAACAATTTAGTCAAGTGGGGGCATTTTTGTACCTATATAATGCCGCAAGAGTCACCATGAAGATTGATTTCAATTGCAAATTGTGTCTTGACAATGGTTGAGTGGCAAATATTTGCATTTGTTCAAGGTTCCTTCTATCTGCAGACTTTATATAGGTTAGTTTCTTCTTTTAAATTGTTTCTTCCCTGGTTTCTAGTAGAAGTTGATATACAAAAAAATGGGTGTAATATACCCCTTGAATTTGGGTAATATGAGAGTACATGGGCATTAGTTAGTCGAAATTACATGTGTAAGATCAAGCCCCATTTTGTCGATATAGCCTCTCTTAAAGGAGGCATATCACACACACTTGAGAGTTTGGTCCATTTAAATATTCGTGAAGATCTATTTTTCTAAAGTAGATCAAGTGTACTACCAAATGTTGATAGTCCTTTGTATATTTGTCTTCATAATGAGATGATCTATGTCCATGTGGAGCACATCTCTAGCTTTATGTACAAACTCAAATTTTTTGATGAATTTCTAGCACTTTATGCAATCTCATGTTTTCAAATTCATCTGAGATTCATCTTCAAAATTTTGTAATAAATTTGACTTTATATTTTTTTGTCCCAGGTATGATATCCATCATCACTTTCACAAAGAAAATGATGATGTGTCTGCCCCTAAATTATATAATCTCTGTGTCCTGAAAGGCCCAACGAGACAACCAACTTTGAGGAATACAGAGCAAGATAAGGGAATGTTGTGTATAGAAGAAAAAATGTAAAGGGTATATATCCTATGCATCTAATCCAACAACAACGTGGTGTTCTTATTTGATTGTTGAATTTTCCTTACAAGGCTTTATGTTAGGATTTATGTTCTCAACAACCCATGGTTTTATGGAGGTTTAGATGATATGTCTGAGTGGGATTTTATTGCATTATATTCTATGTCTCTAGCCTAAGATGAATGGATTTGGACATCTCATTGATTCTATTTCGTATTTTGGGGAAGTGCTCATATCATTGAAGGAGCCTTGGCGATGAACATATGGATTTATCTGATATTTAGACTTGAGATCTACTAGATTCTAGGAACACTTTTTAAAGGATGAAAAAGTACAGTAAATTTAGAAGATTATACCTCTTTCTATGCAGATGGGAACATACATATAATAATTTTTCTTTATGCGGTTTTGTTCTTACCCCATGCTTGATTTTTTTTTACATCACTCAATTTTTTAGTGTACACATGACATACTTCTTTATGAATGTCACCTTTTAATCCTTTCAACCAATGATTGAACTCCCCACACATTCCTTGCCCTAATTATCCCTTCAATTTTCTTCCAAACTGATTCAAAAAAAGGACAAAAAATGAGCATATGGGGAAGGGACTCATCAATTTCCTTACATAGTGGGCATTAATCAATACCCCACCAGCTCCTTCTCTACATGTAATCCCATGTAGGAACCTTGTGCTAAAGAATCAACCACATAAATAATGGGGCATTTGAACTTCCATACCACCTTTAACGACCATTATAACTCCCAAACACCTTCTACTTCCCTAAGAACCTTGTATCCTAGCTTGGGTGTATACATCCCTCATATAGGGTTCTTGGACCAAAATATTTCATACTAATCATCTCTAATATGATATGAATAGCTCTTACAGAAACAATATATCCACCCCATACTACAACATCCTCCCTAGTAAAACCCAATATGTCTATAAAGAGCCATTTGTGTCTTCAGGTGGTAGTATTTTCAGGATACATCACTTGTGATAAGTTAAATATACCTCTATATATTAGGGAAACAACAAATTTACTAGGAAGCCTATAATTTTCCCCAGATTGCCAAGGATCATCCCCAAATCTAATCATATTGCATGTACCACCTTCCATACTAACTAGTTTCTAGTCAAAGAAAAAGACAACACCATAGCCTTTCAAATGATGGAGGAATGATCAAAAGGTTTGTTTTAATGTTCTTATCCATCCAAACACATTTAATAGCCAAGGTTTTTGCAAAAGAATGAATAATTTTTTAAGCCCCAACCACCCAAATCTTTAGGCACAACAATCTTCTTTCATAGAACCTAGGCAAAAGTCTCTTGTTCCTTATCCCCTATTCACATGAACCTGTAAGTATTTTCCTAATATACTCCAACACCCTTTTGGGGATGATAAACAATGATGCCAATATACAAGAATAACTTCTCAAACACATTTCACCCCAAAAAATATACACTCGCAAGACAACCACCTATTGCACCATGTAGATCATTTATTTTCAACTTTTGATATCATCGAACTCCAAACTCTCTTGGTGTAATCATTGGGCTTGAGATTATAACCCAAGTACTTGGTTTCAACCTATAGCTCAACTTGAGGATAAGGAAACAATTTTGATTTTTTTTATCCTCCATATTCTGCATAAAGGAGATAAAGGAATTCCCAACATTAATTATCTTACCATAGAAATACAATATAGGTCTAATATCTCCTTGATCTTAATTGCATCTTAGGTCTAATATCTCTCCCTAGAGGTTAGATGATATATCTGAGAGGGTTTTTACTGCATTATATTATGTGGCTCTACTCTAAGATGAATGGATCTGGACAGATCATTGATTATATTTCGTAGTTTGAGGTAGAGCTCATCTCATTGAAGGAGCCTTGGCGACGAACAAATGGATTTATCTGATATTTAGACTTGAGATCTACTAGATTCTAGGAACACTTTTTAAAGGATGAAAAGGTACAGTAAATTTAGAAGCTTATACCTATCTTTATGTAGATGGGAACATACATATAATAATGTGTCTTTCTGGGGGTTTCTTCTTACCCTATGCTTGCTTTTATTTATGTTTTACATCACTCAAGTTTTGAGTGTGCAAATGCCATACTTCTTTATGAATCTCAAATATGGTTGGATATAAGGTAAGGTTTTTCCTTGTGTTTGTGTCTGTGTTGTCACAAGTCTATTTATTGTTCATTTTGTCTAATACTATGTATTTATGGGGGTTTGTTCTAACCATGTGCTTGTTTTTATTTTTGTTTTACATCACTCAAGTTTTGGGTGTGCAAGTGCTATACATCTTTATGAATGTCAAATATGGTTGGATATAGGGTAAGATTTTTCCTTGTGTTTCTGTCTGTGTTGTCATAAGTCTCTTTATTGTTCAATATGTACTTTTAGACCACTATTTCTGAAACTATGTGGCATGGTCTGGAACATGGTGTCTTGTGAGTTTTTGGGATTCTTACAAATGATAGTTTTTTGCATCGATCATCTCATCTATTCTACATTTACTGCAGAGGCAGGCATATGATTGACTGATCTAGGCATGCCCCCTTGAAATAATAAGTGAAATCCATCTACAGAGTTTTTGGAGATACTAAAAATCATCTCCTTAGACTTTCTAAGTTTAACCACTATTTGTTTTAGATCATTGTTCAACCTCAAGAAAACATCTTCACTGTTAAAAATGTAAAGGTGTATATCCTATGCATATAAAATATGCACATGAATATATTCTTCAATGTTTATGGGTGAGGCCCAAACACAACTTATATATTGGCTTGTAAGAATATGTGGTTTAAATAGATCACACACTTGAGCATGATAGTCTTAACTCTCTCATCATGAGATTCTGAGAATGTTCTGCTAAAGTTAGACTAAGACCCCAAACCTCAGCTCCATGAACAATTGGTTTACATATCTCATCAAAGAGGAACTTTGTAGATATTTCCTCAAAATGAAACTAGAAACATTGTCTCCCTAACACAGAGAGGTAGGCATATCATTGACAGAACTAGGGTTGGGAAGCATGCCCCCTTGAAATAATAAGTGAAATCCATCTACAGATTTTTTGGAGATACTAAAAATCATCTCCTTAGACTTTCTAAGGTTAACCACTATTTGTTTTAGATCATTGTTCACCCTTAAGAAAACATCTTCAATGTTCAAAATGTAAAGGGTGTGTATCCTATGCATATAAAAGATGAGCATGAAAATATTCTTCAATTGTTATGGGCGAGACCCAAACATAACTTATATATTGGATTGCAGGACTATGTGGTTTAAATAGATTATACACTTGAGCATGATAGTCTCAACTCTCTCATCATGAGATTCTGAGAATATTCTGCTAAATTTAGACTAAGACCTCAAGCCTCAGCTCCATGAACAATTGGTTTACAGATGGCATCAAAGAGGAACTTTGTAGAGATGTCCTCAAAATGAAACTAGAAACATTGGCTCCCTAACACAGAGAGGTAGCCATATCGTTGATTGAGCTAGGGTTGGGAAGCATGACCCCTTGAAATAATAAGTGAAATCCATCTATAGATTTTTTGGAGATACTAAAAATAATCTCCTTAGACTTGCTAAGGTTAACCACTATTTGTTTTAGATCATTGTTCACCCTCAAGAAAACATCTTCACTGTTCAAAAATCCCACTACTGATTTGAAATCTTTGCATTTGTTCAAGGTCCCTTCTATCTGCAAACTTTATATAGGTTAGTTTCTTCTATTAAATTATTTCTTCTCTGGTTTCTAGTAGAAGTTGATATACAATAAAATGGGTGTAATCTACCCATTGAATTTGGGTAATATGAGAGTACATGGGCATTAGTTAGTCGAAATTACATTTGTATGATCAAGCCCCATTTTTTGGATATAGCCTCTCTTAAAGGAGGCATCTCACACGCACTTGAGAATTTGATACATTGAAATATTCGTGAAGATACATTTTTCTGAAGTAGAGCAAGTGTACTGCCACATGTTGATAGTCCTTTGTTTATTTGTCTTCATAATGAGATGATCTCTATCCATGCAGAGCACATCTCTATCTCTATGTACAAACTTAGATTTTCTGATGAATTTCTAGCACTTTATGCAATCTCATGTTTTCAAATTCATGTGAGATTCATCTTCAAAATTTTGTAATAAATTTGACTTTATATTTTTTGTCCCGGGTATGATATCCATCATCACTTTCACAAAGAAAATGAGGATGTGTCTACCCCTAAATTAAACATTTTTTAATAACTTGAATATGCATTGCTCTAGGTTGTGAGGATCATATCATATATACTAACATACACTTCTAAGTGTTTCTGAACTAAGTCTTATTTATCAAGTTTTTGTAGTTTGTTGACATACATGGGAACATTACCTTGCTTGTGAAATTAGACCTAAACCCTAGGGGAGTAAACTTAAAATTACATAACAACCATAACCCTAACTTTTTGGCCAAATATTTAGATATTAACCTAATGGTCTCATTAGCCAAGAAACTATAGGGAAGTTGGATTTTAATACACACCATTAGCCAAGAAACTATAGGGAAGTTGGATTTTAATAGATTTGTATATACTATACACCATCAAGAAGTTAAGAAAGACCGTTTTTAGCTTTTCAATCTTTTATTACAATTAGTTACTCTCCGCTAATGAGGTCAATCATCAATCTAAATCTCCCTCATTACTTTGCCAAGATTCTTCATCAGTTCTGTCAAATACTATATTTATATAAACAAGCATAGACATTTGGAAGTTGGATATTTATTGCAGAAATGCATCTTTTGGTTGAGGAAAATCATTAATGGCATCAATCATAACAGTACACTCATCCATGACAAAAGTTTAGAGACACAAGTTTTGCTTGAACTGAGAGGATTTTGCTTAATGTCGGAGAAAATCTCCCAGCCATCAGAAAATACAGAGAATGATCCAAACAAAAAGGCATTCTCAAGGGAATAATGTTGAACCAAAATGAGGGCCACATGGTTAAGGGAGATTTTGGCACAGCTAAGTCCAAAGTCTATGAAGAAAGAAGCAATATTTTATGACCTAGCATTGGGGCAAATTATTAGACCCATTAAGTATAACTATAGACCAGATAGACATCAAGTGGGCCTTATACCTCAACATATAATGTTAGAATATAATTTATTACATTTTAGCATAAATGACACCACTTGAAATCCAATAATGGTATGTACTGCCCAAAATTAATATTTATGTAGCATTTGAAGTAACAAGAATAGAAAATTGCAAGGAGAAACTAAGAAAGGGGGAAATTCCATATCCCTAAAGACTCAAACAAGAATCATGTGGAAGAATGGAGGCCTATAACCTTGTAAAATGTTTTCTATAGGACCAAATCCATAACTAAAAAAAATGTCTAGTGGCTACTACAATGGTAAAGTAAGAGTAAACAAGATCTACAAAGGAAGAACCTCTAATTGAGCAGGGAAAAGCCTTGAACAAGTGAAGACACTAGACAACAAATTATTTTGATACAAAATAGACTATGAAAAATCCTATAATGGAACTTTATTATCACATGCTAGACTAACTAGTTTAAATTTTAGAAACTCGCCATGAGAGAGAGATTTGTCTTGTAAATTTCACTCATGTTGCTTTCCTGCTTTTAGGGATGCAAGTTATGATAGAGCAAGAGATTTTGATTGGCCACCATGTCAATTCTTACTGGCATTTGGGCAGTTTATTTGAGGTCTTACTGCTGTATGGACAGTTCAGTGGTTTTTCTTTTGAAAATTGAGGCATCTATTACTTAATAGAACAAATAGGTGCATCATGGAATAGAAAATTATATCGCATGAACAGGGGTACCCAGGAAAAGCAAGTCCAAAAAAGAAATCACCAAGATAAAGGGATTCTACATCACAACTGAAAACAATAATTTGACTTTCACAAACAAAGCTAACTCTTGCTTTAAAAACCCTACCCTAAAATGCCTTGAACTTGTATACTGAAAGTTGGACAGGGTTTGTAAACCATAAGAAAGACAAGAGCGCTAGTGTGGAATCCTAAAGCATGGTGAGATGTTTTGATTGGAAGTCTTGTAGCTTTATGTAATGCCATGCTGGATAAATCTTGGGGAGAATCCATGCATGGGAAAGTAGTTGTCATGTGATGTGATGATGTACTTGAAGATACACTTGTGTGGTGCAAACTACTATGGGGTGGCCAAATTAGGTTAGGAGGGATTCCTAGATTGGAATATTTGTAAGATAGGGTTTGATAGTTGGTGTGATGCTATCTTGTTATGGTTTCCCTAGCTATGCTTGGAAATCATATACTTCATCCTTAATATCTTTAATATGAAGTGTACATTGTTATCCTAAATTTATGTACTTGCTAATTTGATTTACAACTTATTTCACATGATGATTTGAGTAGTTATTAGTGTTGGTTTATCACACTTATTTGATATAACAATGGGCATAATTACTTGGGTGAATTGACAAGCAAATCTAAGCTAATAAGACAGATTTATTGCTGGTGCAAATCTGTTGTAATAAGATTAAATTCATCTTTGGTTTGCGTATTTTATTGTTGATGTTCCATGGATGTCTCCATGCTTGAGTTGATGCAAGATTTGAAGTTCCAATGTTTGAGGACTCAAATATTAGGATGGACATGAAAACTTGGAGGTTGTTGTATATGGATCCATCTAGTCTTACCAACATATTTCAATACATTACTGAATGAATACACAGAACAAGGGGCACAATAAATGTGATTGTACCTTCTTTGAATGAATAACCCAACTAAATGAAAAATGCATGATGGAGTTGTGACTACTTGGAAGTTGCGCCATGTTGGATGTTCCAACCTTTTGGAACATTAAAGAAGTAAAACTAGAAAATGGGATCATTGTGCTTTTTAGAACAATAAAATGCTTAAAGGAAGAAGTGACATTTTGAATATGTAATAGGAATGGTGATAAGTGGATACTAACTAATATCTATCCACCCATCCATAACATTAATATTTAAATGACTTTAGCCTCACCTGGGTTTGTCTTGTCCCTTGCATCTGTAGGTTAATTTTGGGAATTTTTTTATCTATATGTCCTATGCCTAGCTATGCGGAAGTCCCCTCTCTCCCTTTTTCCCACTCCTGCTCGTTAAGCTCAATTTGGAGGGGAGGGTGTTCTTGGAATGATTACCAACATTCCTCTATGCAATTGGCATAGTTACAATGCATAATTGTCTTAGCCTTCACTGGCATAATTGGCTAGTGGAGGACAAATTGTCTGATTCTATCAGTTTGTCGATTTGTCAAGATTTAGGTCCCCACATGTATGTTGGACCATTAAGGGACGATATAACAAGTGGAGTCCCCACTTGCCCTGAATATAGTTAGTGCAGTTGTGTTTCACTGAAACCTTCCAGTTGTGAGTCTAGATGTTTTGTTGATGATGTGATTCATGTTATTTGACTAACTTTGTTTTTCCTCTATTTTTGAAGTAGGTTGGAAAGTCTTTATGGTAGCAAGATCACTATATGTTAGTTGGAGGTTGCATTTTAGGTAAAACTATATTCTATATTTTTTGTTTTTCATTGTAAAATTGATGATTGGGACTATATTTCCTTGATGTAGGTCATTTAATATTTATGTTTTTATATTTAACTATTACATTCTCTTTCTTGTTTGTGACAGGAAATGAAATTGGAATGTGATGAAGCTAGGGCCTATCTCTTCACATAGATAATGTCCTAGTATCAAAGGATAAATAAATAATTTAACAAGACTTTCACTAAGCAAGAATGGGCTCATTCTAGTACATGAAACCGTGTTAATGTCTAGCTCTGGTACCTTGGAAAATTTCTATGGATTGTTTACTGCTTATGTTTTTAGTATTATGTCGATTGTGGAAGTTTGGGTTTATTTTGGTGAAATATTTTGTTAGTCCCTTGAATGCTTCTAGTTCTTATTTGATGCTTGAATGAACCATTTGTTGTCGCCATAGAGAATAAAAAATACACTATTACATAAACCAAAAACTATGAAACTATGCACAAGACATCAACATGGAAAGAGAATCCACAACAACAAGGAGACACACAACATGATGTTACAAGAAGACAATTAAAGGATCTCACAATTTTCCAAATATGAAAGAAGATGATGAAGCTGAAACAAATTGTTTGATATATTATGTCATTCCATAAATTCCTTAACAATTTAAATAGTTATAAAAAGGTCCTCATAGCCTTTGTGATGAAATAGTGAGTCTTATAGGATCTTATAGAGTTTGAGACAAAGCTTTGTAATTGCAAGTTCTCATACCATCCATCTATAGACTTCCTTTGAAGTAATAAAATATCATTATTCAACCGATTCATTCTTTGTTACCTTTCTACATTCTTATCCATACATAGTACTGCGGTTTTAACTGAAGTATCGAGTCTTCCTCTCTTCATCGAGTGAAATTCACAATTCTGTACTCGTGAATATAAGTTTTACTTTAATTATAAGCATTGTGTGGTGAATTTGGAAGAACCCAATTCAGAATTTTGAATTTAGAGGGTTGGATATATGAAGGAGTTTGTTGGTATATGATGCAATATCAGAAAGATGATTACATCCCAGCTTGAGAGCTTTGTCAGGTTGTTCCATGTAGGTCTGTTTGGAATATTTTCTCCCATTTTATATTAAAATTTTGATTCTTTCTTACAAATGTTTGTATTTTAGAATTGGGTTGGATTAGCACTATTGGTTTATATTTTAAAATTTGGAGTGGAATAGCATTTATGTTTTTAATAAATTACAAGAGGAGACAAATCATGAGACATCTTTTTGTTTTGCAAATCACGAAACATCCTTATTTCATCCTTGAGTTCATTCTATCCGTCACGTTCTAGTAGAAATTTTGTTTGCAGACCTGCCAGTGGTCATTGAGGATGCAACGACATCTCTTTCTACTCAGAAAACAAATAGAAGAAAGAAACACAACAATCCATAAAAGAATCTTGCAAGGAGGATTGCAAGTTTTTGGGAAGTTTTTAGTTGAAGGATCACTTATGTCATCATCTCATGATTGAAAGCATTTAGCAATTGATATTTTTCTTATGCTTCTTCCTAGGGTACCAACATCATGTGTTCAAATTGTTTTGTTTCATAAGTTTGTACATTGTTTACTAGATGTTTTGTGAATAAAGGATAGTCATATATATAAATCTGCTCAACATTGCTTCCAGGAAATGGTAAATTGGTGTGAAAATGACGATGAGTGTCAATCATCAATTGTTATAGATTCACAACAAAACAGTAATGGGAAGTTTGATGAAATTTCTAGAACATAGAGAATAAAAAATTGGTCAGTAAATTTGTTACAAAAGAAGGGTTTTAGTATTTAGCCAAGAATTGTCTGGATTATTTTTATAAGGAATTCCCCTTCAGTTAAACAAGAGTAGTTAGCTTGATAAATCTCTTACCGAGGAAAATGGTGAAGTGGCAGGTGCGTGTGTGTCAAGTCTGTGGTGAGGACATTGGAAATTTTTCAGAAGAAGCCAAAGATTGTGGGTGAGGACATTGAGAGTTTTTCAAAAGAATCCAAAGATTTAGATGATGTTCTCAGGTCATGGATAATAGATTCTCTGTGTAATATTACAACGAATGCTTCTCTTGATCCTATAGCAAAATTTCCACTTCAAAGGGAAATTTTGAAGTTTCTTATGGTGCAGAGATTCTTTACAACATCTCCTAGTATAGAAGTACTTCCTTCGAATTGCTAGAGAAGTTAAAGTGGCCAAAGAAGCCTACATATGCTCACGTAAGAATGATCTGCATTAAGGAAATGAAACATTTATTACTGGCTGCACAGAACTTGATGATTTCACATAAACACACAGAGTTGATTAAAAGTATGCAACATGAAGTGAGTCCCTTGGAATCCAATTATTTAGGAGTATATATGATGACCTTCTTGGGGACAATGAAGAATATTCCATCTGTATTTTTATTTTTTCCTTTAAGTAAGGATGATGAAGATACATTCATCAAACTACATAATCTAATATGATGGATTTTCACTTTGAGAAAAATATTTGATGAAGATGCTTAGGCATTTCAAACTTTTGCAGATTTGTCATTTTTTAATTTGTGTGTTTGATCTTTGATTTCTATGCTTTTGATCCTTGGATTCACAACCTATATTGAATAATTGTTGCCAATACCTTCAAATGAAAGTATCCTTTATGTATATATATATACATATATATTAGGGAAATACTTTCCTCAAGAGAGGTTTCCAAGGCCACATTAGCATGAGGGGAGTATGTGCAAGCCAAGGTCTACCAAGATGTAATATGAATGGTCCTCCATGCCTACAAGGTTGGGCGCTTCCTAGATGTGGAAGTGTAAAAAAAGGCCACACCCCACAACTATCATAGAATAACATCAACTATAATGTTTGAAGTGTAGAGTTCTAAAATAAATATGAAATGATGGAAATGCACACTTCTTTATAAAATTCTAGTGCTAGAAATGCACATTTTTGTAGAAAATCAGGTGTTGGAAATGCACACGTTTTTCGAAAAAATGCACATTTCTATGAAAATTAGAGTGCTAGAAATGCATTTTTTTAAAGAAAAAAATAGTCATTTTTGGGGATAAAATTGTAGGGTTGGAGAAAAAATGGACTTTTTTTGTATAAATGGGAATTTGGTATTGTTCAAATGCTATTACGTATTTGTATTTAGAAGAGCCAACAAGACTGACTCCATTATTAGTTATTTAGCCTTCTCAGAATTTTGCATTATGAAAGTAATATAAAGCCTTGATATCAACAAAGTTTGACATCTTGATTCATTTCACAAGGAAAATATGATACCATTGAGCTTGATTCATTCTTTGATCTGCTGATAAATTTTTATGATATGATGCTCTAAAGAAAATGAGCACATGCATACGCCTATGTTGCTTAATGAGCTATGTAAAAGTAACTATAATTTGTCACCATCAGCCATATTCTATAGCATTGGTCACCATCCGTTTTTTGTATTGTTTCAAATCCAAATGCATAGAAATGACACAATTTTCCATATTTATGTGCAAAATAAAGAGGTGAAATGTTGTATCTTGCAGATGATTGTACTTTTGGCTCCCACATCAGGGAATACATACATAGGGGATCTGGATATACAAACAGATATGCATAAAATATACACAAGCATGGAGGTTTGTCCACGACATGAGTAAGTACTAATGCCCTTAGGAACTCCCTTGGTGATGTGCATTTTATGGCATTATTTTGAATGTGAAAATATGCAACTAGATTTGGATGAAAACTATTGTTCCTTACTAGGTATAATTAATTATGCTCCTAAACCACTCTAACTTTGTTAATTCTATTCATTTGTGGTGCATATTTAATAATTCCCACAAATTGTTTCAAGGATTACATGCATATAACAAAAAATTTATGTGAATCAATGCTCTAAATTAGTGGTGAATGTGCAAGGCCCTTAGGAATATATTGGTAATACATTACGTTGTACACATACTTATCAACATGCCTAAGGGGTTACATACATAAACTATATAATGTTGGCATACACACCATTCATAAATATAGGCCATAGTGCATGCTTAAATCTTTGAGAACTGTAGATTTGGTTTATGGTGATTGGTACAGAGTATATTCATGCATCAAATTTATGTATATATGTACATAGTCACATAAATAACGTTGAAATAGTCTCACCCACCGCTTTTTTTACTAAGCATGCAAATAGAGTAAGCTACAAGCCTGTATGAAAATGGTTGAGTGAGTGTATGCTTAGAAATCCCTTTGGAATGAAGCTAAATTTGCTTAATATAATAGTGGGAAAATTTGAGATTTGGTTGGGTTGCTTGGATATATTTGTTGAAGGTGGAAAAACTTCATGTAGCTTATTTGGTTCATCCAATAAAACTTGTTTTGATATCTTACCTATAAACTTATATGTTGATGAATGAGGTCATTGTTGCATGGATGATTTGTATTTGGCGGCCTAACATTCTTGTTATCGGGTAAGTTTTCTCACAGTTAAACACACACCATGAATGAATAGGCTATCAACACAAGACAGTTATATCCAAAGTTATGGTGCACTCAACGGAAATGGTTATGTAACCATCTAATTGCTTAACACTTGGAATCGAAAAGAGCACCACCTAAGTGTGATATTGAGGGATTTGTGCTTGGAGTGGTTAGGGTGCTTGGCACATGTGGATTTGTTCCTTCCTAACCTTGGGTGCACATATTGAGGAAGGGTGTTATACTCGGGGGTGGAAATGGAATTTGTTTGAAATAAGATTATCTTGGCACATATCGGATTCCCAACTCAAATTGTTGCTCAGAGAAGTGTTCTTGAAGTGCCTAGGGAAAGTATTGAAGTGCCCAGGCATCTTTATCATCATTGGACGAATTTTGAAGTGTCTGGGTAAAGTAACAAAGTGCCTCGGCAAACATGGAAGTGGATGGGGAAGTTTTTATCTTCGCCATGAGAATTTTGAAGTGCTCGGGGAAAATATTGAAGTGTATGGGTGTTTCTATCATCGTTGGGAGAATTTTGAAGTGGCCGAGGAAAGTATTGAAGTGCGCAGGGCGTTTTTCTCATCATCGAGTGAATTTAGAAGTACACGGGGCAAGTATTGAAGTGACTTGGGGGGGTTTTGAAGTGCTTGGGGAAAATATTGAAGTGCATGGGAAGTTTTTATCATCCTTAGGAGAATTTTGAAGTTCCTAGGAAAATATTGAAGTGCTTAGGGAATTTTTATCATCTTTTGGGGAATTTTGAAGTGCCCGGGGCAAGTATTGAAGTGCATTGGGCATTTTTCTCGTCACTTGGTGAATTTAGAAGTGCATGGGTTGTTTTTCTCATCACTAGGTGAATTTAGAAGTGCTTGTGGTTGATGTTTATCAATGTATGGATGCTTTTAGAGTGTTGGGACGTTTTAAAATGGTGATGGGAAAAGTTATCACATGCCGAGGTAAATTTGTGTGGATTGAGGTATTTTTGTGATTGCATGGGTGATTATATCATTGTCGGGTGTTTTTCTCCCTTGACTAGGGAAAGTATTGATGTGCCTAGGGCATCTTTATCATTATTGGACAAATTTTGAAGTGTCTAGGGAAAGTAATGAAGTGCATGGGAAAACATGGAAGTGGATGGGGGCATTTTTATCTTCGCCGCGAGAATTTTGAAGTGCTAGGGGAAAATATTGAAGTGTATGGGTGTCTTTATCATCGTTGGGAAAATTTTGAAGTGGTTGAGGAAAGTATTGAAGTGCACGGGGCATTTTTCTCATCACTGATTTAATTTAGAAGTGCATGGGGCAAGTATTGAAGTGCCTTGGGGGAATTTTGAAGTGCTTAGGGAAAATATTGAAGTGCATGGGGATTTTTTATCATCCTTGGGAGAATTTTGAAGTGCCTGGGAAAATATTGAAGTGCTTAGGGAATTTTTATCATGTTTCGAAGAATTTTGAAGTGCCCAGGGAAAGTATTGAAGTGCATGGAGCATTTTTCTCGTCACTTGGTGAATTTAGAAGTGCATGGGGTGTTTTTCTCATCACTAGGTGAATTTAGAAGTGCCTGCAGTTGTTTTTCATCAATGTATGGATGCTTTTATAGTGTTGGGATGTTATAGAATAGTGATGGGAAAAGTTATCACTTGCTGAGTTAAATTTGTGTGGATTGAGGCATTTTTGTGATTGCGTGGGTGATTATATCATTGTCAGGTGTTTTTATCCCTTTACCACGGAAAGTATTGAAGTGCCTAGGGCATATTTATCATCATTGGAGAGATTTTGAAGTGTCTATGGAAAGTAATGAAGTGCCTGGGAAAACATGGAAGTGGATGGGGGTGTTTTTATCTTCGTTGCGAGAATTTTGAAGCGCCTGGGGAAAATATTGAAGTGTATGGGTGTTGTTATCATCGTTGGGATAATTTTGAAGTTGTCGAGGAAAGTATTGAAGTGGGCAGGGCATTTTTATCATCACTGGGTGAATTTAGAAGTGCATGGGGCAAGTATTGAAGTGCCTTGGGGAATTTTGAAGTGCTTGGGGAAAATATTGAAGTGCTTGGGGCATTGTTTTCCACATTGGGTGAATTTAGAAGGGTATGGGGTGTTTTTCTCATCACCAGGTGGATTTAGAAGTGCATGGGGTGTCTTTCTCATCACCGGGTGGATTTAAAAGTGCATGGTGCATTTTTCTCATCACTAGGTGAATTTAGAAGTGGATGGGGGCATTTTTATCTTTGTTGCAAGAATTTTGAAGTGCAAGGGGCAAATATTGAAGTGTCTGGGCATTTTTATCATCGTTGGGAGAATTTTGAAGTGGTCGACGCAAGTATTGAAGTGCATGGGGTGTTTCTATCGTCATTGGGTCAATTTAGAAGTGCATGTGGCAAGTATTGAAGTGACTCATTGGAATTTTGAAGTGATTTGGGAAAATATTGAAGTGCATGGGGATTTTTTATCATCCTTGGGAGAATTTAGAAGTGCCTGGGAAAATATTGGAGTTCTTAGGGAAATTTTATCATCTTTCGGAAAATTTGGACGACCCCGAGACAAGTATTGAAGTGCCTGGGGTATTTTTCTCATCACTGGGTGAATTTAGAAGTGCATGGGAATTTTTTCTCATCACTTGGTGAATTTAGAAGTGCATAGGTCGTTTTTCTCCTCACTGCATGAATTTAGAAGTGCTTGGGGTTGTTATTGATCAATGTCTGAATGCTTTTATAGAGTTGGGATGTTTTAAAACAATTATGGCAAAGTTATCACTTGCCAGGGGAAATTTGTATGGATTGAGGCATTTTTGTGATTGCTTGGGTGATTATATCATTGTCGGGTGTTTTTCTCCCTTTCCTAGGGAAGCTATTGATGTGCATAGGGCATCTTTATCATCATTGGACGAATTTTGAAGTGTCTGGGGCAAGTAATGAAGTGCCTGCGAAATCATGGAAGTGGATGGGTGTGTTTTTATCTTTACTGTGAGAATTTTGAAATGCCTGCGGAAAATATTGAAGTGAATGGGTATTTTTATCACCGTTGGGAGAATTTTGAAGTGGATAAGGCAAGTATTGAAGTGCATAGTGTGTTTCTATCATCATTGAGTCAATTTAGAAGTGCATGGGGTAAGTATTGAAGTGCCTCAAGGGAATTTTGAAGTGCTTGTGGAAAATATTGAAGTGCATGGGGATTTTTTATCATACTTGGGAGAATTTAGAAGTTCCTGGGAGAATATTGAAGTGCTTAGGGAATTTTGATCATCTTTGGGAGATTTTTGAAGTGCCTGGGGAAAGTATTGAAATGTCTAGGGCGTTTTTCTCATCACTGGGTGAATTTAGATGTGCATGGGGCATTATTCTCATCACTGGGTGAATTTAGAAGTGCATGGCGGGTTATTCTCGTCACTAGGTGAATTTAGAAGTGCATGGGGTTGTTATTTATCAATTTATGGATGTTTTTTATAGAGTTGGTACGTTTTAAAATAGTGATGGGAAAAGTTATCACTTGCCAAGGAAAATTTGTGTGCATTGAGCCATTTTAAGTATTCACTTACAAATATGCAAGTCTCCTACCATTCGAAACCAAAGAGAAGAAAGCTTGGTGAGAAGATTGGTTGGAAGCTTGGAATTGGTCCAAGAACTATCTCTCTATATAAAGGAAGTGGCCTTCTACTAGGATATTCACTTAATTCTATCAGTATGTTGGCCTCTCAATATTCATAACCCCGCATGTCGATTGGACCATTAAGGGATGAGATAACACGTAGAGTCCCTACTTGCCCTGAATCTAGTTAGTGAAGTTGTGTTTCATCAACACCTTCTAGTTGTGAGTGTCAAATACTGCTTGTGAAATGTATAAATAAATCCATCCTCTCCTCATTCATACACTTGTTCATCGAGAGTCTAGGATTCAAGGGAGTCCAAAGTTGAGCTCCGGTGTATGTTCGTTTGCTGCACTACCTTAATCATCTACAAAATCAGAAGCTTGAGTCTTATTGGCAAAAGATTCGCCAATGTTTTACTATATTTTATAAATCAGTGAAAGATTCACCAACTTTTTACATTTTTTTATAATTAAGTGAAATATTGGCCAAGATTTTACAATATCTTATAATTTAGTGAAAGTTTCACCAAGATTTTACAGCATTATATAATTAAATGAAAGATTCACCAAAAAAAGTATATATACATTATATTATTGATAAAATCACCTTCAAGTTCTCCTATATATTGGGGAGATTCACCCATTTTTTATACATATAAATTTTGAGGGGGTTCCTGAAATCATCCCTTCTATTAACCTCAACAAAATGATCTAGCAGATCAAGACTTCATTTCTAAGAAACCATATCCACATCTATTGGCATTGGTGGTTGAGTGGTTCTCTTCTAAGGTTGAGACTCATGCTTTGTATTTGTTATGTTGACAACAATTGATTTCTTTTCACATGTAAGGTTCCACTCCAACCTCAAATCAATTTTCCTCTTCCGCTATAGTTGTAGCCTCTCCCATTAATGGTATTTGAACCATGAATTGCATTGATAAAACTTTCATATTTGTTATATATTTCACGCAAACTTGGAATCCATTGTAGTTCCATCAACCACCTTTCAATCCCCACTCAATTGTTTCTCTTCCCCCTCCCCCAATGTGTACCTCTCCCTCCCATCAACACCGTTAATGGGGCCCCATGGAAAGGGGCACGTTAGCTACCAAAATCAACCTCGTAGGACCGACCAACAGGTCCAATATATACACCAAATGCAACATAAAGTCAATTCCAAGTATATATACATAACCATAACATAATACATATGTTAAAATGGACATTACATGTATATAAATGAATTTTTCATACTCACCTTTGTGAATGCATCAATCAACTGGTGGGGTAAGATGAGGATCCCCTCGGTATTCCATGTTACTCCATGGATACTACTCAATCTCCCCAACACACTACTTCCCAACCTATAGAGAGTGAAGCATATGGATATGACCCACCTCACGACCACCATCTCTGGGTGTCATCCTACCCCATAAAACCATATGGGATCCCTCGATGTCCTTGAAGGTGGGATACCTAGATGTCCTTGAAGGTGCTACCTATCATACCACACTTTGTGGGGCATCCCTACAGACCTATGCTTGCAAAATTCTCATATATTGGGAGTCCATCTATGTTTCTATTGAGCTCCCCATATGGTATGAATGTTATTATTTTTAATGGATGATCGAAGGAGGATATATTTTATGCCATGCCATGATGATGATGATGATGATGATGTATATCTTATAAAATTGAACAAGAATGCTTTATTACTGTCCAATGAATATAGCTATCAGTATCAACCTTAGGTTAAAGAGGGTGAAAGATGGGTGGCTTATGTAATTACCAAGTTAGCAAGGTTATCGTTGGTATTATGAAGATCTCTCACCCCATCCAATAGGTCCACCTATGACCTATCATCCATCATCCATTTCTCAATTCAATTCTAGTCTTCAACCTTTAGTTAAAACTTGATAAATGGATTCAATTCTAGTCTACAATGACTGATTTTTTCCTTTGCTTCCCCTATCTCACATTTAACTAGCAATGTGGTATGTTTATAATTGAATTTGACAACTTGCATAGCCCTGGATAGCTTCCTGGATGACCCTATTTCTATGGCCATTGCTTTCCCCTTCCCTACTCTCCTTTTCCTTCTTGTTACACTTACATTCATATTACCACATTTTATTCCCCTCTCCCTTCTCAACTTTTGTGCCCTTGGATGCCAAATAACTAGATTTTATAACAAAGAGCCAAATATAAAAGGGAGGATAAATAACCTTTGTATTTTGAATGCCCTTAATAGTCTCCCTATAGAAAATCCTCAACGTAAGGTGCCATAATTACCACCCTTCGCATACTAAGAAATATCCCTGTCATAGGAGAGACTGTCCTTCACTCGCTCAGACTCAATGGACACATTCCTATATTTATTCAATTTGTCTTGCATCCATAACATTCAAATGCACCCCCTCCATTGGTGTAGCCATCTATTGCTTGGGGATTTGAACTATCCTTCTCATTCCTTCACCATATCGTGGCCACCCTTGCACCCCTCATGAGGATATAAGGTCATGTTTGGAGAAATTGGTATAGTCACCTTTGAGGATGGCACGATGTCATGAAACACCTTAGAATAGATTGAATAGGTGTTGATCAAGAGAAAACCCTTCATTCACTAGACAATTGGCCAATTTTTTTTTCTTCATGCTTAACATACAGTGGGAAACTAACTTCAAAGTGAGTCTCCCTCTACATCAAGTCCTTGGATTATTAGATTTTTTGTTGTTTGAATTCCATGGATTAATCCTAGTAAGCCTTGTTGGAGTCCATCCCTATTAAGCCTTCCATAATCCATTGAATGCTTCTATGCTCATCATGTGGGATTTCTCCATATCAATACAAACCAGGATTTCCTTTAGAGGTGCCATTAAAGTTCCAATTAATGATTCCTTGAAGGGGGGTTGACCAATGTGAAGGAATATTGCACTATTCTTATTGGAGACATGGGTTGGAGTGACTAGCTTAAGGTTGAGGCTCCAATCTTGAAGAATCAGTTCCTATATATTGTCACATTTGAAGTGTTTCTCTCCCCATGTATTAAGAGAGAGAGAGTCTCCTTGATGTTGTATTTGGTAATTTTCTAGACATGTTGAGTGTTGGTGAGAAGAACCTGCAACAATCAATTGATGAAATACATGATATATTAGATCACATAATATTTTTTATTGATCGCGGGAAACTTCGAGGGGGAAACCTCCTTTGAGTAAGCTCAATACAAAATAACTTCACGGTGCCTTTATTGGCCTCAACACAAAATTATATACTAATTCTAGGCGCCAATAACATAGGCCAATACAAACTATGGATCAACAAATACTACAGGATGACTTACAAAGCATATGCGTCCAACAACAATAATACAAAATATGGATCAACAAATACTATGGGACGACTTACAAAGCATATGCATCCAACAACAATATACTAACAAAGTAAAGGAAAGGGTTGACATGGGTTCCTAACATCCCCTCCCCCTTAGAACAAGCTTTGTCCTCAAAGCTTTAGATGTGGAAATTGTTGTTGAATCTGAAGGAGTGGTTCCCATATAGCATCCTCTGGTTGCATTTTGTGCCACTAAATTAAGACCTCTAAGATGGAGTGTTGGCTTCAAATAACCTCTTTCTTTATCTTTCTTGTGTTGACCTGGATTCTGCGCGATTGTGGTCCAACAAAACCCTTCTTCACTGTCCCTTTAGCAACAGCCTACAAACAAGCTGAGGTCTCGCTCGAGGAAAAGCTTATGGGGTATTACAGAATCAAGTTTCTATAATCAAGTGATGCGCGGTTAACAGACTGGGGAACTGAGTGAGGTTTCAACTACTTCGCGGCTGTCCCTTATACTAGAGCGCACACTGGGACTACTCACTTCCAAACGACCTTTTGAACAATAGGACAACGCACTCCAAGATGCGCTTCCTCTTAACAATCACACACTACACAGGCTTCGCTGACTTAGTGGGATTATGCATTCAACATATTACACTGTGCACTTCACTGTGAAGAACCTGTAATAATTAATTAATGAAAACACACGATATAGCAGAAATAACAGAACTCAGAATCACTTTTATATTGACCGCAGGCCACTTCGAGGGGGTAACCTCCTTTGAGCAAGCTCAATACAAATAACTTCACCGTACCTTCATTGGTCTCAAAACAAACTTATATACTAAGTCTAGGTGCCAATACCATGGGTCAATACCATGTGTCAATACAAACCATGGGCCAATACAAAATATGGATCAACAATTACTACGGGACAACTTACAAAGCATATGCGTCCAACAACAATAATACAAACTATGGATCAACAAATACTACGGGACGACTTACAAAGCATATGTGTCCAACAACAATATACCAACAAAGTAAATAGAAGGGTTGACATGGGTTCTTAACATCCCCTCTCCCTTAGAAAAAGCTTTGTCCTCAAAGCTTTAGATGTGGAAATTGATGCAAAATCTGAAGGAGTGGTTCCCCTGTAGCATCCTCGGGTTGCATTCCGGGCCACTGACGCCTTTTGAGTTTTAGGATGGGTTGCTTGGAAGGCTGTAGACAAAGAAGAACCATATCAGCTGCGTGAAAAGTGCACTCAGAACGATGATGATCAGCTTGTTGTTTCAATCGAATTCTTACCATGTGAAGATTGTCCTGCAGAATGAGAAGAATCTGATCACGGTTTCGAAGAACCGAGTCAATTGCCTGAACTGGGGAGTTGTTGAGGGTGTATGGAAGAAGAATTGGCGGTGACTGTCCATAAATTGCTTCATATGATGTCCTTTTAGATGTGGTATTGTACCATTGTAGTGCTTCTAGGAAATCCATAGAAATAGTTGTAAAAATATGTGTAGGGATGGGCAAGGGTTTGAGCAGTCCTGAAAGGAGTGTCGTTTCACCCGTGTTGTCCTCGAAAGTATCATAGTCAGCCACAATCTGTTGAATTTTCATTTTCAGTCCCTGCCAAAGGAAGTTACATTGTTCCTGGTCATACATTTTGAGGAACCCAGAGTGCCCTGCTGATGAAGAAGCATGGAGTGCATAGAAGGGATAGCCCCGTTGAACAGATTGCAACCAATTTGGAACAAGGAGAGAAATAGCTGGAAGAGAAACTGGGTCATCAAATGTGCGAGAAGGAGCATCTGCCACCATATTGTCCTTACCCTTCTTGTAAGTGATCGCATAGGCATAAACCATGAGTTGGATAACCCATTTCAGGTGTGCTGGGGAGGAGACCCATTGTTCCAGGAAATTTTCCAAAACAGGTCGCTTTCATCTGCTCGACCGCTTCCTTTACTTATACTCTTTTTCCCAAAATGGCTGCTGCACTGGCACTGCGCATCAATAGAATTGCGTCGTGCTTAGTCTTTGCACTCCCCACTGCGCCAATTGGACTTCGCAATCCAAACTGCGCCATTGAAAAAACTGTGCCACTTGAACTTCACAGTCCAAACTGTGCTAATGCCAAAACTATGCTTCTTCAAAAATGTGCCAACTTGGGCCATGCCCAACAGGGCCCTAACACTTAGTCGTGGATTGTCCCCGATCCACTTCCGCTGGGCGACTTCGGCTGCGCACCCTCAAAGGTACTCAACTTCACAGTGAAGTCGTGCAAAGTAGTGATGAGCTCTACAACCGTTTCCTTCGCTTTATGCTCACACTCTTTAATGGTCTCCAGCATCGCCAGCGAGACCTGTTCCTAGGCTTATTCTTTCACTGTGCCCTCTGTGGTCTGAAGTTCTACAAACTTCCCATCAATGTGCTCCACTAGTGTGAGCACTTCGTCCTCTATGGGCTGCAACTTCAGAGAAGTGATAGCCTCTCTTTCCCTTAACACCTTCAATTCTTTATGTAGTTGTTTTACATCTACGAACTTTTGTACCCTTTGCCTTGCAGGAAAATTCTTCATTTCCGCGTTCATGGCATCGAGCTCCTGCTGCCTTTGCTACATATCGCTTTGCAACTTCTGAAGGTTTGGATCTTCATTTAATCTAGCCAGCACTGTAGTGGATTACTCTAGCAGATTTGGACATCTTGCTACTACAGTTCCTCTCCTTAACATTGGACAGTTCCCTATTGCTTCGGGATGATTCAAGTTTCAACTCATCGTAGCTCTTATGTAGTTGGATGTTCTGATCGTGGGAAGTGAGGCCTCTTTCTTGAATTTCCTCCACAACCGTCATGTGTAGACTGTGCAAGTCCTCAATTGGAAACATCCCAATATTGAGGTCGAAACATACCATTATTGAGGTCGAGGTGTTCCATCTTCCTCGCTTCTTCGGCCAGCTGTTTAGTTGGAAAAATAAGGTTCGATGGCCCAATATGTACCAGCCGAGGGCACAATCTCAAAGCAGATGACTACCTATTCCTTCGGCTGGACCCACCTGACTTTCCCTCAGATTCTGAGTCTCAAACCAAGTCCTGTTGGACTTGTCTGATCTTCGCAACCATTGTTTTTATTGCTTCAATATTCTGAAGAAGGATTACCTCTTCCTCTTCCTGTTTGTCCTTCTTCAACGCGAGCGTTTCTTCCCAGTGCTCGTGTACCTTTGCTGCAATGGTCTCGTAGTCATCTTCATGCAGTATCGGCTGCAATTTCGGCTTGTTAGCCTGTGCTTCCTCACTCAAACAATATATAGGGATTAACATGCCTCCCTCAGTAAAACATGTATTGTCCTGAATATTTGATTGAATTTTGATTTTTTTGTATCAATAACTCATCTTCCCATGTTGCATATTCCATTAGCAAGTTATTCCACTTAGTGGGGTACTTATTAGTTGCTCAAGTGCACAAT